>LR738715.1:872025818-872051973 GCA_902687465.1 Secale cereale | reverse complement strand
TCGGCCTCCGGTCCCCAACCCGCGTCGTCGATGTAGATCCGGCCGCGACGACTCTTGGTCATCCGGCCGACCGCGTAGCCCTTTAACCCTTCGAAGCCGCCTTTCAAGAACTCGAAACCATCGTGCGCGAGCCCCACGGTGGGCGCCAACTGTCGTGGAATTAACACGGCAGATGTCCGGTTTGACGGACTTGATGATGGAACCATCGCACGGGTTAGCTTGAAAGGGTTCATGGCGCACAAAGGACACAGAAGATTTTATACTAGTTCGGCCCCTTTGAGAAGGTAAAAGCCTACGTCTAGTTGGTTTGGTATTGCTTGGGCGTCGGTTTACAGGGAGCGGAATCGCTTGCCTGCGTCTCGACGTATCGATTGTTGCTTGTCCTTGAACCGGTGCCGGGCCGTCCCTTTTATATAGAGGTGACGCCTGGTCCGGTTTACAGAATCCCGAGGCCGGCTCATAATCGTGTCCGCCTCGGTCTCTGTCCTTTCTTTCTTATCTCCCAAGTTATATCTCCTTGGCGGTTTACAACCGTATTTCTATACATGGGCCTTGAAATCTCATAGGCCGTAATCTCTACTAAAATAATGAACCAAGTACAACATAACTAAACCGGTTTACAACATCCGGTTTATACTTACTAACCGTATCCCTGACATCAAGTGTTCTCAAATCCTTAAAGACTCAATCCGATAGGATAACTTCAAAGGGAAACTCAATCCATTACAAGAGAGTAGAGGGGGAGAAGAAGATCCAACTAGAATAGCAAAGCTCGCGATACATCAAGATCGTGCCATCTCAAGAACACGAGAGAGAGAGAGAGAGAGATCAAACACATAGCTACTAATACATACCCTCAGCCCCGAGGGTGGACTACTCCTTCCTCGTCATGGAGAGCGCCGGGATGATGAAGATAGCCACCGGAGAGGGATTCCCCCCTCCGGCAGGGTGCCAGAACGGCTGTAGATTGGTTTTCGGTGGCTACAGAGGCTTTCGGCGGCGGAACTCCCGATCTAGGTTTCTTTCTGGAGGTTTCAGTATTTATAGGAATTTTTGGAGTCGGGGCCAAGTAAAGGGGAGCTATGGGCCATCCTCGAGATAGGGGGCGCCCCCCCTTCCCAGGGCGCGCCCTCCACCCTCGAGGGCAGCCCGTTGCTCTCCTGGCCCACCTCTTTTGCTTCGGGGGCTTCTTTTGGTCCAGAAAAATACATAAAAAATTGGCTCGTCAATTGGACTGCGTTTGATATTCCTTTTTTGCGAAACTCAAAAACAAGGAAAAAACAGAACTGGCACTGGGCTCTGATTTAATAGGTTAGTCCCAAAAATCATATGAAAGTGTATATAAAAGCCCATAAGACATCCTAGAAGGATAATATAATAGCATGGAACCTTTAAAAATTATAGATACGTTGGAGACATATCAGCTCCTAGGGGAAGGGTTGGTAGGAGTTAACCATGGCGCGATCCCGACCTCCACACAAAGGATGACAATCAAAGAAATATCTCATGCTTCAAATTTGTCACACAACGGTTACCATACGTGCATGACTCTAATATCACCATCCTCATATCTCAAAACAACCATCAAGTATCAAACTTCTAATAATATTTAATGCATTCTATATGAAAGTTTTTATTATATCCCTCTTGGGTGCCCATCATATTAGGACTAAATTCATAACCCAAGCAAATTACCATGCTGTTCTAAAGGTCTCTCAAAATAATATAAGTGAAGCATGAGAGATCAATAATTTCTATAAAATAAAACCACCACTGTGCTCTAAAAAGATATAAGTGAAGCACTAGAGCAAACAACAAACAACTCTGAAAGATATAAGTGAAGGTCAATGAGTAGTTGAATAATTATGTAACTATGTGAAGACTCTCTAACATTTAAGAATTTCAGATCTTGGGATATTATTCAAACAGCAAGACAAACAAAATAAAACAAAATGACACTCCAAGCAAAACACATATCATGTGGTGAATAAAAATATAGCCTCAAGTAAAGTTACCGATAGACGAAGACGAAAGAGGGGATACCTTCCCGGGGCATCCCCAAGCTTAGGCTTTTGGTTGTCCTTGAATTTTACCTTGGGGTGCCTTGGGCATCCCCAAGCTTGGGCTCTTTCCACTCCATATTCCATAGTCCATCGGATGTTTACCCAATACTTGAAAACTTCACAACACAAAACTCAACAGAAAACTCGTAAGTTCCGTTAGTATAAGAAAATAAAACCACCACTTAGGTACTGTTGTGAACTCATTCTAAATTCATATTCGTGTAATATCTAATGTATTACAACTTCTCTATGGTTCATACCCTCCGATACTACTCATAGATTCATCAAAATAAGCAAACAACACATAGAAAACAGAATCTGTCAAAACAGAACAGTCTGTAGTAATCTGTAACTTTCGAATACTTCTGTAACTCAAAAAATTCTGAAATAAATTGGTGGACCTGTGGAATTTGTCTATTAATATTTTGCAAAAAGAATCAACTAAAAAGCACTCTCCAGTAGAAAATGGTAGCTAATCTCGTGAGCGCTAAAGTTTCTATTATTTTACAGCAAGATCACATTAACATTCACCCAAGTCTTCCCAAAGGTTCTACTTGGCACTTTATTGAAACAAAACTATAAAACATGATTACTACAGTAGCTTAATCATGTGAACACACAAAAATAGTAAGGGTAAATATTGGGTTGTCTCCCAACAAGCGCTTTTCTTTAATGCCTTTTAGCTAGGCATGATGATTTCAATGATGCTCATATTTAAAAGATAAGAATTGAAACATAAAGAGAGCATCATGAAGAATATGACTAGCACATTTAAGCCTAACCCACTTCCTATGCATAGGGATTTTGTGAGCAAACAACTTATGGGAACAATAATCAGCTAGCATAGGAAAGCAAAACAAGCATAACTTCAAGATTTTAAGCACATAGAGAGGAAACTTGATATTATTGCAACTCCTACAAGCATATATTCCTCCCTCATAATAATTTTCAGTAGCATCATGAATGAATTCAACAAAATAACCATCACATAAAGTATTCTTTTCATGATCGACATGCATAGAAATTTTATTACTCTCATCATAAGCAAAATTCTTCTCATTGATAGTAGTGGGAGGAGCAAATTCAACAAAATAACTATCATGTGAAGCATAATCCAATTGAAAACTAAAATCATGATGTCAAGTTTAATAGTTATATTTATTCTTAATAGCATACAAGTCATCACAATAATCATCATAGATAGGAGGCATGCTTTCATCATAATAAATTTGCTCATCAAAACTTGGGGAACAAAAAATATCATCGTCATCAAACATAGCATCCCCAAGCTTGTGGCTTTGCATATCATTAGCATCATAGGTATTCAAAGAATTCATACTAACTACATTGCAATCATGCTCCTCATTCACATATTTTATGCCAAGCATTCTATGTAATTCTTCTTCTAGTACTTGAGCACAATTTTCCTTCACATCATTTTCACGAAAGATATTAAAAAGATGAAGCATATGAGGCACCCTTAATTCCATTTTTTGTAGTTTTCTTTTATAAACTAAACTAGTGATAAAACAAGAAACTAAAACATTCGATTGCAAGATCTAAAGATATACCTTCAAGCACTCACCTCCCCGGCAATGGCGTCGGAAAAGAGCTTGATGTCTACTACGCGACCTTCTTCTTGTAGACGTTGTCGGGCCTCCAAGTGCAGAGGTTTGTAGGACAGTAGCAAATTTCCCTGAAGTGGATGACCTAAGGTTTATCAATCCGTGGGAGGCGTAGGATGAAGATGGTCTCTCTCAGACAACCCTACAACCAAATAACAAAGAGTTTCTTGTATCCCCAACACACCCAATACAATGGTTAATTGTATAGGTGCACTAGTTCGGCGAAGAGATGGTGATACAAGTGCAATATGGATGGTAGATATAGGTTTTTATAATATGAAAATATAAAAACAGCAAGGTAACAAGTGGTAAAAGTGAGCGTAAACGGTATTGCAATACTTTGAAACAAGGCCTAGGGTTCATACTTTCACTAGTGGAAGTTCTCTCAACAATAATAACATAACTGGATCATATAACTATCCCTCAAGATGCAACAAAGAGTCACTCCAAAGTAACTAATAGCGGAGAACAAACGAAGAGATTATTGTAGGGTATGAAACCACCTCAAAGTTATTCTTTCTCATCGATCTATTCAAGAGTTTGTAGTAAAATAACACGAAGCTATTCTTTCCGTTTGATCTATCCTAGAGTTCGTACTAGAATAACACCTTAAGACACACATCAACCAAAACCCTAATGTCACCTAGATACTCCATTGTCACCTCAAGTATCCGTGGGCATGATTATACGATATGCATCACACAATCTCAGATTCATCTATTCAACCAACACAAAGAACTTCAAAGAGTGCCCCAAAGTTTCTACCGGAGAGTCAAGACGAAAACGTGTGCCAACTCCTATGCATAGATTCCCAAGGTCACGGAACCCGCAAGTTGATCACCAAAACATACATCAAGTAGATCACGTGATATCTCATTGTCACCACAGATAAGCACATGCAAGACATACATCAGGTGTTCTCAAATCCTTAAAGACTCAATCCGATAAGATAACTTCAAAGGGAAAACTCAATCCATTACAAGAAAGTATAGGGGGAGAAACATCATAAGATCCAACTATAATAGCAAAGCTCGCGATACATCAAGATCGTGCCATCTCAAGAACACGAGAGAGAAAGATCAAACACATGGCTAATGGTACATACCCTCAGCCCCGAGGGTGAACTACTCCCTCCTCGTCATGGAGAGCGCTGGGATGATGAAGATGGCCACCGGAGAAGGATTCCCCCCTCCGGCAGGGTGCCGGAACGGGTCTAGATTGGTTTTCGGTGGCAACAGAGGCTTTCGGTGGCGTCGGTCTCACGTCAGGGGGGTCTCCATTGTCAGCTCAAGTATCCATGGGCATGATTATACGATACTCCTGATCTAGGTTTCTTTACGGGGGTTTCTGTATTTATTGGAATTTTTGGCGTCGGTCTCACGTCAGGGGGGTCTCCGAGTCGTCCACGAGATAGGAGGGCAAGCCCGGCGGGGTAGGGCGTGCCATCCACCCTCGTGGACGGCTCGGGACTCTGCTTTCCCAACTCTTTTACTCCGGGTGCTACTTTTGGTCCATAAAAAATCATCAAAAATTGGCATGTCAATTGGACTCCGTTTGGTATTACTTTTCTGTAAAACTCAAAACAAGGAAAAAACAGAAACTGGCACTGGGCTCTAGGTTAATATGTCAGTCCGAAAAATCATATAAAATAGCATATAAATGCATATAAAACATCCAAGATGCATAATATAATAGCATGGAACAATCAAAAATTATAGATACGTCTCCAACGTATCAGCAGCCTGCTAGTTTTTGCACTTGCTTGGGGTCGGTTGGTGTTTTGAGCTCTGACAAGGCCCAGATTTTAGCTGGGTTAGCTTCAATTCCTCTATGGGATACGATGAACCCTAGTAGCTTTCCGGCTGGAACACCGAAAACACATTTTTCCGGATTGAGCCTTATGTCATATTCTCTAAGGTTGACAAACGTAAGGCGGAGATTTTCCACCAAAGTCTCCACGTGTTTGGTCTTAACGACTACGTCGTCAACATATGCCTTCACTGTCTTGCCAATTTGTTTTTCTAAGCATGTTTGAATAATGTGTTGATATGTGGCGCCGGCGTTTTTAAGTCCAAAGGGCATAGTGTTGAAACATAAAGGACCGTACGGGGTGATAAATGCCATTGCGACCTGATCGGATTCCTTCATCTTTATCTTATGTTATCCGGAGTAAGCATCAAGGAAGCACAACGAGTCGTGTCCGGCCGTTGCATCGATAATTTGATCAGTGCGGGGCAAAGGAAATGGATCCTTTGGGCAGGCCTTTTTTAGGTCTGTAAAGTCGACGCAGAGGCGCCAGGATTTATCCTTCTTCGGCACCATGACTAGGTTGGCTAGCCAATCCGGATGTTTAATTTCTCTGATGAATCCGGCTTCCAATAGCTTGGCTAGCTCTTCTCCCATTGCTTGCCTTTTGGGTTTGGAAAACCGTCGCAGTGACTGCTTGACTGGTTTTAACCCTTTGATATTATTGAGGTTGTGTTTGGCCAGCCTACGTGGGATTCCCCTGGCATGTCAGAAGGGTGCCAGGCGAATATATCCTAATTTTCATGAAGGAAGGCGCGTAACGCGTTGTCTACCGCCGGATCCAGTTGTGCCCCGATAGACGCTGTCTTGTTAGGGTACATTGGGTGCACTTGGAATTTTATGATTTCATCTGCTGGCTTGAAGGAGGTAGATTTCGATCTTTTGGGGAGGATTACATCGTCCTTGTCCACTGTTGATCGTAAGGTAGTTAATTCTTCAGCCGCGAGGGTTTCGGATAATGCCTCTAAGGCTAAGGATGCCGTCTTGTTCTCGGCGCGGAGTGCTCTATCTGGATCACTTGTTAATGTGATCACTCCAATGGGCCCTGGCATTTTAAGCTTCATGTGCCCGTAATGGGGTATAGCTTGAAAGCGTGGAAATGCGTCTCGTCCTAAAAGGGTGTGGTATCCGCTATGGAAGAGAACAATGTGGAAGAGCAGTTCCTCCGACCTGTAGTTATCGGATATGCCGAATACTACATTGAACTTAATGCTTCCCGAACACCGGGCTTCAGGGCTGGGTATAATTCCTCTAAAGGTTGTGTTAGTGTGCTCAATGTGGGATTTGTCGACCTACATTTTTGCAAACGTTTCCTCATATATGAGGTTTAGTCCGCTTCCTCCGTCCATACGTACTTTAGTGAGGCGAAAACCGTCCACTATTGGGTCTAGTACAAGAGCTGATGTTGCTCGGATCGGCCGGACTCGGGGTGCGTCTTCGGTAGAAAAACTAATTGCCGTGTCGCTCCATGGACTTGCAGAGCTAATTTGGTAGACCTCGGCAAGTTCGCGATTCGCTCTCTTGCGTCGGCTATTTGAGGAGAACGTCTCGAAGACACTAAAGACATCGACGTCTTTCTCCCCTGATAAGGAGGTGGCAAGGATTGCCGCACCACTCTTAGCTACCTGCGGGAGTACCCAACATGCTCTAAAGCAGTGGTTTGGGATATTGTCCGGGGCTGCGTGTATTTTGCAAGGTTTATCGAGCAGTTCGTCCAGTATGGACCTGCGTCTTAAAAAAGGTTCGTTCTTCTTGCCAACAGGCATATTATCGGATGACCTGCTAGGGTATGTCCGTTTAGCCTTAACAGTGTGTTGTCCGAATATGGACTGTTCGAGAGGTATGTTATGGGATTTCCATGTATTTTCCATTGCGCGGTACTTTCGTACTAAATGCGACAGTTCTGTGAAACTCAGAACGCGATGTCGGTTGAGGGCGTTCAAGACTCCCTCATCCATGCAGTTGCGATAAAATATGGACACCGCCTCGTCGTCGCAGCAGTCCTTAATCTTGTTCTTGACAAGCAGGAATCTGGCCCAGAAGTGGTTGACCATTTCCCCGGGCTGCTGCTGTATATTCGTAAGATTATCTATGTCCGGGAATCCGAATTTACTTGGAGAGTTTTTCCTAGGGTGGGTGGGTGCTGGTAATTTTGAGTCCCGACCCAAAGTGGTATTTAGGGTTTTGACAACCTTCGATGTGGACGATCCGGGCTCAGCGGGACCTGAACGTTTCGGGAGCCTGGCGTCAATTCCAGAGCTCGAAAAACACGAAGTGCCTCCCGACAGGGGCGTGTTCGGCTCGGTGGGTTCGGAGATCCGAACTGTGACGGTCTCCGTCTCAAGAGGGGGAGTCTCTTCGGCTCCGTCCTCAACTGCTACCACTAAATGAGTGATCGTGATGGGATCGATCTCATCATGACCGCATTTAGTTCCGATCTGATCTCCTGGCGATGAAATCCCCAGGGCAGCGATGCAATCCAGCAGCTCGTTTAAAGGCGAGAAATCTGCCGAGGTTGCGTCATCGGAGTGGCCGGAGTCAACATAAAGGTGGTGCTCGATGACCACAGGGAGTGCGGCCGGACCTGAGACCGCGCGGGCGCATACAACGAACCTGTCGAGCTGGAGAACCTGGCCGATGGCCAAGTTGTTTCCGAGGGTGATTCCGTCCTTGATGACGAGACGAGTCATCGATCGCTCATCATGAGCGCATAGCGGAGCTCTCCATGAAAGCACCATTGTCAATGTCAAAACCGGCAGATCTCGGGTAGGGGGCCCAATCTATGCATTTAGAGGATCGATGGCAACAGGAGGCTAGGGACACGATGTTTACCCAGGTTCAGGCCCTCTCGATCGAGGTAATACCCTACTTCCTGCTATATTAATATAATGAATACGAGTACAAGAGTTGATCTACCTCGAGATCGTAATGGCTAAACCCTAAAGTCTAGCCTATGAGGATATTATGATGTCGATGATCCCCTCTACAGACTGAACCTCCTGGCTTATATACACGCCAGAGAGGGCCTAGGGTTACAAGGGTGACTTGGGGAGGAAGTAATGGATACATCCGTACTCTACGCTTGCCTTTCTACGTACATAGAAATCCTGACCGAATACGGGGGAGAGTCTTCTGCTTCTTCTCTTGTGGCCCATCAATATGGCCAGCTTCATCGACATGGACGCCTCCTGAATACAGGACTCCCTCAGAGGTAGAGATAGAGGAGGGGGAGAGGTCAACCTCGAGGGTGCCGCATCCATGGTTGAGAGGCTCGCCCGCAACGACCGAGCACGCAAGGTTGGCGCCGAGCAGGCCATGGAGATGCGAAAAAGAAGGAGACATGCATGTCAAGAAGGAAGACAGCCAGGAGGGCATAAAGTGGGCCTACAAAGGACGAGAGCGCTGGACTGCATGATCGCTCCTTCACCGAACGCGTCGCGCGCGTCAGGCGCAACGGCTAGGCGGACGTGCCATGTATAAACGTTTTCTAATAAAGAAATAGAAATGTCAGAGGACAGCTAAGGGGGCCTCGACATGTACAAAAACCATTGAGGCCTCGACATGTACAAAAACCATTGAGGCATCCTTTGGTTTGGAGGAATTTCATACGAATTCTATAGGATAGGATTCTTATAGGAATATTTCCTTTAGAGCCCTTTGGTTCATAGGAATGGATTCCTATTCCTACATAGGATTGGTTCCTATCCTTCACATTTCATAGGAAAATAAAAATGAGCCTAGACTTAATGGAAAAATTCCTTTGATGTGAATCAAATGACATCTCTTTTCCTATTCCTACTGATAGGATTTGAGACACATGTCATATCGTTTCCTACAAATTTCATATTCCTATGATAATCCTATCCTATGAACCAAAGGAGGCGTGAGTTCTTTGCGTTGTTGACACGGTCTGTATTACAGCTCTAACGGTTCGGTGTTGAGTAGCGTATCCACACAATGTTTGGTGCGATGGCTCGGATCGCGTAGAGACAATGGCGGCCGGCCTGCACTAAGCTATTTCAAAAACAATGAACAACAGAGTAGGGCAAAGCATCGGATCCCAGCTAAGCTAGCGGCTCCTCGGTCACGTGGCGGGTGGTGCCGGTCCAGGGTGCACCGCGAGCGGTGCGCCATTCCCATTCGCACGCGGGCCCCAACGCGGTGGTGCATGTGGACCGGGCGCAGGCCCGCGCCGGCAGGCAGGAGCAGAGCAGGGGCGCGAAGCGGGAAGGAGCAGAATTTGGAGCGAGGAGCGGCCGAAGCTGATACGCGGCGAGGCTTAGGGGTGGTGCCACGCCGAAAGGGCTGCCGGTCCTACCTGAATTTGCCACACGAACTGCAGAATGTTATTTGCAGCAGCGGCTGCAGTGCAGAGTGGATGGAGGCTGATTTAACGGCAGGACATTTTCCACATCTCACGTCATTAGACCAACATAGACCACCACCTAAGCGAAAGCCAGATAAAAATCTTGTATTTCAAAGGGACGACGTGATGCCAAATAAACTGATTTCGTTGCCCCTTGAACGAGAGAGCATCCGATACAAATGCTCAGTAGAGGCAGCCATTTTCTAACATCTTGCTGATCATTCAGGTCAGGGGCAAGCCAGAAAGAATATCCTGAGATCAGAGAGGTCGGGTACAGAGAAGTGTGCAAAGAAGAGCCGTAACCATTATAACCTCCTCTACTCCCCCCTTGCACCTAGGGGTGGGCATTTTAACCGAAGACCGAATTACCGAACCGAAAAAACCGGGGCCGAAGCCGAATAGACCGAAACCGAAAAATCGGTACTAAATTCGGTCATCTACGCTAGACAACCGAAATTAGCTCGGTCAGTTCGGTTTTAACCCTTTGTTAACCGAAAGGACCGATGACACCGAATAAACTAGTACATGCCAACTCCATGCACTAGGTTGTAGCCCACTAGCGACTAGTCACATCCGTCCATTTAGGCCTTGGCAAATCCACCAAACTGCAGACAACGCATCTTATCCACAGACCGTGCAGGTTGAGGCGCCGCAAGATCTAGCAGCCACCAGCCAGCCGCACCGCTCCTGCTTGATCCCGGCGATTGATCGTGACAGCTCCTCCCCTTCTTCTCGTCCACAGCACCCGCCTCCACCTCGAACTGCAACCGACGTTCCGCCCTGACTAACCAACAACACGCCTATGACCCCTACTTTGCGAGCACCAGCTAGCTAGCTCAATCTGTTTTTCCGAGCTGCTCGTACAGCCACATCTCCTCTTCCATTCGTTTGTCATACGCCTATTTTTAAAGATTTTTTGGTTGCTTCTTTCCATTGACGACCGGTGCCACTCTTCCTTCATTTGGTGTTCGGTCAGAAACAGAGCACCGAACCGAAACGTCGGTCCACCGAATCCTCGGTTCCCAGATGTTCAAAAGACCGATCGGTTGTCATTTAGTGGAAACCGAATTTCCTTTTTGACTGGAGAACCGAACCGATCGGTTCGGTTTAACCGAATGCCCAGTCCTACTTGCACCAGGAGCAACACCAACATTCAAACCCAATTAATTTTGTGCAATCACTTTGACCTTCATTTCTGCGCACGCTCGTAAAAGTGATTTTCATTGGAGTACTCGCTCTAGCGTTAGGTTCAATGCAGCGTGTACATACCTCTAGCCCCTAGGGAAGGGGGCGTTGATATCACCTCTCCTGAACCTGAACGGCTGAACCCTTTCCAAGAGCATCCAAGAAGAATAACGTTGTGACACGTACCATACAAGCCAGTTTAAGAAAGAACAGCACACACCCAGGAATGATAATAGCCTCTGTTTGTCAGGAATCTTATATATAGGATAGGATTTCTACAGGAAACATTTCACCTTGGTTTGGAGGAAGAGAATCCCATTCCTATACTCTGTATTCCAAAAGAAAAGAAACATTAACTCGGAATCAATGGAAAAAATCCTATCCTATAGAATTTGCATGGCATCTCACTTCCTATAGTTTCTCTATTTTCATGATGTTCATATCCTATGAACCAAAGGAGGCCCTAAGATTTGGCACATACCACCAGTGCAGAATTTGCCTTAATTAAATGGCGCTCGAGGAAGCTTGTGTGCTGAATAAAAGGAAAGCTGCACTACTTGTACTTTGTATTTCTCCAGCGGAGGACATCATGAAGGCACTGGCTACCGAGAACCGACCCAGGAAGGAAATTCTATTAGTCAACCACACCTTGACAAAAAATAAATAAAGGCATTCATTTAGATTAGCAAATCACTTTGCATCAGGACTCTAAATAGAACATGCAGTTGAGTTGCAAGGATGGGCCATACATCATTTCTCTTCTTCACATTGCACCACAAGAAAAGTACAGGTGGGGAAAAGTTTGTAGTAATTGTTGTATATAAAATTTTGCGCTAAAATAAAATAGGGATCATAAGAGTCACTAAAACAGTAAAAAAAAAACTTTGGTCTAGAAAACTGAGCAAACATGTTTGATCGGTGAAATACCAAAATCATCTAAAGCTCGAGTACTTCAAGTTCATAGTTACTAGAGAAAATTGGAAAAAGTATGCGAATCATATTTCTTCACTAGCATAAAAACGCCAGAAGCAAAGTAACAACATCAACAAAACATCACAGATGTTATCATGATGATTACCATAAAAGTGAGTTTTAGCAAACCTGTAATGCTGTCAGATGGATCATCATTGCCTAACAGCAGAGAAGAATTTGTTTCCACATGATATCTACAGAGGTGGTAGTGGGGGGTGCGGGTTGCTATTTTAGCTAATGATTAATGATATTTTAGCTCAATCATGATAATGATTAGCAGCACGACATGGAGAATTTTTGCTATTTTAGCTGAATCACACATTCTAGCTTGAATTTGGCAACAATCTTGGATGAACCGTTGTATTATCACATCTAGCTTCACAAAAACGTAGGTCACCAAAATAACATTTTACTAGAAAATATAATGATCAATGAGTCTCAGGAAGATCTATAAGTTATGTGATACAAGCGGCTATCGATAAAAGCAGACTACCCGGTCTTCTCCTAATTGTTTCCGCCTTCACTCTTAGTGTCGATGCTAGTGCTACCGCTTTCATTCTTTGTGCCGGTGCTGGTGCTACCGCATTAATTCTTCGTGTCGGTGCTGGTGCTGCCGCCTTCATTCTCTGTGCCGGTGCTGGTGCTACCGCATTAATTATTGGTGCCGGTGCTGGTGCTGCCGCCTTTATTCTTATGGCCATCGTCAATTTCTTTATTGGACTCCACAAACAGCTTGGTATTCACAACTTTAACCTTCTACTCCATCAGCTTATGGAGAGTTTTTCCAGCCCAATCTTCATTTTTATCAGCTTTATCATCATATCATTGATAGACTTCTTGAGTTTGTAGGACCATTTGGTCTTCACAATTTGCAACACCTTGACTATCATACCCAATGAGAACATAAACAATGTCGTGAACACCCTCCAAGTGACAGTCGAAAGCAGAAATGCACTATCAACCTTTGTTCCCTAACAAAGCAGTATCCCTCTACCATATTTGTCTTGACTCGATCGGTCTGGGCAGTTAGATGCCTCTGAACTGATTCTAATCCAATCCTTGACATGTTCTTTCGCAGCAGATATCTCATTTCGTAGCTCACACATTGCACCCGGTTTAGTGCGGCTGCCCAACATAGCAACTGTCCTGTGGGTCGGCACGACTTACCAACTCACACACATCATTTTGAGCTTATTATCTCAAGACGGCTGAACACCTCATTTTTGCTTGATTTGTTAGTTTATATTAAACTTTTTAACTTATGTAATTTACTTGTGATTATACGTTTTCTACTACACCTAAAAAAATAGGCACATAAAGTGATGACAAATTAAAATGTGTAGCATTAGTTACATGCTCCAATTCCTAGTATACTTGCACTAGATTGAAACATGCTTTATTATAAGTAATGTTAAGGTACCGCTGATAAATATTTCCGCATATTTTTAATTTGACCCCCTTAGATCTAAGAGAAGTAACATAGACATGACGATGGTCTTTGATGGACCATTATGTGCAATACTATGTGTTATATTGTACCCCTCCCCTCTTTTATTTCTTTATGGAGGGAGTATTTTTATACATTCATTCTATTGAGTACCTTTAAATATTGTGGATGAGAGATGTAACTTAATTGTTTGTGTGCATCAACTACCAAATATCTTCATAGATTTTGGTCGTGTATGATTATGTTTCATCATTGTTTAAAAAATGAGATACTATAAGAGAAATTACAGGGAGAAATGTCTTGCTCATTTCAACGTTTTTTCTTCAAACAAATAGGTTAACAAGGGGATACAAGGCATCACCATGCCCATGTCACTTTTCCACCTCCGTACTCGATGGGAGGTGATCATGAAACCATTCTCAAACGAAGATAATTTTTTCAAAGCATCGACACTTTACACAACTGCAAGGACCAAGCCAGTGTTGGCAAACGGCAGGGGACACGCTACACTGACACGACAAACAATTGAACCGAGGGGGTAAGGTGCCATGACACCATGTCTGTCTCATCCCATGGCGTATGCAATGTTGGAATTATGTGTCTTGCAGCTATATTCAAATTATTTGGAATTGTTAATATTTGAAATACCTCATTATGCAAGTATACATGTATTTATACATGGAATTGATTTACATGTTTAGCATGGAATTGTTACTTGCTGGTACTTAAGTAATATATGCTTAAGGAAGTTGGTCGATTATCAGTGGAACAAATATACTATTTATATTGAAAAGACTACCCGGGTACACTGATGATTGGAAAGAGCTAGATCATATAGTTAGATTATAGCCCTGATGTTGATCTACATAATTAGAGGAAGTTACACTCTATTATGGCATGTTGCTTACAAGCGCGTGCCCCGAGGACATAACGGGTAGCATCCGTTAACAGATAAATATGATCGTGGTTGATAATTTGATCTGGACTCTATCCGGGAAACTAGTTATAACGACTAGGAATCTTACTTGTATAAGAGGTGGACTATTTAGAAAAACAATATAAGAAGGTCCCTATCCCCTAACCTCAGATATGCAAATTGTGAGCGGTACCACGGATAATTGCAGAGGAATAAGAGATAGACCACAAACCTAAATCATTCCCAACATTAATATCATGAGCAAGGTTCGGTGCGTGGTCGAACCCTAGTCCCCCGGGACCCCAGTCGCCGGCGCACATGACCGATCCGACTGCAACTCTGCCCTCAGATCTGCCCACTTCATGATGTGACTCACGCACATGGCGCGTAAGGAGGGAGCTAGGTCGCCATAATGCAATCCGCTGCACAACTCTGCCGTCATGGCCTTCTGCATCGCTCTCCGATTCCTGGAATTTTCTTCAGCTGTGTTTTGTGCAGCTGTTGGCGCCGCCTCATCCTCGCAGCGCCGCTGTTCTTCTTCCTTCTCTCGCACAACTCTCTCTTCTCTCTTTCATGGTGTCTCATAAAAACACACAAGACAAGAAGAAACACACACATGTTCCAAGGGATACCACAAAAGCTTTGCCGTGAGGCCATTCCCTTGGTGTACAATGCTACATTTTCTCCAGCCCTCACGGCCATTCTTCATATTGCTCATTGACGCATATATATACAAGACCATACACGCACCGGCCAGCCACCTCTCTCGGGCAACTAATCCCACTATCCTTTGCATGCACTATCAGGCCTTATTCTACTCCTGGAATCACTCCAACGACCAGCACGACTCAGCCATATCTAAAAACTAACTCCACGTCTCAACGTGGCCTACTACTTCATGCACCAACTAATTCTCCAACACATGCGCACAGACGCGGCATGGACTCGATCGTGCACTCACACCGTTCGCCATCATCATGGGCATGGCTTGCTGCTAACATTCACGCCCCAAGCCATGACCTTGCACATGTCAGGCTCGTGGTCGACATCGCGCCATGGCCGCTCCTACGGCCTCCTCGACGCTTGACGCTGCCTCCATAATCTTCCTCGACGATCGCACGCCGAGCTTCTTCTCCACCGGTGACACACGCCTGGCGTCCCTCTGCGCCCCGCACGTCCCGCGTGCACCCGACGCGCCCGACGAGCCCGACCGCATCAGTGCGTCCCGCACGTCCCGCGCGCACCCGACGCGCCCGACGAGCCCGACTGCACCAGACGGTCACCGCGCGCCGCCTCCCGCCAGCGACAAACGCCGGAATGATGTAGCCAAACTCAAGCACGGACTCGAGCACAACGGCGATATACGCCTCCTTCCAACGTCAACTACACGCTCATACGCGCGCACGCGGTCCCGACGCGCCCAACGCGTCCAGTGCGCACCCATAACACGCACCGGTCACGCCCGGCTCACCGCCACGGCTTATTGCCCTGCACCGCTGCGGCCTCAACGGCAGCGCAGGACCTCCATGCCGCCATACCGCTGTGTGTCGTTGAAGCCGCCACCACGCAGGTCCTCCGCGGCCTCCTCACCGTGCCGCCGCAGCCACCGCGGCCTCCTCGCCACGCCGCGCGCCTCCATAGACCGACACACGGCCCGGAGCAACGCGCAGACGCCGGCAAACTCTGCCACCGCCGGCACGCCTCCGGCAAGGAGAAAGACGCCCAAGATGAACCATCTCATGATACCAAATGTTGGCGCCGCCTCATCCTCGCAGCGCCGCTGTTCTTCTTCCTCCTCTCGCACAACTCTCTCTTCTCTCTTTCATGGTGTCTCATAAGAACACACAAGACAAGAAGAAACACACACATGTACCAAGGGAGACCACAAAAGCTTTGCCGTGAGGCCATTCCCTTGGTGTACACAATGCTACATTTTTCTCCAGCCCTCATGGCCATTCTTCACATTGCTCATTGACGCATATATATACAAGACCATACACGCACTGGCCAGCCACCTCTCTCGGGCAACTAATCCCACTATCCTATGCATGCCCTATCAGGCCTTATCCTACTCCTGAAATCACTCCAACAACCAGCATGACTCAGCCATATCTAGAAACTAACTCCACGTCTCAACGTGGCCTACTACTTCATGCACCAACTAATTCTCCAGCACATGCGCACAGACGCGCCATGGACTCGACCGTGCACTCACACTGTTCGCCATCATCATGGGCATGGCTTGCTGCTAACAGCAGCTGCTGCGTCGATCAATGGTCCACGCAAGACCCGGCGTCCCTTTGCTATTCCACCATGATCACCTGCCTCCCCACCTAATAACCTGCTCCACGACCTCAACAATGAAACCGAGACGCCGCTGGTAAGGTGTGTCGTGACGGATGGCATCATGAGCTTAAGCGTTGATGCTGCAGCGGAGAGCGGCGTTCCTTGCGCACTGTTCTGGACTGCCAGCGCCTGTGGTTACATCGGCTACCACAACGTTCGGTTTCTCATAGACGAGGGCCTTACTCCTCTCATAGGTATGTATGCATGGATGACAGATTTCTTGAAGTTGAACTAACATCCTAAGGTAGTAAAAATCATTATTGCATGTGTAATATTCGGTTTGAGCAGATAAAGAGCAGGTGACGAATGGGTATATGGACAAGCCCGTGACACATGCTCGTGGGATGAGCAAGCACATGCGCATTCGAGACTTCTCGTCCCTCATCCGCACGACGGACCGCGAGCGACGGCGTCCTGCTCGACTTCATGATACACCAGCTAGAGCAGTCAGGCCGCGCAATTATTGTTAACACCTTTGACAAGCTAGAGCAGCCGGCACTGGATGCTATGTGTGCCATGCTTCCACTGTCTATCTACATTATTGGCCCACTAAACTTCCTCACCGAGCAGCTGGTCCCCGACGGCGATGGCAGCCACACACTTGCCGTGATATGTCCCAACCTTTGGAGAGAAGATCGGTCCTGCCTCGAGTGGCTCCAAGGCAGGGAGCCTCATTCTGGGGTGGGAGCGTCTGCCTTATTATGGTCACTTTGGCTGTTTTTTCTTTTAGAAAAGGAGCTTGAGCCTCGGCCTCTGCATCAAAATGATGAATACGGCCATCTTATTAGAAGACAAACGATCCAACATAAGTCTTACAAAATCTGAGAATAAAAAGGAATAGGACCGCCACAGACGGCAGGCAAAAGATAGATAAGCTACTAAACACCTAACCTATTACATGACCGTCATTCAAACCGGTTGCAGATATTCCGTGCTACCTTCTCCCAGCGGATAGACGCAGTAACCAAATGCTCCCTGGCCTCCGTCTGAGTGAGTAGCGACCACATACGGATAAGAGTAGTGGCCCTGAAAATAACCTGCAAAAAGTGAATGTTTGTTGTTCTGTTAAAAACCAAATCATTTCTGCAATTCCAAATTGCCCATAGTAAAGCACATACTCTCACTCGGATATGTCTCGCTGTTACTACATCAATCCCATGTAGCCATATCCCAAAAATCATGTTAATCGAAACGGGGGGATTGATATTAAAGGCTATTTGAACCGACCTCCATAGGATCTTGGCCATAGGGCAATCAAGGAAGATGTGTCTAATAGATTCATCATGATCGTAGAAACTACATCTTTTAGACCTTGTCCAGTTCCTTTTTGCCAAATTATCTTTAGTTAAAATGACTCGTTTATGTACAAACCACATAAACACTTTCATTTTTAGAGGTACCTTAACTTTCCACACGTGTTTCGAGCTAGGAATCACACTAGTGTTGATAACATCCAGATACATGGATTTCACTGAGAACACCCCATTTTTAGCTAGTCTCCAGCTTAGCTGGTCTGGACGTTGGGAAAGTTGGACATCCATCAGCCGCCTCACTAGATGTAACCAAGCTTCCCACCGATTTCCCACTAACATCCTTCGAAACTGGATATTGAGCGGGGTAGAATGTAGTACCGTTGCAACATAAGTGTCTCTTCGTTGAACAATATTATAAAGTGATGGATATTGAAGTGCCAGAGGTGTCTCCCCTAGCCATGTATCCTCCCAGAATCTAGTGGCAGTACCATCTCCAATTATGAATTTTACCCTATTGAAAAAGATTGATTTCACTCTCATAAGTCCCTTCCAAAAAGGCAAGTCAATCGGTCTTACCGTCACCTGGGATAAAGTTTTTGTGTGAAGGTACTTATTGCGAAGAATCTGTGCTCAGGTTGCATTTGACTCACAAGATAACTTGAATAACCATTTACTCAGTAAGCATCGATTCTTCACCTCTAAGTTCTCAATACCTAGACCCCCTTGGTCTTTCGGTCTGCAAATAATATCCCACTTAGCTAGTCTGTACTTTCTTTTGGATTCATCGCTCTGCCAAAAGAACCGTGATCGATAAAAGTCTAGCCTTTTTCCGTACTCCAACCGGGACTTCGAAAAAAGACAATAAAAACATAGGCATACTGGTTAGGACCGAATTAATAAGAATTAATCATCCTCCGTATGACATAAGCTTACCCATCCAGCAGCTTAGTTTTTTTCTCAAATCGATCTTCAATACTCTTCCACTCTTTATTTGTGAGCTTGCGGTGGTGAATTGGTATGCCCAGATACGTGAATGGCAGAGACCCCAAGTCGCAGCCAAACAATTCTTTGTAAGCTTGTTGTTCTTCTTTAGCTCTCCCAAAGCAGAACAATTCACTTTTGTGAAAATTAATCTTTAACCCCGACAGTTGCTCAAACAAACATAACACTAGTTTCATGTTCCTAGCTTTCGCCAAATCATGCTCCATGAATATGATGGTATCATCAGCATACTGCAAGATGGAGACATCCCCCGTCAACTAAATGTGGAACCAGGCCCCCTACCTGCCCAGCCTCTTTCGCCCTCCCTATGAGGATTGTCAACATATCTATGACAATATTGAATAAGATTGGCGACATCGGATCTCCTTGTCGCAAACCTTTATGAGTGTGAAAATAATGCCCTATATCGTCATTGACTCTAATACCGACGCTCCCTCTTTGCGTTAACGAGTCAATCTGATCTCTCCAGGTTTGATCGAAACCTTTCATACGCAGCGCCTGCTGCAGGAAAGGCCATTTCACCTTGTCATACGCTTTCTCAAAATCCACCTTAAAAACCACCCGGTCTAGTTTTTTTGTATGAATTTCATGTAGTGTTTCATGTAGTACCACTACTCCTTCTAGGATGTTTCTGTCTGGCATGAACGCATATTGGGATGGATGCACCACTGAATGTGCAATTTGTGTAAGCCTGTTAGTCCCAACTTTTGTGAAAATCTTAAAGCTGACATTAAGAAGACAGATCGGCCTGAATTGCTCAATTCTAACAGCCTCTGTTTTCTTAGGAAACAACGTAATCGTACCAAAATTCAAGTGGAACACCTGCAAATGTCCCAATAAGAAATCTTGGAACATCGGAAGCAACTCTCCCTTGATGATATGCCAGCATTTTTTATAAAACTCCGCCGGGAAGCCATCCGGGCCCGGAGCTTTGTTGTTTTTCATTTGTGAGATGGCATCAAATACCTCTTTCTCCGAGAAAGGAGCAGTCAATATCTCGTTCTCCTCGCTTACAAGCTGAGGTACATCATGTATCCTCGACTCATCCAAAGAAACAAAATTATCCTCAGGAGGCCCGAACAACTGTTTATAGTAGTTGGTAATGTAAATCTTAAGGTTTTCCTGACCCACAATCGTACCTTCATCTTGCTCTAGTTGGAAAATTTTCTTATTTCAATGTTTGCCATTCGCAATCATGTGAAAGAATTGTGTGTTATCATCTCCATCGACGATTTTACGCACTTTAGCCCGCAAGGCCCACTTCAATTCCTCCTCACGTAGCAATTCTTTTAATTTTAACTATGTTGCCCTCTTAGTTTCCAACTCACTCGCCTCTAAGATAGCACACTCTACTTTAATGTCGAGATTTTGGATAAGTAAAAGGAGCCTTTCCTTTTCAGCCTTATAAATCCCTTCATTATGCTTTGCCCACCCCCTGAGGAACTGTCTCAGGTGTCTAACTTTATTTTGCCAACGATCGATGTTGGATCGTCCTCCTACATCTTTCCCCCATTCTCTGGCCACCAAATCGACAAAACCCTTCTCTTTCAAACCACACCGTTTCAAAAGAGAAAGGACGTCTGTTCCTGATATGCGTTGCTTCCCTCGAATCTACTAGTAAAGGGGTGTGATCCGATATTCCGCGCGAGAGTGCTTGGACGGTCACTAAAGGGTACTTATGTTCCCATTCGACACTCGCAAGAACCCGATCCAGCTTCTCAAAAGTCGGGATAGGAAGATTGTTAGCCCAAGTAAATTCCCTACCAGATAGCTCAATCTTGCGAAGGTCCAAGCTATCTATGATAGTATTAAACATAAACGACTATCTGCCATCAAAGTTATCATTATTTTTTTCCTCCCGCCGACGAATAATATTAAAATCTCCCCCAACCAAAAGAGGGAGCTGCTCGTTCCCACAAATACGGACTAAATCAGCCAGAGAATCCGGCTTTAGTTCGAGCTGCGCGGCCCCATAGACCGCCACCAGCGCCCAATCGAATCCGTCCACCTTTGACCGGACTCTAAATTTAACCGTGAAGTCACCCTAACGACGTTCCTCACTTCCAGTGATTCGCATTGAACCCCAAGTAAAATCCCACCGGATCTTCCTCTTGGTGGTAAACAGTGCCAATCGAACTCCACCCCTCCCAAAAGGGTGCTAAGAAACTGTGGGGTAAAGTTGTCCCGTCCAGTTTCGGATATAGCTATGAAATCAAGTTTATACTCTATAGACGCCTCAGCAAGGAACCTTTTTTAGCCAAGTCTTTGAGACCTCTGCTATTCCAAAAGATGCCTCTCATATTTCATCATGAATTTTTTTAGAAGTTTGAATTCTGGCGCTTCTGCGCACAGCCGAAGTCGGGTAAATCCTACGCTTCCACTTGCGTTTCGGTTTCATTTGATCTTCTACCCTACCTTCACTACCAAAGTCGCCATTCACATCCTCCTGGGACGTATCTCCCCTAGCAAGTCTTGGAGAAGACAAATCCTCCTCCTCCTCATCCTCCAGGAGAGCAGGCTCAAGGTCCGCACAGAAACTATCGAGGACATTAACTCCCAAATTAGCTACCTTAGAATCATTCAAAGGCTGAATAGCTGCTATGTTTCTAATTATCTCTAAAGCACGTTCTGCCTCAAGATCCGGAATATCGTTAACGGAATTAGCTACCTCTCTGTCATTCTTACCCAAAGAGACCCCCAGTTGTGTGGCGTTATTAACAATATCTTCAGAAGAGAAATGCAAAATAGAATTGGATGTATTAACTGACATACCAGTAGTGGTCTGAAGATTATGAAGCTTGGCCGCCCGCTTGGCGCATCGAAGCTGCATATCATCAATATCCGGTTGGTCCTGTAAGCGATAGCTCATCCGTCGACCAACAGAAACTGAGTCCGGAATCCCACCATAAGCGATGACGTCGTCATGAGAGACCCCGCTAGGAGTTAGGCCACCTGCCGTGCCTCCCACTGGGCTCAAAGGCATTGCCCCAACCGGCGCTGCTACCTGAGCCCTCAAAACCGCCCCCACCGGGCTTAGAGGCGCCACCTCTCCACCACTGGTCACTGTCGCCACACTAGGGGAACCCTGCACCCCCGTCCTGAAATCTCCGCCCTGTACCTGAGCCTGAGCCTCCCCCTCCATAGCCTGAGCAAGGGCCGTCTCCTCCATAGATGACCTGAGGGGGCTGGAAGTATAGGCCGCCTTCCCACACCCCTTTCCCGAACTAGCCCTCGGCGATGTTGGGGCGGGGATCACCTGCCCACACCCGCTCAGACCGCCACACTCTGGGCTGGGAATCCTGTCCACCATACTGTGTATCCCGACCGGTCTCTCGATAACATCAACCAGGGAAAATCGGTGGTAACTCAGACTCAACCGGATCATCCATCTCAACTCGAGAACTCGAGAGGCGACTCGGTGCCGAATGTAAATCAAAATTTCCAATCCAAAAAGAGTTGGCTGGAGTCGAGGAGTTAGTCGGTCCCGAAGCCGACCTAGTCATCGTGTATGTCCGCGGTTGCGGCCCCTTAGCCATCTCCCGCTGCGAACTCTCAAGCTTCTTACTCTGAGAACCAGCAGCTCCATCGCCCTCAGTCGTGTCCATATCCACAATGTCCTCTCCCTCGCCCTCCTGAGGTATGGGAGTGTCCTCTATCTCAAGCTCCAATACATAGGTAACTCCAGCATGTGTCCACTTACCCACATCCAGGACAAACTCCACACTGATAACACTGACAAGCAATCTCGCCGCCCCATGAGACCGGGTGAAAGGCATATCCACTTCGTCGGTCTTCCCAATGAGAGAGCCCAAACTCCAAGCAACCAGAAAGTTGTTAATGTATCGACGTGGTGCACCAAAAAAACGGACCCATACCTTCTCCAACGGCGTGCCCACGGGATCTTTCTCCTTCCACTCATCGAACGTAAGAACAATGCTTGTGCTAGGAATTCTGCACATTCCCCACTTGAGCATATATAACTGATCCTCCTTAGTGGGAAAGTCCACCTTGTAAGTCTGATCCTCCAACTTAACAAGGTCCCACTGATGATTACCTGGAACGAGATCCTGCAGTTGGCGCACAATCTGAGCCTCAGTCAAATTACCATTATCAACCTTGACGATCGCAGGAAAAGAACTCTCGTGAACCTGGACCGAAGGTGCCACATCTGGTGACTCAAAAAACATCAGTTCCTGGCAGCACACACCATATAGAGTACAAACTGGCTTTGGACCAGCAAGCAAAGGACAGTTGCTAGACGTATGCTGAGACCTGCAACAATAATCACATAGTTCCATAGTGCACTCTGCCACAAAATGTCCAGTCTCACCACATCTATAGCAAGGCAGCTTCTTCTTCTTAATGACCCACTTAGATAGCTTTTCACCATTGCGCTTATCCACGGCCTTGTCAGAACCACCTTCGGCCGCCTACGCCTCTGGAATGCTAACCGCAGCTAGAGCCCGTACTGTATCCACTGCCACAAATGTCGCTTTGGCCGTGTAGAAACGATTGTGTTTTAATGGCAAAACCTCTTCTCCCATGCAGATTATTTACCGTTGTACGCACTGGCTTCATATTTGGTCTACGCTACAGCGAACGGAGTATCGATCATTGTTCAAGGCGGTGTGTATGCGGTTGGAGCGGGTGGCCAGGGAGGTTTTTACCCAACATGGATGGCAACATAATCTCCGGATCGATCCACCTCCTCCGTCGACATTGGCATAGTTTTGGACTCATGTGGCTTTACTATTGCCAACATGTCGTTTTTTATTTAATTATACTTTGCTAGACTCTTCGTTTAAGGCTGTGTGTATCTTAGTTATGCAGAGGACGGGTGTCGCTCATTATGCTTTGTATCCACTTTATGCTACATTATAAGTTAATAAAAGTGCCCTTTATCGAAAAATGTCAACTTTGGTAGCATTACCACCATGTCCAGCCAAGATCTCGTGGGGTTCGTATGGGGCCTGGCCAACTGCGTCTATGACTTCCTGTGGACAGTGAGGAATGACCTCGTAAAAGGGTGATGTCGTCGTGCTGCCTCCCGAGTTCCTTGAGGCAACCAAGGGAAGGTGCCTCCTGGCGAGCTGGTGTGACCAGGAGGTGGTGCTGCATCACGAGGCTGTGGGCGTCTTCCTTACGCACTGCGGGTGGAACTCGATGATGGAGGGGCTCAGCGCAGGGGTGCCAATGCTGTGTTGGCCCTTCTTCGCGGAGCAGCAGACCAATTCCCGCTACGCATGCGTGGAGTGGGGCGTTGGGATGGAGGTCGGCGATGACGTGCGTCGGGAGGTGGTTGAGGCGAGGATACGAGAGATGATGGGAGTAGGAGAGGTAGGGAGGGAGTTGAGGCGAAAGGCGGTGGAGTGGATTGAGATTGCCGTTCGTGCAACCGCACAACCTGGTGGCAGGTCGTTGGCCAACTTGGAGAGTCTGCTCGAGGATGTACTATTGAGTGCGGGTGAGAATGTTGGGTAGAATTGAGATGAATGCATTTCCAACCAGCACAATGTCAAATGCGGATTTGAGTTTCTGCATGGACTGATTGTCCAATAAGGCTACATTTGTTTTGTTTGTTCGGGTTGTGGTCGATCTTGTCATCAGCTTGCCATTGTTGTGGGTTGCTACCTCTATTTGGTTTGTAAATCATGCACGATATTCCCCAGGAAATATATCTTTAGGTTCACCGCCGAATGCAGTTTGTAAACATATATTCCCTCCATTCCAAAATAAATATCTCAACGTTAGTACAACTTTGTACTAAAGTTGAGACGACACTTATTTTGGGACGGAGGGGGTATTTCTTATGGCATATTACACATCTCTGGTTTGTGAAATTGAAGACAGAAAAATTCGTTCCAGACTTACAAACCTAGATGAAGGGAGTAGTTGGTTGTGCTAGAGAAACTACTCTTTCGCCGCATCATATGCTTGTGTCTACATGAATGTATTCTTAACTAGCGATGTATTCCGCGCATTTGCGCAGCTAGATTTGATATATCTTATTGGTTGTTTCATTAATATTGATATAAAGAATATGCACAACTTGTATGTCATGAGAAAATAATATTAGACTTTCGTACACATCCTTACTTTTCTGTATTAAGTTGTTGGCAAGTACGTTGATCTGTGATAGTGAAAGAACAAAATCATCGTCGTATATGTTCCATAATGCAAAACCATTATCTGTGATACTATTCTCGGTCTCTCCCTGTTCCAGTCCTTCGCACTGAATGATTTTGTTCACAAATTGTTTTTTAGGTTTTAGAGAAAATCTTTAAAAAATATATTAATGGCATATCATACCCGATTCAAATGCCCGATGTGTTCTCATCTTACTCACCATGTCGCTTTCCAATCTAAATAATTATAAGAGTGAAATACGTCACTAGTCCATTAACTCAAAGTGGTTGTACGCTTTAGGCCAACAACTCGAGAACCAATCAATTTAGGTCGTAAACTCATTGATTTGATCAAATAAGGTCAAAATCGATTTAAGAGGGAAAACCCGCCCATGTAGCTGCCACGTCAGCTTTCCACTGACCAGCACCGCACTGAAGAGATCAGCCGCCATAGCCCACAGATCTTTATCAGCCACCGTGTAACAACACTCCACAGGGGGTTCCACCGGATGTGCAGCCGCACCATGCGCCGGCGCGAACGGCACCATGAACGTCGGCACGGCCTCACTCTCCACCGACTCAGCCCTCACCACCTGGTTCCACGGGCGAGCAACACGGACCACCCCGTGCGGTGGCATCCCCAACTGTGGTGGTGGCAGCACCGTGCCATTCGACATGATGGGACCTCCGGCGGGCGGCTCTGTAGTTTGAGCCGAGGCGGGGCAACGGCTGCGCCTTCCACTGTGGAGCGCTGGCGGTGGGCGAGGGTTGCCCTCGCAGGGAGGGGCCTTCGCGGCCATTTGCAGCCCCGCGAGATGTGGCTCTCCCCTTCACTTCTGACACAATATGTCATTGTAGAACATCGTCTTTTTTTATAAATAAGAGTGTCAAACCTGTTGACTTTCCCATCCTTTTTGATTCTTTATTTCACAACCTATGGAATGGATCAAAATACTCCCTCCATCCCACAATGTAAGAACGCTTTTTGAGCTATGCAGGAATGTGCACAGTTAATATATGAATTTCTTTTTGATGAAAAGGGGTCCCCC
>LR738715.1:871954890-872018917 GCA_902687465.1 Secale cereale | reverse complement strand
CTTTTTTACTTCTGAAGTATTATTCCTCCCTTCGTGTCAAAATATAAGACCTTTTTTTGACACTTTGACAGAACAGAGGTAGTAACCCAATACAGTGTGTTCAGAACCAGTATCGACCATAAAGATTACAAAAATGCTCATTCAGTTGTATACTACGCTACTAAGGTATTACCTCTCCACTTCATCCATGGCATCTAAATTTTTGCGGATCTCCATCATGCTGTGCTCAAACTCAGCACTCATGCGCTTGATGTTCTCGCGCTCTTTGGCCAGAGCTTCCTCATCAGAATACACCATTTTCCCTCCCTGCAATTTAAGGGCATGCTAGAATTTCATAAAGAAGTTACAAGAAAGTGAATAACTCATGCATGCCTCTCAAGATGACCAAGACCCAATGCATTTTTAATTTCACTAGGAAAAAGGCCCGTGCATTGCAACGGGGGAAACACAAAATTACTCCCCTAGCCTAATGCTCAAGACTATATTTTGCTGTTTCACTAAAATACGCTCCATGTGTGTGTGTCATCGTGGCATTCCTCGAAGCATTAGTCATCTAATGTATTTTCCGACAGTCTTAAACATACAAAATCAATGTATGAAGTGCTACACTTCAATTTTGAAAAAAAGAGCTATTGACCTCAAACATACATGGAGCAGTGGAGGCTTGGCGTTATATGTGTGGCGATGGACACGCGCAGGAGGTCGACGTTGTCTGGCGTCGTGGTGGCATCGATGGCTGAGAGGCCTGACAAGGTCGTTGCGTCAGTACATGCTTTGAGGATGGATCGAAGCAAGACGGATGTGAGGGCCGTTTGCAGCGTGTGCTTGTGGTACTCACTAAGAGTGCGCCGGACCGGAGTGTTACCCAATCCTGCCTGTGTGGCTTGGATGGGGCATCCGGCATTAGATGTTAGGCTTTCGTGCGATGTCTGTTTGGTATTTGACCCGAACATTCGGCACCCCTTCATCAAGAGGATAGGAGTAGCGACATGTGTCGTTTAGATGGTGGCCTCGGGCTTATTGTTGTCTTACTTTGTAAGGTCTTTTTGAATTATAAATAATATGGCCGCATGCATCAATATCAAAGCATTTTCTTTCGGACTAATTTTTATTATGTTTAATGTTTTTGTACTTCTGGCCGTTCTGTTGCTAGCCTTCTTTCCAACCTCATGATCTAATCGTCTCCATATAGGAGATCGGCTAATTAATTCACGGTGGACACGTCGGGTTCGCTAATACCTAATTTGCTTTTACATGTTCTTTTTAAAAGAATAGCAAAAGAGCCCGTGCGTTGCAACGGGAAAAAAATAACACACGCTCTTAGCCCAACAACCATCACTCAAGACCACAATATGTCTATCTTCTTTATTTTAGCGAGACATCACATTTGTTTTGCCGCTTATCCTCCTTCTCAACCTCGCCGGCGGTGGCTTCAATGTTCACACAAATCAAAATGTGTTTGAATGTGATTAATCCTAAGACGCCTCTCTCTCTCTATCTCTCACTCTCATGATGAATTTTTTTTGTTTTTCCTTGCAAGGTTTTCAGAGGTATGCAAGGGTAGTTAGTGATGTTTTATTTTCCTAAATGGTTTTAGTGGGTGTTTATTTATTTGCAATACGGTCCATACGGACGCCGCCGGTACAAAACAAAACATATCGTGCTTTTAAGATAATATTTAAAAATTATTAAACAGGTAAAAATAACATCATATTCAGATTCTACACATTTTTCTAATCAAATTTCATATATAATATGTTAAAATCGGAGTTACGGTTTAAAAGATACGGATAATTTAGAAAAGCATTTGTTTGACTTAAATATCTTCCAAAATAATATTTTGAAATATTTAAAATGTAAAAATAACACCATATTCATATTCTAAATATTTTTCTAATCAAATTTCATATATAATATGTTAAAATCGGAATTACATTTTAAAAGATATGGATAATTTGGAAAAAAACATTTATTTGTCTTAAATTGATCGGCGGATGAATTACCTGAAAGATCAGGGGGCGTTTCGAAAAAACGTAAAATAACGATTCGGGATGACTTAAGTCGGGACGGCAGGTTGATTTTCAGAAAACACAGGGACGTTTGCGTAAAAAGGAAAAAATAACGGTTCGGTATGTCTTAAGTTAGGATGGCGGGTTGATTTCATGAAAACACAGGGACTTTTTTGCAGAACTCGACGGACGGGCAGAAACCCACCGTGCTTTATTATTAGGTAGAGATAAAGAAATTTACTGTCAAAACTGTATCCACTGTCAAAACTGAAAATTTGAAATTGAAGTAAAATAAACTTTGTCACTATGATGCTTTGACTGAAATAAAATAAGTTTTGTTACTGTCAAAACTGTCTAAATGGCCATCAAGCAATGAAATTTGGCCAATATGAGTAAGTGGCATTTGACAGTAGTCTGAATATGAGTAAATGGTCGGGGGAGTGTTGTGCTGCGCGTCCAAGATGTTTTCCTCTTTTCTTTTCGTCGGCCGGCGACCAGCAGCGCTCAAGCGAGTGAGTCCATGGCCCAGCCCACAGCCACATGTTTGGTTAATGAACATTTCGATTATAATGAATAAAGAGGGCAAGTTCTTCTCAAAAGGAAAAAAATGTGTAACAAAATTGTTTGTGTAATTTCTAAAACTCTTCATACCATTCAAAAACAATGTCGACGCATTAGACATAGATTTATGACATTGTAAAAAAGTTCATGTGGTTTTCAAAAAGTTGGCATGCTTAGAAATACGTTGATGATCTTTTTAAAACGTGTTATGAAAATGTAGAGATCTTTTACGTAATTCATAAAACATATTTGCATCACCCAACGTTGTTCATGTAATTTAATAAACGTTCACGAGTTTGAAAATATGTTTCATGATATTTTTTGTAAAATGGACTTCAAGTGAAAAACTTTTTCGCACAGTTTTTATAAATGTTCATAAAATATACATTTGTATTTGTGACATTCAAATGGGTGTTCACAAACACGTAGGAAATGTTCGCACATATTGACACAAAAAAATCATGATATTTTTGAAAAATGTTCACCATATGCTAGAAAATGTTCAATGTGCAATCTACACTGTTCACCATGTATTTTGGATAATTCTTTATATTGCATTTGAAAAATGTTTAACGTGTATTCAACATGTATAGTTGAAAAAGGTTGGCTTATTTGATAAAAAAGGAAAAAACAAAATAATGAAGAAAACCAATAGACACGAGAGAGAAGACACACGAGAAAACCACGTGGAAGTTTTTGGGGGTTATTGACCCACCCGAATGGAGCAGCCGCCGAGGAAGCCGGTGTCCAAGCAAAATAGGAAAATGAATCTGAGACAACGAAGCCTCCACTCCAAAAATCTCCTCCATAATCTAGATGGCAACAAGCCAAAAGCGGCTAGGGAAGCAAACTTACGGAATATATGGAGATGGCGGAGTGGAGCCCGATACCTTCCCCCTCCTCTTCCGGCCAGTGAAACTGGCAGAGAGAAGAGGGAGAGAAGGCAGCGGAGTAGGCGGAAAGGGGGAAAAATCTATGAGACCAGGTCTCACAAGCCTTCGGGCCCTCGTCCAGAAAACGAGCATCATACCATTGCTTCATCGAGAGGCAAAGGGAAATCGGCGCGGGCGTGCAAGGTCCGTCAAAATCAGTTCTGTGGCCATGCAAGGGCGCAATTTTGTCTTTTTTTTTATGTCTTGGTCCGTCAAAATCAGATCTGTGGCCATACAAGGGCGCAATTTTGTCGGGTTTTTTTTTATGTCTTGGCAGACAAGTTGATTGTTCCCTGTTCAGTAAGTAGCATACGCCTGGTGCTATGCTTTGGCGCACATCCGTGCAAGGATAGGCACCGGCCGGGGAGTTCTAGAACACAAACTTTAGATCTAGACTATTACTACTACGTACTCCCTCCGTTTCAAAATAGATGATCCAACTTTATACTAACTTTACGTTCCAAAATAGATGACCCAACTTTATACTAACTTTATACTAAAGTTAGTATAAAGTTGGGTCATCTATTTTCGAACGGAGGGAGTAGTACGTACTGTCGAAGGTAGTCAGGTCATCATTTCTTTATTTTTCCCTCTTCCCAACTTAGTGAGCGAGTAGTCTACCTCCGTTAGACAACAAGTCCAAGTCGCTGGAAACAACAAGTTCTGACTCATACACAGTGACCAGAGCGCCTCTGAATTAGGCTAACAACCTCATACTACAGTACTGGAAGTGAATCGATGTACCCATGACACTCGAACCATACATCTACTACTGCATATGCATATGAACAACCAGACCCATGAAAAACGACAGCGAGAGCAGATTGGCGACGTCGCAGGCCGTCTCGATTCTTTCCATCTTCATCTTGAAGTTTGCCCAGTTCTCATCGCAGCGCCTACACAAGAAATGGCCACTGGTGTAAGTAACAACAGTGACAAGCTTGCTTACGCTGTTCATGGCATTAGGCACTACTCCCTCTCTTCACAACTGTAAAGACGTTTTTGCGGTTTAATTTAAACTGCAAAAACATCCTACATTCGTCAACAGAGGTGGTATTTATTCTATTGTATTTGAATTTTCATTTCCTGTTATGTAGTAAGATGCATATAGTAGTAGTATAAATTCGAAATGTGATTGTAGCTCCCAGTTCACCCTGTGTGCTTGCGTGCAGTGATGAACCGTTGAAGGCCTATCGCATGTTCAATCCAGTGTCCAAGAATTTGCGTGTCGCGTGGGATGCTTTGTTTGACCAAGGCTGAAAGTGGGAGTGGACAATGGTGTCACACCCCGTTGCTGCCGAAGATCGCCGGAGCATGAGGAAGAGGATAACGCCGCTTGTGGAGAGCGGCCACCGGAGGAATCGGGAATCGAGAGAAGAGCAGCAACAAGGCAGAGGAAGAAGAACACTGGTTCAGTTCTGAATTCTGTTCCATTATCTCTGTGCTGTTGCTGCGATGCTCTGTAGGCTATGATCAGTGTCATAAGCACATGTCAACTCGGCCCACGGCCCACGTACAGCAGCGCATAGCACCAGTGCGATCCAGGGGTGTGTAGGGTGTTACACTATCGCCCCGGCAAAACATTGCTTGCCCTCAAGCAATGGCTTGTACAGGTCCAACGGCGTGAAGCTCCAACCTCTGCCAAGAGACATTCTGCTTCGTTTTCCAGCAACTATTGACCCTTCCATTGGCCAACAACATGAGCCTTCAACAAGAACAAGCTTGATGTCGGGATCCCATTGCTGTAGTGATGACAGCCCTCTAAGCGGAGCAACGAACAGAAGTTCCAGCACATGTATAGCACCTGTTGATCCTTGTCTCCAGGATTAAAACCTTCTCGGTTCTACAATGAGATCTGATGGAGAGCACGCTCGGTAGCCAACTGTTGTACGATAAATGTTGTAGTATCCACATCCACTAATGTGGTCACCAGAATAACCTGATAGTGACTACTCATAAGCACGAGTTCTTGCTCCAGTATATTTGCAACAGCTGCACCTTCTATCGAACTGAAGTAGGTATGCTCCCAATTCCTTGTAGCAAGTTGCATGATTTGGAGCTCCAACATAAAACAGAACAACGTACTGTACTTGGAACTTGTTGAGTCCAACATGCACCGGTTTTGGGAGCCAAGCAGCAAGATGAAGCTCTATGCCCTATGTTTTCATGAAAGTCGCAGGTCAAAACACATCAAGGTGGTAGCACATGGCCGCCATGCCATGGCAGGAGATCCAGATACTCCTGTCGCCGATGCATCGAATTTGAGAAGAAACGGTGCCATGGCAGGGAATTCAGACACTCCTCTCTGCCACGAGCAAGCAATTCGGGCAAAAGTGCTGTCACGGCACGCAGCTCAGCGGCAACTTCTGCCATGGCAGCCCCAGCAGGGACCCCGGCGTTCACCAGTCAAGTCCATCAGTGGGACCACAGGTTTGCTCGAGGAGGTTTATGATGATACTGTAGAGGTACCAGCCCAGTACTCCCTTGTCTGTTTCTACGATTTAGGAGGGCCAGAAATATTTGAAGAAGCAGAAAAGGAAGAGAAGTGGCAGCAGGGTATGAGAGAAGCACTGAGCCTGATAGAAGGAAATTATACTTGGCAGTTGTTAGATCTTCCTCGAGGGGACAAACCTATAGGTCTGAACTGGGTTTACAAGCTGAAAAGGGACTCAGCTGGGACTGTAGTGAAATACAAAGCCCACCTAGTAGCAAAGGGTTATGTCAAATGAGGATTTTGCTTCAGCCGCAAGGATTGAAACCGTTTGGTTGCTCATTGAACTTGCTGCTCAGAGAGGTTGGGAGATTCACAACATGGACAAAAAAGTCTGACTTTCTGAATGGCAAATTGGTGGAAGAAGTGTACGTCTCTCAGCCGCCTAGTTTTGTTCATCTATACTATTATTAAAAGAGCAAACATAAGTTCTCCTAAAACCACACAACAAACTGTACACAAGGTAATCAGGACCCTTAGATCAAATCAACTTAAACATATCCTACCGCCAGTATTACGCCATTAATTTGTTAGCCAGATCGACGACTCAGATGAAATGTTCTGCCAGCAGACGCCTGAGGTCTGCCTAATGTCGTAGCGCTCCGCGCCCTTGATCCACACGGCCCCGCCCATAATGTGGATCAAATCCCCCTGAATCACGTTAATGAGACGTCTATCCCTCTATTTCCTCTGCCCCTGTCCTTTCCATCTTCCCAAATTGCGTCGTCCCCATACCAATAGTTCCGTCCACCATATCGCTCCAAGCGACCCAGCGCCGCCGATCTCCCGTGCCGCCACCATCTCTACCGCCTCCTAGAAACGAGGCCACCACCATTGAGCTCCACTCCGGCGCGCCTGGTTGCCACCGTGACTCTAGCCTCGGAAGGTTCTGCTACTGTCCTGGAGCGGGAAGGAGGCGGCGATTTGGATCTCGGCGGCAGCGGTGGCTAAGCAAGGGCACCGGCGCTGTCGAGGTACATCTCTTTCCTCTCTCCCTGCCTCCCTCTCTCTGCCCCGTCGGGGTCACCGTTAGCCCGTGACCATGGACTGGCAGGGAACCCCGGTGGCGGTCAATGGGGTGCTTTGACAGTGAGGAACGGGGAGCATGGGTGCTCTGATGGCAGAGGTATGTTTTGGGGACGGGGAGACCTCGGCCGTGGGGAATGGAGTGAGCTTTGGATGCAAACTGAATTTCATCTATCTCGGTTCTTTTTTTCTGCTAATAGCACATAAAAACATTGGTAATGTTGAGCCGACAAACAAAAGTAGGTAGCAGACTAATTTCTATGTCAACAAATGATCATTTGCTCCCCGTATGTGGTTTCTGGTCATATTGGGCTCTATGAAAAATAGTTTTCCTCTGTATTCTCCATATGAGATTGTGTAATCGCTGGAGTATGAAAATAGCATGGTGTGCAGTTCTACCCTTGTGAGCAGTCTGTGATGCTACTGATGTTTATATATATACTAGCAGTAACGTGTAGTATTAGGTATGGGAAAGTAAATTTGCTTCAACAATCAATTCCAGTGCAACAATTTTTTTATGGGATTTCTCTTGCAATCTGCACTGAATGAATGTTGTACGCCAATGCCATGTTTGATGGTTTTCCTTTGAATTGGTCTTCTCAAGGAAACCGTGTTCAATTTGCATGTTCTGCTTTGAACGAGTCTTTCTGGAAATTTGTATGTGTTATTATATGGCTGATTGGAATTGTGGAAAATTGTGACGGTTTGCTTTCTGTGAGCAACTACTTGAATGCTGAAATGTTATACAGTACATCAACAACATGTATCTCTTTTAATTTCACATGTGGAGATAGAAGTTGCCATACATTGTTGTCCCATCGGCAATATTATGTTATTCAGATATTATCTTGCCACCATTGCGCAGTAGCATTTTTAGACTAATAATGGTAGTGCAGATTTCAGTTAGAGATTGTAGAGTTCTAAAATCTGTTGACCAAAAATCGTTGGGAACCTTGTTGACACCAAGGCTCTCAAGAAAAGGGGTTGTGTGTCAACAAGAAGATGAACATAGAAGTATAGTTTATAATACATATTTTTCATGTTCTGTTCTTTAATATTTTATGTTTTTGGGCAACAACACAAGAACCGGATGATAATGTATTACTTATGACACTAGGATTCAAGCCACAACGAAGATTGAATTCCGTCTTCTTGGTTAGAATACACAAAGGATTTGAATTGTGAATCTTGTAAGGACATTTATTTTGTGAAATTTAATATGACTAACTTGAGATAAGCAAAGAGGAATGGGCATGAATAAATGCTGATATTGAGCTAGGTCTGCAAGGCGATGTGTTGAGCTCTGTGTAGCCTGGTTTGAATGGCGTATTTAAACATGTGCCTCCTTTTCCTTTGTATGTGTTTTCGAGTCTCTTTTTATTTAAAAATAGCCTGCAGATGTCCTGCGGTGTGATTTTATTTTCCGAGTTCAGCTTTGTGTTATCAAAGAATTCAGGTTAGCACAACTACAGAAGGATTTGTGTTATCATAGAATCCAGGTTATTTTTCGAGTTCAGATTTGTGTTATCATAGAATCTAGGGAGATCAAGAAGATGTTTCATATGTTAGCACAACTACTGTAGGATTTGTAGGTGAGAAACTATTATATGAGTTTGGATGACCGAATATCAGTACTACATCAAAATCTACGGCTTTATATACTCTGTCGCATACTGCCATATTTCATATATGATGACCATATTAATCATGTGTTGTTTCTTTTTCATTCAGAGTGTACATTGCTTCCGGTGTAACAATAGCAGAAAATAAGGTACTCTCTAAATAATGTGTGAGGTTTCAGATTCTGAATTTGTTTTGCTGTTGCTAACTGAGCATGCTTACATAATGGGATGATTTGAGTGGATTTTCAAAGTCGATCGTCCATGTCTGCAGTCTCAAGTTTCTATGTGTATAGTGTGAGACCTAATAAGTACTGATCATTTCAGAAAGTTCCATGTTTCATACTTATAATTGATATTGATTGTATTCACGTAATTGGGCCACTTGATTACGGTGGTTTCCTAACTAATAAGTAAGATGTCCCCGGTTCTGCATAATGATTTAGGCACCCTAATTTCTTACGTCTTTGTGGAGTCAGAAGTGTTGAATGTTTTTGTTCAGAGTCTTTTTGAAATGATGAGTGATACATACCTATTCAGTGTTTTACATGGTACTGCAAGTGAAGAACTGATTTGTGCTGAACCATCTAATGTGTTATTGTATTTCTTTGAAGTCATGGTATTTGTAGCAAGTGACACCCTCATTGGTATTCTTTTTCATAGATATCCAAGATAGTTAAAGCAACGTGGGGACCAGGAGGCCAAGCAATCGGTGGTGTCTTCGTCGTCGTTGCAAAGAAACATGCCCAAACTTGTAAACCCATATTGGTATTACTTTCTCTATCAGTTCAGGTTGGACTAGCAAGACAACTTACTGCAGACTGGGAACAAGGTGAGAAGATTAGATGCAAATTTATGTAGCATATGCACATCTACGTTTGTTAATCTCTTTCTCAATTTTCCCTTTTTATTTGCAGAGTATGTTCATCATCAGTGATATGTGTTAATACTCTCCTAGAGATTGATTTCTTCGTTGCTTTGGACCTTGCCATGGATGGATGGACACTAAATGACCAACAAGGCCTCTAGATTATTAGTAAGCGTGGTTCTACGTTCAGTGGTTTCGGCATCTGTTTTGTCTCGGGCTGGTTTCACGGGTACTTGATTTTGCTTGGAACAGCCACAGGAGCGACGATGTTATATTGCTGCAGCTTGGTTTGCTAACTAGCAATGTTTTGTTTCTTAGACGGACAAACTTGTATATCATAACCTTGATGCATTATTTCATTTGATCAGCTTATGTGGAAACTACTAATTTTCCTTGCCTCTGTACACACACTTGCATATCCTTTTTCCTGGTGCTAATTGCCAATGACCCATTCATAGGCACGACCTAGAAGAAAATAAGATTGAAGATGTATTTTACTTGGTTGGAAATATTACACCTCAAATTTGCTTCAGTTTGGATACAACGATGACTCTGAAGATTGAAAAAACTGATGAATTATGTCAGTTATACAGTTTAAGAGGTCATGTCTGTGATATATGAGAAACAATTGTATGGCACTGTGGATGCTGGTGAGATGTTGGTCATGACGTTGTGAATTCTAAAGAGATGTTGGTCATGACGTTGGTTCTCGAGATGCACTAGCTAGGGGTGCATGCATGGCCATAGGGCATAATTAAATTTTCTTCATGGACCGATTTTCTGTCAATTAGTTAATGATCAATGGTATTAGCTAAGCAATGGACATGGACCTGTTGGTTTATAAAGCACAATGTTTTTTGTCATTTGTACGAGTTAGGAATTATATGCTTTTTGCGTGAGATTTCAGTTGTTCAAAAAGTAGATTTATGTTGACAGAATTATTATAAGTTTCATAGTAGAACATATTTAATCGAGACGTGCGTTGCACGTGCATACTTACTAGTAAAGGCAAAGAAGGTAAGTGCTCAGACTTCACAAGGCTCTGTATGGTTTGTGGCAAGCGCCGTGTGCGTGAAATGCCAAACTGGACAGTACAATTGTTTCACTTGGTTTTGAGAAGTTCCAGCACATGTATAGCACCTGTTGATCCTTGTCTCCAGGATTAAAACCTTCTCGGTTCTACAATGAGATCTGATGGAGAGCACGCTCGGTAGCCAACTGCTGTACGATAAATGTTGTAGTATCCACATCCACTGATGTGGTCACCAGAATAACCTGATAGTGACTACTCATAAGCACGAGTTCTTGCTCCAGTATATTTGCAACAGTTGCACCTTCTATCGAACTGAAGTAGGTATGCTCCCAATTTCTTGTAGCAAGTTGCATGATTTGGAGCTCCAACATAAAACAGAACAACGTACTGTACTTGGAACTTGTTGAGTCCAACATGCATCGGTTTTGGGAGCCAAGCAGCAAGATGAAGCTCTATGCCCTATGTTTTCATGAAAGTCGTAGGTCAAAACACATCAAGGTGGTAGCACATGGCCGCCATGCCATGGCAGGAGATCCAGATACTCCTGTCGCCGAGGCATCGAATTTGAGAAGAAACGGTGCCATGGCAGGGAATTCAGACACTCCTCTCTGCCACGAGCAAGCAATTCGGGCAAAAGTGATGTCATGGCACGCAGCTCAGCGGCAACTTCTGCCACGGCAGTTTTCTCTGCCATGGCAGCCCCAGCAGGGACCCCGGCGTTCACCAGTCAAGTCCATCAGTGGGACCACAGGTTTGCTCGAGGAGGTTTATGATGATACTGTAGAGGTACCAGCCCAGTACTCCCTTGTCTGTTTCTACGATTTAGGAGGGCCAGAAATATTTGAAGAAGCAGAAAAGGAAGAGAAGTGGCAGCAGGGTATGAGAGAAGCACTGAGCCTGATAGAAGGAAATTATACTTGGCAGTTGTTAGATCTTCCTCGAGGGGACAAACCTATAGGTCTGAAGTGGGCTTACAAGCTGAAAAGGGACTCAGCTGGGACTGTAGTGAAATACAAAGCCCACCTAGTAGCAAAGGGTTATGTCAAATGAGGATTTTGCTTCAGCCGCAAGGATTGAAACCGTTTGGTTGCTCATTGAACTTGCTTCTCAGAGAGGTTGGGAGATTCACAACATGGACAAAAAGTCCGACTTTCTGAATGGCAAATTGGTGGAAGAAGTGTACGTCTCTCAGCCGCCTAGTTTTGTTCATAAAGGCAAAGAAGGTAAGTGCTCAGACTTCACAAGGCTTTGTATGGTTTGTGGCAAGCGCCGTGTGCGTGAAATGCCAAACTGGACAGTACAATTGTTTCACTTGGTTTTGAGAAGTTCCCAGTTGAGCCTGCTGTCTACAAGAGATGCTTGGGTGCATCTGTCATGTTGGTGGGGGTTTATGTAGATGACTTGGTCATAACTGGAGAGAAGACTGGAGAGACTAACAGTTTCACGAGTCAGATGAAATATGGAAATAACAAGTGCATTCATAAATAAAATAGTGTTAAGGGGTAGTAGTAATGGTCATTTACCTTTTCAGATATAGCAATCAAATTCTGTCGTACCCTCTCCATGCTTCGGTCACCCTCTGCGAGCATGCGATTAATCTCCTCTTTTGAGTAAATTGGTGTCCCCCCTCCCCCCTACAAGTCAAGGGTATGGAATATATTAAAAGAACTCTAATGCATAATAAGTTAGATAAGAATCCCATAAACTGAATTAACTGAAAGCTCTCAAGATGCTTGACTGAATTTTACTGTCAAAACTGTATGCACTGTCAAAACTGAAAATTTGAAACTGAAGTAAAATAAACTTTGTTACTGTGATGCTTTGACTGAAATAAAATAAGCTTTGTTACTGTCAAAACTGTCTAAATGGCCATCAAGCAATGAAATTTGGCCAATAGGAGTAAGTGGTATTTGAGTACTCTGAACATGTTCACATTATTTCACAGTGCTAATATGATAAATGGCCATCAAGATATGAAATTTGGCCAGACAGCGGATTACTAGTGCATCCAGGGGGCGTATGCAACTCAAATCCAACAATTCAGTAAGATTTGTACTGTCTCTAAATTCACTCATGAACAATGAACTCTGAAATTAGTACTAACTCAAAACTCAGTAAGATTTGGACCACTGATCCTAGCTCCACTGAGATGAAAAGGGTTTAAAATGGATGTTCACTGCTTCTTTTGGGTGTTATCTTCTGCACATCTTTTTTTGTGACAGACACCCCTAGCAACACTATTGGAGTATCCTTTTCAAGTGATTTCATGAGGTGCATGATGTTCGTTTGTTTTTGCAATACTCGAGAGCACTAGTTTAATTGCTCCTCTTTATGCAAAGGTGTCATGATCATTATCAATACTGGAAGAAGAAAAGCCTGAAGAAGAAAAGGAGAGGATTGTATATGTTCAAATTCAGTCTGTACTGGAAGCTTGTGATCATGATCATTGTCAATACTGGAAGAAGAAAAGCTTGTGATCATGATCATTATCAATCCCGGAAGAAGAAAAGGTTAGCATCTGCTGCATTTGCTTTGCTCTGTGTGATTTAGTCTAGCATGTGTGTTACATTTTGTCCGACGCCTCGAGAATGACTAGGATAGATGTCATAGTTATCTGAATGATACAGTAGTTAACTGAATTTTCACAGTTCACAGTAGACAACCGACTGAAATTTATGAAACTTGGATGAAAATCTAGACTTTAATTCCCAAAACTGAAGAATTCTGATTTTGGAACGAATAATCAACACTTTGCCAAATCTGAAGAATTCTTCAGTTAACCAGAGGACCAAAATTTCTGATTTGTGAATGTTTTGAATCGCATGACTTGGGAATAACATTAGCTAGATTATCTATAATCAGGCAATTATTATTGCCAAGTACTCCCTCCATTTTTATATACAAGGCGATCCAATTTCATTGCTCAATAATCCAGCACTGTTGCAATCCAATTTCATAGCAAATTTCTGCAGTCAGATCATAGACTAGTAGTTTATACACCAGTTTGGCTAGATCAAAGGTTACTCCTACTCGACGGATCAGAGGCGGGGGCAGCCGTCGCAGCAGAGAAGGGGGGCGGGGATCGGCAGTAGCTCGTGGGCGGACGGCGCAGGTCCTGCTCGTGGGCAGGCTCATCGGAGGCGCAGGACCTGCTCCGGGATACGGCTAGTTGCGGCGACGAGCGGCGAGGGAGGAGGGAGAGGGGGGAAGGGACCCCGCGGCGGCGGCTAGGGTTTGGCACGTACCGTCGTTGAGAGGAGGCGCCGCGCCGGCGAAAGCCCCTGCACCGCCGGCGACATGCGGGCGAGGGACGGCGCCGCCTTGCGGAGGAGGGAGCGGATCGCCGCCGCCATGAGCACGAGCGCGACGGAGCGGACGGGCGGTTTAAGCTTTTCTCCTCTCGAACCTCTCGAAGCTTTGCCCAACATAGCAACTGTCCTGTGGGTCGGCACGACTTACCAACTCACACACATCATTTTGAGCATATTATCTCAAGACGGCTGAACACCTCATTTTTGCTTGATTTGTTAATTTATATTAAACTTTTTAACTTATGTAATTTACTTGTGATTATACGTTTTCTACTACACCTAAAAAAATAGGCACATAAAGTGATGACAAATTAAAATGTGTAGCATTAGTTACATGCTCCAATTCCTAGTATACTTGCACTAGATTGAAACATGCTTTATTATAAGTAATGTTAAGGTACCGCTGATAAATATTTCCGCATATTTTTAATTTGACCCCCTTAGATCTAAGAGAAGTAACATAGACATGACGATGGTCTTTGATGGACCATTATGTGCAATACTATGTGTTATATTGTACCCCTCCCCTCTTTTATTTCTTTATGGAGGGAGTATTTTTATACATTCATTCTATTGAGTACCTTTAAATATTGTGGATGAGAGATGTAACTTAATTGTTTGTGTGCATCAACTACCAAATATCTTCATAGATTTTGGTCGTGTATGATTATGTTTCATCATTGTTTAAAAAATGAGATACTATAAGAGAAATTACAGGGAGAAATGTCTTGCTCATTTCAATGTTTTTTCTTCAAACAAATAGGTTAACAAGGGGATACAAGGCATCACCATGCCCATGTCACTTTTCCACCTCCGTACTCGATGGGAGGTGATCATGAAACCATTCTCAAACGAAGATATTTTTTTCAAAGCATCGACACTTTACACAACTGCAAGGACCAAGCCAGTGTTGGCAAACGGCAGGGGACTCGCTACACTGACACGACAAACAATTGAACTGAGGGGGTAAGGTGCCCTGACACCATGTCTGTCTCATCCCATGGCGTATGCAATGTTGGAATTATGTGTCTTGCAACTATATTCAAATTATTTGGAATTGTTAATATTTGAAATACCTCATTATGCAATTATACATGTATTTATACATGGAATTGATTTACATGTTTAGCATGGAATTGTTACTTGCTGGTACTTAAGTAATATATGCTTAAGGAAGTTGGTCGATTATCAGTGGAATAAATATATTATTTATATTGAAAAGACTACCCGGGTACACTGATGATTGGAAAGAGCTAGATCATATAGTTAGATTATAGCCCTGATGTTGATCTACATAATTAGAGGAAGTTACACTCTATTATGGCATGTTGCTCACAAGCGCGTGTCCCGAGGACATAACGGGTAGCATCCGTTAACAAATAAATATGATCGTGGTTGATAATTTGATTTGGACTCTATCCGGGAAACTAGTTATAACGACTAGGAATCTTACTTGTATAAGAGGTGGACTATTTGGAAAAACAATATAAGAAGGTCCCTATCCCCTAACCTCAGATATGCAAATTGTGAGCGGCACCACGGATAATTGCAGAGGAATAAGAGATAGACCACAAACCTAAATCATTCCCAACATTAATATCATGAGCAAGGTTCGGTGCGTGGTCGAACCCTAGTCCCCCGGGACCCCAGTCGCCGGCGCACATGACCGATCCGACTGCAACTCTGCCCTCAGATCTGCCCACTTCATGATGTGACTCACGCACATGGCGCGTAAGGAGGGAGCTAGGTCGCCATAATGCAATCCGCTGCACAACTCTGCCGTCATGGCCTTCTGCATCGCTCTCCGATTCCTGGAATTTTCTTCAGCTATGTTTTGTGCAGCTGTTGGCGCCGCCTCATCCTCGTAGCGCCGCTGTTCTTCTTCCTTCTCTCGCACAACTCTCTATTCTCTCTTTCATGGTGTCTCATAAAAACACACAAGACAAGAAGAAACACACACATGTACCAAGGGAGACCACAAAAGCTTTGTCGTGAGGCCATTCCCTTGGTGTACAATGCTACATTTTCTCCAGCCCTCACGGCCATTCTTCATATTGCTCATTGACGCATATATATACAAGACCATACACGCACCGGCCAGCCACCTCTCTCGGGCAACTAATCACACTATCCTATGCATGCACTATCAGGCCTTATTCTACTCCTGGAATCACTCCAACAACCAGCACGACTCAGCCATATCTAAAAACTAACTCCACGTCTCAACGTGGCCTACTACTTCATGCACCAACTAATTCTCCAACACATGCGCACAGACGCGCCATGGACTCGATCGTGCACTCACACCGTTCGCCATCATCATGGGCATGGCTTGCTGCTAACATTCACGCCCCAAGCCATGACCTTGCACATGTCAGGCTCGTCGTCGACATCACGCCATGGCCGCTCCTACGGCCTCCTCGACGCTTGACGCTGCCTCCATGATCTTCCTCGACGATCGCACGCCGAGCTTCTTCTCGACCGGCGACACACGCCTGGCGTCCCTCTGCGCCCCGCACGTCCCGCGCGCACCCGACGCGCCCGACGAGCCCGACCGCACCAGTGCGTCCCGCACGTCCCGCGCGCACCCGACGCGCCCGACGAGCTCGACTGCACCAGACGCTCACCGCGCGCCGCCTCCCGCCAGCGACAAACGCCGGAATGATGTAGCCAAACTCAAGCACGGACTCGAGCACAACGGCGATATACGCCTCCTTCCAACGTCAACTGCACGCTCATACGCGCGCACGCGGTCCTGACGCGCCCGACGCGTCCAGTGCGCACCCATAACACGCACCGGTCACGCCCGGCTCGCCGCCACGGCTTATTGCCCTGCACCGCTGCGGCCTCAACGGCAGCGCAGGACCTCCATGCCGCCATACCGCTGTGTGTCGTTGAAGCCGCCACCACGCAGGTCCTCCACGGCCTCCTCACCGTGCCGCCGCAGCCACCGCGGCCTCCTCGCCACGCCGCGCACCTCCATAGACCGACACACGGCCCGGAGCAACGCGCAGACGCCGGCGAACTCTGCCACCGCCGGCACGCCTCCGGCAAGGAGAAAGACGCCCAAGATGAACCTTCTCATGATACCAAATGTTGGCGCCGCCTCATCCTCGCAGCGCCGCTGTTCTTCTTCCTCATCTCGCACAACTCTCTCTTCTCTCTTTCATGGTGTCTCATAAGAACACACAAGACAAGAAGAAACACACACATGTACCAAGGGAGACCACAAAAGCTTTGCCGTGAGGCCATTCCCTTGGTGTACACAATGCTACATTTTTCTCCAGCCCTCACGGCCATTCTTCACATTGCTCATTGACGCATATATATACAAGACCATACACGCATTGGCCAGCCACCTCTCTCGGGCAACTAATCCCACTATCCTATGCATGCACTATCAGGCCTTATCCTACTCCTGAAATCACTCCAACAACCAGCACGACTCAGCCATATCTAAAAACTAACTCCACGTCTCAACGTGGCCTACTACTTCATGCACCAACTAATTCTCCAGCACATGCGCACAGACGCGCCATTGACTCGACCGTGCACTCACACTGTTCGCCATCATCATGGGCATGGCTTGCTGCTAACAGCAGCTGCTGCGTCGATCAATGGTCCACGCAAGACCCGGCGTCCCTTTGCTATTCCACCATGACCACCTGCCTCCCCACCTAATAACCTGCTCCACGACCTCAACAATGAAACCGAGACGCCGCTGGTAAGGTGTGTCGTGACGGATGGCATCATGAGCTTAAGCGTTGATGCTGCAGCGGAGATCGGCGTTCCTTGCGCACTGTTCTGGACTGCCAGCGCCTGTGGTTACATCGGCTACCACAACGTTCGGTATCTCATAGACGAGGGCCTTACTCCTCTCAAAGGTATGTATGCATGGATGACAGATTTCTTGAAGTTGAACTAACATCCTAAGGTAGTAAAAATCATTATTGCATGTGTAATATTCGGTTTGAGCAGATAAAGAGCAGGTGACGAATGGGTATATGGACAAGCCCGTGACACATGCTCGTGGGATGAGCAAGCACATGCGCATTCGAGACTTCTCGTCCCTCATCCGCACGACGGACCGCGAGCGACGGCGTCCTGCTCGACTTCATGATACACCAGCTAGAGCAGTCAGGCCGCGCAATTATTGTTAACACCTTTAACAAGCTAGAGCAGCCCGCACTGGATGCTATGTGTGCCATGCTTCCACTGTCTATCTACATTATTGGCCCACTAAACTTCCTCACCGAGCAGCTGGTCCCCGACGGCGATGGCAGCCACACACTTGTCGTGATATGTCCCAACCTTTGGAGAGAAGATCGGTCCTGCCTCGAATGGCTCCAAGGCAGGGAGCCTCATTCTGGGGTGGGAGCGTCTGCCTTATTATGGTCGCTTTGGCTGTTTTTTCTTTTAGAAAAGGAGCTTGAGCCTCGGCCTCTGCATCAAAATGATGAATACGGCCATCTTATTAGAAGACAAACGATCCAACATAAGTCTTACAAAATCTGAGAATAAAAAGGAATAGGACCGCCACAGACGGCAGGCAAAAGATAGATAAGCTACTAAACACCTATCCTATTACATGACCGTCATTCAAACCGGTTGCAGATATTCCGTGCTACCGTCTCCCAGCGGATAGACGCAGTAACCAAATGCTCCCTGGCCTCCGTCTGAGTGAGTAGCGACCACATACGGATAAGAGTAGTGGCCCTGAAAATAACCTGCAAAAAGTGAATGTTTGTTGTTCTGTTAAAAACCAAATCATATATGCAATTCCAAATTACCCATAGTAAAGCACATACTCTCACTCGGATATGTCTCGCTGTTACTGCATCAACCCCATGTAGCCATATCCCAAAAATCATGTTAATCGAAACGGAGGGATTGATATTAAAGGCTATTTGAACCGACCTCCATAGGATCTTGGCCATAGGGCATTCAAGGAAGATGTGTCTAATAGATTCATCATGATCGTAGAAACTACATCTTTTAGACCTTGTCCAGTTCCTTTTTGCCAAATTATCTTTAGTTAAAATGACTCGTTTATGTACAAACCACATAAACACTTTCATTTTTAGAGGTACCTTAACTTTCCACACGTGTTTCGAGCTAGGAATCACACTAGTGTTGATAACATCCAGATACATGGATTTCACTGAGAACACCCCATTTTTAGCTAGTCTCCAGCTCAGCTGGTCTGGACGTTGGGAAAGTTGGACATCCATCAGCCGCCTCACTAGATGTAACCAAGCTTCCCACCGATTTCCCACTAACATCCTTCGAAACTGGATATTGAGCGGGGTAGAATGTAGTACCGTTGCAACATAAGTGTCTCTTTGCTGAACAATATTATAAAGTGATGGATATTGAAGTGCCAGAGGTGTCTCCCCTAGCCATGTATCCTCCCAGAATCTAGTGGCAGTACCATCTCCAATTATGAATTTTACCCTATTGAAAAAGATTGATTTCACTCTCATAAGTCCCTTCCAAAAAGGCGAGTCAATCGGTCTTACCGTCACCTGGGACAAAGTTTTTGTGTGAAGGTACTTATTGCGAAGAATCTGTGCTCAGGTTGCATTTGACTCACAAGATAACTTGAATAACCATTTACTCAGTAAGCATCGATTCTTCACCTCTAAGTTCTCAATACCTAGACCCCCTTGGTCTTTCGGTCTGCAAATAATATCCCACTTAGCTAGTCTGTACTTTCTTTTGGATTCATCGCTCTGCCAAAAGAACCGTGATCGATAAAAGTCTAGCCTTTTCCGTACTCCAACCGGGACTTCGAAAAAAGACAATAAAAACATAGGCATACTGGTTAGGACCGAATTAATAAGAATTAATCATCCTCCGTATGACATAAGCTTACCCTTCCAGCAGCTTAGTTTTTTCTCAAATCGATCTTCAATACTCTTCCACTCTTTATTTGTGAGCTTACGGTGGTGAATTGGTATGCCCAGATACGTGAATGGCAGAGACCCCAAGTCACAGCCAAACAATTCTTTGTAAGCTTGTTGTTCTTCTTTAGCTCTCCCAAAGCAGAACAATTCACTTTTGTGAAAATTAATCTTTAACCCCGACAGTTGCTCAAACAAACATAACACTAGTTTCATGTTCCTAGCTTTCGCCAAATCATGCTCCATGAATATGATGGTATCATCAGCATACTGCAAGATGGAGACATCCCCCGTCAACTAAATGTGGAACCAGGCCCCCTACCTGCCCAGCCTCTTTCGCCCTCCCTATGAGGATTGTCAACATATCTTTGACAATATTGAATAAGATTGGCGACATCGGATCTCCTTGTCGCAAACCTTTATGAGTGTGAAAATAATGCCCTATATCGTCATTGACTCTAATACCGACGCTCCCTCTTTGCGTTAACGAGTCAATCTGATCTCTCCAGGTTTGATCGAAACCTTTCATACGCAGCGCCTGCTGCAGGAAAGGCCATTTCACCTTGTCATACGCTTTCTCAAAATCCACCTTAAAAACCACCCGGTCTAGTTTTTTTGTATGAATTTCATGTAGTGTTTCATGTAGTACCACTACTCCTTCTAGGATGTTTCTGTCTGGCATGAACGCATATTGGGATGGATGCACCACTGAATGTGCAATTTGTGTAAGCCTGTTAGTCCCAACTTTTGTGAAAATCTTAAAGCTGACATTAAGAAGACAGATCGGCCTGAATTGCTCAATTCTAACAGCCTCTGTTTTCTTAGGAAACAACGTAATCGTACCAAAATTCAAGTGGAACACCTGCAAATGTCCCAATAAGAAATCTTGGAACATCGGAAGCAAGTCTCCCTTGATGATATGCCAGCATTTTTTATAAAACTCCGCCGGGAAGCCATCCGGGCCCGGAGCTTTGTTGTTTTTCATTTGTGAGATGGCATCAAATACCTCTTTCTCCGAGAAAGGAGCAGTCAATATCTCGTTCTCCTCGCTTACAAGCTGAGGTACATCATGTATCCTCGACTCATCCAAAGAAACAAAATTATCCTCAGGAGGCCCGAACAACTGTTTATAGTAGTTGGTAATGTAAATCTTAAGGTTTTCCTGACCCACAATTGTACCTTCATCTTGCTCTAGTTGGAAAATTTTCTTATTTCGATGTTTGCCATTCGCAATCATGTGAAAGAATTGTGTGTTATCATCTCCATCGACGATTTTACGCACTTTAGCCCGCAAGGCCCACTTCAATTCCTCCTCACGTAGCAATTCTTTTAATTTTAACTATGTTGCCCTCTTAGTTTCCAACTCACTGGCCTCTAAGATAGCACACTCTGCTTTAATGTCGAGATTTTGGATAAGTAAAAGGAGCCTTTCCTTTTCAGCCTTATAAATCCCTTCATTATGCTTTGCCCACCCCCTGAGGAACTGTCTCAGGTGTCTAACTTTATTTTGCCAACGATCGATGTTGGATCGTCCTCCTACATCTTTCCCCCATTCTCTGGCCACCAAATCGACAAAGCCTTCTCTTTCAAACCACACCGTTTCAAAAGAGAAAGGACGTCTGTTCCTGATATGCGTTGCTTCCCTCGAATCTACTAGTAAAGGGGTGTGATCCGATATTCCGCGCGAGAGTGCTTGGACGGTCACTAAAGGGTACTTCTGTTCCCATTCGACACTCGCAAGAACCCGATCCTACTTCTCAAAAGTCGGGATAGGAAGATTGTTAGCCCAAGTAAATTTCCTACCAGATAGCTCAATCTTGCGAAGGTCCAAGTTATCTATGATAGTGTTAAACATAAACGACTATCTGCCATCAAAGTTATCATTATTTTTTTCCTCCCGCCGACGAATAATATTAAAATCTCCCCCAACCAAAAGAGGGAGCTGCTCGTTCCCACAAATACGGACTAAATCAGCCAGAGAATCCGGCTTTAGTTCGAGCTGCGCGGCCCCATAGACCGCCACCAGCGCCCAATCGAATCCGTCCACCTTTGACCGGACTCTAAATTTAACCGCGAAGTCACCCTAACGACGTTCCTCACTTCCAGTGATTCACATTTAACCCCAAGTAAAATCCCATCGGATATTCCTCTTCGTGGTAAACAGTGCCAATCGAACTCCACCCCTCCCAAAAGGGTGCTAAGAAACTGTGGGGTAAAGTTGTCCCGTCCAGTTTCGGATATAGCTATGAAATCAAGTTTATACTCTATAGACGCCTCACCAAGGAACCTTTTTTAGCCAAGTCTTTGAGACCTCTGCTATTCCAAAAGATGCCTCTCATATTTCATCATGAATTTTTTTAGAAGTTTGAATTCTGGCGCTTCTGTGCACAGCCGAAATCGGGTAAATCCTACGCTTCCACTTGCGTTTCGGTTTCATTTGATCTTCTACCCTACCTTCACCACCAAAGTCGCCATTCACATCCTCCTGGGACGTATCTCCCCTAGCAAGTCTTGGAGAAGACAAATCCTCCTCCTCCTCATCCTCCAGGAGAGCAGGCTCAAGGTCTGCACAGAAACTATCGAGGACATTAACTCCCAAATTAGCTACCTCGGAATCATTCAAAGGCTGAATAGCTGCTATGTTTCTAATTATCTCTAAAGCACGTTCTGCCTCAAGATCCAGAATATCGTTAACGGAATTAGCTACCTCTCTGTCATTCTTACCCAAAGAGACCCCCAGTTGTGTGGCGTTATTAACAATATCTTCAGAAGAGAAATGCAAAATAGAATTGGATGTATTAACTGACATACCAGTAGTGGTCTGAAGATTATGAAGCTTGGCCGCCCGCTTGGCGCATCGAAGCTGCATATCATCAATATCCGGTTGGTCCTGTAAGCGATAGCTCATCCGTCGACCAACAGAAACTGAGTCCGGAATCCCACCATAAGCGATGACGTCGTCACGAGAGACCCCGCTAGGAGTTAGGCCACCTGCCGTGCCTCCCACTGAGCTCAAAGGCATTGCCCCAACCGGCGCTGCTACCTGAGCCCTCAGAACCGCCCCCACCGGGCTTAGAGGCGCCACCTCTCCACCACTGGTCACTGTCGCCACACTAGGGGAACCCTGCACCCCCGTCCTGAAATCTCCGCCCTGTACCTGAGCCTGAGCCGCCCCCTCCATAGCCTGAGCAAGGGCCGTCTCCTCCATAGATGACCTGAGGGGGCTGGAAGTATAGGCCGCCTTCCCACACCCCTTTCCCGAACTAGCCCTCGGCGATGTTGGGGCGGGGATCACCTGCCCACACCCGCTCAGACCGCCACACTCTGGGCTGGGAATCCTGTCCACCATACTGTGTATCCTGATCGGTCTCTCGATAACATCAACCGGGGAAAATCGGTGGTAACTCAGACTCAACCGGATCATCCATCTCAACTCGAGAACTCCAGAGGCGACTCGGTGCCGAATGTAAATCAAAATTTCCAATCCAAAAGAGTTGGCTGGAGTCGAGGAGTTAGTCGGTCTCGAAGCCGACCTAGTCATCGTGTATGTCCGCGGTTGCGGCCCCTTAGCCATCTCCCGCTGCGAACTCTCAAGCTTCTTACTCTGAGAACCAGCAGCTCCATCGCCCTCAGTCGTGTCCATATCCACAATGTCCTCTCCCTCGCCCTCCTGGGGTATGGGCGTGTCCTCTATCTCAAGCTCCAATACATAGGTAACTCCAACATGTGTCCACTTACCCACATCCAGGACAAACTCCACACTGATAACACTGACAAGCAATCTCGCCGCCCCATGAGACCGGGTGAAAGGCATATCCACTTCTTCGGTCTTCCCAATGAGAGAGCCCAAACTCCAAGCAACCAGAAAGTTGTTAATGTATCGACGTGGTGCACCAAAAAAACGGACCCATACCTTCTCCAACGGCGTGCCCACGGGATCTTTCTCCTTCCACTCATCGAACGTAAGAACAATGCTCGTGCTAGGAATTCTGCACATTCCCCACTTGAGCATATATAACTGATCCTCCTTAGTGGGAAAGTCCACCTTGTAAGTCTGATCCTCCAACTTAACAAGGTCCCACTGATGATTACCTGGAACGAGATCCTGCAGTTGGCGCACAATCTGAGCCTCAGTCAAACTACCATTATCAACCTTGACGATCGCAGGAAAAGAACTCTCGTGAACCTGGACCGAAGGTGCCACATCTGGTGACTCAAAAAACATCAGTTCCTGGCAGCACACACCATATAGAGTACAAACTGGCTTTGAACCAGCAAGCAAAGGACAGTTGCTAGACGTATGCTGAGACCTGCAGCAATAATCACATAGTTCCATAGTGCACTCTGCCACAAAATGTCCAGTCTCACCACATCTATAGCAAGGCAGCTTCTTCTTCTTAATGGCCCACTTAGATAGCTTTTCACCATTGCGCTTATCCACGGCCTTGTCAGAACCACCTTCGGCCGCCTTCGCCTCTGGAATGCTAACCGCAGCTAGAGCCCGTACTGTATCCACTGCCACAAATGTCGCTTTGGCTGTGTAGAAACGATTGTGTTTTTAATGGCAAAACCTCTTCTCCCAGGCAGATTATTTACCGTTGTACGCACTGGCTTCATATTTGGTCTACGCTACAGCGAACGGAGTATCGATCATTGTTCAAGGCGGTGTGTATGCGGTTGGAGCGGGTGGCCAGGGAGGTTTTTACCCAACATGGATGGCAACATAATCACCGGATCGATCCACCTCCTCCGTCGACATTGGCATAGTTTTGGACTCATGTGGCTTTACTATTGCCAACATGTCGTTTTTTATTTAATTATACTTTGCTAGACTCTTCGTTTAAGGCTGTGTGTATCTTAGTTATGCAGAGGCCGGGTGTCGCTCATTATGCTTTGTATCCACTTTATGCTACATTATAAGTTAATAAAAGTGCCCTTTATCGAAAAATGTCCACTTTGGTAGCATTACCACCATGTCCAGCCAAGATCTCGTGGGGTTCGTATGGGGCCTGGCCAACTGCGTCTATGACTTCATGTGGACAGTGAGGAATGACCTCGTAAAAGGGTGATGTCGTCGTGCTGCCTCCCGAGTTCCTTGAGGCAACCAAGGGAAGGTGCCTCCTGGCGAGCTGGTGTGACCAGGAGGCGGTGCTGCATCACGAGGCTGTGGGCGTCTTCCTTACGCACTGCGGGTGGAACTCGATGATGGAGGGGCTCAGCGCAGGGGTGCCAATGCTGTGTTGGCCCTTCTTCGCGGAGCAGCAGACCAATTCCCGCTACGCATGCGTGGAGTGGGGCGTTGGGATGGAGGTCGGCGATGACGTGCGTCGGGAGGTGGTTGAGGTGAGGATACGAGAGATGATGGGAGTAGGAGAGGTAGGGAGGGAGTTGAGGCGAAAGGCGGTGGAGTGGAGTGAGATTGCCGTTCGTGCAACCGCACAACCTGGTGGCAGGTCGTTGGCCAACTTGGAGAGTCTGCTCGAGGATGTACTATTGAGTGCGGGTGAGAATGTTGGGTAGAATTGAGATGAATGCATTTCCAACCAGCACAATGTCAAATGCGGATTTGAGTTTCTGCATGGACTGATTGTCCAATAAGGCTACATTTGTTTTGTTTGTTCGGGTTGTGGTCGATCTTGTCATCAGCTTGCCATTGTTGTGGGTTGCTACCTCTATTTGGTTTGTAAATCATGCACGATATTCCCCAGGAAATATATCTTTAGGTTCACAGCCGAATGCAGTTTGTAAACATATATTCCCTCCATTCCAAAATAAATATCTCAACGTTAGTACAACTTTGTACTAAAGTTGAGACGACACTTATTTTGGGACGGAGGGGGTATTTCTTATGGCATATTACACATCTCTGGTTTGTGAAATTGAAGACAGAAAAATTCGTTCCAGACTTACAAACCGAGATGAAGGGAGTAGTTGGTTGTGCTAGAGAAACTACTCTTTCGCCGCATCATATGCTCGTGTCTACATGAATGTATTCTTAACTAGCGATGTATTCCACGCATTTGCGCAGCTAGATTTGATATATCTTATTGGTCGTTTCATTAATATTGATATAAAGAATATGCACAACTTGTATGTCATGAGAAAATAATATTAGACTTTCGTACACATCCTTACTTTTCTGTATTAAGTTGTTGGCAAGTACGTTGATCTGTGATAGTGAAAGAACAAAATCATCGTCGTATATGTTCCATAATGCAAAACCATTATCTGTGATACTATTCTCGGTCTCTCCCTGTTCCAGTCCTTCGCACTGAATGATTTTGTTCACAAATTGTTTTTTAGGTTTTAGAGAAAATCTTTAAAAAATATATTAATGGCATATCATACCCGATTCAAATGCCCGATGTGTTCTCATCTTACTCACCATGTCGCTTTCCAATCTAAATAATTATAAGAGTGAAATACGTCACTAGTCCATTAACTCAAAGTGGTTGTACGCTTTAGGCCAACAACTCGAGAACCAATCAATTTAGGTCGTAAACTCATTGATTTGATCAAATAAGGTCAATATCGATTTAAGAGGGAAAACCCGCCCATGTAGCTGCCACGTCAGCTTTCCACTGACCAGCACCGCATCGAAGAGATCAGCCGCCATAGCCCACAGATCTTTATCAGCCACCGTGTAACAACACTCCACAGGGGGTTCCACCGGATGTGCAGCCGCACCACGCGCCGGCGCGAACGGCACCATGAACGTCGGCACGGCCTCACTCTCCACCGACTCAGCCCTCACCACCTGGTTCCACGGGCGAGCAACACGGACCACCCCGTGCGGTGGCATCCCCAACTGTGGTGGTGGCAGCACCGTGCCATTCGACATGATGGGACCTCCGGCGGGCGGCTCTGTAGTTTGAGCCGAGGCGGGGCAACGGTTGCGCCTTCCACTGTGGAGCGCTGGCGGTGGGCGAGGGTTGCCCTCGCAGGGAGGGGCCTTCGCGGCCATTTGCAGCCCCGCGAGATGTGGCTCTCCCCTTCACGTCTGACACAATATGTCATTGTAGAACATCGTCTTTTTTTATAAATAAGAGTGTCAAACCTGTTGACTTTCTTCATAATGGCTGCCATCCTTTTTGATTCTTTATTTCACAACCTATGGAATGGATCAAAATACTCCCTCCATCCCACAATGTAAGAACGCTTTTTGAGCTATGCAGGAATGTGCACAGTTAATATATGAATTTCTTTTTGATGAAAAGGCCCCCCCCCCCGCCCCATTTTTATTAATGAAGCGAAACTCCAAACATTCAGTCCGAAAAAAGGAAAAATGTCTCTCCAAGGGAGCATAGCTACCGAACACAAAGGTCCAAAACAGCTAGTTCTTATTACATTTTCCCAAGCAAGATATAGGAATCCGCGGTCAAACTAGACACAAGGCTTCAGGTTAGACCCCATCTTCCTGCTCTTCTCGCTCTCAACGCTCATATTCACGCAATCCTCAGCAATTCTCCACGTCGCCTGTCCAGAAGACGAATGCATCGTTGTAGCAGCTTCGCCTGAGTGTCGTCGCAGAGAACTTTCCATTGTTGTAGATACAGTCTTAGTTTTGATAGGACACATCCAGCACCTCTCCAGGTACGCCCCTGAAAACAGAAATCGTTCCTGAGTTTCAGAATACTGCACAAAGATAATACATGAATTGACCTTATTGATCATTTCTTTTCTTTGTCTTCAAAACCTGAAGATCACTCTTCAATGAAAAAAAATGGTCTTGAGGCTAGACAATGCCCGAAAACAAATAGCATGAGCTCCATATTCCTAGCATGCTCATATCCATGTAATTGACAAATTGAAAAACAAAAATACCGCAATTCACTTAGTGATGGAATATCCCTTTGACATGCCATCCTCCTTAGTCATCTCAACAAAAATACCATCATCCATTAAGAATGCTCAATATCTGGTATTTTTCATGAGAAATATGACAAGTTCGGCCTGTGTAAAATCAGAAAATGAGAAAACTATGATAAAAGTTCACACATGTCTCAAATGAAGATAATTATTTTTATGAATAAGCTTCTATCCAATACCTACCTTGTCGGTTTTTCATATTTTTTCAATAAGAAATACAATCTTTACTAAGTTTTAAAATAAGGGTTCACATGGATAGACCATGTTCCTAACAATACCTCTCGCTACCAGTCATGAAAGCGGCAGTTTGAGTTGGCCTAATGATATTGTGCACAACAGCATTGATTCAAGATTACAGTTTAAGATATGTTTCCCTTCTATTTTTGTAGAGAACATATGCTAAATGTTCTAGACCGATAGCCTGCATCTTTCTTCGTTTAGAGAATGTTTTATATTGTAATGATGTGGATGCCCATAATGATGGGGTTAGATCATATTATTTGTGTGGGCCATTTCTTAGGTTGTAGGGTTTGGTGATTTCCATTTCTTTTTAGGAGAGGAAGCCTTTGGTCTGGGAAGAGAGGAGGGCGAGTCTGCGCGCGGGCGGCCCATGGCGACGCGGGCGGCCGGCTCCCCTGGCGTACGGCAAGCCGGAGGCCGGTTCTGGGCGCTTGCTTGTGCCGACGACGAGGAGGATGAGGAGGATGGCGCCGGGCCGCCGGAACCATCGTCGCCGACGGCTTCCGATCTCATATGCGAGGCGCTTGAGGCTGGGTACGATGAGAAGGAAGTGGCCGTTCTGGCAGAAGCGGTGGTGCCGTGCGAAGATCCGGCGAGGGTCGGGCTTTCTAAAGAGGAGGACGTGGAGATCATCCGGCGCGTCGTGCACCGACGAACATCGGCGGCGGCGATCCGGCCATGGCGCGGCCCTCTTCCGAAGGTGAGTCTGCCGAACTTAACTTTGTTCGATCTCATGCCGGTGGAATCTTGGAGGAGAGTAGAGAGGAGAAAGAAGGCCGGACTGCGGTCGGCGGTGCCGGCGGTGCCGGCGGCGCCGGTGGCCTGCCGTGCTCCCGAGATCCGAGCGACGAGGGTCGCTAGTTTGAATTCCATCCTGGGCTCAGTTGGGCCGGACAGGATGGGTTGCTTGAGGTTGCAGCCCACATACACTGGAGATCAGTTTTGTGGGCCTGGTAGAGACCGGTACGGAGTCGGAGTTCCGGCCCGTATAGTTAACGAGCGCGATGCTACGTTTCTGGGCGGTATCGACGGTGTTCTGGTCGAGCGATCGGTTCCTTCTCTGAGTCCGCCGACGCCTGTTAGGGCTCGTCCTCTACGTGCCTGTCCTGGGTTCCCTCGTTGTATCTCTCGTCGCCCGCTTGCGATGGCAGGTCGTGGCTCCGCTGGACACCCGCCAGGGAGGCCAAGTGCTCCTGTTGCCGCACCAGCGGCCGTGGCTCGAGGCGCGCCGGCCCAGCCGACGGCTCCCCTTCAGGGAGGAGGCACGGGGGTCGGGCGAGGCGGTGGCCAGCGGCCCCTTGGTCGCGGCGCGGCGGCTGCCTCTGTCGCCGTGGAGGCGGGCCGGGGACGCTTCGGCCAGGAGGATGGCGGCGGTAACCGTAACCCCCCCAGAAGAAGATGGGGCGATGATGGCTATGACGCATACGGCGAGGGGCAGCATCGGGGCTCGTCTTCTACCGGTGGTGGCCGGGGCTATGCGTGGCAAGGCGATGGTGGTGTTGGTCGTGGCAATGGGCAACAAGGTGGTTTCTACGTACCACCAGGCGGTTTTGTTGAGGGTGCTTCGGGTCCAAATCAACGCTTCCGGGGGAGATTCCGCGGAGGTAGAGGAGGGGGCAGGCGTCATCCTCCTCCTCCGCCGAGGCAAGCCGTGACTGTTCCTGACGTGCCTTCAGTGCTTAATACTGCTGCGGTGGAGGTGGTTCCTCCGGTGCTCAACACTGCGGCGGTGGAGGTGGTTCGGGCTCTTGCTTCAGTCGAAGTTCCGGATCCGAGTGCTGGACAGTCTGATAAGGTTGTAGACAAGCCGACCGTGGATCGTTTGTCTAAATGGCTCCGCAAGAAGGAGAAGATGATCTGTCGCCGGTGCGGGGTGGCAGGTCACTTCGCGGCTGAGTGCACAACGGTGATGTGCGACACGTGTCAGAAGCCCATGCATGATTCAGGGGAGTGCCCTGAACTCCAGGGGCCCATGCGGGCGGTTGCTGTGTACGGAGTCTGTTCTGCGGATCTTATGTTCTTCGAGTCTCCTTCTGATGAGTCTGGGGCAGTTGTGACGGAGGCTTCGCTTACAGGGGTGTTCAAAGTCACGCACGGGACACTGTCTGAGGCCCAGATTGTGCATAGGCTCAGTGAGTTGATGCCAGGTAACTTTCAGTGGAAGCTGGTCAAGCTTGAGGGGCAATCATATAAGGTTGATTTCCCATCCCTGGACGATCTGAATCATGCGCTCAAATATGGTTTGTGTCGGGTGGCGAGTACTAATTGTATCATCGAGTTTGCTCCTTGGAAGAAACCGGAGCCTCAGGGGAAGGCCCTCCCGCAGATTTGGGTTCGTTTTCTAGGGGTGCCCCCGAAGGCCCTTCAGAGCGCTCGGTCTACTTGGAGTCTTGGCTCGCTTATTGGTAAAACTGAGAAGGTGGATATGCCTTTCTCGCGAGCTAATGGCATTGCTCGCTTGCTGGTGAGTGTCCTGGATATCGAGTTGGTTCCTTTTTTTGTGAGATGGTTCTTTGCTGGTCTGATGTATGAACTGGAGATTGAGATTGAGCTTGAGAGTTCAGTTCTTGCTCAGTCCGCCGATGGGAATGTGGACACTGATATGACTGATGGGGATGATGCACGTGGTTTGAGCGAGTCGGCCGCGGAGGCGCAGGCCATGTCTGGACTTACACCGACGCTGGGTCAGCCTCAGCAGTCCTCCGGAGGCTCTGGAGGGAAGGGGGAAGCACCTCCTGCCACTTCTCTGTCTTCACTCCGGTTTGGGTCCTTTGGGGCGGCTTCGGCCCCCAGTCGGTTGTGGGGCCACAGGGTCGAGTTGGACGATCCGGTGGAGCTGGAACTTCCACCGTTGACACCGCTGCTTCTGGATGTTGCTCTACCTGGGGAGGAGGGTGTGAGGGGGGAGTCCCCTAGTGTCACGCCACCTCCTGCCGTTCAGCCTCGCGAGGGCGCCCTGGAGGTATGTGCTGAGCGGGGAGCTTCTTCAGGGTCTGGATGCCCGTTGCCGGCTGTTCTGTCGCCAGCGGACGACGTGTTCTCTGGAGGTGTTGCGACCAGCCCGGGTGCGGCTGTGTCTGGAGATCTTGCGTCTCGAGAGGCGTACTCTATGCTGGCGCCAGGGTCTGCTACCGGGGCACCTGTGGCAGGCGGCTCAGGTACTCGTGGCCCGGTGGGTGGGGGTGTACTTGGGTCTACGGCAGGAGGCCCTACCCCGAGTGGACCCTCCACCGCCGATATCGTCGCTTTCGGAGGGATAGCTGATCCCGTGACTGACGGCAGACGCCTCAGCAGTCGCCTGCAGGACCAGCCGGATGTGGATGATCTGCAGATGGGCCGTGCCATGCGGCAGGCCAAGTTGCAGGCCATGGAGGACTCGACAGGTATGTCAGTCTGTATTTCCAATTCGATTTTGCATTTTTCTGCAGATGATGTTATCAATAATGCAAATCAATTGGGGGTTTCGTTGGGCGGGAACGGGAAAGAGGTTGCTCAATCTGTTAACGACTTGTTTGATCGTGAGGCAGAACGGGCGATCGAAGTTATTACCAACTTAGCAGCCGTTAAGCCTTTAAATAACTCAGAATTTGATGCTTTAGGGGTGAGGGTTCTGGATAGTCTTTGTGCGGACCTTGATCCAGCTCTCGCTCAGTCGGAGGATGAGGGTTATGGAGAAGTCAGGGAGGAGTTCATTCAGGATGATACTGCGAATGCTCCAGTACCCGAACCTGGTTGTACGGACCGGGCCGGGGAGCATACTGAACACAAGCGTAAATGGAACCGCAAAATTTATCTAGTGTCGGCTGTAAGGAGGAGTGTTCAGATTCGGACTGCCAAGAAATTCCATGATGAAAAATGAGAGGAATTTTCTGGAATAGCAGAGGTCTGAAAGACTTGGCTAAACGTAGATTCTTGGCGGATGCGTCGATTGAACACAAGCTTGATTTCATAGCCCTCTCCGAAACTGGTAGAGATAACTTCACCTCCCAGTTTCTGGGTACTTTATCTGGAGGTGTTGCCTTTGACTGGCACTGCTTACCCCCGAGAGGAAGGTCCGGTGGGATTTTACTAGGGGTAAGAAGAGAGTCTTTAGAAGTCCGTAACGTGGTCTTGGGGGAGTTCGCCGTAAAGTTCAGGGTGAGATCCAGGGTCGATGGATTCCAGTGGGCACTGGTGGCAGTTTACGGAGCTGCGCAACCTGAGCTCAAACCAGACTTTTTGGCGGACCTCGTTCGGATTTGTGGAGATGAACAGCTCCCAATTCTGGTGGGAGGTGATTTCAATATAATTAGAAGACGGGAGGAGAAGAACAACGATAACTTTGACGGCAGATGGTCGTTTATGTTTAATGCTATTATTGAAAGCTTGGATCTCCGAGAGATAGAGCTTTCTGGCAGACAATTCACCTGGGCCAATTCACTACCAAACCCAACCTATGAGAAGCTAGATCGTGTTCTCTCTAGTGCGGAGTGGGAACAGAAGTTTCCCCTGGTCACCGTTCAGGCTTTGTCGAGGGCTATTTCGGACCATACTCCACTTTTGGTAGATTCTGGAGAGGCAACATACACGGGGAATAAAAATACTTTCTCCTTCGAGCTAGCGTGGTTTGTGAGAGAAGGTTTCTTGGACCTGGTTGCCAGGGAATGGGCAAAGGAAGCAGGCGGTAGATCGGCCATTGACAGATGGCAGAATAAGATTAGGCATTTAAGGCAGTTCTTACGTGGTTGGGCTAAGCATCTTAGTGGTGTGTATAAGGTTGAGAAGGAGAGGCTCATCAACCTTATTCAGATTCTTGATGTTACGGCTGAGTCATCTGTCCTTACGCCCAGTGAACTGGAGGCTAAGGTAATGGCTGAATCTAGGCTGAAAGAATTGCTGCGTGAGGAAGAATTGAAATGGGCACTTCGAGCCAAGGTGCGTGAAGTTATCCAAGGGGATGACAACACACAATTCTTTCACTTGATAGCAAATGGTAAGCATCGAAAGAAAAGAATCTTTCAGCTCGAGCAGGATGAGGGAACGATTGTAGGGCAGGAGAATCTCAAACTTTACATCACTGACTATTATAAGCGGCTGTTTGGGGCCCCGGATGATAGTTTCGTGTCTCTAGACGAGACCCGAATTCAGGATGTCCCTCAATTAGCGTCACATGAAAACGCGATCTTATCTGCCCCATTCTCGGAGAAAGAGGTGTTGGATGCGATATCGCAGATGAAGAATAATAAGGCGCCTGGCCCGGATGGTTTTCCGGCAGAGTTTTATAAAAGGTGCTGGCATATCATTAAGGTTGATTTACTTGCGATGTTCCAGGATCTGTTCAATGGACATCTGAAACTATTTCACCTTAATTTTGGTACAATAACTTTACTTCCTAAGAAAGCAGAGGCGAATCGAATAGAGCAATTTCGACCAATCTGCCTTCTTAATGTCAGTTTTAAGGTGTTCACTAAGGTGGGAACGAATAGATTGACGCAGATTGCACATAGCATTGTGCAGCCTTCCCAGTCTGCTTTCATGCCGGATAGAAACATCCTCGAAGGGGTTGTTGTCCTTCATGAAACGCTCCATGAAATCCACACGAAAAAACTTGATGGGGTAGTTTTTAAGGTGGACTTTGAAAAAGCATACGATAAGGTCAAATGGTCGTTCCTTCAGCAAGCTTTAAGAATGAAAGGATTCGATCCATCCTGGAGAAAACAGGTGGACTCCTTCACTCAAAAAGGCTGTGTTGGAATAAAAGTTAATGACGATATTGGTCATTACTTCCAGACTCACAAGGGTTCAAGACAGGGTGACCCGATGTCTCCTATCTTGTTCAACATTGTAGCAGACATGTTAACAATCCTTATTGGTAGAGCGAAGGAGAATGATCAGGTAGGTGGTCTCGTTCCCCATCTAGTGGATGGAGGACTATCTATTCTTCAGTATGCGGATGACACGATTCTTTTCATGGAGCATGATTTGGCCAAGGCGAGAAATATGAAGCTTGTGCTTTGTCTTTTTGAGCAACTCTCGGGGTTAAAGATTAACTTCCATAAGAGTGAATTGTTTTGCTTTGGAAGAGCCAAAGATGAACAAGAAGCTTACATGCAGCTATTTGGATGCGGGGTAGGGTCGTTACCGTTCACATACCTTGGCATTCCGATCCATCATCGGAAACTATCTAATAAAGAGTGGAAGAGTCTAGAAGACCGTTTCGAGAAGAAACTTAGCTGCTGGAAGGGCAAGCTTTTGTCATATGGGGGCCGATTGATTCTAATTAATTCGGTGCTTACGAGTATGCCCATGTTTCTTCTGTCCTTTCTCATGATCCCAGTAGGGGTAAGGAAAAGACTAGATTTCTATCGGTCACGTTTCTTTTGGCAAAGTGATGAGGTGAAGCGCAAGTATAGGCTGGCTAGATGGGATGTTATTTGCAGACCGAAGGATCAAGGAGGTCTTGGAATTGAAAATTTGGAGGTTAAAAATAGGTGCTTACTCAGCAAGTGGCTGTTTAAGTTATCCTCTGAGACTCATGCTACATGGGCCCAGATTTTGCATAATAAATACCTTACAACCAAGACGCTAGCTCAGGTGACAGTTAGACCAACTGATTCACCTTTTTGGAAAGGACTGATGAAAGTTAAGTCGGCCTTTTTCCATAGAACTAAGTTCTTAGTTGGTAATGGTGCTTCCACAAGATTCTGGGAGGATACATGGTTGGGAGAGACGCCCCTAGCCATTCAATATCCTTCTCTGTACAACATTGCTCAACGCAAAGAAGATTACGTTGCATCAGTGTTACAGTCAACTCTTCTTAATATTCAATTCTGAACTGCACTAGTTGGACACCGTTGGGAAGCCTGGCTCCATTTGGTCAGAAGACTGATGGATGTTCAGCTGTCTCAGCAGGCAGACCGTATTCATTGGAAACTAACTAAGAACGGGACGTTCTCGGTGAAATCGATGTATTTAGATTTAATCAACTCGGTGCCTATCCCTAGGTCTGATCACATTTGGAAGGTCAAAATTCCCTTACGAATTAAAGTGTTTATGTGGTTTGTTCATAAACAAGTAATTCTCACTAAGGATAATCTAGCCAATCGCAACTGGAATGGGTCTTTGCGATGTAGTTTTTGCGACAAGGATGAATCTATTAAACACCTCTTTCTTGATTGTCCTATGGCTAAAGTTTTATGGCGTTCGGTCCATATAGCTTTTAATATTACGCCACCTACTAGTATTACCATGTTATTCGGAACGTGGTTGAATGGAGTCGCGAAAGAATCAGCGAGCCATATCCGTGTGGGTGTTTGTGCGTTACTATGGGCTATATGGAATTGCAGGAATGACTTGGTTTTTAACAGATCAACAAATGTTCATTTTTTGCAGGTTATTCACAGGGTCACTGCTTTGATCCGTACGTGGTCGCTACTCACTCCGATGGATGCCAGGGAGCGTTTGGTTACTGGGTCTATCCGTTGGGAGATGGTAGCTCGGGCTATCTTCAACCGGTTTGGATGGCGGTCATGTAATAGGATAGGAGTTTAGGTCCTGTTTACATCAACGCATCCGAATGTGGTGTCCTCGCGTTTTGTTCTAGCTCAGTTTGAGCATTTTGTAATTTCGTTCCGCATACTTGGAGACCTTGACCTTACTTATTAATAAGATGGCCGCATGCATCATTTTGATGCAGAGGCCGGGGAATACCCCCTTTTCTAAAAAAATAATTCTTAGGTTGTATATCAGCATTTTAGCGTGGTGGAGAAAATAATGGGAGATAGAGGACACTATTACCATGTTGCTAACAGCAAGGAATAAAATTGAAAAACAATGAACAAAATTACTCATTGTAGGAGGGTTGGATTTTTTTTTCTTCAGAAATGCACGCACGCACGGGTTAATTATGGATTAGCTTCAGCAACAAAGTTAATTGCAGATTATTCTTCAAACTGAGGTTGTTACCTTGAAACAATGTAAATACTCAGCAGTCGCCTTTCGTTCAGTAAAGATGGGTGAAAAATCTGGTTCTGTTGCAGTAAACTTTTAGATGGAGCATTTTACTGAAAATATATACATTCATCACCAATAACTTAGGGGTTTTCCTCACAAAAACAAATATGTAGTTATCTCCAAACACACATGCAGTAAACATCATTTTTTTCGCATTTGAGGTTGGTACCTTGAAACAATTTTAATGCTCCACGGCCACCTTTTGTGCCGTGAGGATGGATGAAGAACCTGGTTCTGTTACACAAAATTTCTAGCTGGAGCATTTTGTCGATAATATTAATTACTACTTTAGTAAAGGCAAACGACATGACGGGTTATACTGGATGGCTACTGACCACTTAATCCACTACATGCACATTCTCATCCATCCATCGTGCTCTATTTGTTTAAATTGCACGACATTTTTTAGACTATTATTGTACTCTATACGTGCATCCATTAATTGCCACTCTCATGCGCTATATATATGGACTGTGATTGCCCGTACAAGCAGAGAAGTTCATATTCCCCCCCTAGAAAAACACAGTTTCAATCTCCAAGCTGCATTTCTGCCGTTCGGGGCGACACCATGGGTGCTACTACCATGATCAAGAAGCCCCACGCTGTGTTCGTGCCGTTCCCGGCTCCGGGGCACATCACTCCCATGATGAAGCTGGCAAAGATCTTTCACTGCAAGGGCTTCCACATCACCTTCGTCAACAGCGAGTATAACCACCGCCGTCTGGTCCGTTGCCGCGGTCCTGACGCCGTGGCGGGCCTTCCGGACTTCCGCTTCGCCACCATTCCTGACGGCATGCCCGAGTCCGATGCCGACGCCACGCAGGACATACCGTCCCTCTGCTACTCCATCATGACCACCTGCCTCCTCCCCCACCTAAAGAACCTACTCCGTGACCTCAACGGTGTTGTTGGAGCGCCGCCAGTGAGTTGCGTTGTGACGGACGGCGTCATGAGCTTTAGCATGGATGCCGCGGTGGAACTCGGCGTACCGTGTGTGCTGTTCTGGACTGCCAGTGTCTGCGGTTTCATGGGCTACCGCAACTTCCAGTTCCTCCTAGACGAGGGCCTCATCCCTCTCAAAGGTATGTATGGCGCCATGCCCAAGTTTGCAACAAGTAGCAACCATGTCCCAAAGTATGTTGCATTCCATGTGTGTGATGCTGGGTGTTCTCACTGATGTGAGCAGATGAAGAGCAAGTGAAGAACGGGTACTTGGACACACCGGTGACACATGCACGCGAGATGAGCAAGCGCATGCGTCTCCAAGACTTCTCATCATTCATCCGCACGACGGACCCTGGGGACGTGATGTTCAACTTTCTCAAGCATGAGGCCGAGCAGTCGGACCGTGCGGCCGCTGTCATCCTCAACACCTTTGACGAGCTTGAGCAGACGGCTCTAGATGCCATGTGTTCCATCCTCCCTCTGCCCGTCTACACCATCGGCCCGCTTAACTTCCTCACCGAGCAGCTGGTTTCGGAAGGCGGTGTCGGTGACAGGCTCGCCGGCATACGCCCCAGCCTCTGGAGAGAAGACCGGTCCTGCCTCGAATGGCTCCAGGGTAGGGAGCCCCGATCCGTGGTGTATGTCAACTACGGAAGCATAACCACCATGTCCGGGAAGGAGCTGGTGGAGTTTGCGTGGGGGCTTGCCAACTGCGGCTACGACTTCCTCTGGATCGTGAGGAATGACCTGGTAAAGGGCGAGACAGCCGTGCTGCCTTCTGAGTTCCTGGAGGCGACCAAGGGCAGGTGCCTTCTTGCGAGCTGGTGTGAGCAGGAGGCGGTGCTGCGGCATGAGGCAGTAGGCGCCTTCTTGACGCATTGCGGGTGGAACTCGATGATGGAGGGCCTTAGTGCCGGGGTGCCAATGTTGTGCTGGCCCTTCTTCGCCGAGCAGCAAACCAATTCCCGTTACGCCTGTGTGGAGTGGGGCGTTGGGATGGAGGTTGGTGATGATGTGCGTCGGGAGGTGGTCGAGGCGATGATACGGGAGGTGATGGGAGGAGAAGGGGTGGGGAGAGAAATGGGGCGGAAGGCGGCAGAGTTGAGCGAGATAGCCGTTCGTGCGACGACAATACCCGGTGGCAGGTCGTTGGCCAACCTCGAGAGTCTGTTCAAGGATGTACTACTGACCGCCACTAAGAATGCTGGGTGGAATTGGGAATTTGAGATGTGAATTTGAGTTTCTGTGTGGACTGTCGATCCAATAAGGCGTGTACTTGGCTATGAGGCTAGCATTGTTTGGTTGGGTTGAGCCTATGCTCTACAGAATGTTTACCATGAGAAGTTGGCCATTGTGGGTTGGTTGTGCTAGGGAAATAATTTTCGCCGAATCATATGGTCGTGTGTACATGTAATGTATTTTCAATTATGTTTGTGAGATTTGATACTCTTAAAGAGAGTAAATAGCATAAAACTACTACTTTACAGGCTAGGGTTTCAAAAAATTACCGGTTTTAATTTTTTCTCAGATAACTACCAAGTGGGTCGGCTGTTTCAAAAAACCCAAATCATCAAGTGATTTAAAGTTGATCACGATTATGACAGGTCGGGCCCACACCTAAACAAACCGTCTGTTTGACCGTTAGGTTGACCGTTAACTTATAAATGGGGCCCACATGTTTGACCGTCAGTGTCTCTTCCTTCGTTTTCTTTCTCTTCCCACCCCTTCAACCTAACGGTCAAACAGACAGTTTGTTCAGGTGTGGGCTCGACCTGTCATAATCACGATCAACTTTAAATCACTTGATGATTTGGGTTTTTTGAAACAGCCGACCACCCATTTGATAGTTATCTGAGAAAAAATTAAAACCGGTAGTTTTTTGAAACCCTAACCTGTAAAGTAGTGGTTTTATGCTATTTACTCCTTCGAAAGAATATGGCTACTTGTATCAGTCAATGGAGAGGTAAGGTGGTGTACCATCTTTCAGGAAAACGTGTAATGTATTCTAGGGAGTGTGCCACCGGACAGAACACCGTGTCCGTCCAGGATGAGTGCGCTCCAGCGGTCAATCCCCAAGTATGCAGAGGAACCGATGAAAAGTGTTGTTCGTCCTGAACTAGGGCTTAGTGAGGCGTATTGAACTAAGTCTTGTACAATTAATCAGGCCGATCGCAAGCGAACAGTTGTCCGTCATCAACAGACCGTGCCCGAAACTGGCATACAAGTTCTTCGGCCCGTACAAGATCATTAGTAAAATTGGGTCCTGCGCCTACAAGTTGGACTTACCACCTGAGAGCAAAATTCACCCTGTTTTTCATGTCTCCCAGCTCAAGCCATTCACAGCAGATTACTCTCCGGTATTCAATCAACTGCCCGCTCCACCGGACCTCACCATCGGTGCTCTGGTGTCGCAGGAGATCCTGGAACGTCTTCTCGTGAAGAAGGGGAATGCGGCGAATCCGCAGGTCTTGGTTCACTGGCAAACACTGTCGCCAGCGAGCGCGACATGGGAGAACTATCATGTAATGCAGCAACGCTTTCCAGACATAAACCTTGACGGGGGGCTGCATCTCAAGAAGGGGCAAATGTCACGCCTTCCCCTCCAGCTCATCACATAGAGGAGAAGGCGGACAGCGATGCACCACAGGTGCGTCCCAACAAGGAGAATGGCGAGGACCCACCAACAGGGAGAGAAGACTAGTCTTCGTAGGCGCGTGTGTGTGACTAGTGGGGTCCTAGGCTACTGAGGGAGTATATGTGTGGTGTGAGGCTAGAGGCCGGGGTATGGTTGTGAAAGGACATTTCTGAATCTTCTACCGTTCCTCTTCTTCCAGCTCTCACCTGCTCTGTCTTCTCTCTCAAACTCATATAATTACTCCTGATCCCTTCCTCTTTTGCCTTGATCCAGCAGGGTCGTTATAAGGAGATCGTTTTGGAGCTGCTCGGTGCGTAATTAAAATCTGTTTTTTTTCGTTAGTTTTTGTTGGGGGGGGGGGGTAAATAGGAGTAATATTTCATAATGATAGTGTTACAATCTAGTGGTAGTAGTGCCTCAATACAGACGATCACGGTGTAGCCATACAGCAGTAGTATATTCATGTCGACTATAACTAGCAAGACGATCTGCTACCCTATTTTGATCACGGGAAATTTTCTGGGGAATAAACTCCCTATCAATCATTAAAAACTTTATCTCAGCAACTAAATGATCATACGCAGAGCGATCCAGCTTATCGCCTTTGAGAGAAGCCAATGATGTTGAGGAATCGGACTGCACGATGACCGGGCCTTCATAATGTTGTTTCGCTAGTGCCATACCTTGCATCAAAGCGTGAATCTCGGCCTCCAGTGCATCATTACAGTTAAACAAGAACATATGTACGCCACGAAAATAACACTCCCATCATGTCTCCGTAGGACCATACATGGTCTGATGGCCGCTGACCCGTCAGCCTCTGAAAATGCTCCGTCCACCGAGAGGGCCACATGATCTACAGGGGGTCATGGCCATGGCGACAGCAGCGGTGAGACCTTGATCACCGGAGATAAAAATGTAATTGATAATGATTCTCGGTTGTGCAAAGCAGGGTAAGCCAGATGCAGAGAAAAGCAGGTCGTGTAGGTGCGATTGCCCTGCGCTGATACGGCTACTGCCTCCGTAAACAAACATAAGAGCGCTTAGATCATTAAAGTAGTGATCTAAACACTCTTATATCAGTTTACAGAGGGAGTACATAATAGAGCGAGCATCGTGAGAATCACAACCAGCAGCAGATAGATAGATAGATAGATAGATAGATAGATAGATAGATACAGCCAGATGAGAGATTGCCGTTACATTTCTAGTCCTAGTTCTTTGGTCATGGCGAAACAGAAAATGACATTCAGAATATTTCATTAAAAATGGTGGACGAGCCCGATGTGTGTCCGTTACAACAGAGCAGCTAACCAACCGGGTAGCTCAAGGAGGTTACTGTTGCAGTCGCAATTCATTCAGGCGCCATATTTTGAGACGCAAATAGAGCCACATGCACAGATCCAGATGGCGGCGAATGGTGCTGATTCCGGGCTCACCTGAGAATCGAATATCCTCCTCTTAACCAACTACTGACCTAAATTAAGATCTGTTAACCAGACTCGCAGGGATGAGAAGACGACTCCGGATGATACTGATTATATACATAAAAAGGAGAACCGTAGTAGGCACCAGCACAACCAAGGCCACGTTGCAGGCCCGCTCGATGTTGCTAAGCTTCTTATGGAACTTCTCATACTCTTCACAACTCTGTCTGCACATAAAAAGGCAATTACGTTATTACAAGATAAAAAGGTATCGCTTTTTTACTTCTGAAGTATTATTCCTCCCTTCGTGTCAAAATATAAGACCTTTTTTTGACACTTTGACAGAACAGAGGTAGTAACCCAATACAGTGTGTTCAGAACCAGTATCGACCATAAAGATTACAAAAATGCTCATTCAGTTGTATACTACGCTACTAAGGTATTACCTCTCCACTTCATCCATGGCATCTAAATTTTTGCGGATCTCCATCATGCTGTGCTCAAACTCAGCACTCATGCGCTTGATGTTCTCGCGCTCTTTGGCCAGAGCTTCCTCATCAGAATACACCATTTTCCCTCCCTGCAATTTAAGGGCATGCTAGAATTTCATAAAGAAGTTACAAGAAAGTGAATAACTCATGCATGCCTCTCAAGATGACCAAGACCCAATGCATTTTTAATTTCACTAGGAAAAAGGCCCATGCATTGCAACGGGGGAAACACAAAATTACTCCCCTAGCCTAATGCTCAAGACTATATTTTGCTGTTTCACTAAAATACGCTCCATGTGTGTGTGTCATCGTGGCATTCCTCGAAGCATTAGTCATCTAATGTATTTTCCGACAGTCTTAAACATACAAAATCAATGTATGAAGTGCTACACTTCAATTTTGAAAAAAAGAGCTATTGACCTCAAACATACATGGAGCAGTGGAGGCTTGGCGTTATATGTGTGGCGATGGACACGCGCAGGAGGTCGACGTTGTCTGGCGTCGTGGTGGCGTCGATGGCTGAGAGGCCTGACAAGGTCGTTGCGTCAGTACATGCTTTGAGGATGGATCGAAGGAAGACGGATGTGAGGGCCCTTTGCAGCGTGTGCGTGTGGTACTCACTAAGAGTGCGCCGGACCGGAGTGTTACCCAATCCCGCCTGTGTGGCTTGGATGGGGCATCCGGCATTAGATGTTAGGCTTTCGTGCGATGTCTGTTTGGTATTTGACCCGAACATTCGGCACCCCTTCATCAAGAGGATAGGAGTAGCGACATGTGTCGTTTAGATGGTGGCCTCGGGCTTATTGTTGTATTACTTTGTAAGGTCTTTTTGAATTATAAATAATATGACCGCATGCATCAATATCAAAGCATTTTCTTTCGGACTAATTTTTATTATGTTTAATGTTTTTGTACTTCTGGCCGTTCTGTTGCTAGCCTTCTTTCCAACCTCATGATCTAATCGTCTCCATATAGGAGATCGGCTAATTAATTCACGGTGGACACGTCGGGTTCGCTAATACCTAATTTGCTTTTACATGTTCTTTTTAAAAGAATAGCAAAAGAGCCCGTGCGTTGCAACGGAAAAAAAAATAACACACGCTCTTAGCCCAACAACCATCACTCAAGACCACAATATGTCTATCTTCTTTGTTTTAGCGAGACATCACATTTGTTTTGCCGCTTATCCTCCTTCTCAACCTCGCCGGCGGTGGCTTCAATGTTCACACAAATCAAAATGTGTTTGAATGTGATTAATCCTAAGACGCCTCTCTCTCTCTCTCTCTCTCTCTCTCTCTCTCTCTCTCTCTCATGATGAATTTTTTTTTGTTTTTCCTTGCAAGGTTTTCAGAGGTATGCAAGGGTAGTTAGTGATGTTTTATTTTCCTAAATGGTTTTAGTGGGTGTTTATTTATTTGCAATACGGTCCATACGGACGCCGCCGGTACAAAACAAAACATATCGTGCTTTTAAGATAATATTTAAAAAATTATTTAACAGGTAAAAATAACATCATATTCAGATTCTACACATTTTTCTAATCAAATTTCATATATAATATGTTAAAATCGGAGTTACGGTTTAAAAGATACAGATAATTTAGAAAAGCATTTGTTTGACTTAAATATCTTCCAAAATAATATTTTGAAATATTTAAAATGTAAAAATAACACCATATTCATATTCTAAATATTTTTCTAATCAAATTTCATATATAATATGTTAAAATCGGAATTACAGTTTAAAAGATATGGATAATTTGGAAAAAAACATTTATTTGTCTTAAATTGATCGGCGGATGAATTACCTGAAAGATCAGGGGGCGTTTCGAAAAAACGTAAAATAACGATTCGGGATGACTTAAGTCGGGACGGCAGGTTGATTTTCAGAAAACACAGGGATGTTTGCGTAAAAAGGAAAAAATAACGGTTCGGTATGTCTTAAGTCAGGATGGCAGGTTGATTTCATGAAAACACAGGGACTTTTTTGCAACAGAACTCGACGGACGGGCAGAAACCCACCGTGCTTTATTATTAGGTAGAGATAAAGAAATTTACTGTCAAAACTGTATCCACTGTCAAAACTGAAAATTTGAAATTGAAGTAAAATAAACTTTGTCACTATGATGCTTTGACTGAAATAAAATAAGTTTTGTTACTGTCTAAATGGCCATCAAGCAATGAAATTTGGCCAATATGAGTAAGTGGCATTTGACAGTAGTCTGAATATGAGTAAATGGTCGGGGGAGTGTTGTGCTGCGCGTCCAAGATGTTTTCCTCTTTTCTTTTCGTCGGCCGGCGACCAGCAGCGCTCAAGCGAGTGAGTCCATGGCCCAGCCCACAGCCACATGTTTGGTTAATGAACATTTCGATTATAATGAATAAAGAGGGCAAGTTCTTCTCAAAAGGAAAAAAATGTGTAACAAAATTGTTTGTGTAATTTCTAAAACTCTTCATACCATTCAAAAACAATGTGGACGCATTAGACATAGATTTATGACATTGTAAAAAAGTTCATGTGGTTTTCAAAAAGTTGGCATGCTTAGAAATACGTTGATGATCTTTTTAAAACGTGTTATGAAAATGTAGAGATCTTTTACGTAATTCATAAAACATATTTGCATCACCCAATGTTGTTCATGTAATTTAATAAACGTTCACGAGTTTGAAAATATGTTTCATGATATTTTTTGTAAAATTGTCTTCAAGTGAAAAACTTTTTCGCACAGTTTTTATAAATGTTCATAAAATATACATTTGTATTTGTGACATTCAAATGGGTGTTCACAAACACGTAGGAAATGTTCGCACATATTGACACAAAAAAATCATGATATTTTTGAAAAATGTTCACCATATGCTAGAAAATGTTCAATGTGCAATCTACACTGTTCACCATGTATTTTGGATAATTCTTTATATTGCATTTGAAAAATGTTTAACGTGTATTCAACATGTAAAGTTGAAAAAGGTTGACTTATTTGATAAAAAAGGAAAAAACAAAATAATGAAGAAAACCAATAGACACGAGAGAGAAGACACACGAGAAAACCACGTGGAAGTTTTTGGGGGTTATTGACCCACCCGAATGGAGCAGCCGCCGAGGAAGCCGGTGTCCAAGCAAAATAGGAAAATGAATCTGAGACAACGAAGCCTCTACTCCAAAAATCTCCTCCATAATCTAGATGGCAACAAGCCAAAAGCCGCTAGGGAAGCAAACTTACGGAATATATGGAGATGGCGGAGTGGAGCCCGATACCTTCCCCCTCCTCTTCCGGCCAGTGAAACTGGCAGAGAGAAGAGGGAGAGAAGGCAGCGGAGTAGGCGGAAAGGGGAAAAAAAATCTATGAGACCAGGTCTCACAAGCCTTCGGGCCCTCGTCCAGAAAACGAGCATCATACCATTGCTTCATCGAGAGGCAAAGGGAAATCGGCGCGGGCGTGCAAGGTCCGTCAAAATCAGTTCTGTGGCCATGCAAGGGCGCAATTTTGTCGTTTTTTTTTATGTCTTGGTCCGTCAAAATCAGATCTGTGGCCATGCAAGGGCGCAATTTTGTCGGGTTTTTTTTTTATGTCTTGGCAGACAAGTTGATTGTTCCCTGTTCAGTAAGTAGCATACGCCTGGTGCTATGCTTTGGCGCACATCCGTGCAAGGATAGGCACCGGCCGGGGAGTTCTAGAACACAAACTTTAGATCTAGACTATTACTACTACGTACTCCCTCCGTTTCAAAATAGATGATCCAACTTTATACTAACTTTACGTTCCAAAATAGATGACCCAACTTTATACTAACTTTATACTAAAGTTAGTATAAAGTTGGGTCATCTATTTTGGAACGGAGGGAGTAGTACGTACTGTCGAAGGTAGTCAGGTCATCATTTCTTTATTTTTCCCTCTTCCCAACTTAGTGAGCGAGTAGTCTACCTCCGTTAGACAACAAGTCCAAGTCGCTGGAAACAACAAGTTCTGACTCATACACAGTGACCAGAGCGCCTCTGAATTAGGCTAACAACCTCATACTACAGTACTGGAAGTGAATCGATGTACCCATGACACTCGAACCATACATCTACTACTGCATATGCATATGAACAACCAGACCCATGAAAAACGACAGCGAGAGCAGATTGGCGACGTCGCAGGCCGTCTCGATTCTTTCCATCTTCATCTTGAAGTTTGCCCAGTTCTCATCGCAGCGCCTACACAAGAAATGGCCACTGGTGTAAGTAACAACAGTGACAAGCTTGCTTACGCTGTTCATGGCATTAGGCACTACTCCCTCTCTTCACAACTGTAAAGACGTTTTTGCGGTTTAATTTAAACTGCAAAAACATCCTACATTCGTCAACAGAGGTGGTATTTATTCTATTGTATTTGAATTTTCATTTCCTGTTATGTAGTAAGATGCATATAGTAGTAGTATAAATTCGAAATGTGATTGTAGCTCCCAGTTCACCCTGTGTGCTTGCGTGCAGTGATGAACCGTTGAAGGCCTATCGCATGTTCAATCCAGTGTCCAAGAATTTGCGTGTCGCGTGGGATGCTTTGTTTGACCAAGGCTGAAAGTGGGAGTGGACAATGGTGTCACACCCCGTTGCTGCCGAAGATCGCCGGAGCATGAGGAAGAGGATAACGCCGCTTGTGGAGAGCGGCCACCGGAGGAATCGGGAATCGAGAGAAGAGCAGCAACAAGGCAGAGGAAGAAGAACACTGGTTCAGTTCTGAATTCTGTTCCATTATCTCTGTGCTGTTGCTGCGATGCTCTGTAGGCTATGATCAGTGTCATAAGCACATGTCAACTCGGCCCACGGCCCACGTACAGCAGCGCATAGCACCAATGTGATCCAGGGGTGTGTAGGGTGTTACACTATCGCCCCGGCAAAACATTGCTTGCCCTCAAGCAATGGCTTGTACAGGTCCAACGGCGTGAAGCTCCAACCTCTGCCAAGAGACATTCTGTTTCGTTTTCCAGCAACTATTGACCCTTCCATTGGCCAACAACATGAGCCTTCAACAAGAACAAGCTTGATGTCGGGATCCCATTGCTGTAGTGATGACAGCCCTCTAAGCGGAGCAACGAACAGAAGTTCCAGCACATGTATAGCACCTGTTGATCCTTGTCTCCAGGATTAAAACCTTCTCGGTTCTACAATGAGATCTGATGGAGAGCACGCTCGGTAGCCAACTGCTGTACGATAAATGTTGTAGTATCCACATCCACTGATGTGGTCACCAGAATAACCTGATAGTGACTACTCATAAGCAAAAGTTCTTGCTCCAGTATATTTGCAACAGCTGCACCTTCTATCGAACTGAAGTAGGTATGCTCCCAATTTCTTGTAGCAAGTTGCATGATTTGGAGCTCCAACATAAAACAGAACAACGTACTGTACTTGGAACTTGTTGAGTCCAACATGCACCGGTTTTGGGAGCCAAGCAGCAAGATGAAGCTCTATGCCCTATGTTTTCAAGAAAGTCGCAGGTCAAAACACATCAAGGTGGTAGCACATGGCCGCCATGCCATGGCAGGAGATCCAGATACTCCTGTCGCCGAGGCATCGAATTTGAGAAGAAACGGTGCCATGGCAGGGAATTCAGACACTCCTCTCTGCCACGAGCAAGCAATTCGGGCAAAAGTGCTGTCACGGCACGCAGCTCAGCGGCAACTTCTGCCACGGTAGTTTTCTCTGCCATGGCAGCCCCAGCAGGGACCCCGGCGTTCACCAGTCAAGTCCATCAGTGGGACCATAGGTTTGCTCGAGGAGGTTTATGATGATACTGTAGAGGTACCAGCCCAGTACTCCCTTGTCTGTTTCTACGATTTAGGAGGGCCAGAAATATTTGAAGAAGCAGAAAAGGAAGAGAAGTGGCAGCAGGGTATGAGAGAAGCACTGAGCCTGATAGAAGGAAATTATACTTGGCAGTTGTTAGATCTTCCTCGAGGGGACAAACCTATAGGTCTGAAGTGGGTTTACAAGCTGAAAAGGGACTCAGCTGGGACTGTAGTGAAATACAAAGCCCACCTAGTAGCAAAGGGTTATGTCAAATGAGGATTTTGCTTCAGCCGCAAGGATTGAAACCGTTTGGTTGCTCATTGAACTTGCTTCTCAGAGAGATTGGGAGATTCACAAAATGGACAAAAAGTCCGACTTTCTGAATGGCAAATTGGTGGAAGAAGTGTACGTCTCTCAGCCGCCTAGTTTTGTTCATAAAGGCAAAGAAGGTAAGTGCTCAGACTTCACAAGGCTCTGTATGGTTTGTGGCAAGCGCCGTGTGCGTGAAATGCCAAACTGGACAGTACAATTGTTTCACTTGGTTTTGAGAAGTTCCCAGTTGAGCCTGCTGTCTACAAGAGATGCTTGGGTGCATCTGTCATGTTGGTGGGGGTTTATGTAGATGACTTGGTCATAACTGGAGAGAAGACTGGATAGACTAACAGTTTCACGAGTCAGATGAAATATGGAAATAACAAGTGCATTCATAAATAAAATAGTGTTAAGGGGTAGTAGTAATGGTCATTTACCTTTGATTTTCAGATATAGCAATCAAATTCTGCCGTACCCTCTCCATGCTTCGGTCACCCTCTGCGAGCATGCGATTAATCTCCTCTTTTGAGTAAATTGGTGTCCCCCCTCCCCCCTACAAGTCAAGGGTATGGAATATATTAAAAGAACTCTAATGCATAATAAGTTAGATAAGAATCCCATAAACTGAATTAACTGAAAGCTCTCAAGATGCTTGACTGAATTTTACTGTCAAAACTGTATGCACTGTCAAAACTGAAAATTTGAAACTGAAGTAAAATAAACTTTGTCACTGTGATGCTTTGACTGAAATAAAATAAGCTTTGTTACTGTCAAAACTGTCTAAATGGCCATCAAGCAATGAAATTTGGCCAATAGGAGTAAGTGGTATTTGAGTACTCTGAACATGTTCACATTATTTCACAGTGCTAATATGATAAATGGCCATCAAGATATGAAATTTGGCCAGACAGTGGATTACTAGTGCATCCAGGGGGCGTATGCAACTCAAATCCAACAATTCAGTAAGATTTGTACTGTCTCTAAATTCACTCATGAACAATGAACTCTGAAATTAGTACTGACTCAAAACTCAGTAAGATTTGGACCACTGATCCTAGCTCCACTGAGATGAAAAGGGTTTAAAATGGATGTTCACTGCTTCTTTTGGGTGTTATCTTCTACACATCTTTTTTTGTGACAGACACCCCTAGCAACACTATTGGAGTATCCTTTTCAAGTGATTTCATGAGGTACATGATGTTCGTTTGTTTTTGCAATACTCGAGAGCACTAGTTTAATTGCTCCTCTTTATGCAAAGGTGTCATGATCATTATCAATACTGGAAGAAGAAAAGCCTGAAGAAGAAAAGGAGAGGACTGTATATGTTCAAATTCAGTCTGTACTGGAAGCTTGTGATCATGATCATTATCAATACTGGAAGAAGAAAAGCTTGTGATCATGATCATTATCAATCCCGGAAGAAGAAAAGGTTAGCATCTGGTGCATTTGCTTTGCTCTGTGTGATTTAGTCTAGCATGTGTGTTACATTTTGTCCTACGCCTCGAGAATGACTAGGATAGATGTCATAGTTATCTGAATGATACAGTAGTTAACTGAATTTTCATAGTTCACAGTAGACAACCGATTGAAATTTATGAAACTTGGATGAAAATCTAGACTTTAATTCCCAAAACTGAAGAATTCTGATTTTGGAACGAATAATCAACACTTTGCCAGATCTGAAGAATTCTTCAGTTAACCAAAGGACCAAAATTTCTGATTTGTGAATGTTTTGAATCGCATGACTTGGGAATAAAATGCGCTAGATTATCTATAATCAGGCAATTATTATTGCCTAGTACTCCCTCCATTTTTATATACAAGGCGATCTAATTTCATTGCTCAATAATCCAGCACTGTTGCAATCCAATTTCATAGCAAATTTCTGCAGTCAGATCATAGACTAGTAGTTTATACACCAGTTTGGCTAGATCAAAGGTTACTCCTACTCGACGGATCAGAGGCGGGGGCAGCCGTCGCAGCAGAGAAGGGGGGCGGGGATCGGCAGTAGCTCGTGGGCGAACGGCGCAGGTCCTGCTCGTGGGCAGGCTCATCGGAGGCGCAGGACCTGCTCCGGGATACGGCTAGTTGCGGCGACGAGCGGCGAGGGAGGAGGGAGAGGGGGTAAGGGACCCCGCGGCGGCGGTTAGGGTTTGGCACGTACCGTCGTTGAGAGGAGGCGCGGCGCCGGCAAAGCCCCTGCACCGCCGGCGACATGCGGGCGAGGGACGGCGCCGCCTTGCGGAGGAGGGAGCGGATCGCCACCGCCATGAGCACGAGCGCGACGGAGCGGACGGGCGGTTTAAGCTTTTCTCCTCTCGAACCTCTCGAAGCTTTGCCCAACATAGCAACTGTCCTGTGGGTCGGCACGACTTACCAACTCACACACATCATTTTGAGCTTATTATCTCAAGACGGCTGAACACCTCATTTTTGCTTGATTTGTTAGTTTATATTAAACTTTTTAACTTATGTAATTTACTTGTGATTATACGTTTTCTACTACACCTAAAAAAATAGGCACATAAAGTGATGACAAATTAAAATGTGTAGCATTAGTTACATGCTCCAATTCCTAGTATACTTGCACTAGATTGAAACATGCTTTATTATAAGTAATGTTAAGGTACCGCTGATAAATATTTCCGCATATTTTTAATTTGACCCCCTTAGATCTAAGAGAAGTAACATAGGCATGACGATGGTCTTTGATGGACCATTATGTGCAATACTATGTGTTATATTGTACCCCTCCCCTCTTTTATTTCTTTATGGAGGGAGTATTTTTATACATTCATTCTATTGAGTACCTTTAGATATTGTGGATGAGAGATGTAACTTAATTGTTTGTGTGCATCAACTACCAAATATCTTCATAGATTTTGGTCGTGCATGATTATGTTTCATAATTGTTTAAAAAATGAGATACTATAAGAGAAATTACAGGGAGAAATGTCTTGCTCATTTCAATGTTTTTTCTTCAAACAAATAGGTTAACAAGGGGATACAAGGCATCACCATGCCCATGTCACTTTTCCACCTCCGTACTCGATGGGAGGTGATCATGAAACCATTCTCAAACGAAGATATTTTTTTCAAAGCATCGACACTTTACACAACTGCAAGGACCAAGCCAGTGTTGGCAAACGGCAGGGGACTCGCTACACTGACACGACAAACAATTGAACCGAGGGGGTAAGGTGCCATGACACCATGTCTGTCTCATCCCATGGCGTATGCAATGTTGGAATTATGTGTCTTGCAACTATATTCAAATTATTTGGAATTGTTAATATTTGAAATACCTCATTATGCAATTATACATGTATTTATACATGGAATTGATTTACATGTTTAGCATGGAATTGTTACTTGCTGGTACTTAAGTAATATATGCTTAAGGAAGTTGGTCGATTATCAGTGGAATAAATATACTATTTATATTGAAAAGACTACCCGGGTACACTGATGATTGGAAAGAGCTAGATCATATAGTTAGATTATAGCCCTGATGTTGATCTACATAATTAGAGGAAGTTACACTCTATTATGGCATGTTGCTCACAAGCGCGTGTCCCGAGGACATAACGGGTAGCATCCGTTAACAGATAAATATGATCGTGGTTGATAATTTGATCTGGACTCTATCCGGGAAACTAGTTATAACGACTAGGAATCTTACTTGTATAAGAGGTGGACTATTTGGAAAAACAATATAAGAAGGTCCCTATCCCCTAACCTCAGATATGCAAATTGTGAGCGGCACCACGGATAATTGCAGAGGAATAAGAGATAGACCACAAACCTAAATCATTCCCAACATTAATATCATGAGCAAGGTTCGGTGCGTGGTCGAACCCTAGTCCCCCGGGACCCCAGTCGCCGACGCACATGACCGATCCGACTGCAACTCTGCCCTCAGATCTGCCCACTTCATGATGTGACTCACGCACATGGCGCGTAAGGAGGGAGCTAGGTCGCCATAATGCAATCCGCTGCACAACTCTGCCGTCATGGCCTTCTGCATCGCTCTCCGATTCCTGGAATTTTCTTCAGCTGTGTTTTGTGCAGCTGTTGGCGCCGCCTCATCCTCGCAGCGCCGCTGTTCTTCTTCCTTCTCTCGCACAACTCTCTCTTCTCTCTTTCATGGTGTCTCATAAAAACACACAAGACAAGAAGAAACACACACATGTACCAAGGGAGACCACAAAAGCTTTGCCGTGAGGCCATTCCCTTGGTGTACAATGCTACATTTTCTCCAGCCCTCACGGCCATTCTTCATATTGCTCATTGACGCATATATATACAAGACCATACACGCACCGGCCAGCCACCTCTCTCGGGCAACTAATCCCACTATCCTATGCATGCACTATCAGGCCTTATTCTACTCCTGGAATCACTCCAACAACCAGCACGACTCAGCCATATCTAAAAACTAACTCCACGTCTCAACGTGGCCTACTACTTCATACACCAACTAATTCTCCAACACATGCGCACAGACGCGCCATGGACTCGATCGTGCACTCACACCGTTCGCCATCATCATGGGCATGGCTTGCTGCTAACATTCACGCCCCAAGCCATGACCTTGCACATGTCAGGCTCGTCGTCGACATCGCGCCATGGCCGCTCCTACGGCCTCCTCGACGCTTGACGCTGCCTCCATGATCTTCCTCGACGATCGCACGCCGAGCTTCTTCTCCACCGGCGACACACGCCTTTCGTCCCTCTGCGCCCCGCACGTCCCGCGCGCACCCGACGCGCCCGACGAGCCCGACCGCACCAGTGCGTCCCGCACGTCCCGCGCGCACCCGACGCGCCCGATGAGCCCGACTGCACCATACGCTCACCGCGCGCCGCCTCCCGCCAGCGACAAACGCCGGAATGATGTAGCCAAACTCAAGCATGGACTCGAGCACAACGGCGATATACGCCTCCTTCCAACGTCAACTGCACGCTCATACGCGCGCACGCGGTCCCGACGCGCCCGACGCGTCCAGTGCGCACCCATAACACGCACCGGTCACGCCCGGCTCGCCGCCACGGCTTATTGCCCTGCACCGCTGCGGCCTCAACGGCAGCGCAGGACCTCCATGCCGCCATACCGCTGTGTGTCGTTGAAGCCGCCACCACGCAGGTCCTCCGCGGCCTCCTCACCGTGCTGCCGCAGCCACCGCGGCCTCCTCACCACGCCGCGCACCTCCATAGACCGACACATGGCCCGGAGCAACGCGCAGACGCCGGCGAACTCTGCCACCGCCGGCACGCCTCCGGCAAGGAGAAAGACGCCCAAGATGAACCATCTCATGATACCAAATGTTGGCGCCGCCTCATCCTCGCAGCACCGCTGTTCTTCTTCCTCCTCTCGCACAACTCTCTCTTCTCTCTTTCATGGTGTCTCATAAGAACACACAAGACAAGAAGAAACACAAACATGTACCAAGGGAGACCACAAAAGCTTTGCCGTGAGGCCATTCCCTTGGTGTACACAATGCTACATTTTTCTCCAACCCTCACGGCCATTCTTCACATTGCTCATTGACGCATATATATACAAGACCATACACGCACTGGCCAGCCACCTCTCTCGGGCAACTAATCCCACTATCCTATGCATGCACTATCAGGCCTTATCCTACTCCTGAAATCACTCCAACAACCAGCACGACTCAGCCATATCTAAAAACTAACTCCACGTCTCAACGTGGCCTACTACTTCATGCACCAACTAATTCTCCAGCACATGCGCACAGACGCGCCATGGACTCGACCGTGCACTCACACTGTTCGCCATCATCATGGGCATGGCTTGCTGCTAACAGCAGCTGCTGCGTCGATCAATGGTCCACGCAAGACCCGGCGTCCCTTTGCTATTCCACCATGACCACCTGCCTCCCCACCTAATAACCTGCTCCACGACCTCAACAATGAAACCGAGACGCCGCTGGTAAGGTGTGTCGTGACGGATGGCATCATGAGCTTAAGCGTTGATGCTGCAGCGGAGATCGGCGTTCCTTGCGCACTGTTCTGGACTGCCAGCGCCTGTGGTTACATCGGCTACCACAACGTTCGGTTTCTCATAGACGAGGGCCTTACTCCTCTCAAAGGTATGTATGCGTGGATGACAGATTTCTTGAAGTTGAACTAACATCCTAAGGTAGTAAAAATCATTATTGCATGTGTAATATTCGGTTTGAGCAGATAAAGAGCAGGTGACGAATGGGTATATGGACAAGCCCGTGACACATGCTCGTGGGATGAGCAAGCACATGCGCATTCGAGACTTCTCGTCCCTCATCCGCACGACGGACCGCGAGCGACGGCGTCCTGCTCGACTTCATGATACACCAGCTAGAGCAGTCAGGCCGCGCAATTATTGTTAACACCTTTGACAAGCTAGAGCAGCCGGCACTGGATGCTATGTGTGCCATGCTTCCACTGTCTATCTACATTATTGGCCCACTAAACTTCCTCACCGAGCAGCTGGTCCCCGACGGCGATGGCAGCCACACACTTGCCGTGATATGTCCCAACCTTTGGAGAGAAGATCGGTCCTGCCTCGAGTGGCTCCAAGGCAGGGAGCCTCATTCTGGGGTGGGAGCGTCTGCCTTATTATGGTCGCTTTGGCTGTTTTTTCTTTTAGAAAAGGAGCTTGAGCCTCGGCCTCTGCATCAAAATGATGAATACGGCCATCTTATTAGAAGACAAACGATCCAACATAAGTCTTACAAAATCTGAGAATAAAAAGGAATAGGACCGCCACAGACGGCAGGCAAAAGATAGATAAGCTACTAAACACCTATCCTATTACATGACCGTCATTCAAACCGGTTGCAGATATTCCGTGCTACCGTCTCCCAGCGGATAGACGCAGTAACCAAATGATCCCTGGCCTCCGTCTGAGTGAGTAGCGACCACATACGGATAAGAGTAGTGGCCCTGAAAATAACCTGCAAAAAGTGAATGTTTGTTGTTCTGTTAAAAACCAAATCATTTCTGCAATTCCAAATTGCCCATAGTAAAGCACATACTCTCACTCGGATATGTCTCGCTGTTACTACATCAATCCCATGTAGCCATGTTCCAAAAATCATGTTAATCGAAACGGGGGATTGATATTAAAGGCTATTTGAACCGACCTCCATAGGATCTTGGCCATAGGGCAATCAAGGAAGATGTGTCTAATAGATTCATCATGATCGTAGAAACTACATCTTTTAGACCTTGTCCAGTTCCTTTTTGCCAAATTATCTTTAGTTAAAATGACTCGTTTATGTACAAACCACATAAACACTTCCATTTTTAGAGGTACCTTAACTTTCCACACGTGTTTCGAGCTAGGAATCACACTAGTGTTGATATCATCCAGATACATGGATTTCACTGAGAACACCCCATTTTTAGCTAGTCTCCAGCTCAGCTGGTCTGGACGTTGGGAAAGTTGGACATCCATCAGCCGCCTCACTAGATGTAACCAAGCTTCCCACCGATTTCCCACTAACATCCTTCGAAACTGGATATTGAGCGGGGTAGAATGTAGTATCGTTGCAACATAAGTGTCTCTTTGTTGAACAATATTATAAAGTGATGGATATTGAAGTGCCAGAGGTGTCTCCCCTAGCCATGTATCCTCCCAGAATCTAGTGGCAGTACCATCTCCAATTATGAATTTTACCCTATTGAAAAAGATTGATTTCACTCTCATAAGTCCCTTCCAAAAAGGCGAGTCAATCGGTCTTACCGTCACCTGGGACAAAGTTTTTGTTTGAAGGTACTTATTGCGAAGAATCTGTGCTCAGGTTGCATTTGACTCACAAGATAACTTGAATAACCATTTACTCAGTAAGCATCGATTCTTCACCTCTAAGTTCTCAATACCTAGACCCCTTTGGTCTTTCGGTCTGCAAATAATATCCCACTTAGCTAGTCTGTACTTTCTTTTGGATTCATCGCTCTGCCAAAAGAACCGTGATCGATAAAAGTCTAGCCTTTTCCGTACTCCAACCGGGACTTCGAAAAAAGACAATAAAAACATAGGCATACTGGTTAGGACCGAATTAATAAGAATTAATCATCCTCCATATGACATAAGCTTACCCTTCCAGCAGCTTAGTTTTTTCTCAAATCGATCTTCAATACTCTTCCACTCTTTATTTGTGAGCTTACGGTGGTGAATTGGTATGCCCAGATACGTGAATGGCAGAGACCCCAAGTCGCAGCCAAACAATTCTTTGTAAGCTTGTTGTTCTTCTTTAGCTCTCTCAAAGCAGAACAATTCACTTTTGTGAAAATTAATCTTTAACCCCGACAGTTGCTCAAACAAACATAACACTAGTTTCATGTTCCTAGCTTTCGCCAAATCATGCTCCATGAATATGATGGTATCATCAGCATACTGCAAGATGGAGACATCCCCCGTCAACTAAATGTGGAACCAGGCCCCCTACCTGCCCAGCCTCTTTCGCCCTCCCTATGAGGATTGTCAACATATCTATGACAATATTGAATAAGATTGGCGACATCGGATCTCCTTGTCGCAAACCTTTATGAGTGTGAAAATAATGCCCTATATCGTCATTGACTCTAATACCGGCGCTCCCTCTTTGCGTTAACGAGTCAATCTGATCTCTCCAGGTTTGATCGAAACCTTTCATACGCAGCGCCTGCTGCAGGAAAGGCCATTTCACCTTGTCATACGCTTTCTCAAAATCCACCTTAAAAACCACCCGGTCTAGTTTTTTTTGTATGAATTTCATGTAGTGTTTCATGTAGTACCACTACTCCTTCTAGGATGTTTCTGTCTGGCATGAACGCATATTGGGATGGATGCACCACTGAATGTGCAATTTGTGTAAGCCTGTTAGTCCCAACTTTTGTGAAAATCTTAAAGCTGACATTAAGAAGACAGATCGGCCTGAATTGCTCAATTCTAACAGCCTCTGTTTTCTTAGGAAACAACGTAATCGTACCAAAATTCAAGTGGAACACCTGCAAATGTCCCAATAAGAAATCTTGGAACATCGGAAGCAAGTCTCCCTTGATGATATGCCAGCATTTTTTATAAAACTCCGCCGGGAAGCCATCCGGGCCCGGAGCTTTGTTGTTTTTCATTTGTGAGATGGCATCAAATACCTCTTTCTCCGAGAAAGGAGCAGTCAATATCTCGTTCTCCTCGCTTACAAGCTGAGGTACATCATGTATCCTCGACTCATCCAAAGAAACAAAATTATCCTCAGGAGGCCCGAACAACTGTTTATAGTAGTTGGTAATGTAAATCTTAAGGTTTTCCTGACCCACAATTGTACCTTCATCTTGCTCTAGTTGGAAAATTTTCTTATTTCGATGTTTGCCATTCGCAATCATGTGAAAGAATTGTGTGTTATCATCTCCATCGACGATTTTACGCACTTTAGCCCGCAAGGCCCACTTCAATTCTTCCTCACGTAGCAATTCTTTTAATTTTAACTATGTTGCCCTCTTAGTTTCCAACTCACTGGCCTCTAAGATAGCACACTCTGCTTTAATGTCGAGATTTTGGATAAGTAAAAGGAGCCTTTCCTTTTCAGCCTTATAAATCCCTTCATTATGCTTTGCCCACCCCCTGAGGAACTGTCTCAGGTGTCTAACTTTATTTTGCCAACGATCGATGTTGGATCGTCCTCCTACATCTTTCCCCCATTCTCTGGCCACCAAATCGACAAACCCTTCTCTTTCAAACCACACCGTTTCAAAAGAGAAAGGACGTCTGTTCCTAATATGCGTTGCTTCCCTCGAATCTACTAGTAAAGGGGTGTGATCCGATATTCCGCGCGAGAGTGCTTGGACGGTCACTAAAGGGTACTTCTGTTCCCATTCGACACTCACAAGAACCCGATCCAACTTCTCAAAAGTCGGGATAGGAAGATTGTTAGCCCAAGTAAATTTCCTACCAGATAGCTCAATCTTGCGAAGGTCCAAGCTATCTATGATAGTGTTAAACATAAACGACTATCTGCCATCAAAGTTATCATTATTTTTTTCCTCCCGCCGACGAATAATATTAAAATCTCCCCCAACCAAAAGAGGGAGCTGCTCGTTCCCACAAATACGGACTAAATCAGCCAGAGAATCCGTCTTTAGTTCGAGCTGCGCGGCCCCATAGACCGCCACCAGCGCCCAATCGAATCCGTCCACCTTTGACCGGACTCTAAATTTAACCGCGAAGTCACCCTAACGACGTTCCTCACTTCCAGTGATTCGCATTTAACCCCAAGTAAAATCCCACCGGATCTTCCTCTTGGTGGTAAACAGTGCCAATCGAACTCCACCCCTCCCAAAAGGGTGCTAAGAAACTGTGGGGTAAAGTTGTCCCGTCCAGTTTCGGATATAGCTATGAAATCAAGTTTATACTCTATAGACGCCTCAGCAAGGAACCTTTTTTAGCCAAGTCTTTGAGACCTCTGCTATTTCAAAAGATGCCTCTCATATTTCATCATGAATTTTTTTAGAAGTTTGAATTCTGGCGCTTCTGCGCACAGCCGAAATCGGGTAAATCCTACGCTTCCACTTGCGTTTCGGTTTCATTTGATCTTCTACCCTACCTTCACTACCAAAGTCGCCATTCACATCCTCCTGGGACGTATCTCCCCTAGCAAGTCTTGGAGAAGACAAATCCTCCTCCTCCTCATCCTCCAGGAGAGCAGGCTCAAGGTCCACACAGAAACTATCGAGGACATTAACTCCCAAATTAGCTACCTCGGAATCATTCAAAGGCTGAATAGCTGCTATGTTTCTAATTATCTCTAAAGCACGTTCTGCCTCAAGATCCAGAATATCGTTAACGGAATTAGCTACCTCTCTGTCATTCTTACCCAAAGAGACCCCCAGTTGTGTGGCGTTATTAACAATATCTTCAGAAGAGAAATGCAAAATAGAATTGGATGTATTAACTGACATACCAGTAGTGGTCTGAAGATTATGAAGCTTGGCCGCCCGCTTGGCGCATCGAAGCTGCATATCATCAATATCCGGTTGGTCCTGTAAGCGATAGCTCATCCGTCGACCAACAGAAACTGAGTCCGGAATCCCACCATAAGCGATGACGTCGTCACGAGAGACCCCGCTAGGAGTTAGGCCACCTGCCGTGCCTCCCACTGAGCTCAAAGGCATTGCCCCAACCGACGCTGCTACCTGAGCCCTCAGAACCGCCCCCACCGGGCTTAGAGGCGCCACCTCTCCACCACTGGTCACTGTCGCCACACTAGGGGAACCCTGCACCCCCGTCCTGAAATCTCCGCCCTGTACCTGAGCCTGAGCCGCCCCCTCCATAGCCTGGGCAAGGGCCGTCTCCTCCATAGATGACCTGAGGGGGCTGGAAGTATAGGCCGCCTTCCCACACCCCTTTCCCGAACTAGCCCTCGGCGATGTTGGGGCGGGGATCACCTGCCCACACCCGCTCAGACCGCCACACTCTGGGCTGGGAATCCTGTCCACCATACTGTGTATCCTGATCGGTCTCTCGATAACATCAACCGGGGAAAATCGGTGGTAACTCAGACTCAACCGGATCATCCATCTCAACTCGAGAACTCCAGAGGCGACTCGGTGCCGAATGTAAATCAAAATTTCCAATCCAAAAGAGTTGGCTGGAGTTGAGGAGTTAGTCGGTCTCGAAGCCGACCTAGTCATCGTGTATGTCCGCGGTTGCGGCCCCTTAGCCATCTCCCGCTGCGAACTCTCAAGCTTCTTACTCTGAGAACCAGCAGCTCCATCGCCCTCAGTCGTGTCCATATCCACAATGTCCTCTCCCTCGCCCTCCTGAGGTATGGGCGTGTCCTCTATCTCAAGCTCCAATACATAGGTAACTCCAGCATGTGTCCACTTACCCACATCCAGGACAAACTCCACACTGATAACACTGACAAGCAATCTCGCCGCCCCATGAGACCGGGTGAAAGGCATATCCACTTCTTCGGTCTTCCCAATGAGAGAGCCCAAACTCCAAGCAACCAGAAAGTTGTTAATGTATCGACGTGGTGCACCAAAAAAACGGACCCATACCTTCTCCAACGGCGTGCCCACGGGATCTTTCTCCTTCCACTCATCGAACGTAAGAACAATGCTCGTGCTAGGAATTCTGCACATTCCCCACTTGAGCATATATAACTGATCCTCCTTAGTGGGAAAGTCCACCTTGTAAGTCTGATCCTCCAACTTAACAAGGTCCCACTGATGATTACCTAGAACGAGATCCTGCTGTTGGCGCACAATCTGAGCCTCAGTCAAACTACCATTATCAACCTTGACGATCGCAGGAAAAGAACTCTCGTGAACCTGGACCGAAGGTGCCACATCTGGTGACTCAAAAAACATCAGTTCCTGGCAGCACACACCATATAGAGTACAAACTGGCTTTGGACCAGCAAGCAAAGGACAGTTGCTAGACGTATGCTGAGACCTGCAGCAATAATCACATAGTTCCATAGTGCACTCTGCCACAAAATGTCCAGTCTCACCACATCTATAGCAAGGCAGCTTCTTTTTCTTAATGGCCCACTTAGATAGCTTTTCATCATTGCGCTTATCCACGGCCTTGTCAGAACCACCTTCGGCCGCCTTCGCCTCTGGAATGCTAACCGCAGCTAGAGCCCGTACTGTATCCACTGCCACAAATGTCGCTTTGGCTGTGTAGAAACGATTGTGTTTTTAATGGCAAAACCTCTTCTCCCATGCAGATTATTTACCGTTGTACGCACTGGCTTCATATTTGGTCTACGCTATAGCGAACGGAGTATCGATCATTGTTCAAGGCGGTGTGTATGCGGTTGGAGCGGGTGGCCAGGGAGGTTTTTACCCAACATGGATGGCAACATAATCTCCGGATCAATCCACCTCCTCCGTCGACATTGGCATAGTTTTGGACTCATGTGGCTTTACTATTGCCAACATGTCGTTTTTTATTTAATTATACTTTGCTAGACTCTTTGTTTAAGGCTGTGTGTATCTTAGTTATGCAGAGGCCGGGTGTCGCTCATTATGCTTTGTATCCACTTTATGCTACATTATAAGTTAATAAAAGTGCCCTTTATCGAAAAATGTCAACTTTGGTAGCATTACCACCATGTCCAGCCAAGATCTCGTGGGGTTCGTATGGGGCCTGGCCAACTGCGTCTATGACTTCCTGTGGACAGTGAGGAATGACCTCGTAAAAGGGTGATGTCGTGGTGCTGCCTCCCGAGTTCCTTGAGGCAACCAAGGGAAGGTGCCTCCTGGCGAGCTGGTGTGACCAGGAGGCGGTGCTGCATCACGAGGCTGTGGGCGTCTTCCTTACGCACTGCGGGTGGAACTCGATGATGGAGGGGCTCAGCGCAGGGGTGCCAATGCTGTGTTGGCCCTTCTTCGCGAAGCAGCAGACCAATTCCCGCTACGCATGCATGGAGTGGGGCGTTGGGATGGAGGTCGGCGATGACGTGCGTCGGGAGGTGCTTGAGGCGAGGATACGAGAGATGATGGGAGTAGGAGAGGTAGGGAGGGAGTTGAGGCGAAAGGCGGTGGAGTGGAGTGAGATTGCCGTTCGTGCAACCGCACAACCTGGTGGCAGGTCGTTGGCCAACTTGGAGAGTCTGCTCGAGGATGTACTATTGAGTGCGGGTGAGAATGTTAGGTAGAATTGAGATGAATGCATTTCCAACCAGCACAATGTCAAATGCGGATTTGAGTTTCTGCATGGACTGATTGTCCAATAAGGCTACATTTGTTTTGTTTGTTCGGGTTGTGGTCGATCTTGTCATCAGCTTGCCATTGTTGTGGGTTGCTACCTCTATTTGGTTTGTAAATCATGCACGATATTCCCCAGGAAATATATCTTTAGGTTCACCGCCGAATGCAGTTTGTAAACATATATTCCCTCCATTCCAAAATAAATATCTCAACGTTAGTACAACTTTGTACTAAATTTGAGACGACACTTATTTTGGGACGGAGGGGGTATTTCTTATGGCATATTACACATCTCTGGTTTGTGAAATTGAAGACAGAAAAATTCGTTCCAGACTTACAAACCTAGATGAAGGGAGTAGTTGGTTGTGCTAGAGAAACTACTCTTTCGCCGCATCATATGCTCGTGTCTACATGAATGTATTCTTAACTAGCGATGTATTCCGCGCATTTGCGCAGCTAGATTTGATATATCTTATTGGTTGTTTCATTAATATTGATATAAAGAATATGCACAACTTGTATGTCATGAGAAAATAATATTAGACTTTCGTACACATCCTTACTTTTCTGTATTAAGTTGTTGGCAAGTACGTTGATCTGTGATAGTGAAAGAACAAAATCATCGTCGTATATGTTCCATACAGTGGCGGATGTACAGGGTGGCCAGGGTGGGCCGCGGCCCACCCTGGGATTCTGAGACTACCTATATATATATAGATTCCAAATGGGCCAGAAAAAAAAAACAAGCCCAATAAACAGACCAAGTGATCGAGAATTCCAGATTCCTCGACTCCTCGTCCAGACTCCAGTCGACGAGTCGGCCGCCTCGCCTCATCTCCTCCTCGCAGTTCCTCGCCGCCGCCGTTCGCGCCCGGCGCCCTTGCCGGCGCCCAGCCACCGAGGAAGCTCCCGCGTCCCGCCTCTCTTCTCCAGCCCGCCCGCCTGGCCGCCTCCCTGCCCCCGCGGCGAGCCCCAGCCCCCAGGTCCCAGCGCGCGCCGCGCGGCTGCACCTCTGCCCTGCCGGAGCGCCGGCTGCCTGGGCCCCTGCCGCCGCTCGCCGGACGGCTGTTTGGTGGCCCTGCCCTCGCCGGCTCGCCCCCCTCCAAAATCCAAATCCGGCTGCAGTAAACCAAATCAAATACCCCCAAATTTATGATTTAGGGTTTGCTTTTTTGCACTATGAACACATAGATAATTCTGCACTCATTTTGGCCTCAATTAGCTTTATTGATAGAAAGTAGTACTAATAGAAAGTAGTATTCTTGCAGAATTGTTGAAGAATGAAGAGGGCAGGGGCAGCAGACATTGTTTCTCTTTTCCAAAGAGAAGCTATGAAGATAGGGAAGAAGAAGAAGGCAGAGAATATGCCGGATGTGGCTGAAGAGCAGACCCGAAGGTGTGTGTATGCCGGTTGTGATCGAAGAGCAAATTGAAGAACCAACTATGTCAAATGTGACCATAGAGCAAACTGAAGATGTGTCACCGCCATCACCACCGGTTTATGATTTTAGTCGTCTTAAACATGATCCCAGGGAAAGGCCGTGTGAGCACTTTCTTGAAGTTGTTCATGTAAGTGACACTACTTCATTGTCACTACTAAAAGAAGCAATTGAAACTTTACTTATTGATCATGGTTTGACTATAACACAAATTCGTGACCAGAAAGATAGTCTTTTTCAACTTCTCAAGGTATGTGCTATGGTCCATGTACTATTTACTATGTAGGCTTCTTTATGCAAAACTGAGATTTAATTGAGAATTTCAGTGTGTTCGTAAGACCATATTGATCTATTTCTATGTGATATTGATAATTAGTTATAAAAAAAATTGGGGGCGGACCACCCTGATGTCAAATGCTAGCTCCGCCACTGGTTCCATAATGCAAAACCATTATCTGTGATACTATTCTCGGTCTCTCCCTGTTCCAGTCCTTCGCACTGAATGATTTTGTTCACAAATTGTTTTTTAGGTTTTAGAGAAAATCTTTAAAAAACATATTAATGGCATATCATACCCGATTCAAATGCCCGATGTGTTCTCATCTTACTCACCATGTCGCTTTCCAATCTAAATAATTATAAGAGTGAAATACGTCACTAGTCCATTAACTCAAAGTGGTTGTACGCTTTAGGCCAACAACTCGAGAACCAATCAATTTAGGTCGTAAACTCATTGATTTGATCAAATAAGGTCAAAATCGATTTAAGAGGGAAAACCCGCCCATGTAGCTGCCACGTCAGCTTTCCACTGACCAGCACCGCACCGAAGAGATCAGCCGCCATAGCCCACAGATCTTTATCAGCCACCGTGTAACAACACTCCACAGGGGGTTCCACCGGATGTGCAGCCGAACCATGCGCCGGCGCGAACGGCACCATGAACGTCGGCACGGCCTCACTCTCCACCGACTCAGCCCTCACCACCTATTTCCACGGGCGAGCAACACGGACCACCCCGTGCGGTGGCATCCCCAACTGTGGTGGTTGCAGCACCGTGCCATTCGACATGATGGGACCTCCGGCGGGCGGCTCTGTAGTTTGAGCCGAGGCGGGGCAACGGCTGCGCCTTCCACTGTGGAGCGCTGGCGGTGGGCGAGGGTTGCCCTCGCAGGGAGGGGCCTTCGCGGCCATTTGCAGCCCCGCGAGATGTGGCTCTCCCCTTCACGTCTGACACAATATGTCATTGTAGAACATCGTCTTTTTTTATAAATAAGAGTGTCAAACCTGTTGACTTTCTTCATAATGGCTGCCATCCTTTTTGATTCTTTATTTCACAACCTATGGAATGGATCAAAATACTCCCTCCATCCCACAATGTAAGAACGCTTTTTGAGCTATGCAGGAATGTGCACAGTTAATATATGAATTTCTTTTTGATGAAAAGG
>LR738715.1:871922741-871949518 GCA_902687465.1 Secale cereale | reverse complement strand
GGGGGTAAATAGGAGTAATATTTCATAATGATAGTGTTACAATCTAGTGGTAGTAGTGCCTCAATACAGACGATCACGGTGTAGCCATACAGCAGTAGTATATTCATGTCGACTATAACTAGCAAGACGATCTGCTACCCTATTTTGATCACGGGAAATTTTCTGGGGAATAAACTCCCTATCAATCATTAAAAACTTTATCTCAGCAACTAAATGATCATACGCAGAGCGATCCAGCTTATCGCCTTTGAGAGAAGCCAATGATGTTGAGGAATCGGACTGCACGATGACCGGGCCTTCATAATGTTGTTTCGCTAGTGCCATACCTTGCATCAAAGCGTGAATCTCGGCCTCCAGTGCATCATTACAGTTAAACAAGAACATATGTACGCCACGAAAATAACACTCCCATCATGTCTCCGTAGGACCATACATGGTCTGATGGCCGCTGACCCGTCAGCCTCTGAAAATGCTCCGTCCACCGAGAGGGCCACATGATCTACAGGGGGTCATGGCCATGGCGACAGCAGCGGTGAGACCTTGATCACCGGAGATAAAAATGTAATTGATAATGATTCTCGGTTGTGCAAAGCAGGGTAAGCCAGATGCAGAGAAAAGCAGGTCGTGTAGGTGCGATTGCCCTGCGCTGATACGGCTACTGCCTCCGTAAACAAACATAAGAGCGCTTAGATCATTAAAGTAGTGATCTAAACACTCTTATATCAGTTTACAGAGGGAGTACATAATAGAGCGAGCATCGTGAGAATCACAACCAGCAGCAGATAGATAGATAGATAGATAGATAGATAGATAGATAGATACAGCCAGATGAGAGATTGCCGTTACATTTCTAGTCCTAGTTCTTTGGTCATGGCGAAACAGAAAATGACATTCAGAATATTTCATTAAAAATGGTGGACGAGCCCGATGTGTGTCCGTTACAACAGAGCAGCTAACCAACCGGGTAGCTCAAGGAGGTTACTGTTGCAGTCGCAATTCATTCAGGCGCCATATTTTGAGACGCAAATAGAGCCACATGCACAGATCCAGATGGCGGCGAATGGTGCTGATTCCGGGCTCACCTGAGAATCGAATATCCTCCTCTTAACCAACTACTGACCTAAATTAAGATCTGTTAACCAGACTCGCAGGGATGAGAAGACGACTCCGGATGATACTGATTATATACATAAAAAGGAGAACCGTAGTAGGCACCAGCACAACCAAGGCCACGTTGCAGGCCCGCTCGATGTTGCTAAGCTTCTTATGGAACTTCTCATACTCTTCACAACTCTGTCTGCACATAAAAAGGCAATTACGTTATTATAAGATAAAAAGGTATCACTTTTTTACTTCTGAAGTATTATTCCTCCCTTCGTGTCAAAATATAAGACCTTTTTTTGACACTTTGACAGAACAGAGGTAGTAACCCAATACAGTGTGTTCAGAACCAGTATCGACCATAAAGATTACAAAAATGCTCATTCAGTTGTATACTACGCTACTAAGGTATTACCTCTCCACTTCATCCATGGCATCTAAATTTTTGCGGATCTCCATCATGCTGTGCTCAAACTCAGCACTCATGCGCTTGATGTTCTCGCGCTCTTTGGCCAGAGCTTCCTCATCAGAATACACCATTTTCCCTCCCTGCAATTTAAGGGCATGCTAGAATTTCATAAAGAAGTTACAAGAAAGTGAATAACTCATGCATGCCTCTCAAGATGACCAAGACCCAATGCATTTTTAATTTCACTAGGAAAAAGGCCCGTGCATTGCAACGGGGGAAACACAAAATTACTCCCCTAGCCTAATGCTCAAGACTATATTTTGCTGTTTCACTAAAATACGCTCCATGTGTGTGTGTCATCGTGGCATTCCTCGAAGCATTAGTCATCTAATGTATTTTCCGACAGTCTTAAACATACAAAATCAATGTATGAAGTGCTACACTTCAATTTTGAAAAAAAGAGCTATTGACCTCAAACATACATGGAGCAGTGGAGGCTTGGCGTTATATGTGTGGCGATGGACACGCGCAGGAGGTCGACGTTGTCTGGCGTCGTGGTGGCGTCGATGGCTGAGAGGCCTGACAAGGTCGTTGCGTCAGTACATGCTTTGAGGATGGATCGAAGGAAGACGGATGTGAGGGCCCTTTGCAGCGTGTGCGTGTGGTACTCACTAAGAGTGCGCCGGACCGGAGTGTTACCCAATCCCGCCTGTGTGGCTTGGATGGGGCATCCGGCATTAGATGTTAGGCTTTCGTGCGATGTCTGTTTGGTATTTGACCCGAACATTCGGCACCCCTTCATCAAGAGGATAGGAGTAGCGACATGTGCCGTTTAGATGGTGGCCTCGGGCTTATTGTTGTATTACTTTGTAAGATCTTTTTGAATTATAAATAATATGGCCGCATGCATCAATATCAAAGCATTTTCTTTCGGACTAATTTTTATTATGTTTAATGTTTTTGTACTTCTGGCCGTTCTGTTGCTAGCCTTCTTTCCAACCTCATGATCTAATCGTCTCCATATAGGAGATCGGCTAATTAATTCACGGTGGACACATCGGGTTCGCTAATACCTAATTTGCTTTTACATGTTCTTTTTAAAAGAATAGCAAAAGAGCCCGTGCGTTGCAACGGAAAAAAAATAACACACGCTCTTAGCCTAACAACCATCACTCAAGACCACAATATGTCTATCTTCTTTATTTTAGCGAGACATTACATTTGTTTTGCCGTTTATCCTCCTTCTCAACCTCGCCGGCAGTGGCTTCAATGTTCACACAAATCAAAATGTGTTTGAATGTGATTAATCCTAAGACGCCTCTCTCTCTCTCTCTCTCTCTCTCTCACTCTCATGATGATTTTTTTTTTGTTTTTCCTTGCAAGGTTTTCAGAGGTATGCAAGGGTAGTTAGTGATGTTTTATTTTCCTAAATGGTTTTAGTGGCTGTTTATTTATTTGCAATACGGTCCATACGGACGCCGCCGGTACAAAACAAAACATATCATGCTTTTAATATAATATTTAAAAATTATTTAACAGGTAAAAATAACATCATATTCGGATTCTACACATTTTTCTAATCAAATTTCATATATAATATGTTAAAATCGGAGTTACGGTTTAAAAGATACGGATAATTTATAAAAGCATTTGTTTGACTTAAATATCTTCCAAAATAATATTTTGAAATATTTAAAATGTAAAAATAACACCATATTCATATTCTAAATATTTTTCTAATCAAATTTCATATATAATATGTTAAAATCGGAATTACAGTTTAAAAGATATGGATAATTTGGAAAAAAACATTTATTTGTCTTAAATTGATCGGCGGATGAATTACCTGAAAGATCAGGGGGCGTTTCGAAAAAACGTAAAATAACGATTCGGGATGACTTAAGTCGGGACGGCAGGTTGATTTTCAGAAAATACAGGGACGTTTGCGTAAAAAGGAAAAAATAACGGTTCGGTATGTCTTATGTCAGGATGGCGGGTTGATTTCATGAAAACACAGGGACTTTTTTGCAACAAAACTCGACGGACGGGCAGAAACCCACCGTGCTTTATTATTAGGTAGAGATAAAGAATTTTACTGTCAAAACTGTATCCACTGTCAAAACTGAAAAATTGAAATTGAAGTAAAATAAACTTTGTCACTATGATGCTTTGACTGAAATAAAATAAGTTTTGTTACTGTCTAAATGGCCATCAAGCAATGAAATTTGGCCAATATGAGTAAGTGGCATTTGACAGTAGTCTGAATATGAGTAAATGGTCGGGGGAGTGTTGTGCTGCGCGTCCAAGATGTTTTCCTCTTTTCTTTTCGTCGGCCGGCGACCAGCAGCGCTCAAGCGAGTGAGTCCATGGCCCAGCCCACAGCCACATGTTTGGTTAATGAACATTTCGATTATAATGAATAAAGAGGGCAAGTTCTTCTCAAAAGGAAAAAAATGTGTAACAAAATTGTTTGTGTAATTTCTAAAACTCTTCATATCATTCAAAAACAATGTCGACGCATTAGACATAGATTTATGACATTGTAAAAAAGTTCATGTGGTTTTCAAAAAGTTGGCATGCTTAGAAATACGTTGATGATCTTTTTAAAACGTGTTATGAAAATGTAGAGATCTTTTACGTAATTCATAAAACATACTTGCATCACACAACGTTGTTCATGTAATTTAATAAACGTTCACGAGTTTGAAAATATGTTTCATGATATTTTTTGTAAAATGGTCTTCAAGTGAAAAACTTTTTCGCACAGTTTTTATAAATGTTCATAAAATATACATTTGTATTTGTGACATTCAAATGGGTGTTCCCAAACACGTAGGAAATGTTCGCACATATTGACACAAAAAAATCATGATATTTTTGAAAAATGTTCACCATACGCTAGAAAATGTTCAATGTGCAATCTACACTGTTCACCATGTATTTTGGATAATTCTTTATATTGCATTTGAAAAATGTTTAACGTGTATTCAACATGTATAGTTGAAAAAGGTTGACTTATTTGATAAAAAAGGAAAAAACAAAATAATGAAGAAAACCAATAGACACGAGAGAGAAGACACACGAGAAAACCACGTGGAAGTTTTTGGGGGTTATTGACCCACCCGAATGGAGCAGCCGCCGAGGAAGCCGGTGTCCAAGCAAAATAGGAAAATGAATCTGAGACAACGAAGCCTCCACTCCAAAAATCTCCTCCATAATCTAGATGGCAACAAGCCAAAAGCCACTAGGGAAGCAAACTTACGGAATATATGGAGATGGCGGAGTGGAGCCCGATACCTTCCACCCTCCTCTTCCGGCCAGTGAAACTGGCAGAGAGAAGAGGGAGAGAAGGCAGCGGAGTAGGCGGAAAGGGGGAAAAAATCTATGAGACCAGGTCTCACAAGCCTTCGGGGCCCTCGTCCAGAAAACGAGCATCATACCATTGCTTCATCGAGAGGCAAAGGCAGATCGGCGCGGGCGTGCAAGGTCCGTCAAAATCAGTTCTGTGGCCATGCAAGGGCGCAATTTTGTCCTTTTTTTTATGTCTTGGTCCGTCGAAATCAGATCTGTGGCCATGCAAGGGCGCAATTTTGTCGTTTTTTTTATGTCTTGGCAGACAAGTTGATTGTTCCCTGTTCAGTAAGTAGCATACGCCTGGTGCTATGCTTTGGCGCACATCCGTGCAAGGATAGGCACCGGCCGGGGGAGTTCTAGAACACAAACTTTAGATCTAGACTATTACTACTACGTACTCCCTCCGTTTTAAAATAGATGATCCGACTTTATACTAACTTTACGTTCCAAAATAGATGACCCAACTTTATACTAACTTTGTACTAAAGTTAGTATAAAGTTGGGTCATCTATTTTGGAACGGAGGGAGTAGTACGTACTGTCGAAGGTAGTCAGGTCATCATTTCTTTATTTTTCCCTCTTCCCAACTTAGTGAGCGAGTAGTCTACCTCCGTTAGACAACAAGTCCAAGTCGCTGGAAACAACAAGTTCTGACTCATACACAGTGACCAGAGCGCCTCTGAATTAGGCTAACAACCTCATACTACAGTACTGGAAGTGAATCGATGTACCCATGACACTCGAACCATACATCTACTACTGCATATGCATATGAACAACCAGACCCATGAAAAACGACAGCGAGAGCAGATTGGCGACGTCGCAGGCCGTCTCGATTCTTTCCATCTTCATCTTGAAGTTTGTCCAGTTCTCATCGCAGCGCCTGCACAAGAAATGGCCACTGGTGTAAGTAACAACAGTGACAAGCTTGCTTACGCTGTTCATGGCATTAGGCACTACTCCCTCTCTTCACAACTGTAAAGACGTTTTTGCGGTTTAATTTAAACTGCAAAAACATCCTACATTCGTCAACAGAGGTGGTATTTATTCTATTGTATTTGAATTTTCATTTCCTGTTATGTAGTAAGATGCATATAGTAGTAGTATAAATTCGAAATGTGATTGTAGCTCCCAGTTCACCCTGTGTGCTTGCGTGCAGTGATGAACCGTTGAAGGCCTATCGCATGTTCAATCCAGTGTCCAAGAATTTGCGTGTCGCGTGGGATGCTTTGTTTGACCAAGGCTGAAAGTGGGAGTGGACAATGGTGTCACACCCCGTTGCTGCCGAAGATCGCCGGAGCATGAGGAAGAGGATAACGCCGCTTGTGGAGAGCGGCCACCGGAGGAATCGGGAATCGAGAGAAGAGCAGCAACAAGGCAGAGGAAGAAGAACACTGGTTCAGTTCTGAATTCTGTTCCATTATCTCTGTGCTGTTGCTGCGATGCTCTGTAGGCTATGATCAGTGTCATAAGCACATGTCAACTCGGCCCACGGCCCACGTACAGCAGCGCATAGCACCAGTGCGATCCAGGGGTGTGTAGGGTGTTACACTATCGCCCCGGCAAAACATTGCTTGCCCTCAAGCAATGGCTTGTACAGGTCCAACGGCGTGAAGCTCCAACCTCTGCCAAGAGACATTCTGCTTCGTTTTCCAGCAACTATTGACCCTTCCATTGGCCAACAACATGAGCCTTCAACAAGAACAAGCTTGATGTCGGGATCCCATTGCTGTAGTGATGACAGCCCTCTAAGCGGAGCAACGAACAGAAGTTCCAGCACATGTATAGCACCTGTTGATCCTTGTCTCCAGGATTAAAACCTTCTCGGTTCTACAATGAGATCTGATGGAGAGCACGCTCGGTAGCCAACTGCTGTACGATAAATGTTGTAGTATCCACATCCACTGATGTGGTCACCAGAATAACCTGATAGTGACTACTCATAAGCACGAGTTCTTGCTCCAGTATATTTGCAACAGCTGCACCTTCTATCGAACTGAAGTAGGTATGCTCCCAATTTCTTGTAGCAAGTTGCATGATTTGGAGCTCCAACATAAAACATAACAACGTACTGTACTTGGAACTTGTTGAGTCCAACATGCACCGGTTTTGGGAGCCAAGCAGCAAGATGAAGCTCTATGCCCTATGTTTTCATGAAAGTCGCAGGTCAAAACACATCAAGGTGGTAGCACATGGCCGCCATGCCATGGCAGGAGATCCAGATACTCCTGTCGCCGAGGCATCGAATTTGAGAAGAAACGGTGACATGGCAGGGAATTCAGACACTCCTCTCTGCCACGAGCAAGCAATTCGGGCAAAAGTGCTGTCACGGCACGCAGCTCAGCGGCAACTTCTGCCATGGCAGCCCCAGCAGGGACCCCGACGTTCACCAGTCAAGTCCATCAGTGGGACCACAGGTTTGCTCGAGGAGGTTTATGATGATACTGTAGAGGTACCAGCCCAGTACTCCCTTGTCTGTTTCTACGATTTAGGAGGGCCAGAAATATTTGAAGAAGCAGAAAAGGAAGAGAAGTGGCAGCAGGGTATGAGAGAAGCACTGAGCCTGATAGAAGGAAATTATACTTGGCAGTTGTTAGATCTTCCTCGAGGGGACAAACCTATAGGTCTGAACTGGGTTTACAAGCTGAAAAGGGACTCAGCTGGGACTGTAGTGAAATACAAAGCCCACCTAGTAGCAAAGGGTTATGTCAAATGAGGATTTTGCTTCAGCCGCAAGGATTGAAACCGTTTGGTTGCTCATTGAACTTGCTGCTCAGAGAGGTTGGGAGATTCACAACATGGACAAAAAGTCCGACTTTCTGAATGGCAAATTGGTGGAAGAAGTGTACGTCTCTCAGCCGCCTAGTTTTGTTCATCTATACTATTATTAAAAGAGCAAACATAAGTTCTCCTAAAACCACACAACAAACTGTACACAAGGTAATCAGGACCCTTAGATCAAATCAACTTAAACATATCCTACCGCCAGTATTACGCCAATAATTTGTTAGCCAGATCGACGACTCAGATGAAATGTTCTGCCAGCAGACGCCTGAGGTCTGCCTAATGTCGTAGCGCTCCGCGCCCTTGATCCACACGGCCCCGCCCATAATGTGGATCAAATCCCCCTGAATCACGTTGATGAGACGTCTATCCCACTATTTCCTCTGCCCCTGTCCTTTCCATCTTCCCAAATTGCGTCGTCCCCATACCAATAGTTCCGTCCACCATATCGCTCCAAGCGACCCAGCGCCGCCGATCTCCCGTGCCGCCACCATCTCTACCGCCTCCTAGAAACGAGGCCACCACCATTGAGCTCCACTCCGGCGCGCCTGGTTGCCACCGTGACTCTAGCCTCGGAAGGTTCTGCTACTGTCCTGGAGCGGGAAGGAGGCGGCGATTTGGATCTTGGCGGCAGCGGTGGCTAAGCAAGGGCACCGGCGCTGTCGAGGTACATCTCTTTCCTCTCTCCCTGCCTCCCTCTCTCTGCCCCGTCGGGGTCACCGTTAGCCCGTGACCATGGACTGGCAGGGAACTCCGGTGGCGGTCAATGGGGAGCTTTGACAGTGAGGAACGGGGAGCATGGATGCTCTGTTGGCAGAGGTATGTTTTGGGGACGGGGAGACCTCGGCCGTGGGGAATGGAGTGAGCTTTGGATGCAAACTGAATTTCATCTATCTCGGTTCTTTTTTTCTGCTAATAGCACATAAAAACATTGGTAATGTTGAGCCGACAAACAGAAGTAGGTAGCAGACTAATTTCTATGTCAACAAATGATCATTTGCTCCCCGTATGTGGTTTCTGGTTATATTGGGCTCTATGAAAAATAGTTTTTCTCTGTATTCTCCATATGAGATTGTGTAATCGCTGGAGTATGAAAATAGCATGGTGTGCAGTTCTGCCCTTGTGAGCAGTCTGTGAAGCTACTGATGTTTATATATATACTAGCAGTAACGTGTAGTATTAGGTATGGGAAAGTAAATTTGCTTCAACAATCAATTCCAGTGCAACAATTTTTTTATGGGATTTCTCTTGCAATCTGCACTGAATGAATGTTGTACGCCAATGCCATGTTTGATGGTTTTGCTTTGAATTGGTCTTCTCAAGGAAACCGTGTTCAATTTGCATGTTCTGCTTTGAACGAGTCTTTCTGGAAATTTGTATGTGTTATTATATGGCTGATTGGAATTGTGGAAAATTGTGACGGTTTGCTTTCTGTGAGCAACTACTTGAATGCTGAAATGTTATACAGTACATCAACAACATGTATCTCTTTTAGTTTCACATGTGCAGATAGAAGTTGCCATACATTGTTGTCCCATCGGCAATATTATGTTATTCAGATATTATCTTGCCACCTTTGCTCAGTAGCATTTTTAGACTAATAATTGTAGTGCAGATTTCAGTTAGAGATTGTAGAGTTCTAAAATCTGTTGACCAAAAATCGTTGGGAACCTTGTTGACACCAAGGCTCTCAAGAAAAGGGGTTGTGTGTCAACAAGAAGATGAACATAGAAGTATAGTTTATAATACATATTTTTCATGTTCTGTTCTTTAATATTTTATATTTTTGGGCAACAACACAAGAACCAGATGATAATGTATTACTTATGACACTAGGATTCAAGCCACAACGAAGATTGAATTCCGTCTTCTTGGTTAGAATACACAAAGGATTTGAATTGTGAATCTTGTAAGGACATTTATTTTGTGAAATTTAATATGACTAACTTGAGATAAGCAAAGAGGAATGGGCATGAATAAATGCTGATATTGAGCTAGGTCTGCAAGGCGATGTGTTGAGCTCTGTGTAGCCTGGTTTCAATGGCTTATTTAAACATGTGCCTCCTTTTCCTTTGTATGTGTTTTCGAGTCTCTTTTTATTTAAACATAGCCTGCAGATGTCCTGCGGTGTGATTTTATTTTCCGAGTTCAGCTTTGTGTTATCAAAGAATTCAGGTTAGCACAACTACAGAAGGATTTGTGTTATCATAGAATCCAGGTTATTTTTCGAGTTCAGATTTGTGTTATCATAGAATCTAGGGAGATCAAGAAGATGTTTCATATGTTAGCACAACTACTGAAGGATTTGTAGGTGAGAAACTATTATATGAGTTTGGATGACCGAATATCAGTACTGCATCAAAATCTACGGCTTTATATACTTTGTCACATACTGCCATATTTCATATATGATGACCATATTAATCATGTGTTGTTTCTTTTTCATTCAGAGTGTACATTGCTTCCGGTGTAACAATAGCAGAAAATAAGGTACTCTCTAAATAATGTGTGAGGTTTCAGATTCTGTAATTTGTTTTAATGTTGCTAACTGAGCATGCTTACATAATGGGATGACTTGAGTGGATTTTCAAAGTCGATCGTCCATGTCTGCAGTCTCAAGTTTCTATGTGTATAGTGTGAGACCTAATAAGTACTGATCATTTCAGAAAGTTCCATGTTTCATACTTATAATTGATATTGATTGTATTCACGTAATTGGGCCACTTGATTACGGTGGGTTCCTAACTAATAAGTAAGATGTCCCCGGTTCTGCATAATGATTTAGGCACCCTAATTTCTTACGTCTTTGTGGAGCCAGAAGTGTTGAATGTTTTTGTTCAGAGTCTTTTTGAAATGATGAGTGATAGATACCTATTCAGTGTTTTACATGGTACTGCAAGTGAAGAACTGATTTGTGCTGAACCATCTAATGTGTTATTGTATTTCTTTGAAGTCATGGTATTTGTAGCAAGTGACACCCTCATTGGTATTCTTTTTCATAGATATCCAAGATAGTTAAAGCAACGTGGGGACCAGGAGGCCAAGCAATCGGTGGTGTCTTCGTCGTCGTTGCAAAGAAACATGCCCAAACTTGTAAACCCATATTGGTATTACTTTCTCTATCAGTTCAGGTTGGACTAGCAAGACAACTTACTGCAGACTGGGAACAAGGTGAGAAGATTAGATGCAAATTTATGTAGCATATGCACATCTACGTTTGTTAATCTCTTTCTCAATTTTCCCTTTTTATTTGCAGAGTATGTTCATCATCAGTGATATGTGTTAATACTCTCCTAGAGATTGATTTCTTCGTTGCTTTGGACCTTGCCATGGATGGATGGACACTAAATGACCAACAAGGCCTCTAGATTATTAGTAAGCGTGGTTCTACGTTCAGTGGTTTCGGCATCTGTTTTGTCTCGGGCTGGTTTCACGGGTACTTGATTTTGCTTGGAACAGCCACAGGAGCGACGATGTTATATTGCTGCAGCTTGGTTTGCTAACTAGCAATGTTTTGTTTCTTAGACGGACAAACTTGTATATCATAACCTTGATGCATTATTTCATTTGATCAGCTTATGTGGAAACTACTAATTTTCCTTGCCTCTGTACACACACTTGCATATCCTTTTTCCTGGTGCTAATTGGCAATGACCCATTCATAGGCACGACCTAGAAGAAAATAAGATTGAAGATGTATTTTACTTGGTTGGAAATATTACACCTCAAATTTGCTTCAGTTTGGATACAACGATGACTCTGAAGATTGAAAAAACTTTATGTCAGTTATACAGTTTAAGAGGTCATGTCTGTGATATATGAGAAACAATTGTATGGCACTGTGGATGCTGGTGAGATGTTGGTCATGACGTTGTGAATTCTAAAGAGATGTTGGTCATGACGTTGGTTCTCGAGATGCACTAGCTAGGGGTGCATGCATGGCCATAGGGCATAATTAAATTTTCTTCATGGACCGATTTTCTGTCAATTAGTTAATGATCAATGGTATTAGCTAAGCAATGGACATGGGCCTGTTGGTTTATAAAGCACAATGTTTTTTGTCATTTGTACGAGTTAGGAATTATATGCTTTTTGCGTGAGATTTCAGCTGTTCAAAAAGTAGATTTATGTTGACAGAATTATTATAAGTTTCATAGTAGAACATATTTAATCGAGACGTGCGTTGCACGTGCATACTTACTAGTAAAGGCAAAGAAGGTAAGTGCTCAGACTTCACAAGGCTCTGTATGGTTTGTGGCAAGCGCCGTGTGCGTGAAATGCCAAACTGGACAGTACAATTGTTTCACTTGGTTTTGAGAAGTTCCAGCACATGTATAGCACCTGTTGATCCTTGTCTCCAGGATTAAAACCTTCTCGGTTCTACAATGAGATCTGATGGAGAGCACGCTCGGTAGCCAACTGTTGTACGATAAATGTTGTAGTATCCACATCCACTGATGTGGTCACCAGAATAACCTGATAGTGACTACTCATAAGCACGAGTTCTTGCTCCAGTATATTTGCAACAGCTGCACCTTCTATCGAACTGAAGTAGGTATGCTCCCAATTTCTTGTAGCAAGTTGCATGATTTGGAGCTCCAACATAAAACAGAACAACGTACTGTACTTGGAACTTGTTGAGTCCAACATGCACCGGTTTTGGGAACCAAAGCAGCAAGATGAAGCTCTATGCCCTATGTTTTCATGAAAGTCGCAGGTCAAAACTCATCAAGGTGGTAGCACATGGCCGCCATGCCATGGCAGGAGATCCAGATACTCCTGTCGCCGAGGCATCGAATTTGAGAAGAAACGGTGCCATGGCAGGGAATTCAGACACTCCTCTCTGCCACGAGCAAGCAATTCGGGCAAAAGTGATGTCACGGCACGCAGCTCAGCGGCAACTTCTGCCACGACAGTTTTCTCTACCATGGCAGCCCCAGCAGGGACCCCGGCGTTCACCAGTCAAGTCCATCAGTGGGACCACAGGTTTGCTCGAGGAGGTTTATGATGATACTGTAGAGGTACCAGCCCAGTACTCCCTTGTCTGTTTATACGATTTAGGAGGGCCAGAAATATTTGAAGAAGCAGAAAAGGAAGAGAAGTGGCAGCAGGGTATGAGAGAAGCACTGAGCCTGATAGAAGGAAATTATACTTGGCAGTTGTTAGATCTTCCTCGAGGGGACAAACCTATAGGTCTGAACTGGGTTTACAAGCTGAAAAGGGACTCAGCTGGGACTGTAGTGAAATACAAAGCCCACCTAGTAGCAAAGGGTTATGTCAAATGAGGATTTTGCTTCAGCCGCAAGGATTGAAACCGTTTGGTTGCTCATTGAACTTGCTTCTCAGAGAGGTTGGGAGATTCACAACATGGAGAAAAAGTCCGACTTTCTGAATGGCAAATTGGTGGAAGAAGTGTACGTCTCTCAGCCGCCTAGTTTTGTTCATAAAGGCAAAGAAGGTAAGTGCTCAGACTTCACAAGGCTTTGTATGGTTTGTGGCAAGCGCCGTGTGCGTGAAATGCCAAACTGGACAGTACAATTGTTTCACTTGGTTTTGAGAAGTTCCCAGTTGAGCCTGCTGTCTACAAGAGATGCTTGGGTGCATCTGTCATGTTGGTGGGGGTTTATGTAGATGACTTGGTCATAACTGGAGAGAAGACTGGAGAGACTAACAGTTTCACGAGTCAGATGAAATATGGAAATAACAAGTGCATTCATATATAAAATAGTGTTAAGGGGTAGTAGTAATGGTCATTTACCTTTGATTTTCAGATATAGCAATCAAATTCTGTCGTACCCTCTCCATGCTTCGGTCACCCTCTGCGAGCATGCGATTAATCTCCTCTTTTGAGTAAATTGGTGTCCCCCCTCCCCCCTACAAGTCAAGGGTATGGAATATATTAAAAGATCTCTAATGCATAATAAGTTAGATAAAAATCCCATAAACTGAATTAACTGAAAGCTCTCAAGATGCTTGACTGAATTTTACTGTCAAAACTGTATGCACTGCCAAAACTGAAAATTTGAAACTGAAGTAAAATAAACTTTGTCACTGTGATGCTTTGACTGAAATAAAATAAGCTTTGTTACTGTCAAAACTGTCTTAATGGCCATCAAGCAATGAAATTTGGCCAATAGGAGTAAGTGGTATTTGAGTACTCTGAACATGTTCACATTATTTCACAGTGCTAATATGATAAATGGCCATCAAGATATGAAATTTGGCCAGACAGTGGATTACTAGTGCATCCAGGGGGCGTATGCAACTCAAATCCAACAATTCAGTAAGATTTGTACTGTCTCTAAATTCACTCATGAACAATGAACTCTGAAATTAGTACTGACTCAAAACTCAGTAAGATTTGGACCACTGATCCTAGCTCCACTGAGATGAAAAGGGTTTAAAATGGATGTTCACTGCTTCTTTTGGGTGTTATCTTATGCACATCCTTTTTTGTGACAGACACCCCTAGCAACACTATTGGAGTATCCTTTTCAAGTGATTTCATGAGGTGCATGATGTTCGTTTGTTTTTGCAATACTCGAGAGCACTAGTTTAATTGCTCCTCTTTATGCAAAGGTGTCATGATCATTATCAATACTGGAAGAAGAAAAGCCTGAAGAAGAAAAGGAGAGGACTGTATATGTTCAAATTCAGTCTGTACTGGAAGCTTGTGATCATGATCATTATCAATACTGGAAGAAGAAAAGCTTGTGATCATGATCATTATCAATCCCGGAAGAAGAAAAGGTTAGCATCTGCTGCATTTGCTTTGCTCTGTGTGATTTAGTCTAGCATGTGTGTTACATTTTGTCCGACGCCTCGAGAATGACTAGGATAGATGTCATAGTTATCTGAATGATACAGTAGTTAACTGAATTTTCACAGTTCATAGTAGACAACCGACTGAAATTTATGAAACTTGGATGAAAATCTAGACTTTAATTCCCAAAACTGAAGAATTCTGATTTTGGAACGAATAATCAACACTTTGCCAAATCTGAAGAAATCTTCAGTTAACCAGAGGACCAAAATTTCTGATTTGTGAATGTTTTGAATCGCATGACTTGGGAATAACATGCGCTAGATTATCTATAATCAGGCAATTATTATTGCCAAGTACTCCCTCCATTTTTATATACAAGGCGATCCAATTTCATTGCTCAATAATCCAGCACTGTTGCAATCCAATTTCATAGCAAATTTCTGCAGTCAGATCATAGACTAGTAGTTTATACACCAGTTTGGCTAGATCAAAGGTTACTCCTACTCGACGGATCAGAGGCGGGGGCAGCCGTCGCAGCAGAGAAGGGGGGCGGGGATCGGCAGTAGCTCGTGGGCGGACGGCGCAGGTCCTGCTCGTGGGCAGGCTCATCGGAGGCGCAGGACCTGCTCCGGGATACGGCTAGTTGCGGCGACGAGCGGCGAGGGAGGAGGGAGAGGGGGGAAGGGACCCCGCGGCGGCGGCTAGGGTTTGGCACGTACCGTCGTTGAGAGGAGGCGCGGCGCCGGCGAAAGCCCCTGCACCGCCGGCGACATGCGGGCGAGGGACGGCGCCGCCTTGCGGAGGAGGGAGCGGATCGCCGCCGCCATGAGCACGAGCGCGACGGAGCGGACGGGCGGTTTAAGCTTTTCTCCTCTCGAACCTCTCGAAGCTTTGCCCAACATAGCAACTGTCCTGTGGGTCGGCACGACTTACCAACTCAAACACATCATTTTGAGCTTATTATCTCAAGACGGCTGAACACCTCATTTTTGCTTGATTTGTTAGTTTATATTAAACTTTTTAACTTATGTAATTTACTTGTGATTATACGTTTTCTACTACACCTAAAAAAATAGGCACATAAAGTGATGACAAATTAAAATGTGTAGCATTAGTTACATGCTCCAATTCCTAGTATACTTGCACTAGATTGAAACATGCTTTATTATAAGTAATGTTAAGGTACCGCTGATAAATATTTCCGCATATTTTTAATTTGACCCCCTTAGATCTAAGAGAAGTAACATAGACATGACGATGGTCTTTGATGGACCATTATGTGCAATACTATGTGTTATATTGTACCCCTCCCCTCTTTTATTTCTTTATGGAGGGAGTATTTTTATACATTCATTCTATTGAGTACCTTTAAATATTGTGGATGAGAGATGTAACTTAATTGTTTGTGTGCATCAACTACCAAATATCTTCATAGATTTTGGTCGTGTATGATTATGTTTCATCATTGTTTAAAAAATGAGATACTATAAGAGAAATTACAGGGAGAAATGTCTTGCTCATTTCAATGTTTTTTCTTCAAACAAATAGGTTAACAAGGGGATACAAGGCATCACCATGCCCATGTCACTTTTCCACCTCCGTACTCGATGGGAGGTGATCATGAAACCATTCTCAAACGAAGATATTTTTTTCAAAGCATCGACACTTTACACAACTGCAAGGACCAAGCCAGTGTTGGCAAACGGCAGGGGACTCGCTACACTGACACGACAAACAATTGAACCGAGGGGGTAAGGTGCCATGACACCATGTCTGTCTCATCCCATGGCGTATGCAATGTTGGAATTTTGTGTCTTGCAACTATATTCAAATTATTTGGAATTGTTAATATTTGAAATACCTCATTATGCAATTATACATGTATTTATACATGGAATTGATTTACATGTTTAGCATGGAATTGTTACTTGCTGGTACTTAAGTAATATATGCTTAAGGAAGTTGGTCGATTATCAGTGGAATAAATATACTATTTATATTGAAAAGACTACCCGGGTACACTGATGATTGGAAAGAGCTAGATCATATAGTTAGATTATAGCCCTGATGTTGATCTACATAATTAGAGGAAGTTACACTCTATTATGGCATGTTGCTCACAAGCGCGTGTCCCGAGGACATAACGGGTAGCATCCGTTAACAGATAAATATGATCGTGGTTGATAATTTGATCTGGACTCTATCCTGGAAACTAGTTATAACGACTAGGAATCTTACTTGTATAAGAGGTGGACTATTTGGAAAAACAATATAAGAAGGTCCCTATCCCCTAACCTCAGATATGCAAATTGTGAGCGGCACCACGGATAATTGCAGAGGAATAAGAGATAGACCACAAACCTAAATCATTCCCAACATTAATATCATGAGCAAGGTTCGGTGCGTGGTCGAACCCTAGTCCCCCGGGACCCCAGTCGCCGGCGCACATGACCGATCCGACTGCAACTCTGCCCTCAGATCTGCCCACTTCATGATGTGACTCACACACATGGCGCGTAAGGAGGGAGCTAGGTCGCCATAATGCAATCCGCTGCACAACTCTGCCGTCATGGCCTTCTGCATCGCTCTCCGATTCCTGGAATTTTCTTCAGTTGTGTTTTGTGCAGCTGTTGGCGCCGCCTCATCCTCGCAGCGCCGCTGTTCTTCTTCCTTCTCTCGCACAACTCTCTCTTCTTTCTTTCATGGTGTCTCATAAAAACACACAAGACAAGAAGAAACACACACATGTACCAAGGGAGACCACAAAAGCTTTGCCGTGAGGCCATTCCCTTGGTGTACAATGCTACATTTTCTCCAGCCCTCACGGCCATTCTTCATATTGCTCATTGACGCATATATATACAAGACCATACACGCACCGGCCAGCCACCTCTCTCGGGCAACTAATCACACTATCCTATGCATGCACTATCAGGCCTTATTCTACTCCTGGAATCACTCCAACAACCAGCACGACTCAGCCATATCTAAAAACTAACTCCACGTCTCAACGTGGCCTACTACTTCATGCACCAACTAATTCTCCAACACATGCGCACAGACGCGCCATGGACTCGATCGTGCACTCACACCGTTCGCCATCATCATGGGCATGGCTTGCTGCTAACATTGACGCCCCAAGCCATGACCTTGCACATGTCAGGCTGGTCGTCGACATCGCGCCATGGCCGCTCCTACGGCCTCCTCGACGCTTGACGCTGCCTCCATGATCTTCCTCGACGATCGCACGCCGAGCTTCTTCTCCACCGGCGACACACGCCTGGCGTCCCTCTGCGCCCAGCACGTCCCGCGCGCACCCGACGCGCCCGACGAGCCCGACCGCACCAGTGCGTCCCGCACGTCCCGCGCGCACCCGACGCGCCCGACGAGCCCGACTGCACCAGACGCTCACCGCGCGCCGCCTCCCGCCAGCGACAAACGCCGGAATGATGTAGCCAAACTCAAGCACGGACTCGAGCACAACAGCGATATACGCCTCCTTCCAACGTCAACTGCACGCTCATACGCGCGCACGCGGTCCCGACGCGTCTAGTGCGCACCCATAACACGCACCGGTCACGCCCGGCTCGCCGCCACGGCTTATTGCCCTGCACCGCTGCGGCCTCAACGGCAGCGCACGACCTCCATGCCGCCATACCGCTGTGTGTCGTTGAAGCCGCCACCACGCAGGTCCTCCGCGGCCTCCTCACCGTGCCGCCGCAGCCATCGCGGCCTCCTCGCCACGCCGCGCACCTCCATAGACCGACACACGGCCCGGAGCAACGCGCAGACGCCGGCGAACTCTGCCACCGCCGGCACGCCTCCGGCAAGGAGAAAGACGCCCAATATGAACCATCTCATGATACCAAATGTTGGCGCCGCCTCATCCTCGCAGCGCCGCTGTTCTTCTTCCTCCTCTCGCACAACTCTCTCTTCTCTCTTTCATGGTGTCTCATAAGAACACACAACACAAGAAGAAACACACACATGTACCAAGGGAGACCACAAAAGCTTTGCCGTGAGGCCATTCCCTTGGTGTACACAATGCTACATTTTTCTCCAGCCCTCACGGCCATTCTTCACATTGCTCATTGACGCATATATATACAAGACCATACACGCACTGGCCAGCCACCTCTCTCGGGCAACTAATCCCACTATCCTATGCATGCACTATCAGGCCTTATCCTACTCCTGAAATCACTCCAACAACCAGCACTACTCAGCCATATCTAAAAACTAACTCCACGTCTCAACGTGGCCTACTACTTCATGCACCAACTAATTCTCCAGAAAATGCGCACAGACGCGCCATGGACTCGACCGTGCACTCACACTGTTCGCCATCATCATGGGCATGGCTTGCTGCTAACAGCAGCTGCTGCGTCGATCAATGGTCCATGCAAGACCCGGCGTCCCTTTGCTATTCCACCATGACCACCTGCCTCCCCACCTAATAACCTGCTCCACGACCTCAACAATGAAACCGAGACGCCGCTGGTAAGGTGTGTCGTGACGGATGACATCATGAGCTTAAGCGTTGATGCTGCAGCGGAGATCGGCGTTCCTTGCGCACTGTTCTGGACTGCCAGCGCCTGTGGTTACATCGGCTACCACAATGTTCGGTTTCTCATAGACGAGGGCCTTACTCCTCTCAAAGGTATGTATGCATGGATGACAGATTTCTTGAAGTTGAACTAACATCCTAAGGTAGTAAAAATCATTATTGCATGTGTAATATTCGGTTTGAGTAGATAAAGAGCAGGTGACGAATGGGTATATGGACAAGCCCGTGACACATGCTCGTGGGATGAGCAAGCACATGCGCATTCGAGACTTCTCGTCCCTCATCCGCACGACGGACCGCGAGCGACGGCGTCCTGCTCGACTTCATGATACACCAGCTAGAGCAGTCAGGCAGCGCAATTATTGTTAACACCTTTGACAAGCTAGAGCAGCCGGCACTGGATGCTATGTGTGCCATGCTTCCACTGTCTATCTACATTATTGGCCCACTAAACTTCCTCACCGAGCAGCTGGTCCCCGACGGCGATGGCAGCCACACACTTGCCGTGATATGTCCCAACCTTTGGAGAGAAGATCGGTCCTGCCTCGAGTGGCTCCAAGGCAGGGAGCCTCATTCTGGGGTGGGAGCGTCTGCCTTATTATGGTCGCTTTGGCTGTTTTTTCTTTTAGAAAAGGAGCTTGAGCCTCGGCCTCTGCATCAAAATGATGAATACGGCCATCTTATTAGAAGACAAACGATCCAACATAAGCTTACAAAATCTGAGAATAAAAAGGAATAGGACCGCCAAAGACGGTAGGCAAAAGATAGATAAGCTACTAAACACCTATCCTATTACATGACCGTCATTCAAACCGGTTGCAGATATTCCGTGCTACCGTCTCCCAACGGATAGACGCAGTAACCAAATGCTCCCTGGCCTCCGTCTGAGTGAGTAGCGACCACATACAGATAAGAGTAGTGGCCCTGAAAATAACCTGCAAAAAGTGAATGTTTGTTGTTCTGTTAAAAACCAAATCATTTCTGCAATTCCAAATTGTCCATAGTAAAGCACATACTCTCACTCGGATATGTCTCGCTGTTACTACATCAATCCCATGTAGCCATATCCCAAAAATCATGTTAATCGAAACGGGGGGGTTGATATTAAAGGCTATTTGAACCGACCTCCATAGGATCTTGGCCATAGGGCAATCAAGGAAGATGTGTCTAATAGATTCATCATGATCGTAGAAACTACATCTTTTAGACCTTGTCCAGTTCCTTTTTGCCAAATTATCTTGAGTTAAAATGACTCATTTATGTACAAACCACATAAACACTTTCATTTTTAGAGGTACCTTAACTTTCCACACGTGTTTCGAGCTAGGAATCACACTAGTGTTGATAACATCCAGATACATGGATTTCACTGAGAACACCCCATTTTTAGCTAGTCTCCAGCTCAGCTCGTCTGGACGTTGGGAAAGTTGGACATCCATCAGCCGCCTCACTAGATGTAACCAAGCTTCCCACCGATTTCCCACAAACATCCTTTGAAACTGGATATTGAGCGGGGTAGAATGTAGTACCGTTGCAACATAAGTGTCTCTTCGTTGAACAATATTATAAAGTGATGGATATTGAAGTGCCAGAGGTGTCTCCCCTAGCCATGTATCCTCCCAGAATCTAGTGGCAATACCATCTCCAATTATGAATTTTACCCTTTTGAAAAAGATTGATTTCACTCTCATAAGTCCCTTCCAAAAAGGCGAGTCAATCGGTCTTACCTCATCTGGGACAAAGTTTTTGTGTGAAGGTACTTATTGCGAAGAATCTGTGCTCAGGTTGCATTTGACTCACAAGATAACTTGAGTAACCATTTACTCAGTAAGCATCGATTCTTCACCTCTAAGTTCTCAATACCTAGACCCCCTTGGTCTTTCGGTCTGCAAATAATATCCCACTTAGCTAGTCTGTACTTTCTTTTGGATTCATCGCTCTGCCAAAAGAACCGTGATCGATAAAAGTCTAGCCTTTTCCGTACTCCAACCGGGACTTCGAAAAAAGACAATAAAAACATAGGCATACTGGTTAGGACCGAATTAATAAGAATTAATCATCCTCCGTATGACATAAGCTTACCCTTCCAGCAGCTTAGTTTTTTCTCAAATCGATCTTCAATACTCTTCCACTCTTTATTTGTGAGCTTACGGTGGTGAATTGGTATGCCCAGATACGTGAATGGCAGAGACCCCAAGTCGCAGCCAAACAATTCTTTGTAAGCTTGTTGTTCTTCTTTAGCTCTCCCAAAGCAGAACAATTCACTTTTGTGAAAATTAATCTTTAACCCCGACAGTTGCTCAAACAAACATAACACTAGTTTCATGTTCCTAGCTTTCGCCAAATCATGCTCCATGAATATGATGGTATCATCAGCATACTGCAAGATGGAGACATCCCCCGTCAACTAAATGTGGAACCAGGCCCCCTACCTGCCCAGCCTCTTTCGCCCTCCCTATGAGGATTGTCAACATATCTATGACAATATTGAATAAGATTGGCGACATCGGATCTCCTTGTCGCAAACCTTTATGAGTGTGAAAATAATGCCCTATATCGTCATTGACTCTAATACCGATGCTCCCTCTTTGCGTTAACGAGTCAATCTGATCTCTCCAGGTTTGATCGAAACCTTTCATACGCAGCGCCTGCTGCAGGAAAGGCCATTTCACCTTGTCATACGCTTTCTCAAAATCCACCTTAAAAACCACCCGGTCTAGTTCTTTTGTATGAATTTCATGTAGTGTTTCATGTAGTACCACTACTCCTTCTAGGATGTTTCTGTCTGGCATGAACGCATATTGGGATGGATGCACCACTGAATGTGCAATTTGTGTAAGCCTGTTAGTCCCAACTTTTGTGAAAATCTTAAAGCTGACATTAAGAAGACAGGTCGGCCTGAATTGCTCAATTCTAACAGCCTCTGTTTTCTTAGGAAACAACGTAATCGTACCAAAATTCAAGTGGAACACCTGCAAATGTCCCAATAAGAAATCTTGGAACATCGGAAGCAAGTCTCCCTTGATGATATGCCAGCATTTTTTATAAAACTCCGCCGGGAAGCCATCCGGGCCCGGAGCTTTGTTGTTTTTCATTTGTGAGATGGCATCAAATACCTCTTTCTCCGAGAAAGGAGCAGTCAATATCTCGTTCTCCTCGCTTACAAGCTGAGGTACATCATGTATCCTCGACTCATCCAAAGAAACAAAATTATCCTCAGGAGGCCCGAACAACTGTTTATAGTAGTTGGTAATGTAAATCTTAAGGTTTTCCTAACCCACAATCGTACCTTCATCTTGCTCTAGTTGGAAAATTTTCTTATTTCGATGTTTGCCATTCGCAATCATGTGAAAGAATTGTGTGTTATCATCTCCATCGACGATTTTACGCACTTTAGCCCGCAAGGCCCACTTCAATTCCTCCTCACGTAGCAATTCTTTTAGTTTTAACTATGTTGCCCTCTTAGTTTCCAACTCACTGGCCTCTAAGATAGCACACTCTGCTTTAATGTCGAGATTTTGGATAAGTAAAAGGAGCCTTTCCTTTTCAGCCTTATAAATCCCTTCATTATGCTTTGCCCACCCCCTGAGGAACTGTCTCAGGTGTCTAACTTTATTTTGCCAACGATCTATGTTGGATCGTCCTCCTACATCTTTCTCCCATTCTCTTGCCACCAAATCGACAAACCCTTCTCTTTCAAACCACACCGTTTCAAAAGAGAAAGGACGTTTGTTCCTGATATGCGTTGCTTCCCTCGAATCTACTAGTAAAGGGGTGTGATCCGATATTCCGCGCGAGAGTGCTTGGATGGTCACTAAAGGGTACTTCTGTTCCCATTCGACACTCGCAAGAACCCGATCCAACTTCTCAAAAGTCGGGATAGGAAGATTGTTAGCCCAAGTAAATTTCCTACCAGATAGCTCAATCTTGCGAAGGTCCAAGCTATCTATGATAGTGTTAAACATAAACGACTATCTGCCATCAAAGTTATCATTATTTTTTCCTCCCGCCGACGAATAATATTAAAATCTCCCCCAACCAAAAGAGGGAGCTGCTCGTTCCCACAAATACGGACTAAATCAGCCAGAGAATCCGGCTTTAGTTCGAGCTGCGCGGCCCCATAGACCGCCACCAGCGCCCAATCGAATCCGTCCACCTTTGACCGGACTCTAAATTTAACCGCGAAGTCACCCTAACGACGTTCCTCACTTCCAGTGATTCGCATTTAACCCCAAGTAAAATCCCACCGGATCTTCCTCTTGGTGGTAAACAGTGCCAATCGAACTCCACCCCTCCCAAAAGGGTGCTAAGAAACTGTGGGGTAAAGTTGTCCCGTCCAGTTTCGGATATAGCTATGAAATCAAGTTTATACTCTATAGACGCCTCAGCAAGGAACCTTTTTTAGCCAAGTCTTTGAGACCTCTGCTATTCCAAAAGATGCCTCTCATATTTCATCATGAATTTTTTTAGAAGTTTGAATTCTGGCGCTTCTGCGCACAGCCGAAATCGGGTAAATCCTACGCTTCCACTTGCGTTTCGGTTTCATTTGATCTTCTACCCTACCTTCACTACCAAAGTCGCCATTCACATCCTCCTGGGACGTATCTCCCCTAGCAAGTCTTGGAGAAGACAAATCCTCCACCTCCTCATCCTCCAGGAGAGCAGGCTCAAGGTCCGCACAGAAACTATCGAGGACATTAACTCCCAAATTAGCTACCTCGGAATCATTCAAAGGCTGAATAGCTGCTATGTTTCTAATTATCTCTAAAGCACGTTCTGCCTCAAGATCCAGAATATCGTTAACGGAATTAGCTACCTCTCTGTCATTCTTACCCAAAGAGACCCCCGGTTGTGTGGCGTTATTAACAATATCTTCAGAAGAGAAATGCAAAATAGAATTGGATGTATTAACTGACATACCAGTAGTGGTCTGAAGATTATGAAGCTTGGCCGCCCGCTTGGCGCATCGAAGCTGCATATCATCAATATCCGGTTGGTCCTGTAAGCGATAGCTCATCCGTCGACCAACAGAAACTGAGTCCGGAATCCCACCATAAGCGATGACGTCGTCACGAGAGACCCCGCTAGGAGTTAGGCCACCTGCCGTGCCTCCCACTGGGCTCAAAGGCATTGCCCCAACCGGCGCTGCTACCTGAGCCCTCAGAACCACCCCCACCGGGCTTAGAGGCGCCACCTCTCCACCACTGGTCACTGTCGCCACACTAGGGGAACCCTGCACCCCCGTCCTGAAATCTCCGCCCTGTACCTGAGCCTGAGCCGCCCCCTCCATAGCCTGAGCAAGGGCCATCTCCTCCATAGATGACCTGAGGGGGCTGGAAGTATAGGCCGCCTTCCCACACCCCTTTCCCGAACTAGCCCTCGGCGATGTTGGGGCGGGGATCACCTGCCCACACCCGCTCAGACTGTGTGTATCTTAGTTATGCAGAGGCCGGGTGTCGCTCATTATGCTTTGTATCCACTTTATGCTACATTATAAGTTAATAAAAGTGCCCTTTATCGAAAAATGTCAACTTTGGTAGCATTACCACCATGTCCAGCCAAGATCTCGTGGGGTTCGTATGGGGCCTGGCCAACTGCGTCTATGACTTCCTGTGGACAGTGAGGAATGACCTCGGAAAAGGGTGATGTCGTCGTGCTGCCTCCCGAGTTCCTTGAGGCAACCAAGGGAAGGTGCCTCCTGGCGAGCTGGTGTGACCAGGAGGCGGTGCTGCATCACGAGGCTGTGGGCGTCTTCCTTACGCACTGCGGGTGGAACTCGATGATGGAGGGGCTCAGCGCAGGGGTGCCAATGCTGTGTTGGCCCTTCTTCGCGGAGCAGCAGACCAATTCCCGCTACGCATGCGTGGAGTGGGGCGTTGGGATGGAGGTCGGTGATGACGTGCGTCGGGAGGTGGTTGAGGCGAGGATACGAGAGATGATGGGAGTAGGAGAGGTAGGGAGGGAGTTGAGGCGAAAGGCGGTGGAGTGGAGTGAGATTGCCGTTCGTGCAACCGCACAGCCTGGTGGCAGGTCGTTGGCCAACTTGGAGAGTCTGCTCGAGGATGTACTATTGAGTGCGGGTGAGAATGTTGGGTAGAATTGAGATGAATGCATTTCCAACCAGCACAATGTCAAATGCAGATTTGAGTTTCTGCATGGACTGATTGTCCAATAAGGCTACATTTGTTTTGTTTGTTCGGGTTGTGGTCGATCTTGTCATCAGCTTGCCATTGTTGTGGGTTGCTACCTCTATTTGGTTTGTAAATCATGCACGATATTCCCCAGGAAATATATCTTTAGGTTCACCGCCGAATGCAGTTTGTAAACATATATTCCCTCCATTCCAAAATAAATATCTCAACGTTAGTACAACTTTGTACTAAAGTTGAGACGACACTTATTTTGGGACGGAGGGGGTATTTCTTATGGCATATTACACATCTCTGGTTTGTGAAATTGAAGACAGAAAAATTCGTTCCAGACTTACAAACAAAGATGAAGGGAGTAGTTGGTTGTGCTAGAGAAACTACTCTTTCGCCGCATCATATGCTCGTGTCTACATGAATGTATTCTTAACTAGCGATGTATTCCGCACATTTGCGCAGCTAGATTTGATATATCTTATTGGTTGTTTCATTAATATTGATATAAAGAATATGCACAACTTGTATGTCATGAGAAAATAATATTAGACTTTCGTGCACATCCTTACTTTTCTGTATTAAGTTGTTGGCAAGTACGTTGATCTGTGATAGTGAAAGAACAAAATCATCGTCGTATATGTTCCATAATGCAAAACCATTATCTGTGATACTATTCTCGGTCTCTCCCTGTTCCAGTCCTTCGCACTGAATGATTTTGTTCACAAATTGTTTTTTAGGTTTTAGAGAAAATCTTTAAAAAATATATTAATGGCATATCATACCCGATTCAAATGCCCGATGTGTTCTCATCTTACTCACCATGTCGCTTTCCAATCTAAATAATTATAAGAGTGAAATACGTCACTAGTCCATTAACTCAAAGTGGTTGTACGCTTTAGGCCAACAACTCGAGAACCAATCAATTTAGGTCGTAAACTCATTGATTTGATCAAATAAGGTCAAAATCGATTTAAGAGGGAAAACCCGCCCATGTAGCTGCCACGTCAGCTTTCCACTGACCAGCACCGCACCGAAGAGATCAGCCGCCATAGCCCACAGATCTTTATCAGCCACCGTGTAACAACACTCCACAGGGGGTTCCACCGGATGTGCAGCCGCACCATGCGCCGGCGCGAACGGCACCATGAACGTCGGCACGGCCTCACTCTCCACCGACTCAGCCCTCACCACCTGGTTCCACGGGCGAGCAACACGGACCACCCCGTGCGGTGGCATCCCCAACTGTGGTGGTGGCAGCACCGTGCCATTCGACATGATGGGACCTCCGGCGGGCGGCTCTGTAGTTTGAGCCGAGGCGGGGCAACGGCTGCGCCTTCCACTGTGGAGCGCTGGCGGTGGGCGAGGGTTGCCCTCGCAGGGAGGGGCCTTCGCGGCCATTTGCAGCCCCGCGAGATGTGGCTCTCCCCTTCACGTCTGACACAATATGTCATTGTAGAACATCGTCTTTTTTTATAAATAAGAGTGTCAAACCTGTTGACTTTCTTCATAATGGCTGCCATCCTTTTTGATTCTTTATTTCACAACCTATGGAATGGATTAAAATACTCCCTCCATCCCACAATGTAAGAACGCTTTTTGAGCTATGCAGGAATGTGCACAGTTAATATATGAATTTCTTTTTGATGAAAAGGGG
>LR738715.1:871869783-871908695 GCA_902687465.1 Secale cereale | reverse complement strand
TGTGTGGGGTATGGTATTAATATCAAATGTGTGGCATGCATGCAATGCGATAATATAAAGGGATTAATACCTAGGAAGTGGGAGGGCACACATGTTTGTTTTGCTGCGCAATGCGCGACCGTTATATGTGACAGAAATAAAAGAGTCAAGTTGTATGCAACGAACTAGTGTCATTTTCCCAGACGTAAATATTTTTTTTATTAATCTTCAATCATATGCACAGATGGTCTAAAACACATTTAATAGAATCCTTTTACTGAGATCAGCCATGAGTTTGATGAAGCCTAGAGCGAAGACATCTCTCCAATTCCCTAACACAACTCAACCCGGTAAAAATTGTTGGACAATCCGAAATTGCGAGTCTCGACTGTGTAATTTTTGATTAGGTCACGATTTAGACATGATCCTCAAAATACGGCTGAAATTCCAACAGTGTCCACCTCCTTGGGGTACTCCCGGTGCTCCAAACTCAAAAACATCATTCTTAAATGTTTCAAAAAATTCCGGAAAAAATTATGAATATTCACAAGAAATATGACTATAATCCCTAAAAGTTTCAGGTCCAAACTTGAAACACACATTAAGAAAACAAAATGTGAAATCCAGCATTAATAGTGTAAGAAAATAAGACAAAAGCAACATTGACGACACTATTCACGTTTGGATTTCACTTTTTTGTTTCTTGATGTGTATTTTGAATTTTGATCTAAAATGTTTCCTGAAAATTTTTTTAATGTTTAAGATTTTTTACGGTGGATCATACTACCCAAAATAACGGGTAGTATTTAGTTGATCCAACGGTTAGTATCGAGGGTATATTGGTAATTCCCTGTCAGGCTAGATTTGTTTTTCCTTAATTTTAATCCCATCGCATCTGACGCCACCTGCCTATGTTCTTGACGAGATCGGATCAATGTATGTTCTCGACGCGGCCTTGCGATTTGGTTGCATCTCCGGCCGACGGAATCAGTACGTCCATATACGTGTATCAATCAACCTGCTTGTCCTCACTTCGTGTAGATGCGTTCTTTGGCAAAAAGAATTTGCCTCGATGAGTCGGGCCATGCGCCAACGTTCAGTTCTTCCCCGACAACATCGTAAGCTACAGGCAGACGGACGCCGAGCCCATGGAGTTCGCCGCTAACATGAATGCAGACCCTTCTTGTCGGCCAGGCATGGACGACCGCAACGATGGCGATCTGTTTTGTATGGAGGCGTTGGGCCTCATCCAGCCCATGAACCTAGACGGCACGGCGGGTCGAGCTTGAGATCGACGCCATTACTGATACAGCTGAATTGAAAGCCATGGTAAGTGATTTCTATCAGAAACTTTATCTGTCAGAAGGAGTTCAAGACATAGATCAAGTAATGGAACATGTACCTCGGAAGGTGACGGATGATATGAACAGAGACCTGTGTGCACCTTATACTCGGGAGGAGGTGAAGACAGCCCTCTTCCAGATGTTCCCGACTAAAGCCCCGGGGCCAGACGGGTTTCCTGCCCATTTTTACCAGAAGCACTGGGATGTTTGTGGAGATGAAGTTACAAATATTGTTCTCAGAATAGTGAGGGGGGAAGAAAGCCCAACGAGCATTAATGATACTATTCTTGTGTTGATTCCGAAAGTTAACAACCCCACACTTCTATCTCAGTTCAGACCTATCAGTCTATGCAATGTGATCTACAAGATAGCTTCGAAGGTAATAGCTAACAGATTAAAACTCATTTTACCAGAGATTATTTCAGTTGAGCAGTCAGCTTTCATTCCTGGGAGATTGATCACAGATAATATAATTTGTGCTTATGAGTGCTTACACTTTATGAAGCGTAACAGATCAAAGAACAATAGCTTCTGTGCGTTGAAGCTAGACATGATGAAAGCATACGATAGGTTGGAGTGGTCATACCTCCGGGCCATTATGTGTAAGTTGGGCTTTGCTCAGTCATGGATTGACACGGTTATGGCTATGGTTTCATCAGTCTCCTTTTCAGTTCTATTTAATGGAGAGAAGCTAGACAATTTCATCCCCACAAGGGGCATTCGGCAGGGAGATCCTATCTCCCCTTACCTATTCTTGATAGCAGCAGAGGGCCTTTCGTGCCTCCTGAAATCCAGTTCTCAGTCATCTATGCAAGGTATCAAGGTGGCCCCAACGGCACCAGTCGTTAACCATCTTTTGTTTGCTGATGATAGCCTATTGCTGTTTAAGGCTAGTGTGGAGGGTGCAGAGCATGTATCAAACCTACTGAATTGTTACTGCAGAGCATCGGGTCAAAGAGTTAATAATGGGAAATCATCTATATTCTTCAGTAAGGGATGCCCACAAAGTATGAGAGAAGCAGTCAAGAACAAGTTGCAGGTGCAAAATGAGTCCCTCAGTGAACGATATTTGGGGATGCCAACTGATGTGGGTCAATCTAAAAACGGAACTTTCAAATATTTGCGTGACAGAGTGTGGGAGAAAGTTAAGGGCTGGATGGAGAAACTTTTGTCGGCTGCAGGAAAGGAAGTACTCATTAAGGCAGTTGCTCAGGCTATACCAGTCTATTCAATGGCATGTTTCAGGTTACCTAGAGGACTGTGTGAGAGTGTCACTTCACTTATACGGCAGTTTTGGTGGGGGAGCAAAAGAGGCAACCGCAAGCCAGCATGGGTGGCGTGGGACATCCTGACCATGCCAAAGTATATGGGAGGACTAGGCTTTCGTGATCTGGAGTTGTTTAATCTTGCTCTCCTATCTAGGCAAGCATGGAGGATGCTGGAGGAACCTGACTCTCTCAGTGCTAGGATTCTGAAAGCCAAATATTTCCCACATGTTTCATTGCTGGATGCGGAGCTGGGGTCTAATCCATCCCAGATATGGCGCGCGATCCTAGATGGCCGAGATGTGATGGCCCAAGGTCTGATACGGAGAATTGGGAACGGTGATTCTACCAATATTTGGTCCCAAAACTGGTTACCAAGGGATAGCTATAGGAGACCCATTGCATCACTGGTGGCTAATCCTCCTCAGTTGGTTTCAGAACTGATTGAACCAACCACAGCTTCATGGAGGACACAGCTAGTTCGTTCGGTATTTACACATTTTGATGCTGAAACGATATTGAAAATACCCTTATGCACGAGGAGAGTTGAGGATTTCTGGGCCTGGAGCGAGGAACCAAGAGGGAATTTTCCTCTTATCGTATGTTGGTCCGCACCAAGCTGAACAGAGAAAGATGGCTAGAGGATCATCAGGGTCCATCGAACAATCAGGGGGAGAGCAAGGAGTGGTTGTCGCTATGGAAACTTCAGGTACCATCGAAGCTTAAGGTTTTCCTGTGGAGGCTAGCAAAGCACTCAATACCTTCGGGAGAAGTTTTGCACCGACGGAATATGTCCACTACAGGGGCATGTACGCTTTGTGGAGTTCAAGATACTTGGAGACATGCTTTGCTAAATTGTCCGATGTCCAGAAGCACTTGGGCGCTATCCGATGACAGTATACTTGATCAACTCAGCTCTCACCAGGAGGATGATGCTCGGGAGTGGATTTTTGCTATAAAATCAGAGCTTGCAGATGATGAATTCTTAAAATTCGCGGTGACACTATGGGCCATTTGGGGAGCTCGAAGGAAAGCCATTCATGAAGGTATATTCAAGACACCTCACGCTATTAACGGTTTCGTGCTATCATACTTGCTGGAAATACAAGTGTTGACCCCGAACAGACCGCCATCGTCTTCCTCAATGACACATCCGGCTGGATGGTTAGCTCCCCCAGACAGCTATGTTAAGCTAAATGTAGATGCGGCAGTGGATGGGAGAAGTAAGTTTGGGGCTGTGGGAGCCATATGCAGAAAGCAGGATGGTACTTTCCTTGGTGTGTCGGCGTGTGTGTTCACCAACATAACTGACCCAGCTACTCTTGAAGCTTTGGCAATTCGAGAGGGGCTAGCACTAGCGGGGGATTTGCATGAGGACCGGGTACACATGGCATCAGATTGCAAGGGAGTAGTGCAAGAGGTCCTTCAGGGAAGTGGAGCAACTTATGGAGCCATCATCCAGGAGATCAAGCTACAATTTTCTTCTTTTGTTTCTTGTAATTTAGTCCATGAATTTAGAACCTCAAATGTTGAGGCTCACAATTTAGCGAAGCATACCTTAAAATTAGGAGCTGGCCGTCATGTTTGGTTAGGCCAGCCTGACGGACTGCCTTTCGTCCCTGTAATGGCGGTGACGGTTGAATAAAAGCTTCGTGAATTGTCTCAAAAAAAAATGCAGCCTCCAGAAGGAGCCCAGCGTGTCCGGCCGGCGACATGCGTGACGTCGACTTCGACTTCGGCTCACATCAGTCCACATCGTACTAGAACACGGTAAGCAGCGGTGCTAGTGCCGACGTTCAGTTCCTCCCGAGGAGCCTCGCCATGGCCGACGATGTGATGTCGCACGTCATGCTCGATGATTGTTGGTCACAGGACTGCTACTCGTTGAGGATTGATGAACAAAGTGAACTACCTAAAATGCCCTTAATTGATCAATATACTACTGAAAATCTGTTGTAGTATTGGCTAACCTGGACCCTTCAATCACAAAAATGAACGGCTCCAATAGACTTGATGCACCGTAAAAGATTTTTTTTTTTTTTGAAGCACCAGGAGTACCTTAGGAATTGGAGTACCTGACACTTTCCCCTCCGAGTCTTTGGTGGTGTCATTTTCTAAGTTCAAAAAACAATTGGTAGCCGGCTCGGGAGATTCAACAGCAATGGCTTGGCTTCTAAGTCACCCCGACCACAGCGACCACCAAACGCGTCCATCGTCTCCCTCCCTCCGAAGCATCAGCTACTGATTCCATCCCCTTCTTCCAATAGATAACACATGGCCGCGCCGTCGCCCGCTGACGAGAGGCCGCTGGTGATGCTGGCGCAGCTGCTCTTCCCAGAGTTCGCCGCGGCGCTCGCCGGCCGCTACCGGTTCGCGCTGCTCGTGGACGCCGACGCTGCGGCGGCCTCGGCCGAGGCGAGGGCGCTGCTGGTAGTGGGGCTCCCGCCGGTCACGGCCCAGCACCTGGGCGCGCTCCCGGCGCTTGAGCTCGTGGCGTGCACCTCCGTGGGCGTCGACCACGTGGACCTAGACGCGTGCCGGAGCCGCGGGCTCATCGTGACCAACGCCGGCGCCGCGTTCGCTGCTGACTCGGCCGACTACGCCGTCGGGCTTCTCGTCGCCGTGCTTCGGAGAGTGGCCGCTGCCGACGCGTGAGTCCGCAGCGGCAGGTGGACGGCCGACGGCGACTACCCTCTCACCACCAAGGTTAGTACTTAGAGCATCTCCAACGGCCGCGCTACGCGCCGCCCAAAAAAAGCGTTTGCCGCGCGCGCTTCGGCAGGTATAGCGCAGGGATAGGCGCTGGCTCCAACAACCGTGCTACAATGCAGCGCGCGCGCCGCTCCAACAGTGCCCAAAAATGCAGCGCGCGCACAATATTTTTTAATACATAAAACTGCATTAAAATAAAAAGGATACAAAGTTATTTTACATATTGCAACTAGATAGGTAGTTCGAAAACATAGATAGATAGTTCGGCGCTAGATAGTTCGAAAACATAAAAAAAAAAACTAATCTCAGTCGCTCCCATCATCTGCACCATCATCATCGTCGTTGGTGTCGTCAGAGGTTGACAGCCAGCAGTCCGACCAACGCTCATCTTCGTGACCGCGGGGAGCTAGCGCTCCGTGAAACTATGCAGCAGCGGGTGCTCTTTTTGAATTGTTTATTGTAAGGGGAGGGGCGGAGGCCTCCTCGTGCGCCGTCTCGTAGGTTCCGAGACTAAGCCGGAGATCGCCGGAGCGTATCTCGGCATAGAACCCGCCGCCGTTCGGGCGCTCGCGGACGCCGTGGTAGCCCGACGGAGAACGGTGGCGCGGCGGCATGGTGGCGCGTCGGGGGCGGCGGCGGCGCTCTGGGGCGGCGGCGCTCTGAAGCGGTGGCGCGAGAGGCAGGGAGAGAGGGAGCGGTGGAGCTGTGGAGCGAGGGAGCGCGCTGCGTTTTATAGGCGCGCGGGAGGAGGCGCCGCAAAAATGGCGCGCGAGAGGCCGCCATTTCGCACGCGCGCAAGCGGTTCCCTCATGTGCGGTTTTTCCGTCGCCGCTGGAGCGCGCCATTCTGCCCCGCGCGCGAAAACGAAAGTTTAGCGCACGCGCGTCTTTTTACGTCGCTGTTGGAGATGCTCTTATTTACTTCTCTGCAGTGCTAGACTAGTCTCTTCTTGGCTGGCCATCCCAAAGAAGAGGAAGATTTGACCAGAGTCTTGGCCATGGCAGGTGAGCGGCAAGCGGGTGGGGATCGTGGGGCTGGGCAACATCGGCTGCCGCGTCGCGCGACGTCTCGCCGCCTTCGGCTGCACCGTCTCCTACCACTCGAGGTCGCCCAAGCCGTCGGCGCCGCACCCGTTCGTCCCGGCGCTGCGCGACCTCGCGGCCGGCAGCGACGTGCTGGTGCTCTCCTGCGCGCTGACGGAGGAGACCAAGCACATGGTGAACCGCGACGTGATGGAGGCGCTGGGGAAGGACGGGGTGCTGGTCAACGTCGGCCGGGGCGGCCTGGTGGACGAGCCGGAGCTGGTCAGGTGCCTCCGGGAGGGCCTCATCGGCGGCGCCGGCCTGGACGTGTACGAGAACGAGCCGGCCGTGCCGCCGGAGCTGCTCTGCATGGACAACGTGGTGCTGTCGGACCACAGGGCCGTGCTCACGGTGGAGTCCATCGGCGGCGTGCTTGAGGTCGTGGTGTGCACCTCCGTGGGCGTCGACCACGTGGACCTTGATGCGTGCCGGAGCCGCGAGCTCATCGTGACCAACGCAGGCGCCGCGTTCGCGGCCGACTCGGCCGACTACGCCGTTCGGCTTCTCGTCGCCGTGCTCCGAAGGGTGGCCACCTCCGACGAATACGTCCGCAGCGGCAGGTGGACCGCCGACGGCGACTATCCTCTCACCACCAAGGTTAGTACGACTCTGTTCTGCAGTGCTAGACTACTCTGTTCTTGGGCATTCCAAAGAAGAGGGTGATTTGACTAGAGTCTTGGCGATGGCAGGTGAGCGGCAAGCGGGTGGGCATCGTGGGGCTGGGCAACATCGGCAGCCGCGTCTCGCTGCGACAACACAACCCGGTGGCAGATCGCTGGCCAACCTTGAGAGTTTTTTTTTTCGGGTGAAAAGGGATTTCTCATTTCTCAAGGTGGCCTCTCAGCAGCGGCCAAGCGTACAACAGACTCAATCCCCGAGTGGAACCACATGGCGGTCCGGGGGGTCCTTCGCCCGTAAGAGGCAAGTTCATGACTACATTTATTTTCTGACCGATTACAAAGAGTGAATGAGATCTCCCGTCCAGCGGTAGCCGCTAAGTCTCTAATCTCCTGAATGAGGGTGCGGTGCACCGATCGATCCTCCACATTTGCTGTGATCATCGCCACAGCCTCCGCACAATCAAGCTCGACCGTGATAGGCAATCCGGTCCTGTGCAAAGCCAACTCGAGGCCCTCCTTGCAAGCCGCAAGCTCCGCTCCCAGAGCATTATCACATGTGCGCAGCTCTCTGCATGCGGTATAGATGATTTCTCCACGATCATCGCGCAGAATCATCCCTCCTCCGGCTGCTCCCGTCGCCCCAACAAAACTTCCGTCAGTGTTCAGCTTGGTGCAGCCCGACAGTGGCGCAGTCCATGGTCGCTCCTCCTTAGCCACCTTAGGAGGGCGAGTGACAGAAGGTGGCAAGGAGACCGACATCTTCCCCTTGACCATGTCAGCATTTGGATACTGTTGGATGCAGAGCAGCGAGGTAATGTACCCGTGCAAGAACCTACGAGAGGCTTCAGCAGGGGGCGGCTTCTTGTCGTGCGTGATCTCATTCCGGACATGCCATGTTCTCCACATGATCATAAGCACGATCATCCTCGTTGCCTCGTCTAGGGGTTCCAGCAGGGTGAAGAGCCATTCCGGACCAGTGTTCATGATGTCCTCCACCTTGGGAATGCACCAATCCATGGCCATGGCGTGCCACAGCTCCTTAGCCAAGGAACACAAGGGGCATAGGTCAGACACCTCAAGATGACGAGAGAGCTTATTTGCCCAAGTAGCAAGCGAGTTCGTAACGATCCTCCAGGCAAACACGCGTACCTTGGGGGGAGCAGGGCACCCCCATATGATCTTCCAGATGGCGCGATGACCATCCGGTGCCCTGCTCGTGGCGGTGGACAATGGACGCTCGCGCTCGTCCATGGCGAACCGGTAAGCGGAGCGAACGGTGAAGATACCGTTCTTCTCCGGAGCCCATGCGATGATGTCGTCGGTAACGCGGGGCGACGTACGTATGCTGGTGATCACCTCCACGTCTGCCGGGTGGAAGTAGCGGTGGAGCAGGTCGAGGCGCCATGTACCGTCCTCATGCAGCAACTCGGCCACTCGTCGTAGCCGGCAGGTACCCTGTGGGGTAATAAGTTGGCGTGAGGGCTCGCGGGGGATCCACCGATCTCGCCAGATCCTGATATTGCGGCCATTCCCTACACGCCAGACGAGGCCCTTCTTGAGGAGCTCCAGGCCATATTGAATGCCCTGCCACGTAGGGGAGGCATTGCCTGAGAAGACTGTATCCTCGAGGCGGCCTTTGGGGTAATACCTCGCCTTGAGCACCTGCGCACATAAGCTATTAGGGTTAACTAGTAATCGCCATGCCTGCCGGGCAAGGAGGGCCTGGTTGAAAGCGCGGGAATCGCGAAAGCCCAGCCCGCCTTGAGCCTTGTGTGCCAAGATCTTCGGCCATGCCAGCCAATGTGTCTTCCGCTTCCCTTCCGATGCACCCCACCAAAAGTTCCGGACCATACGGTTGAGGTCATCGCATACAGACATGGGTAACTTAAACACCCCCATTACATACGTTGGTATGGCTTGTGCAATGGCTTTGATCATCGTCTCCTTTCCCGCCAGGGATAATGTATCACCCCATGCTATGATTCTCTTCAGCAATCTGGACTGCAGATTTTGAAACTTCCCACGAGACATGCGGCCCTCCGGAGTAGGTAGCCCCAAGTATTTGTCCTCAAACAGGTCTGTCACAATATTAAGAACTGCACGAACTTTCTGCTGCTCTTCACTTGGACACGCATCACCAAATAGGGCGCTACATTTAGCCGGGTTAATACTTTGGCCCGTGGCCCTTTCATAAGCATGCAGAACCTGCTTCACATTCCTTGCTTGCTCCTCGTCAGCTTTGAAAAAGAGTAAAGTGTCATCTGCAAAAAGTAGATGGGACACGCCAGGAGCTTTGCGGCACACCTTTAGCGGGGTAAAGTCTCCATTTTCTTCCCCTTTCTTCAACAAAGCAGATAGACCATCAGCCACCAATAAAAATAGGAACGGGGATAGAGGATCACCTTGCCGTAGCCCACGGGACGGTGCAAACGAATCCAAGAGGGTACCATTAAATTTTACAGTATATCTCACCGAGGTGACGCATGACATAATCGAGTGCACCCATCGGTGAGCGAAACCCATCTTTTGCATCATTCGCTCCAAGAAGATCCAGTCCACCCTGTCATATGCTTTAGACAGATCCAGTTTATAAGCGCGGAAACTTTTTTCAGGGTCCTTCTCTTGCTGAATGTAGTGAAAACACTCAAAAGCAATTAAGGCGTTGTCTGTTATGAGGCGTCCAGGTACGAAGGCACTCTGCTCCGGTGAAATGATCTCATCAAGGATAGGGCGGAGGCGATTTACCAGACATTTAGCCACCACCTTGTATATGACATTACACAAGCTGATGGGCCTGAACTCAGACACTCGTTCCGGGCTGTCCACCTTGGGGATGAGTACTATGGCCGTGTCATTCACCCCCTCCGGCATGATACTCGTTCGGAAGAACTCCTTCACACCTGCAATGACTTGCTCCCTCATCACCTCCCAGTTCCTTTGAAAGAAACGAGCGGGAAACCCATCTGGTCCCGGAGCCTTCAAGGGGCCTATCTGGAACAAGGCATCCGCGATCTCCTTGTCAGAAAAATCTGCACACAACCCATCATTCATGCGGTCAGTAACACGTGTGTTGATTAAGTCAATAACCGGGTCCGGACAGATGGACTCATCCGCAGTAAACAGCACAGAAAAATAATTGGAGACCATCGCCGCCATAGTTTCGTGATCACTATGGGCGATTCCTGCAGCATCAAGTAGTTTCTTTATGCGGTTTTTTCTAGCACGCCATTTTGCCTTTCTGTGAAAGAAATTGGTGTTGCGGTCCCCTTCCTTCAACCACGCCACCCGCGATCGTTGCATCCACATCATCTCTTCGCGGTACAGGAGCTCGTTGAGGCTGTCCGTCGCCTCCCGTATTTCCTTTCTATCTGCATTCATTGACAGAAGCTCCTCGAGCCGTGTTCGAGACTTGTTAATCTCCTTAATGACATTACCGAATTTCCTCCGGCTCCAATCCTGCAGCTTCTTCATTAGATTACCCAACCCAGAGGAGATATCTCCAAGATTAAGCATAGAACCCATGTCTTTCCAGGTGTTCATAATTACCTCCGGGAGCGATGGCTCCCTCTCCCACATGACTTCATATTGCCGAAACCTTCTGCCAGCAGCTTGCATCGGTTCCTCTTGCGAGCATCGGATCAGGATAGGGAGATGATCCGAGCTCGGTGCCACCAGGAGGTCCACCTTAGCATGTTCAAACAAATCCCGCCAGGAATTGGTTGCAACCGCCCGATCAAGACGGACCTTGACATTTGCTCGTCCAGCACGTTTATTATCATATGTACAGGGCAGCCCTGCAAAACCAAGATCACCCAATCCACAAACTTCCAGAGTATCACGAAAGTCAATCATCTGACCTGCCGACCGCGGTGATTCAGAGAAGTGTTCGAAGCTCCACATAGCCTCATTGAAATCTCCAACCACCACCCATGGCAGTTCGGATTGGCGGTGAAGATCACGGACGATGGACCACATGCGATGCCGGTCCTCCGTCCGCGGTTCGCCGTAGACACAGGTCAGCCGCCAAGGTGGCTCTCCCGGTGCCATCGTCATGTACGCATCAATGTATCTTTTATTAATTGTTTTTACATCAAGACTCAAGGACTCATGCCAAAATAAGGCCAAACCATCACTAAGACCATCACTATCTGACGCATCAAAACCACTTAAACCTAACCGAGAGCGGTATCTCTTCATTTTATTTTTTGACTGTCTAGTTTCACAAAGGAAAACAATGCTAGGGGAGTGAGCCTATACAAGACTCACAAGATCACGAACTGTCCGAGGGTTCCCACCCCCTCGGCAGTTCCAACTTAGGATGTTCATTGCTCCTGACGGGGCTCCTCCGGCCCCGTCAGTTCGTCGGCGGCCCCTGGGCCGACTGCCTCCAAAGGGTTGGACACCTCCGTCATGTCCTGGTCGCGTACACCACCATATGCTTGAGACTGCTGCCCGTCCAGCGTCTCGGAAGTCTCCGCTTCTTCGGCGTTCCTGAAAAAGCATGATCAACCACAGTAGTCGGCTTAGTGTAGAGCACCATGGCTTTATCTCCTTGTTCCTCTCCAGCCGCAGATGACACCTCCTCTTCGGCATTCCGCTTCCCTAGTGTCGTAGCCTCGGAGAGCTCTACGTTGGCCATACGTACCTCGTTTGACAGGTCACGTATTGCTGGTATGATGTCAGAGCTTGTGGGCTGAGAGTGCATGTTCTGGCCGTGGGTGTGGATGCCCCCACTGATCTCATCTGCGGATTTCTGCACACCCGGTTCAATCTTGTCACTTCCGGACATCTGTTGCATTTGTTCTGCTAGCATCTGATCGATGGCTGGGTTGCCGCTCTTGTGTTCTTCTTGCGTCTTATATGAACGCGCCCGGTCTGCTTCTCGGCGAGCCCCACGGCCCCCTCATCCCTGACCAGAAGAAGTGCTGCTTCCTGCTGAGAATTCAAGGTCACGGTAAGCTGTTGGGTTGGACTTCGCCCGGACTGTACCAGACTGTCTTGTGAAGGGACGAGGCGGAGAGCATCTCAGTTTGCCGCTGAACTTCCCCGTTGGTGCACCCCCTTTAGCCCTCCTGCCGCAAGACTTCTCCACATGGCCAAGGTAGCCACAGGTATAACAAAAGTCAGGAAGTTTCTCGTACTGAATTTCAAATTCAACTCTAGTGCGCTGCCCTTTAAGTCGAGCGTACATCGCCACAGACGTCTCTAGCGGCTTATACACTGGCATAGCCACCCTGATGCGCACATAGTTGCCCCTGTTCTCATCAAGTTCAGCTTGTAAAAACGTGCCTAAATTCGCACACAGGGCTCTCACAATTTTATCGGTTCTCCAGTTGGTTGGCACATCCAGGATCCGCACCCAGATTCTGATACGGTCAAGAGTGTAGTCAGATACTTTCCTCATCCCATCATAGGCTTCAATGATGAGTGGATCATGTTTATATTGCCACGGTCCTCCACGCAGAATCCTTACCATGTCAGCTTCACAACCAAAGTGAACAAGGTACCTGTTATCTCCCTGGTATGAGTAGTCAAAGTTCTCCTTCAACCTCCAGCCATCAACAACATTGTCAAACAGAGCTCTGGGTGTTGGTCGATCCAAGGAGTAGACCAGCATGATCACCGTCCATGGGTGATCCGGTTGCTGGAGCACCCCCTCTTCCTCGAGATCGACCTCCACAAGTTCGGCCTCTTCCTCCGTGTTCTCGCCTTCCCTGAATTCTTCTGGCCCCTCCACGTGTTGATTCATGCTGGCCTGCTTTGCTGAGTATCCTGCATCTGGTTCCAAATTCCTCATCTGATCCCATATGGCGAGGTCCTTCACGCGCGGTTGCGGCGCCATGGCGGCACCAGAGTTCCCAGCGGAGGGCTTCGGGCGGGAAGCATCCGCAAGGGGAGCCCCGTAATCGCCCCCACCGACCCCTGGGTTCCCCTCGGTCACCGGCGACTCGCTTCCCTCTTCGCGTGCGGCCGGCTTCGTCATGATGCCGGGGCGGTTTGGCGGTAGCAGCACAGAAGCGCGTTTAGATCGATCTGGCGGCTCTCGGGGTTTTTGACTTTGCAGCGTCCCTGCCTTAGATTTTAAGGGGACGGGGTGCAGATTTTCCTTGCGGCAGGGTTCAGGGAACCCTGGTTCCTTCCGACGTGAGGCAACAGGACTCCTCGAGGCAGTTGCCCTCTCGGGCACGGCGGGATCGACGAGATCCGGTTGGACGCGCGATCGCTGGCGGACGTAGCCGCTGCTGGTCCGGCACCCTGCCATGGCTGGGGCACGGATGGAGGGCCGACCTTGGCCGGGGCGGCGCCCGGCGTTGGCGGCGGCGTGGGGGTCGCCCCCTGATCGCCTGGGTTGGGAAACCCTAGCGAAGACATAACTTACTTCTCCAAAGGGGCATGGCCAACCTTGAGAGTCTGCTCAAGGATGTACTACTGACCGCCCCTAAGAATGCTGGGTAGAATTGGGAATTTGAGTTTCTGCATGGACTGTTGATCCAAGAAGGCGTGTACTTTTTTTTGGACAGAACAATAAGGCGTGTGCTTGTCTATGAGGTTAGCATTGTTTGGTCGGGTTGTGGCCGAATGAGAAGTTATCCATCGTGGGTTATTAGTTGGTTGTGCTAGGGAAATAATTTTCGCCTAATCATATGGTCGTGTGTACATGTAATGTATTTTCAATTATGTTTACGAGACTTCATACTTTGAAAAGAATATGGCTACGTGTATCAGTCGATGGAGAGGTAAGGTGATGTACCTTCTTTCAGGAAAGGTAAATGTTTGCAGCCGGAGCGCCGGCTGAAACTTAAGCCGGTCGCCCCGGCTTCGCTCACTCGTTGCAACAGCCCTACGCAGCCCACGTGCCCTACCGGGGCCCACGCGCGACATCTCCCTCCCCTCTTCCTTATCTGCTCTGTCTTATCTGCTCGCGAGAATAGTCCACCGCATCTCCTCCTCCGCATCGCTCCTCTTCATCGCATCTCCACAGCATCACTTCCGGCCTCCCACCACTAATCTCTCTCCTCGCCGATGATGGACATCCCTGCAAGCTCGAGCCAGTCCCCTGCTCACCCCCTCCCCCTTACGCACGAGCGTTGCACCTCATGGAGGTCAGGAGCTCCCCTCGCTTCATCGTCGGAGGCCAGGAGCTCCCCTCGCCGGCCGCCATGGCTGCCTGCCGCCATGCTTGAATCCACCCCGCGCATACAAGTGTTGCAACCGTCACCTAGGAAAGCTTCAACAGCTATTGAAAAAAGCTTCAACCATAGACACAGAAGCTTCAATGGCACTGCACAACAAGGGGAAGTTGCAACCGTAGTTGGATTTTGCTACTACCAGCGAAGTTTTTTGCTACATCCATCAGGTGGAGCTGCGACCTCACGACGACGACAACGATGATTTTGCTGCAACCGTAGACACGGTTGAAGCTTTTTTCGACCACGGTCGAAGCTTTTTCTGCAGCATTTCATACACGGTTGAAGCTTTTTTTGTCCACGGTCGAAGCTTTTACTGCAGCAAAATGCTACAACCATTGACATAAAATGCTACAACCAATGACATAACAGTCGAAATGCTACAATCATTGACATAAAATGCTACAACCGTTTATAAAAAAAGTTTCAATGCAGCACATCGGGTGGGTCTGGTGCGACCGGCCAAAATTTTCGGCCGGCGCACCGGCGCCTAGCGTTGGCCTTCAGGAAAACGTGTAATGTATTCTAGGGGCAGAATTTTTTGAATTGTCAAAAGTATGATTTTTCCTTTTTTTTTTGGGGGGGGGGAGGGGGGCAGAATCTATTTTAGTCTCCCCACAAATCTCTTCAGCAGCAGCAGGACCAATCGAGTATCCGTACGCTCTGATTATTGGTGGTCACAATCAAAAGCCTAGATATATATTATCCTTAAAGTTGGCGCTGCAATCACGTGATAGATGTGGTAAGCAACGAAAACAATTCAAAAAGTTGGCACTGCAGAGGGCCTACTGGTTAGTTGCAAAAATAAATTTATCGCTCCCTTACCAAAAGAAAGTGTATGTTTGGGAAGAATCAAGATGAAGAACTGACTCCTGATGCTGAACCTGGCCCATGTGAAACCGGATTGATTTCATTGAACTGTTGTTGAACCTGTTGAATTTTTGCAGGTGCAGATATCATGAGGGGCCAACGCAGTGGCGGCGATTGAGCTCGCAAAGAGGCCAGAAAACAAAGGCAAGCTCATTATGGTACGTCATACATACCCATCTCTGTGAAAAATATCTAAAAAAAATGTTAACTTGAAGAAGTTTCACAAGAGTAACTGACAAATGTGCCTGTTGTTTCAGACTATTCATCCGAGCGCGGGAGAGCGGTCGTCGGCTCTATTGGAGGGTCTGAGGAAGAAATCTGAGGCAATGCAGTCAGTGCCAGTGGACTAACTTGGAACCACAAAATGCACAAGAATAAATCATTGTCTACCATATTGCAAGTGCTAGTTGTAGTGCCTCATTTGCAATTCTTCAGTGTGGTCCTCATGTGGAGCTCGTGTAAATAACAATTGTAAAAAACAGTAATTTGTTTACCCACTGTATGCTTATATACATGATTATTGCCTTGGATATCGTCATAGTTGTGCGCTTTTCTATCAATTGCCCAAATTGTCCAACAGTAAGTTGTTTACCCACCATATGCTTTTTGTTCGAGAGGGAAGCCTCTAGTGAAAACTATGGCCCCCGGGTCTATCTTTATCATATATGAAATCCAAAAATACCTAATTTATTTACCATTATTTTATTTTGTGTTTTATCTTATCTATCTACTACTACGAGATATGATCCTTGCAAATAACCATCGAGGGTATTGACAACCTCCTTGTTTGTGTTGGGTGCAAGTATTTGCTTTTGTATGTGCATGTGCTGCTAACGAGGTTCTGTGTGGGTTTTCCTACTGGATTGATAACATTGGTTCTTAACTAAGGGAAATACTTATCTCTACTGTATTGCTTCATCCTCTCCTCTTCGAGAGAATCCCAACGCATGTCACACACTAGTAGAAAAAGGGCCTTTAGTCTCGGTTCTAGAGGGCCTTTAGTCCCGGTTTTGGAACCGGGACTAAAGGGTCGATACAAATGCTCCACCCTTTAGTCCCGATTGCCCTCCACGTGGCTGCTGCCTGGAGGTCCACCTTTAGTCCCGGTTGGTAACACCAACCGGTACTAAGGGATTTTTTTTATTTTTTTAATTGAATTTTTTTTAAAAAAAAATATTTTCCTGATTTTCAAATTTCCGAATTATTTTAACCTCTAATCTCTAATCACCCCTCATCATTTCTCAATTTAATCTCTAATCACCCTCATCATTCCAAATCATCTAACTTCCCAAACGGTCACCCATCCTACCACTCCCCCAGCCTGAGCAAGCTTAACTTCCGGGTTCTATTCTCCCTCGTTTCCAAGTCTGGACTTCTTGTTTTCCTAACAATAATAAGATGTCAATCCTATTAACCCTCAGGAGTTTAGCTTGAGCATGAAGTCACACATTTCACTGTTTGAGTTTGAAACTATTGTTCTAAATAACAATAATTATTTAGTAACTCTAATATTTCTTGAATAAGTAGTTTGACCATTGTTTGACCACAGTTTGACCAGATTTGACCAAAATTCAGATAAACTGATATAATTATTTAGTAACACTAATATTCTTGAATAATTATTTAGTAACACTAATACTTCTTGAATAAGTAGTTTGACCATAGTTTGACCAGATTTAACAACATTTAAAAAAACTAAAATTTTGAGCATAACTTTTTTTCCTTTTGGAATTTGAGGATTCTAAAAATTTGCAAACAGGCCGTAGGCTGTCAAAATCGGATGCGGATTTTCGTGTTGAACATTTTGATAGCCGTTTTTTTCTGACATCGTATGCAAAAGTTATAGCCGTTTTACATTTTCCCTACGCTTTTTGCAAAACATGTCCAAATTTAAGTTTTTAAATTTTCCTAACTAGTAGATGTGGTAACATAACTACATCTCAAAGGATTTTAACTTTTGAAGTTTTTATCATTTTCTTTTGCTTTTTACAAAACTGAAAAGGCGATACACAAGGGGGGTAGGATTTGAAAATTGCACCATTAGTACCGGTTCGTGGCACGAACCGGTACTAAAGGTCTCAACCCCATTAGTACCGGTTCGTGGCACGAACCAGTACTAAAGGTTTACTAATGGGCATCGCACCCTTTAGTACCGGTTCGTGGCACCAACCGGGACTAAAGGTCCCATTTGAACCGGGAGTAATGCTCGAACCGGGACTAATGCTCACATTAGTCCCGGTTCGTAATGCAACCAGGATTAATGCTCTTTTCTGGCCGAACCAAAGCCCTGTTTTCTACTAGTGACAGGTAGCATGATCGATCTTCTTCTTGTTGGTATTCTTCTTCTTCTTCTTCTTCTTCTTCTTCTTCTTCTTCTTCTTCTTCCTCTTCTCTTCGTCTTCTTCTTCTTCTTCTTCTTCTTCTTCTTCTTCTTCTTCTTCTTCTTCTTCTTCTTCTTCTTCTTCTTCTTCCTTCTTCTTCTTCTTCTTCTTCTTCTTCTTCCGCTTCTTCTTCTTCATCATCATCTTCTTCTTCTTCTTCTTCTTCTTCTTCTTCTTCTTCTTCTTCTTCTTCTTCTTCTTCTTCTTCTTCTTCTTCTTCTTCATCTTCATCTTCTTCCTCTTTCTCTTCTTCTTCTTATTCTTATTCTTCTTGTTGGAAGAGGGGTCGAATCCAATTCCCTCTTTGGCAACACACTCCTTTTGGTTGCTCAAGAAGTCATTGAGATTTTTCTCCCATTGAATGCAAGGTACAATACCCTTCTCAAGTTGGGCCTAAAAACGCTCGTTTTCCTCTCTCAAAGAGATGCGCTGAAGAATGGATTTAGCAACAAAAGGAGCATAAGACTCGCTGAGGGCAATGTGGTCACCTTTGACAACCTTGGAACTTTTTACAAGGAGCTCATGTTCCTCAACAAGTCTCGTGTGATCAACTAGAAGCTTCTCGTTTTTATTTTAAGGGCATCTTTGTTCTCAAGAGCAATTTGCAAGGCATCACTGGTTTTAACAAAGTTAATTTGATGAGAAGACAAGGCTTCCTCAAGTGATGCTTTCATGGGCACTCTTCATGTAGTTCATGCTTGAGGAGTTCGACTCTCTCTTTTTCCTCCATGAGGAGGTTTTCAACTTTCTCAATAAAATCATTGCGTCCGGCAAGTGACTTAAGGAGATTGCCAGAAACGAGCACAAGCCTCACCATGGAGAGTCTTCATGTAAGCCATCAATGATTCCTCATTATTATCCACAATATCATCATACTCATCCTCCAACACCTCACATGAGATGTTGGGAGTGTGGATAGTGGGTTTAGAAGATTTGGACTTAGTTTTTACCTCTTTGTCCATGAGGCACTGATGGGTGAAGGGTGTGTCCTCTTTGGGGAGTCAAAGAGGCTGGTGGTGGAGGAGGAGGTAGTGGCATAGACGGCAAAGGCGGTCGTGCCCACATGTCCATCATCACCGTCACAAACAATTTTTATGCTATTAACATTTCTTATACATATGAAACATTTATTTTATATACTTTTTACATTTATTTCATATATATGATTAACATTTCTCATATACATATGAACATTTGGTTTATATACGATGATGACGATGATAAAGAAGAAGATGATGATGATTATGACGATGATGTAGAAAAAAAACAATCAATCAAACACTTGTCCTATTATCCGGGCCCATGAAAGGAGAACACATTCAAGGTCGATCCAAGAACAAAGTGCATCTTCTGAAGAAGTTTGAACAAACATAGAAGCAACTCCCAACTTACCCTTCCATTAATAATCATACATCAATATATATGAAGTGAAAATACAATATTAGTTTGAAAACATGATCATCAAAATCCACTTTCTAATAGGTTAATTATTGTCAAATGCATGCTCGTCTATATGCTTTTAGAATTTGTGGGCTTAGTCTTTCAACTCCTTCTATAGGGTTTCTCAATCCCATTTGGATAGTACTGCCTCTTTCCTCGAGAATTCCGCATTCTTCTTCGAGAATTCAACTTTCTTAATTGAGTCTTACACTATACTATTTATTTAAGCTAATTAATGAATGTTATTATTTTCGTGTGTAGTTTTTAAGCATCCAATATGTTGCTTCTCACCGAACGTCGTGCATTTCCATTAATTAATTTTGCAAATGGTTGCATATTTAAATTGTAGATTTACTTTGCCTTTATTTCGGTGTGCTTATTTATAACAAACTTTCTTACTTATGTGACTTATTTCATGAACACAATATCTTAAGTTATACATTATCTATTTAGTCCAATTTCAAAGAAAGATAGAAAGACCATAATAATGGTACCATAAAATCCAATATTTTTAATTATTCCTATTATGTTTTAACCTTTAATTTTTATAGAATATTTTTAACCGGATGACTATAAGAAAATCTTTAGTGCCGATCAATTGTAGTATGTAATGTTCATTCCAGGTTCCAGTTCTAACCTCTGCCATTGCAAATACAAGTTTACTAAAGTGGAATATGTTTTGCACTAAAATAGTTTTAGTTTCTCTCCATAAATTATGTTTGAGGAAATGATGTTGCTCCCTTAGATCTAAGAGAAATAATAAAGAAATGACCACATTCATTCATGAATTGATGTATTCCATACTATGGTTATTATGTATTATAAATTCTACTTATATTTTAGTACCTTTAAGTATGTAAATCAAGTCTTTGAAAGACTAAACTATCAAATATCTTCATAGGTGCCTACATTGTATCTTGTTTGTTCTATGAAAATAAGATATTATTTGCATTATACTCGATGTTTCTCAGCATAGGAGAAATTATAGTGTGTGAAATGATCAAGGTCAAAGGAAAAACATGTCTGCCATTAGTGTTATTCATTTGTTCATTCTTTCATGGAAAGATGCTAATGTTGTATTCTTGCGGCATAATTATTTGGGTTGTCTAAATATGATATATTTTTTCCGGGTTGTTTGGGCGGTGGGTGTTGGATATATGAGAAACTTATCATATGATTTTATTAACATAAATGCTAGATAAAACATGACTAATATAGTAGAGATGGAACAAGTCATGTAGTCTAGCAGAGTGAAGGAAAATAGCATCTGTACATGTGACGTAAAACAGAACACGTGTAGAACAGAGGTTAGAACAAGAAAAACTAGAGTAAGAAACTATAGCATGATCTTAAACAGAGAGGACACGAAGACGTGTTGAGTAGCGGCAGAAGTACCGGTCTTGGGGTTGGTGTCTGATGGCTTCTCGCCCCTCGTTGGTTACCCCAAGTGGAAGGTTTGAGATGCAGTGTAGCGGAAGTTTTCCCTTGGCAAAGATACCAAGGATCGATTTCCCTGAGACTCCCAGTTTCAACAAGAAGGTGTCAACTGCTAACGGCGCCAGATATTAGCAATCAACGTGGACCTGCACACAGATACAAATAACTTTGCTCCCAACGAGTACAGAGAGGTTGTCAATCCCTCCGGCCTTGTCGTTTACAAAGGATCAAACGCAAGTGATAATAGTGATAGGTAATGCTGCAAATAGTAAGTAAAAACGGAAAGTAAATAGCGGATGTGATCAGTGATGGTAATATGGACCGGGGTCCCATGATGTTCACTAGTGATGTCTCTCTCCCAAAAGACGATAAAACAGCTATGTGAGGTAAACGAATTACAGCTAGGCAATTGACAAAATTATGTGCGCAAACCAATGCTAACTATGTTGCAAGAAAGGTAGAGGTTCAAAGCATGGGCGGTACGCCAAGGCAAGTAGACCGAAATCCATCTGCATCTACTACTAATCATCCACCTTGAGATATCTATCCAGAACATCTCGCTGGTATTAAGTTGCGAGTCCCACCCATAGTGTAAACTCAAAGCAACAGACAACTGCATTAAAAGAACTTTGCGTAAAGTAAACAATCCTTGCACCCGCGGGCACAAGCACCGTTGTTTTCCCCCTTGTGGCAACAGCACATCCCCTAGACTCATGTTTCTGTCACTCAAACTAGTCATCGAGGGGCATGAACCCACAATCAAGCATAACGTTCCCTCTTGGAGTCACTACCTACTACTTGGCTAAAGCAATAAATAACAACGGAGAACATGCAAGAATTACTTACGAACATAAATATAAAAGAGGTAGATCAAATATATTACTCAAACACAATCTGAACATAATCTCACAATCCATCGGATCCCAGCAAACTCATCATAGCAATAGCATAAGGATTACATATGTGCCTCGATCATGTAGGGCAGCTCACGAGGACTAATTAGTGAAGCACAAGAACGGGAGGAGAACATCACATAGCTACTGGTCATGGACCCATGGTCCAAGGGAGACTACTCACAACTCATCCGGGAGGCGTCCATGGTGGTGGAGAAGCTCCCGGTGGTGATCCTCCCCTCCGGCAGAGTGCCGGGAAGAGTTCTCCTGGTGCTCCCGATCTTGGAAGCGCGGCGGCGGCGGAACAGAGATGAGATCGCGAAAAAGGGTTTCCGTCTCGAGGGTTTCGGGACACGATATAAATATATGCCAAAGGGGGCATCAGCGGAGGCCTGGGGGGCCCAGGCGCCCCCCCCCCCCGGCGCGGCCAGGAGGGGGGCCGCACCACCAAGGCGCCTGGAGCCCTGGTGGCCCCCCTCCGGCGTACTTCGGGTGCCGGGAAGCTTCTGGAACGCTGATTTTTTATATAATTTTTCCGGGATTTTTCTGGCAGTTTTCGTAATGGGAAAACCTGAAATACAAAAACAGCAGAAAACAGAAACTGGCACTGGGGTGCATTGAGTTAATAGGTTAGTCCAAATATGATCAAAAGTGTATGGAAGTGTATAAATATCATAGCAATATCACCCAAAAGAGGCATGGAGCAAGCAGAAATTATAGATACGTTTTGGACGTATCAACATCCCCAAGCTTAATTCCTGCTCGTCCTCGAGTAGGTAAATGATAACAAGAATAATTTCTGTGGTGACATGCTATTAACCATATAGGACTTTTCATAGTCATATGACAAAAGCTTACTGAGACAATGAATCTGTAGTAATTAAGTTGCCTCATGAGAGAATCACAAAGAACTGAAAGTTTTACAACATGATACTGAAACATCAAATAGATTTGTAATGAACATGGTGTGAAAATATGATAAAGTGATATCTCGCTTGCCCCCTTTAGTGAAGCAAAACAAAAATGCAGGGGCACCTCCAAGGTTTAAGTGATGACTGGATACAATGATTTCAGAATAAACAATATCACAATCATGCAAAAGACAATGCTACTTTGGGACAATGAACATTACACTCAGAATGACAATCATGCTCTCAGTAGTTGGTGCATTAAAAGAAGGTGGAGACTCTCGAACCGTGGCTTTTGTTGGCAAGGTTGAAAACCCGTAGTCGGAAACAAAGACAAAACATGTACCAGAGCTCTTGGTTTTAAAAACAGAGGTAATAATTTATTTTTTAGATTATGCATGTTTCGTCAACGAATGCTAGCAGACAACTCAATCACTTCTTGAGATGGACAAGTTTCGAGGAACGGCTCCCGAATGAGGACGATCACATCCTCTTAATCTCCTTTGTTTATCACTGCCAAAGTTTTCTGATTTCTCATGAACAAAGTGTGAAGGAGGGTTTGTTTGTTATATTATTTTTGAGCCGGGCGCACTCAATGCCAGTTCCTTCTCGTATTATGGGTTTGCACATTATACATGCAATCCCGGGGTGAAGCTTGTCCAACTTAAAATGATCATGAATTAACCACTACTTCCTCATGAACTTAAAACAGAGGCACAAAATAGGAATGCATTTTTTTTTGAATAATTTCGAGATGGAACATGAAAGTCTCCGTTAGGAATGGCAGGTAAATACCATGTAGGAAGGTATGGTGGACTCATATGGCATAGCTGGTTTAAAGGATTTTGGATGCACAAGCAGTCAGTCCGCTTAGTACAGGTGGAGGTTAGCAAAAGACTAGGAGCGACCAACTAAAAGAGCAATGCCGGTCATAATCATGCAGAGCGACAAAGCAACATTGAATCAGGCATGGAAGTTATATCGCTACTCAGAAACTAAAGATCATCAAGGCTTGACAGACTTTCTTTACAGTCTTAAATATGCGTGAGCATACGCCAAGTCAATCAAAATAAATTCTTGAAGGAAGATATTACTAAACCATACCACATCATAGGCAAACAAATCATGTTGGTACTCCAATAACACATTGGGAACCCCCCAGCTATTTGAGACTAACCATAAGAAAACATGAACTACTAAGCATCATTATGCACGTAGCATTTTTATCATAGACATATCAACCATGCAACAGAAGCAAACTCTCTTAATAAGATAAGCATGATAACTAAAGAGAGTTCAAGCAACCAACTAAACAAAAAGCTCTTTAAAAAGATAAGCATGAAAACTAAGAGCTAAGCATGACAGTAGCTATTGAAAGACAAAGAACACACACAACAAAGATAGATATGAAAATTCTATGTTATGTTCTAGGTAGAAGTGGAGCGTGTTTCTCTCCCACATAAAGAAAGCTGAGTTTCAACTCGTTATGAAAAGCTAAAGAAAACTAAAAAGGAAAACTAAAAGCAAGACGCTCCAAGCATAGCACATAACACATGAAGTGATAAAAATATAGTGGAACGAAGGACGAGCTGATAATGTTGATGGAGAAGGGGATGCACGGGGGCATCCCCAAGCTTAGACGCTTGAGTCTCCTTGAATATTTCTTGGGGGTGCATGGGGGCATCCCCAAGCTTGAGCGTTTGACACTCCTGAATCTTTTTATCATCTTCCCTCGCACACTTGAAAACTCCCTTCATACATAACTCATCATAATCTGATTAGCGAGGTTAGTACCCATAATAAAATAATTGTTCCTTGCTGGAAATAAGGATATTCTTGAAGGTCTACTGTTTCTCAAGATTGCCAAAAGGTTTTTGCAAAGAAAAAGCAAGCTCAAGGTTTGCAAAATGAAGGAAAGGCAAAACAGGACAGAATCTGTGAAAAACAGAACAGCAGGTAGTAAATGATTTTTTTCGGGGCACTTCTGCAACTCTAATAAAAAAACTCAGAACAGACGCACGAAATACAATTGTATAGAGCATGCTGTCGAAAAAATTCAGACCAAAAAGATGATCTGGTGATTTTATACGAATTTTTCTGTCCAAGGACATAATCTGTTTCCTGGACAGCACGTCACAACTTTTGAACTTTCTTGCAATCAGAGGCTACACTTGGCACTAATTTGAAAAGTAAAGATACAATGATGATGCTACTGTAGTAACAACATCAAGACACAACAAAAGCAAAATAAATTTTTTATTCATGTGGGCTGCCTCCCAAAAGCGCTTTCTTTTATGCCTTTAAGCTAGGCATAATGCATAGAGATCAAGTCTTATCAAAAGTAAAAAGAATAGCTAGCCCGTATAACGGACTCAAAAGGTAACTTAATCTTCTTTCGAGGGAAGTGTTCCATCCCTTTCTTGAGAGGAAATTGGAATTTTATATTCCCCTCTTTCATGTCAATGATAGCACCAACGGTGCGTAGAAAAGGACGTCCCAAAATAATTGGACACGAAGGTTCACATTCAATATCCATAATAGTAAAATCAACGGGAACGTAATTGTCATTGACAATGATAAGAACATCGTCGATCCTCCCCAAAGGTTTCTTTATGGAAGAATCAACGAGACGAACACCAAAAGAACAAGAATCAAAAGGTTTCAATTTAAGCATATCATATAGTCTTTTGGGCATAATGGAGGTACTAGCTACAACATCACATAAAGCATAGCAAGAGAAGTTATTCAACTTAATTTTAATCATAGGATCCCAACCATCTTCTAGCTTTCTAGGTATGGAGGCTTCTACTCTAAGTTTCTCCTCCCTAGCTTTGATAAGAGCATTAGTGATATGCTCTGTGAAGGCAAGGTTAAGCGTGCTAGTGCGGGGATCTCTAGACATCTTGTGAAGGAAATAAATAACTTCGGTAAGAGTGCAATTATCAAAATAGGTCACTACTATCAAGTAAAGTGGTAGTGGTGTCCTTTAGGTTCACTTGTTTGGTAGTTTCTATAGCCATAGCATCACCATTAATAGGTCCAATGGGACCAGGAGTGCACTGGGTGCTAAGAGTTTGGATATCCTCAACAACTTGGATAGTAGCAACAGTGTGGTGGGTAGGAAGGTTCTTAATTCTATCTTCTTCCTCCCTTTCTCTAGCCCATCTCTCTTTAAGTTTAGCCAACATCCTAATGTTTTCATTAATTTGCACTTGAATAGCATTCATAGGAGTGACCTTCCTCTCCTCAAGAGGAGAAGTTCTAATTTTAAGCAATTCTACTTCATTGGCTAAATTGTCTACCTTCGAAGAGAGATTATCTAGTTTGTTTAGCTTTTCTTCTACACTCTTATTAAAAGCTTTTTGGGTAGTGATGAAATATTTAAGCATGATCTCTAGTTCAGTAGTGGAGTTCTTGGTGCTAGGATAAGCATTGTTGTTCCCATAGGAATTAGAGGGGAACGGTCTAGGATTGCTACCAAAATTACTCCTATAAGCATTATTATTGAAATTGTTTCTAGAGATAAAGTTCACATCTACTTGTTCTTGAGCAATCTAAGAATTTAAAGGAACATCACGAGGATCAACAGAAGATTGCTTCGAAAGTAGAGACATGATCAAGTCAACTTTTTCATTTAGGGAGGAAATCTCCTCGACAGAGTTTACCTTCCTACCTGTTGGAGCGCGTTCGGTGTGCCATTGGGAATAGTTGGTCATCATCTCATCGAGAAGCTTCGTGGCAGCACCAAGTGTAGTTGACATAAAAGTTCCTCCCGCGGCCGAATCTAACAAGTTCCGCGAGGTAAAGTTCAAGCCTGCATAAAAAGTTTGGATAACCATCCAAGTAGTCAAACCATGAGTAGGGCAGTTCTTAACAAGAGATTTCATACGTTCCCAAGCTTGGGCAACGTGTTCATTATCCAATTGTTTAAAATTCATTATGTTACTTCTTAGTTGGATAATTTTAGCAGGTGGATAGTATTTTCCAATAAAAGCATCTTTGCACTTGTCCCATGAATCTATGCTATTTCTAGGCAAAGATTGAAACCAAATTTTAGCTCCTCCTCTCAAGGAGAAAGGAAAAAGCTTAATCTTAACAATATCACCGTCTACTTCTCGGTACTTTTGCATATCACAGAGTTCAACAAAATTGTTTAAGTGTAAAGCAGCATCATCTCCAGCACCGGAGAATTGATCTTTCATAACTAGGTTCAGTAAAGCAAGTTTAATTTCATACGAAGGTGCTGAAGTGGCAGGTGTAGTGATAGGTGTGCAGATAAAGTCATCGTTGTTGTGACTAGTGAAGTCACACAACTTGGTGTTTTCGGTGGAACCCATAGTAGCAAGCAAGCAAGATAACTATTTTTGTGATTTTCGATAAAAGATACTAAAGCAAAACTGAAAGGTAAACTAACAAGACTAAAAAGCAAAGGTAAAAGATAGCGTGCAACTCCCCTATCTTGAAGAGTGGAGTCCCCGGCAACGGCGCCAGAAAACTTTGCTTGATGGCTTCTCGCCCCTCGTTGGTTACCCCAAGTGGAAGGTTTGAGATGCAGTGTAGCGGAAGTTTTCCCTTGGCAAAGATACCAAGGATCGATTTCCCTAAGACTCCCAGTTTCAACAAGAAGGTGTCAACTGCTAACGGCGCCAGATATTAGCAATCAACGTGGACCTGCACACAGATACGAATAACTTTGCTCCCAACGAGTACAGAGAGGTTGTCAATCCCTCTGGCCTTGTCGTTTACAAAGGATCAAACGCAAGTGATAATAGTGATAGGTAATGCTGCAAATAGTAAGTAAAAACGGAAAGTAAATAGCGGATGTGATCAGTGATGGTAATATGGACCGGGGTCCCATGATGTTCACTAGTGATGTCTCTCTCCCAAAAGACGATAAAACAGCTATGTGAGGTAAACGAATTACAGCTGGGCAATTGACAGAATTATGTGCGCAAACCAATGCTAACTATGTTGCAAGAAAGGTAGAGGTTCAAAGCATGGGCGGTACGCCAAGGCAAGTAGACCGAAATCCATCTGCATCTACTACTAATCATCCACCTTGAGATATCTATCCAGAACATCTCGCTGGTATTAATTTGCGAGTCCCACCCATAGTGTAACTCAAAGCAACAGACAACTGCATTAAAAGAACTTTGCGTAAAGTAAACAATCCTTGCACCCGCGGGCACAAGCACCGTTGTTTTCCCCCTTGTGGCAACAGCACATCCCCTAGACTCATGTTTCTGTCACTCAAGCTAGTCATCGAGGGGCATGAACCCACAATCAAGCATAACGTTCCCTCTTGGAGTCACTACCTACTACTTGGCCAAAGCAATAAATAACAACGGAGAACATGCAAGAATTACTTACGAACATATATATAAAAGAGGTAGATCAAATATATTACTCAAACACAATCTGAACATAATCTCACAATCCATCGGATCCCAGCAAACTCATCATAGCAACAGCATAAGGATTACATATGTGCCTAAATGAAGGGCAGCTCACGAGGACTAATTAGTGAAGCACAAGAACAGGAGGAGAACATCACATAGCTACTAGTCATGGACCCATGGTCCAAGGGAGGCTACTCACAACTCATCCGGGAGGCGTCCATGGTGGTGGAGAAGCTCCCGGTGGTGATCCTCCCCTCCGGCAGAGTGCCGGGAAGAGTTCTCCTGGTGCTCCCGATCTTGGAAGCGCAGCGGCGGCGGAACAGAGATGAGATCGTGAAAAAGGGTTCCCGTCTCGAGGGTTTCGGGACACGATATAAATATATGCCAAAGGGGGGCATCAGCGGAGGCCTGGGGGGCCCAGGCGCCCCCCCCCCCCCCTGGCGCGGCCAGGAGGGGGCCGCGCCACCAGGGCGCCTGGAGCCCTGGTGGCCCCCCTCCGGCTGTACTTCGGGTGCCGGGAAGCTTCTGGAACGCTGATTTTTTATATAATTTTTCCGGGATTTTTCTGGCAGTTTTAGTAATGGGAAAACCTGAAATACAAAAACAGCAGAAAACAGAAACTGGCACTAGGGTGCACTGAGTTAATAGGTTAGTCCAAATATGATCAAAAGTGTATGGAAGTGTATAAATATCATAGCAATATCACCCAAAAGAGGCATGGAGCAAGCAGAAATTATAGATACGTTTTGGACGTATCAGTGGCCTCTCCAGCCATGTCGTTGAAGAGGTTGTCGATGTCAGGGAAGAAGTCATCGTTGGGAAGTAGTTGTCGGCGTCCGGATCGTCCGTGATGAAGCAGCCAGTAGTCGCGCTGAGCGCTCCCCGAAAACCTTATCACCCTTCTCTCGTACAAGATTCAAAGAGATGGAGTTTCAGAGGCCTACAGTTCCGACGTGCGGTGCACGCTGCAAGCCGGGATGAGGAAGACAACATCATCTCAGAGATTGAAACCGATGGCGAGAGGAAGAAGAAGTTCTGGTGCGTCTGTCTAGAGAGGAGCGACCTCCCTTTTATAGGCGCAGGAGAATGAGGCGAGAGGCCAGCGACGGAAGGTGAAACGAAAAGGTGGAGATGAAGCGAACAGTCAGCAACCAAAGGGTGCGCCGTTCGCATTCAAACTCCACTATAGCAAAAATATTTTCAACTTCCGTGTGACCTTTCGTATACCAGTCATGCGTAACAAAAATTTACAAATCGGGTCGGCTCATTCCCGCAACCCCCGACGCGTCGTGATGAGGCGTGGTGTGGCAAGGCAGGCATCGGAGGACGACCGCGCATGGATGTCCCTCTTGTTCTCATGCTCATACATGTGAGGAAAGAACCTCACTTATAAGGAGGTCTAACTCCCACCAAACTAGCAATGTGGGGCTAAACTTAAGTTCCACCTCTTGCCTTGCGCGAATGAGTTGCATGGGCCTCTAGGATTTATTAGGAATTTCTGAAACTGCTATTGGGATGGCCCATAAATAGACAAGTTCCAGCAATCCCCCATCAGATCCCAGAGGCACACACATTTTTTCCTTTGGTTCCAAAACACTGTTTTATATACCAGTACTGCACTGGAGACTGTTAAGTTGAACTTCCACCTAGAAATCTATGCTACACTAGTAAGCAACTTGAACAGTGGACTATGCCTTGAACTGCAAGTTTTCTGTGAATCTATCTTCACACAAAGCCTTGACCGATACTAGGTGGGTCTTCCCCGCGGGTGGAGCTTATGCGTCATACTCCGTGACCTTTCATGAGTTTACTAGAGCGAACCCTACTCTCATAGATTGCGACGTTTGACAATCAGACTCATATATGTGTGTTCTTCAAAAGATGTTCTGCAGGACAACATCTTTTCTTCAATGAGCCACTTAGAACACATTAAGATATACATCAGCCTGCCATGCAGATTTAGGAGAGTATTGCATCCTCGTGGAGTGGTATTGTTAATAGTAAGGATACTCTCCTCTCAGTTGACCAACAGCTTGTCTTCCACATCCAATTCACGGGATTTCTGATCACAAAGACTAGGTTACCACTGTGAACAACTCATATTGTGGGTCTCATACCCATCTCCCTTGATGCATTATCTATCACACTATGTGATAGACCCTTAATAAAAGGATCTGCCAGATTTTTAGACGTTTGGATATAATCCAATGCAATAACTCCGGAGTTTCTCATTTTCCTGACAGACTTTAACCTTCTCTGAACGTGTCTTGATGACTTCATGTTATCCTTTGAGCTACTTACTTTCGTGATCACAGTTTGATTGTCGCAGTTCATAAGGATACCCGATACAGGTTTCTCAACTACTGGCAAGTCATTCAAGAGCCGACGAAGCCAATCCGCTTCGACAGTAGCTGTATCTAGTGCTGTGAGCTCTGCTTCCATTGTTGACCTCATTAAGATGGTGTGCTTGCAAGACTTCCAAGAAACAGCGCCACCTCCATGAGTGAAAACATATCCGCTCGTGGCCTTTATCTCATCAGCGTCTGAGATCCAGTTTGAGTCACTATACCCTTCAAGCACCTTTGGGTGCCCGGTGCAGTGAATTCCATAATTCGCAGTGCCTTTCAAATAACGCATAACTCTTTCTAGAGATTTCCAACGATCATCTCCCGGTTTTGAAACAAATCAGCTCAGTTTGCTAACAACAAAAGAGATGTCGGGTCTTGTAGCACTGGCTAAATACATAAGTGAGCCAATAATATGAGAATATTTCAATTGATCTCTAGCAATTCCTCGATTCTTTCGAAGCAGCACGCTAGCATCATACGATGCTGGACAGGGCTTGAAGTGACTATACCCAAAGCGACTCAAGATCTTTTCCACATAGTGAGATTGAAGCAATATAATCCCACCATCATTGTCCCTCATCAACTTGAAGTTTAGAATCACATCAGCCACTCATAAATCCTTCATCTCAAAACAATGAGATAAGAAATCGTTGACCGCTACCTCTTGAGCATGCGTTGATTTCCCTTGAAGAGGAAAGGTTGATGCAGCAAAGTAGCGTAAGTATTTCCCTCAGTTTTTAAGAACCAAGGTATCAATCCAGTAGGAGACTACACGCAAATCGCCTAGTACCTGCACAAACAATCAAGAACCTTGCAACCAATGCGATAAAGGGGTTGTCAATCCCTTTCACGGCCACTTGCAAAAGTGAGATCTGATAAAGATAATAAGATAAGTACTTTTGGTATTTTTGTTGTATATATTGGAAAATAAATATTGCAAAATAAATAGTAAACTAAAATTGTAGATCGGAAACTTATATGATGTAAAGTAGACCCTGGGGCCATAGGTTTGACTAGTGGCTTCTCTCATGATAGCATAAATTATGGTGGGTGAGCAAATTACTGCCGAGCAATTGATAGAAAAGTGTATATTTATGAGAATATCTAGGCATGATCATGAACATAGGCATCACATCTGTGTCAAGTAGACCGAAACGATTCTGCATCTACTACTATTACTCCACTCATTGACCGCTATCCAACATGCATCTAGAGTATTAAGTTCATAAGAACGGAGTAACGCCTTAAGCAAGATGACATGATGTAGAGGGATAAACTCAAGCAATATGATATAAACCTATCTTTTTATCGTCGATGGCAACAATACAATACGTGCCTTGCTGCCCCTGCTGTCACTTGGAAAGGACACCGCAAGATTGAACCCAAACCTAAGCACTTCTCACATTGCAAAAAAGATCAATCTAGTAGGCCAAACTAAATTGATAACTCGAAGAGACTTGCAAAGATATCAAATCATGCATATAAGAATTCAGAGAAGAACCAAATATTATTCATAGATAAACTTGATCATAAATCCACAATTCATTGGATCTCGGCAAACACACCACAAAAAGAATTACATCGAATAGATCTCCAAGAACATTGAGGGGAACTTTGTATTGAGAACCAAAGAGAGAGAATAAGCCATCTACTCCCTCCGTTCGGAATTACTTGTCGCAGAAATCGATGTATCTAGACGTATTTTAGTTCTAGATACATCCATTTCCGAGACAAGTAATTCCGAACGGAGGGAGTAGCTAATAACTATGGACCCGAAGGTCTGTGATAAACTACTAACACATCATCGGAGAGGCTATGGTGTTGATGTAGAAGCCCTCCGTGATCAAACCCCCCCCCCCTCCGGCGAAGCGCCGAAAAAGGCCCCAAGATGGGATCTCATGGGTACAGAAGGTTGCGACAGTGGAAAAGTGGTTTCGTTGCTCTCTCCGATGTTTCTAGGGTACAAGGGTATATATAGGCAGAAGAAGTACGTCGGTGGAGCTATGAGGGGCCCACGAGGGTGGGGGCGCGCCTACCCCCCTGATGCGCCCTCCTGCCTCGTGGCCGCCTCGTGGCATTCCAGACTTCAACTCCAAGTCTTCTAGTTTGCTTTCGGTTCAAGAAAGATCCTCCCGAAGGTTTCGTTCCGTTTGGACTCCGTTTGGTGTTCCTTTTCTGCAAAACACTGAAATAGGCATAAAAACGGGAATTGGCATTAGGCCTTAGGTTAATAGGTTAGTCCCAAAAATAAATTTACCGCTCCCTGGCCAAAAGAAAATGTATGTTTGGGGAGAATCAAGATGAAGAACAGACTCCTGATGCTGAACCTGACTCGTGTGAAACTGGATCGATTCCATTGACCTGCTGCTGAACCTGTTAAATTTTTGCAGGTGGGGATATCATCAGAAGCCAACACAGTGGTGGCAATTGAGATCGCAAAGAGGCCAGAAAACAAAGGCAAGCTCTTTTTTTTAAAACATCAGTACAGACACAAGCGCTTATATACACGCGCATACACTCACCCCTATGAACGCACACACGCAAACCCTACCCCTATGAGAACCTCCGAAAGACTCATTGTGATATGTCATACATACCCATCTCTGTCAAAAATATCTAAAAAAATGTTAACTTGAAGAAGTTTCAGAAGAGTAACTAACAAATGCGCCTGTTGTTTCAGACTGTTCATCCGAGCGCGGGAGATCGGTCGTCAGCTCTATTGGAGGGTCTGGTGAAGAAATCTGAGGCAACACAGTCAGTGCCAGTGGACTAACTTGGAACCATAGAACGCACACAAAATAAATCACTGCCTACCATACTGCAAGTGCTAGTTGTAGTGCCTCATTTGCAATTCTTCAGTCTGGTCCTCATGTGGAGCTCGTGTAAACAACAGTTGTAAAAAAAGCGACTTTACCTCTCTGGACATCTATCGGCAGATGTCCGGTTTCGCGGACTTGATGATGGAACCATCGCACGGGTTAGCTTGAAAGGGTTCATGGCACACAAAGGACACAAAGGGGTTTATACTAGTTCGGCCCCTTCGAGAAGGTAAAAGCCTACGTCTAGTTGGTTTGGTATTGCTTGGGCGTCGGATTACAGGGAGCAGAATCGCTTGCCTGCGTCTCGACGGATCGATTGTTGCTTGTCCCTAAACCGGTGCCGGGTCGTCCCTTTATATAGAGGTGACGCCTGGTCCGATTTACAGAGTCCCGAGGCCGGCTCATAATCGTGTCCGCCTCGGTCTCTGCCCCTTTCTTTCTTATCCCTCAAGTTACATCTCTTCGGCGGTTTACAAATCGTATTTCTATATATGGGCCTTGAAATCTCATGGGCCGTAATCTCTACTAATAATAAACCAAGTACGATATAACTAAGCCGGTTTACAATATCCGGTTTATACCTATTAACCATATCCCTGACATTAGGCCCCAGAATGATTTGAACTTGTTCATATCAGTCTCCATCGTTTCCTGCAATTTCTCTTCTGTCTTCATTTTTTGTAAACCGGCTCTGACGTCATCCTCCAAAATCATTAAAGTCTGACAATGACATCATCTCCGCATTTAACGCCGCGAGCTGTACTGTAGTTTGTTTTTAATGGTTATCCCGAGAATCGAGGCGTTCAACGGATCTTTATCCGATTTTTCTCCCTTGATTACCGCACCTGTCGCTTCATATATGCCTCTCTGTCTATAAATAATGCCGCCCCTCCTCATTCTTCCTTCTCGCATCTTCTTCCTCCTTCCGCTTCCTGACCCGCAAGAACTCCATTGCTGCTTGAGCTCAAGAACGCCGCCGACGACCGCAGGATCTTCAGCCTTCGACCGGCCGCTGCATCAACCTGAGCCTTGACCAGATTCTCTCCGCCGCCGATTCTCGCTGTCCCTGGTACGTTTATCCACCTCTCTGTAGATCTGTGTCCGCCATTGCTTCGCCTGTATTCTTCCGCCATTAGGGCTGCCGATGAAGCTCCGTTCCTTCGTAGATCTTTTTCTCATAAAAACCTTGTAATCTTTAGGCCCTAATCTGTAGGTCTCCCGCTCAGTACCAGATTAGATCTCGCCATAATAACCCTGTAGTTTTATCCATTCCACCATTAGAGCTTCCGCCTTTTAGAACTCTGCCATTTAGAACTTTTTGCACTAGTTCCGCGGATTTAGCTGTTGCACCTTGCCCTTTAGATCTTGTTGTTTTTATTTCCGCCGTTGCCTGCTTTAGGTCTCCTTTTTATGCACCTCCTGTAAACTCATCTGCTCTGAATTGGACCTCTGTAGATTTCCCGTGTAATTTTCGTTTCTTTATCTCATTATGCTCAGATCTATTTCTTCTTAGCAATGCGTTGAAAACCTGTTTTTCTCTTCAATAGATCTGCTAAGTATGCTCCGATTTAGATCGTCATGTCATAAACCGGAAATGATGTAACCTGATGCAATAACTTTAAACTATTCCTCTTCAACTGCCATTTAAACCGGAAATGATAAAACTCTGTTTCATAATTGCCGGTTTAATCTTGCCAAATAATTCTCCGTTTTAACCATTGCATATCATGAATAAATCCCGGATCGTTGCTTTTTCATAATCCGTCTTTGCACTTTCTCTTCTTCAGCACCTTGCTCAAATGGCTAAGCAGTATGTTTCGTGCGACTGGGTTCGTTCTGTCGTGACTGAAGAAGATTTAGTCAAACTATCAAGCATTGGCACGTTAGGTCCTCGGGCCGAATTGAAATGGCGCGCTCCGGGTAATGAGTGTCCTCCCACTCCTAGGTCCGGGGAAGTGATCGTATTTCTGGATCACATCTCCAGGGGTTTCTCTCCCCCCGGTTCAAAATTTTTCCGGGACGTCCTTGCCACTTTCCAGCTGCATCCACAGGACATCGGGCCAAACTCCGTTTCCAATATTTGTGATTTCCAAGTTTTTTCTGAAGCGTATCTGCAAGAAGAGCCTTCGGTTGATCTTTTTCGGGATTTCTTCCATGCAAACCGGCGTACTGAATTCACCAGCGGGCCTCACCAAGAGCTTGGTGGTATCAGTATTCAGAAAAGGAGGGATGCAGTTTTCCCTCACGCCTCCTTGAACACTCATCCAAAGGACTGGAACAAGTCCTGGTTTTACTGCGTAGACACATCTCCTGAAGGTGAAAACCCCTTGCCGGGTTATCGTGAAACTCGTATCCCGGCAAATCACCCCCTGCCACAACGACTAAGTGCTACTGAACGGATCCAGTTTTCTCCACAGCTCTCCAAGCTGAGAGCTTTCATGGCTAATGGCCTGATCGGCACTGACTTCCTTCGCTGCTGGTTATCATGGAGTATTCTCCCCTTAAGCCGGCGCCCTGATTTGATGTGCAACTATTCCGGTAAATCGGATGATCCTCAGAGATTTTCTAAGGAGAAGTTGTCTGAATCGGAAGTGATTGAATCGGCCAAGAAAATTGTCAATCCTGCTCTAACAGACTGCACTGAAGTTGGCTTGGCCCCATACTTCAAAAAGAATAAGCTGCCTGAACTAAGTGTCTTTAACTTGTACTTTATAAACCGTCCTCTTTGAACCGTCTTTTACTTGCTTTTGCTTTTTTCATTTAGGCTGATGATCCTTTCTGGAGAAGGAAACCTTAGGAAAAACCTGCAAGGCAAGCTCGCCGAAAAACTCCTGCAAATAAGAAAAGGAAAGCAGCCGTTGACGCCGGTTCTCCTTCTGAGGATGATGATCCGGACTCCGAGGTACGCCTTACTCCGGTTTATATTCTGCCTTTATATACTTGTTCATATCTCTAATGATGTCCTTTTCACAGGATCCACTCGAAGGTGATAACCCGGCGGAGATTGAGGTAACCCTTATTTCTTCCGATTCAGAACCCCCTCCTCAAAAGAGCCGTCGGACTGTTAGAAAGTATCAATTTTCTCATCCTTATGCTAAGTTGGATCCCAATTTTACTTTGAAGAAACAACAGCACGAAGCCTTGCGCCGGACCACTCGCCATAGCGGCTTGGCAGTGGAGTCCTCTGGAATTTCGTTAACTCCGGCTCGAAAACGCCGTGCTGAGGTGATGCTCTCTCCAACTCTTCTTCACCCCAAGGCCGGTCTTATCAGAAAACCACTTAAACCGACTGATCCTGATTATCAGGAAACTCCACTGTCTTCCTCTGGCGAATCAACCGCTACACAGCTTCCACCTTTGAAGACTGTCCCAGGGTAATCCTCTTTACTTCTTCTGGTTTATGATCTTCTTTTTCTTTATAATGCTGACTTATCTTTGCTTGTTTTTTTTTCAGCAAACCGAAACCCAGCAAAAGAACCAAGGGTAAAAAGCCTGCTGTTGATCCCTCTGCCGATGAACCAGTAATTGAGCCGTCAACAGCTATCCCTCCTGAAGGTACCCCTGTCACTCCGGTTCAAGAACCTGTTCTTGATACTCCTGCCACTGATGCTGCCCAAGATCCTCCAAACCCGGCCCGGGTTAGTTCTCCTCAAGTTAACCCGGGATCTCCTGATCCGGCTCAAGCTGAAGTTACTCCTCCCAATGCCCCTACTTCCCCTGACGTTGTGGTTACTGGCGCTGCTTATGTTGCGCCAGCCAAACCCACCGTTTTAGCAAAACATACTGCTAAAGCGGAGAAAGTAACTCAAGAAAAGGGGAAGTGGAGTACGGACATATCCAGTCTTTCGAGTATGAGTGCTCAAGACATTTATTCCGGCTATTTGAGCCGGCTCCACAGCAGCCGGGACTATGAAGCCAGCTTAGTAAACTTGATGAGAGAGAAATACGAAGTAAGTTTTCCTGTTCTGACTTTGCTTTGTTTTGACGCATTTTTATCTTCTAACAGCCACCAAGTTCCGGTTTATCTTCTTTATTGAAGGTAATCCGGAACTTTGTAGTTTTTAACTGCTGATCCATACATTAGCCCCCAAGTATCAAGTAGATAACTTGTTTATGTAGTTGATACTTGTAAAAAATTGTCTCTGATGCATTGCTTCAACTGCCATTAGCCCCCAAGTGTCAAGTATACAACTTGGTTGTGTGCTTGAGACTTGTAAAAATTGTCTTTGATGCATTGCTTCAACTGCCATTAGCCCCCAAGTGTCAAGTATACAACTTGGTTGTGTGCTTGAGACTTGTAATTTCTAATCTTACCTTTGAACTTTTGTCTACAGGCTGAGCTAAACCGGAATGCTGTGGAAAACAGTGAACTTCGAAGCCGGCTTATAGAGACTGAGGCAGCCGCTTCAAAGGCGAAGAAAGAACTTCAAGTGAGTTTAAAAACTGCTGAAGACTTGAAGAAGTTCTTTGATGAGGAACGGACTGCTTTTGAAGTCCAGAAGAAGGATCTTGAAAAGCGTGTTCAAGATGCCGAAGGAGCCCTTAACCCGGTTACTGAAGAATTGGCCGGGCTAAAATGCCAAATTGATTTGATGACCTCTGCTATCTTTGGTAAGCATAACCTTAACCTCTGTCGGCTATCTTTGCAAACTGTGACCTGTACCGGTTTAACTTTCATTGTTTTATGTAGGACGCCGGGTCTCCCATCTTGGTGATGACATACGGAAGAAATTGAAGGCTTGCTATACACTGGTCGAACAACTCTACTCAGGAGCACAAAGGATTATCAGCTCCACTTCCTTTGGTAAACCGGCTCCTTCAACCATCAAGGCTACTTTGAACAGTTTGTCCATTCTGCCAACTCGTCTTGAAGAGGTGAAGAAATCAGCTGCTCGTGGAGGTGCTCTTCTGGCCCTTACAAGGGCTAAAGCTTGGGTTCCAGACCTTGATCCGGAAGAAGTGTTAACCGGATTTCCTGATACCAAGGAGGATGGTTCGGCCTTTGACGAAAAAGATCTTTATGTTCTGACCAAGGAAGTGCGTCCCCTTGCCAGCAAGATTGCACTGGAATCTGACTTGTCTCGATATCATCCAGCGTACAACCTACAGAACGAGCGGATGGATCGGCCGGTTTACGATGTTGCAAATTTAATTCCGCCGGTTCGTCCTCACACCTTTGCTCCTGACATTGACCCTGCTGAGTTAATCAACGATGAAGTATATTTCCGTGCCTTGGCCAAGATTGATTGGCGTGCACCAGATTTCCCGCCGCTTCACGAGGAGGAAGATGTTCCGGAACAAGGTGGTGGCCAATCATCCCGGCAAGGAGAAGCGGAATTTTGAATGTTATTGCTGTAATCATAATTGTTATTCCGTAAACAATGTTTCCAACTATTCGGCTCTTATGCCTTGTAATAGGTTTAGCTGAAACTTGTGCACTGTGATCCGGCTTTTGGTCTTTATAAGTACTCGTTCGCTGACTTGTTGATTGATGCGGATTCCCTGCTCTGTCCATAAAAAAGATAAAAAATATGTCCTAGTGGTTTTACCACTGGACGGATTAAATTGTTCTCTTAATATAACTAATAAGCATATCTTTAACAAATATCTGTGATACCTGAATTGCATGTAACCAAAATACCTTAAACCGGCAGGATGTTTAAAATTACTTTAATCAGTCTTCATCAATTCCAGTAAACCCTTGAAACTCTTCAGCTCAACTTATCCATAAATTTTTCTTTTCTCGGTTCAGCAATTTGTAACTTGTATCTGACTGCGTGCTGCCAATTGTCAGCTCATCATGAAGTCAAGCCGGGCTACGATGAACGCCGGTTTAACTCTCGCTGGTGCTCATGACCCAGACTTTATAACACTAGATAGGCGGTTAACTTCTAGAGCTGTTCCCCTAGGTTAGAAAGGTTATGAAACACAAAAATCATCAAGAAACACATAATTATTGTAAATCAAACTATGCAATCAAGGCTTTTTCAAAGAGCTGCCAGGCTCAAAACAAGATTTAGCCATTCATGGGGATGTGGGCGAACCCGACTGTCCCCAGGGGCCGGGTCATCATTTGAACGTGGGCGATACCACTGTTCAGGGAGCCCAAAAATTCATAACATAGCCATTCAAGGGGTGTGTGGGCGAACCACTGTCCCCAGGGGCCGGGTCATCATTTGAACATGGGCGATACCACTATTCAGGGAGCCCAAAAATTTATAACATAGCC
>LR738715.1:871830998-871868459 GCA_902687465.1 Secale cereale | reverse complement strand
GCTGCATTATTAGTACAAGGAAATAACAACCGGAGGACATAACAAAATTTATCACCTCTGGGGGAAGTTAAAACCACTCCGGCCCCTGAGCCCTCCAACTGTTTCGAACCGTCGAAGTGAATCGTCCAATAAGTGAGATCCGGCTTCTCCTCCGGGGTCTGCAATTCTGTCCAGTCGTTGATGAAGTCCACCAGTGCCTGAGATTTGATAGCAGTACGTGGTACATATTTCAATTCATGTGGACTGAGCTCAATGGCCCACTTGGCTATTCTGCCTGTTGCTTCTCTATTCTGGATTATATCTCCCAACGGAGCCGAGCTGACCACAGTTATCGGATGCCCTTGGAAATAATGCTTCAACTTCCGGTTCGCCATGAACACCCCATACACCAATTTCTGCCAATGAGGGTATCTTTGCTTGGACTCGATGAGTACTTCACTCACATAGTAAACCGGACGCTGAACCGGATGTTCTTTCCCTGCTTCCTTGCGCTCAACCACAATTGCAACGCTAACTGCCCGTGTGTTTGCAGCAACATATAGTAGCAAAGGCTCCTTGTCAATAGGGGCAGCTAAAACCGGCGGCTTCGCTAGTTGCTGTTTCAGATTCTCAAACGCTGTATTCGCTTCATCACTCCAAATGAACCGGTCCGTTTTCTTCAACATTTGATAAAGCGGGATCGCCTTTTCTTCTAAGCGACTGATGAACCGGCTCAACGCCGTGATCCGGCCAGCTATGCGCTGAACATCATTAATGCAAGCCGGTTTCGTCAAAGATGTGATGGCCTTGATCTTCTCCGGGTTGGCTTCTATTCCCCGGTTTGAGACCAGGAATCCCAAAAGTTTACCAGCCGGGACACCAAAAGCACATTTCTCCGGATTGAGCATCATCCTGTAAGCCCGAAGATTATCAAAGGTTTCTCTGAGATCTTCTATCATTGTCCTCTCCTCCTTTGACTTAACCACAATGTCATCTACGTAAGCATGTACGTTCCTTCCTATCTGTCCTTTCAAACAATTCTGAACACAACGCTGATAAGTTGCCTGCGCACACTTGAGTCCAAAAGGCATAGATACATAGCAAAAAGCACCAAAAGGGGTTATGAATGCCGTCTTCTCTTGGTCTTCAACTGCCATTTTGATCTGGTGATAGCCTGAGTACGCATCCAGAAAGCTCAGCCGCTCACACCCTGCTGTAGCATCAATAATTTGATCAATGCGAGGTAGAGCAAAAGGATCAGTTGGGCAAGCTTTATTGAGATCTGTGTAGTCCACACACATCCTCCACTTCCCATTCTTCTTTAGAACTAGCACCGGATTAGCCAACCATTCCGGATGAAACACTTCTACTATGAAACCTGCCGCCAAAAGCTTAGCCACTTCTTCTCCTATGGCCTTGCGCCTCTCTTCGTTGAAGCGGCGCAGATACTGCTTTACCGGTTTAAACTTCGGATCAATATTTAACTTGTGCTCAGCGAGTTCCCTCGGTATACCTGGCATGTCAGAGGGCTTCCATGCAAAGATATCCCGGTTCTCACGGATGAACTCGATGAGCGCGCTTTCCTATTTAGGATCCAAGTTAGCACTGATGGTGAACTGCTTAGATGAATCTCCGGGCACAAAATCGACCTGCTTAGTCTCTTCCGCTGATTTGAACTTCAAAGCCGGATCATGCTCAGTGGTTGGCTTCTTCAGCGGAGTCATGTCTGCCGGATCAACATTATCCTTGTAAAATTTTAACTCTTCCGTGGCACATACCGCTTCTGCATAAGCTGCATCACCTTCTTCACACTCCACTGCTATCTTACGACTGCCGTGCACCGTAATCGTGCCTTTATGACCCGGCATCTTGAGCTGCAGATAAACATAACATGGCCTAGCCATAAATTTAGCATAAACCGTCCTTCCAAACAAAGCATGATACGGACTTTTGATTTTGACAACTTCAAAGGTGATCATCTCCGATCTAGAATCATGCTCATCCCCAAAGGTAACTTCTAAGTCAATCTTACCAACTGGATAAGCTGACTTACCTGGGACCACCCCGTGAAACACTGTGTTTGATGTCCTTAACTGTTTATCTGTCAGACCCATACGGCGAAAGGTCTCATAGTATAATATGTTGATACTGCTACCTCCATCCATGAGGACTTTAGTGAACCTGTATCCTCCTACCTGAGGTGCCACCACCAAGGCTAAATGTCCCGGATTATCTACCCGTAACGGGTGGTCCTCCCTGCTCCAAACAATGGGCTGCTCTGACCATCGTAGAAACTGCGGTGTCGCCGGTTCTACCGCATTAACAGTCCGCTTTAAAACCTTCTGGTCTCTTTTGCATAGACTTGTGGTGAAAACATGATATTGGCCGCTGCTCAACTCCTTTGGATTACTCTGGTACCCGGATTGCTGTTGTTGCTGCGGACGCTGCTGCTGCTGATTTCCTTGGTTATTGTGACTCCCTTGGCCCTGCTGCTGATTATTCTGATTGTTGTAACCACCTTGATGATACGACTGATTTCCCTGATTCTGATAACCACCTTGATAATGTGATTGGCTTCCTTGACCATTATAGTTTCCTTGACCACCTGGGCCGCCTGGCCGGGATTGATAACCACCGTTGTTCCCTTGATAACCGCTGTTGCCCCTATATCCTGAACCGGAATTGTTCCCTTGGTAACCCGGGCCATAAAACCCGGGCCCTAAACCGGCATTCGGGGGCCGGCTATGAGGATTAAAACGGCCATTCCCTGCTATCGTGGGGTTCAGACATTCTCTTGCAGTGTGCCGTGCAGGCCCCTTACTCCCGCTATGCTTTATACAGGGTTGATCCAAATCCGGCTCCCAACCCGGATTTCCTCCACCGGCTTGGCGAGCGGGACCCTGCTGATTTCCCTGAAAACCGCCTTGAACCTGTGTATTAGCCACAAAATCGGAGCTGCTTTCCGGTTTCCGTTTGCCCAACACACCTGAAGTGATCGGACTGGCTGACGCCGGTTTACCAGTCTTGCTGGCCTTTCCCGCTTTATCTCCTTCTGGCTCCGGATACTTGGTATTATCTGAGTCTCCGTACTTCACCAAGGCACTCATCAAAGTCCCCATGTCATTGCACTCTCGTTTGAGCCGTCCGAGTTTTAATTTCAAAGATTCAAACCGGCAATTGTTCTCCAAGGTTACAATTGCGGTGCTCGGATTAATACCGTTTGAGGAGTGCAAGATCTCTGCCACTCTGCGTACCCAAGCTGCTGTAGACTCCTGCTCTCCTTGCACGCATGCTGCTAAATCTATCACCGACATAGGTTGCTTGCATGTATCTTTGAAATTTTTGATGAACTGACTACGCAGCTCCCCCCATGATCCGATGGAATTCGGAGGAAGTCCCTTTAGCCAAGTCCGGGCCGTTCCTTCAAGCATCATAGTGAAATATTTGGCACAAGCCGATTCATCCACGTCCAGCATCTCCATAGCCATCTCGTAGCTTTCCACCCAAGCCTCGGGCGGTAAATCGGCTGTGTAATTGGGCACCTTGCGAGGTCCTTTGAAATCCTTGGGCAGCTTAACGCTCCGCAGGGCCGGGACAAGACACTGTATCCCAAAACCGCTCGCTGTCGCTCCTGTCCCCGTAGTGCCGGTGTGAACTGGCGTCGACTGGCGGATCTCCTCCCTGGCCTCCGATCAAGGCCGGTTTCGATCCGGGGCTGGCATCTCTGCCCTTGCCGGATTATCTTGCCTGTGCTGATGTCTCCTCCGTTCGCTGCTAGATACTTCGGGCTCCTCCCAATGTCTAGAGTAACTTCGGTTGGGACGTGGTGTTGAATGCAACCTTTCCCTGCTGTGAGAGTACGCTTGCTGCTGTATTAACGCCGTGTTGAGTAACCTCTGGGCCCTGCGCGCCTCTATCGCTACAGGGGATGTTTCTTCCACAGGTAAAGCGGCCAACCGTGCTGCCGCTGCAGCGATATTATCCACAGGGTTTGAATAGTGCCCCGGGGGGACCGGAACATAAGGCGCCGATGTAATCCGTCGCTCCCGCTCCGCGGCGGGTTGCTGAACCGGTTCCTCTCGAGCCGGTGGGCTTCTCCGGTTTAAGATCGGATTGTTACTGGCCCCAGCCCCCGGTGTTCTGAACAAATTCGCAGATTCATAACCCGGCGGCAGGCGGGATCGATATTTTCGTCCTCTTACCCCTTCCATGGAAGCCTGTTCCATCCTTAAGTGAAAAGCTTGTTCATCCAACTCCGCTTGCCTTATCGCTAGCATCTCTCCTTCTGCCTTTAAATCCTCCTTTAACTGATCGATCCGGGCCTTCAACTGAAGAAGCACTGCATCATGTTGCGCCTTGTCTGCTGGAGCTACGACCTCTACTGCCTTAGCCGCGAACTCCTCCATCAAGGTGGATAGAACCGCAGTAACGGAGGGATTTGAACCGCTTCCTCCTGCGCCAGCCTCCGCTGTTGTTCCGTTCGTCGGGGGTTGTGAACCGGCCATGAAAACCGCCACCCGGTTTGGCGGGTCGGAGGGGCCCGGAATACTGTTTCCATCGGACTCACCCTCAGACCGGCCGTCCCGCAACTGATACAGAGATTCAGTTTCCCCGGACGAAGATTCGTCGTCTGAACAGACGACGGTTGCACCATCAGATTCCGATCCGTCCTCAGCTTGTCCTCCGTGAATCGCTCCAACTAACACATGCTTCATGGCAGGTTGAATCCGGGTCGACCTCGCACGCTGAGCCGGCTCGACGATGTTGGGGAAGGTGTCCGGCTCAGGTCCCGGTCCACCGATTTTGCCAATGAAGACTTGGATGCTGCCGAAGGGGACCCGGTACCCGTATTCAATCGAATCGGCCTCCGGTCCCCAACCCGCGTCGTCGATGTAGATCCGGCTGCGACGACTCTTGGTCATCCGGCCGACTGCGTAACCCTTTAATCCCTTGAGGCCGCCTTCCGAGAACTAGAAACCATCGTGCGCCGGCCCCACGGTGGGCGCCAACTGTCGTGGAATTAACACGGCAGATGTCCGGTTTTGCGGACTTGATGATGGAACCATCGCACGGGTTAGCTTGAAAGGGTTCATGGCACACAAAGGACACAAAGGGGTTTATACTAGTTCGGCCCCTTCGAGAAGGTAAAAGCCTACGTCTAGTTGGTTTGGTATTGCTTGGGCGTCGGATTACAGGGAGCAGAATCGCTTGCCTGCGTCTCGACGGATCGATTGTTGCTTGTCCCTAAACCGGTGCTGGGTCGTCCCTTTATATAGAGGTGACGCCTGGTCCGATTTACAGAGTCCCGAGGCCGGCTCATAATCGTGTCCACCTCGGTCTCTGCCCCTTTCTTTCTTATCCCTCAAGTTACATCTCTTCGGCGGTTTACAAACCGTATTTCTATATATGGGCCTTGAAATCTCATGGGCCGTAATCTCTACTAATAATAAACCAAGTACGATATAACTAAGCCGGTTTACAATATCCGGTTTATACCTATTAACCATATCACTGACACTATGTAAACTAATATAAGAGCATTTAGATAACTAAAGTAGCGATCTAAACGCTCTTATATTAGTTTACGGAGGGAGTATGTGTGTTTGAGTTGCAGGGGTCATAGGTGAAACGATGTTATGTACATTGATGTTGCCAAAGCCGAACAAACTTTGTTCTGTCAGTGAGCCCGGCGCCGACGTGGCTTCTCGGACCGCCTCAACAGGTGATCCACAGGGTCGCGTCGTACTTGGGGTTGAACCGGTGAGCCCGCTTTGCTGGAGCGGCTTCAACCGTGTGAACAGCCTCATCCTTCTGTGCTTCTGGTCCCCGCCTCCTCTTCTCCCCTTCTCCTGGCAGCAAGGTGGCGGCATCAATGGACAGCGTCTCGCTGCTCGTCCTCCTCTTCCTCGCCCCCCACACAAGCTGCAGTCCCGACTCGCTGCTGCCGACTTCCTTCATCAGGTCAGCTGTAGCATATAAACATAACAGAGGTGTGATTTGGTTATTTTCATTTAATACTCCCTCTGTAAAGAAATATAAGACCGTTCAGATCTGCAAACGAGGATTTCTTGGTTCTTTGGTAATAACAATGCATGCTGCAATAGAAACTAGTAAGTGGTAAATGGTAATTGCCGATGACTATCTCTCTGTTATGAATGATTACCAGTCAGGGTCTCCCTCTCCTATTCGAGGCAGGAAACCAGAATCGACATACGGAAATCATGGACAACATGGAATGAACTCTACCTGGTTCCATGTTCAGAATCACCCGGGAAGTGCACCCTTTACTGTCATTATCTGAACCGATGATTATGTTAACTGCTTCCTGCATTTTCAAACACAAGAACGAAGCCACGATCACACACTAAATATACGGCAAACATAACTTTTCAGTCTACTGCAGAAGCACGTATGAAAAGTTACAGCTGCAGCTTCAGGCATGTTTCAGTAAATTCATAGGTATGCTTATTTCAGAACCGTAACTCAATGGTATGCTTTTTTCAGTGGTGTGCTTTTTTCAGAACCAAAACTCACAGGTATCCTTTTTCCAGAAGGACATTGGCCCTGAACTGTAAGCAGTATTACAACAGGTGTTTCCTTTGCTCGAGGTATCCTATACCAATTTCATTACGGTACAAAGGGACAAGGTATCACAGGTTACCTTCTTAGTTGGCTCTTGGGGATTGACCTTTTGATTCAACACGTCTTTCTGTATAGGTGCTAGCCTGTAGCTTGTACCAACCATATGGGCTGCTTTTGCCTCACCCTGTTCTACCTTTGGCTTCAGAACTGACGCCCTTGTAGTATAAGTGGAACATGCAGGAAGGCTGGCATTAATAGGCAAGCTTTGTCAGAATCCAGAAATCTAACAAGGACATAATTAGCGAAACAGTGAAGACATGATGTATATGCAGAGTCATATTTGTAGTACAACTGAAAAGTCATGAATATAATCTTCCCGAAGAAAGAGAGAAAGAGTGTTTTGGAGCAATACAATATGCACCATTTCAAGATTTGAATTGCCAGCATTAAACCAGCTCTGTCATGAATTAAGCATCTTACCACAGGATTATGCAGATATGAATGGTCATTTGAACCTTTTGAAAAGTTTAACAATCTTCGCACTTGTGCTTGAGGATTTCAAATTTTAGTCTTAGTTAGCACATGAAGAAACCTTTATTTAACACCACTTCATGAAAACTATGACTTAAATTCTCCAAATTACAGGGCATACATGCAGTGCTCTGATGCTCCTTCTATTTGCAAAAACACCTAGGTTAAATCTAGCATCGTGAGATTCAGGTAAAGAAAATCTTGTGGGTAGAACTGAAATGACAGCGAGAAAACTATCATGAAAAAAGGAATTAAAGGGTACGTCTAGGAACCTTTGTATAACATCTCTGTATATTTATCTAACAACTGAACTATGTAAGAAACTGGGACTAGAATATTACGGTTTTGTTGCCGATATTTGTTCCATATGGGGCCTTCCATCTGCTACTGGTATTCGGTCCTTCTGGGGCGTTGCATCTATAACTGGTATTTGTTTCAGCTGGGACCTTCCATTTCCTTCTGGAACCTGGTTGATGATCATGGGGCTTCCATTTGCCACTGGTGTTTGGTTCATCAGGGGTAGTCCATTTGCTACTGGTGTCTGGTTCACTGTAGGTCGTTCGTTTGCTACAGACATCTTGTTCATCAGGGGACTTCCTTTTGCTACCACATGGTCCTTCAGCCAAGACAGAAAAGACAGTGAGACAAGGATAAGAAAAGACTTATGGATTCAGTTAGTCGAGTAATGAGTAAACATACTGGCAGCATTGGCATTACAGCAGACCTAGTACTCAGAGACCTGATATCTCTAACAACCCCCTGCATGAATGAAGAGATACAAAGATCAGGCAGTTGTAGTGCAAAACTATCCACGTAGGTTTCTTCAGTACGAAAAGAGTGACATGCCACTTGATAGACAAGATTGTGAGCTTTCTGAGCCATCTCAAAGAGAATGTAAATGCTAGCACCTACTGAGAATGCTGAATGTTATGTGACAGGATCACTATACAAGAAAATGCTGTTATTTCAAGAATCTGGATACATGAAGAGATTTAGGAAAACTTATATGTTTATATGGAACTGAACCCACACATATGGAGATAACAGAGAACTTGAGACACTGGTACACTAATTACTTATGTGCACATGCCCACCATTAGGATAATTCCTAAAGACAAAATGAACCGAAAAAAGATGTACCAAAGCTAGCGGTAGATTAGCAGCAGAAGAAGTACCTCCATGTCCTTTGTAAGAACCCTGAAGATATCACCATGCAGCTCCCTTAAATTTGCTTGCACTTGTTTTGGGCAGGCTGAAACGACCGAAGACATCTCATTCAATTTGCTGGTGTGAGAGTTGAGAACATTCAGCTCATCAGGGTCGCTTTTCGTGCTGTTTTCAGCAAGTACTTTCATATCATTTTGTCCTTTAATCTGCGATAACATGTTTGAATATATCAAACTTTGTTGTCTTTGCAAACAACGAAATGGTAGGAGAAAGAACTGAGACATCAACTTCTCTTACAATTTTCTGAAGTGTATCCTCTAGGAGATCAAACTTTTGCTGCACACCACCAAGTCTTCAAATGGTTGCATATTTAAATTGTAGATTTACTTTGCCTTTATTTCGGTGTGCTTATTTATAATAAACTTTCTTACTTATGTGACTTATTTCATGAACACAATATCTTAAGTTATACATTATCTATTTAGTCCAATTTCAAAGAAAGATAGAAAGACCATAATAATGGTACCATAAAATCCAATATTTTTAATTATTCCTATTATGTTTTAACCTTTAATTTTTATAGAATATTTTTAACCGGATGACTATAAGAAAATCTTTAGTGCCGATCAATTGTAGTATGTAATGTTCATTCCAGGTTCCAGTTCTAACCTCTGCCATTGCAAATACAAGTTTACTAAAGTGGAATATGTTTTGCACTAAAATAGTTTTAGTTTCTCTCCATAAATTATGTTTGAGGAAATGATGTTGCTCCCGTAGATCTAAGAGAAATAATAAAGAAATGACCACATTCATTCATGAATTGATGTATTCCATACTATGGTTATTATGTATTATAAATTCTACTTATATTTTAGTACCTTTAAGTATGTAAATTAAGTCTTTGAAAGACTAAACTATCAAATATCTTCATAGGTGCCTACATTGTATCTTGTTTGTTCTATGAAAATAAGATATTATTTGCATTATACTCGATGTTTCTCAGCATAGGAGAAATCATAGTGTGTGAAATGATCAAGGTCAAAGGAAAAACATGTCTGCCATTAGTGTTATTCATTTGTTCATTCTTTCATGGAAAGATGCTAATGTTGTATTCTTGCGGCATAATTATTTGGGTTGTCTAAATATGATATATTTTTTCCGGGTTGTTTGGGCGGTGGGTGTTGGATATATGAGAAACTTATCATATGATTTTATTAACATAAATGCTAGATAAAACATGACTAATATAGTAGAGATGGACCAAGTCATGTAGTCTAGCAGAGTGAAGGAAAATAGCATCTGTACATGTGACGTAAAACAGAACACGTGTAGAACAGAGGGTAGAACAAGAAAAACTAGAGCAAGAAACTATAGCATGATCTTAAACAGAGAGGACACGAAGACGTGCAGAGTAGCGGCAGAAGTACCGGTCTTGGGGTTGGTGTCCTCTCCAGCCATGTCATTGAAGAGGTTGTCGACGTCAGGGAAGAAGTCATCGTTGGGAAGTAGTTGTCGGCGTTCGGATCGTTCGTGATGAAGCAGCCAGTAGTCGCGCTGAGCGCTCCCCAAAAACCTTATCACCCTTCTCTCGTACAAGACTCAAAGAGATGGAGTTTCAGAGGCCTACAGTTCCGACGTGCGGTGCACGCTGCAAGCCGGGATGAGGAAGACAACATCATCTCAGAGATTGAAACCGATGGCGAGAGGAAGAAGAAGTTCTGGTGCGTCTGTCTGGAGAGGAGCGACCTCCCTTTTATAGGCGCGGGAGAAGGAGGCGAGAGGCCATCGACGGAAGGTGAAACGAAAAGGTGGAGATGAAGCGAACAGTCAGCAGCCAAAGGGTGCGCCATTCGCATACGAACTCCACTATAGCAAAAATATTTTCAACTTCCGTGTGACCTTTCGTATACCAGTCATGCGTCGCAAAAATTTAGACATCGGGTCGGCTCATTCCCGCAACCCCCGACGCGTCGTGATGAGGCGTGGTGTGGCAAGGCAGGCATCGGAGGACGACCACGCATGGATGTCCCTCTTGTTCTCATGCTAATACATGTGAGGAAAGAACCTCACTTATAAGGAGGTCTAACTCCCACCAAACTAGCAATGTGGGGCTAAACTTAAGTTCCACCTCTTGCCTTGCGCGAATGAGTTGCATGGGCGTCTAGGATTTATTAGGAATTTATGAAACTGCTATTGGGATGGCCCATAAATAGACAAAATTCCAGCAATCCCCCATCAGATCCTAGAGGCACACACATTTTTTCCTTTGGTTCCAAAACACTGTTTTATATACCAGTACTGCACTGGAGATTGTTAAGTTGAACTTCCACCTAGAAATCTATGCTACACTAGTAAGCAACTTGAACAGTGGACTATGCCTTGAACTGCAAGTTTTCTGTGAATCTAGCTTCACACAAAGCCTTGACCGATACTAGGTAGGTCTTCCCCGCGGGTGGAGCTTATGCGTCATACTCCGTGACCTTTCATGAGTTTACTAGAGCGAACCCTACTCTCATAGATTGCGACGTTTGACAATCAGACTCATATGTGTGTGTTCTTCAAAAGATGTTCTACAGGACAACATCTTTGCTTCAATGAGCCACTTAGAACACATTAAGATATACATCAGCCTGCCATGCAGATTTTGGAGAGTATTGCATCCTCGTGGAGTGGTATTGTTAATAGTAAGGATACTCTCCTCTCAGTTGACCAACAGCTTGTCTTCCACATCTAATTCACGGGATTTCTGATCACATAGACTAGGTTACCACTGTGAACAACTCATATTGTGGGTCTCATACCCATCTCCCTTGATGCATTATCTATCACACTATGTGATAGACCCTTAGTAAAAGGATCTGCCAGAGTTTTAGACGTTTGGATATAATCCAATGCAATAACTCCGAAGTTTCTCATTTTCCTGACGGACTTTAACCTTCTCTGAACGTGTCTTGATGACTTCATGTTATCCTTTGAGCTACTTACTTTCGTGATCACAGTTTGATTGTTGCAGTTCATAAGGATACCCCGTACAGGTTTCTCAACTACTCGCAAGTCATTCAAGAGCCGACGAAGCCAATCCGCTTTGACAGTAGCTGTTTCTAGTGTTGTGAGCTCTGCTTCCATTGTTGACCTCGTTAAGATGGTCTGCTTGCAAGACTTCCAAGAAACAGCGCCACCTCCATGAGTGAAAACATATCCGCTCGTGGCCTTTATCTCATCAGCGTCTGAGATCCAGTTTGAGTCACTATACTCTTCAAGCACCTTTGGGTGCCTGGTGCACTGAATTTCATAATTGGCAGTGCCTTTCAAATAACGCATAACTCTTTCTAGGGATTTCCAACGATCATCTCCCGGTTTTGAAACAAATCAGCTCAGTTTGCTAACAACAAAAGAGATGTCGGGTCTTGTAGCACTGGCTAAATACATAAGAGAGCCAATAATATGAGAATATTTCAATTGATCTCTAGCAATTCCTCGATTCTTTCGAAGCAGCACGCTAGCATCATACAGTGCTGGATAGGTCTTGAAGTGACTATACCCAAAGCGACTCAAGATCTTTTCCACATAGTGAGATTGAAGCAATATAATCCCACCATCATTGTCCCTCATCAACTTGAAGTTTAGAATCACATCAGCCACTCATAAATCCTTCATCTCAAAACAATGAGATAAGAAATCGTTGACTGCTACCTCTTGAGCATGCGTTGATTTCCCTTGAAGAGGAAAGGTTGATGCAGCAAAGTAGCGTAAGTATTTCCCTCAGTTTTTAAGAACCAAGGTATCAATCCAGTAGGAGACTACACGCAAATCGCCTAGTACCTGCACAAACAATCAAGAACCTTGCAACCAATGCGATAAAGGGGTTGTCAATCCCTTTCACGGCCACTTGCAAAAGTGAGATCTGATAAAGATAATAAGATAAGTACTTTTGGTATTTTTGTTGTATATATTGGAAAATAAATATTGCAAAATAAATAGTAAACTAAAATTGTAGATCGGAAACTTATATGATGTAAAGTAGACCCTGGGGCCATAGGTTTCACTAGTGGCTTCTCTCATGATAGCATAAATTATGGTGGGTGAGCAAATTACTGCCGAGCAATTGATAGAAAAGTGTATAGTTATGAGAATATCTAGGCATGATCATGAACATAGGCATCACATCTGTGTCAAGTAGACCGAAACGATTCTGCATCTACTACTATTACTCCACTCATCGACCGCTATCCAGCATGCATCTAGAGTATTAAGTTCATAAGAACGGAGTAACGCCTTAAGCAAGATGACATGATGTAGAGGGATAAACTCAAGCAAAATGATATAAACCTATCTTTTTATCGTCGATGGCAACAATACAATACGTGCCTTGCTTCCCCTGCTGTCACTTGGAAAGGACACCGCAAGATTGAACCCAAACCTAAGCACTTCTCACATTGCAAAAAAGATCAATCTAGTAGGCCAAACTAAATTGATAACTCGAAGAGACTTGCAAAGATATCAAATCATGCATATAAGAATTCAGAGAAGAACCAAATATTATTCATAGATAAACTTGATCATAAATCCACAATTCATTGGATCTCGGCAAACACACCACAAAAAGAATTACATCGAATAGATCTCCAAGAACATTGAGGGGAACTTTGTATTGAGAACCAAAGAGAGAGAATAAGCCATCTAGCTAATAACTATGGACCCGAAGGTCTGTGATAAACTACTAACACATCATCGGAGAGGCTATGGTGTTGATGTAGAAGCCCTCCGTGATCAAACCCCCCCCTCCGGCGAAGCGCCGAAAAAGGCCCCAAGATGGGATCTCACGGGTACAGAAGGTTGCGACAGTGGAAAAGTGGTTTCGTTGCTCTCTCCGATGTTTCTAGGGTACAAGGGTATATATAGGCAGAAGAAGTACGTCGGTGGAGCTATGAGGGGCCCACGAGGGTGGGGGCGCGCCTACCCCCCTGATGCGCCCTCCTGCCTCGTGGCCGCCTCGTGGCATTCCAGACTTCAACTCCAAGTCTTCTAGTTTGCTTTCGGTTCAAGAAAGATCCTCCCGAAGGTTTCGTTCCGTTTGGACTCCGTTTGGTGTTCCTTTTCTGCAAAACACTGAAATAGGCATAAAAACGGGAATTGGCATTAGGCCTTAGGTTAATAGGTTAGTCCCAAAAATAAATTTACCGCTCCCTGGCCAAAAGAAAATGTATGTTTGGGGAGAATCAAGATGAAGAACAGACTCCTGATGCTGAACCTGACTCGTGTGAAACTGGATCGATTCAATTGACCTGCTGCTGAACCTGTTAAATTTTTGCAGGTGGGGATATCATCAGAAGCCAACACAGTGGCGGCAATTGAGATCGCAAAGAGGCCAGAAAACAAAGGCAAGCTCTTTTTTTTAAAACATCAGTACAGACACAAGCGCTTATATACACGCGCATACACTCACCCCTATGAACGCACACACGCAAACCCTACCCCTATGAGCACCTCCGAAAGACTCATTGTGGTATGTCATACATACCCATCTCTGTCAAAAATATCTAAAAAAATGTTAACTTGAAGAAGTTTCAGAAGAGTAACTAACAAATGCGCCTGTTGTTTCAGACTGTTCATCCGAGCGCGGGAGATCGGTCGTCAGCTCTATTGGAGGGTCTGGTGAAGAAATCTGAGGCAACACAGTCAGTGCCAGTGGACTAACTTGTAACCATAGAACGCACACAAAATAAATCACTGCCTACCATACTGCAAGTGCTAGTTGTAGTGCCTCATTTGCAATTCTTCAGTCTGGTCCTCATGTGGAGCTCGTGTAAACAACGGTTGTAAAAAAAGCGACTTTACCTCTCTGGACATCTATCATGTACTCCCTCTGTAAACTAATATAAGAGCATTTAGATAACTAAAGTAGCGATCTAAACGCTCTTATATTAGTTTACGGAGGGAGTATGTGTGTTTGAGTTGCAGGGGTCATAGGTGAAACGATGTTATGTACATTGATGTTGCCAAAGCCAAACAAACTTTGTTCTGTCAGTGTGCCCAGCGCCGACGTGGCTTCTCGGACCGCCTCAGCAGGTGATCCACAGGGTCGCGTCGTACTTGGGGTTGAACCGGTGAGCCCGCTTTGCTGGAGCGGCTTCAACCGTGTGAACAGCCTCATCCTTCTGTGCTTCTGGTCCCCGCCTCCTCTTCTCCCCTTCTCGGCAGCAAGGTGGCGGCATCAATGGACAACGTCTCGCTGCTCATCCTCCTCTTCCTCGCCCCCCACACAAGCTGTAGTCTTGACTCGCTGCTGCCGACTTCCTTCATCAGGTCAGCTGTAGCATATATACATAACAGAGGTGTGATTTGGTTCTTTTCATTTAATACTCCCTCTATAAAGAAATATAAGACCGTTCAGATCTGCAAATGAGGATTTCTTGGTTCTTTGGTAATAACAATGCATGCTGCAATAGAAACTAGTAAGTGGTAAATGGTAATTGCCGATGACTATCTCTCTGTTATGAATGATTACCAGTCAGGGTCTCCCTCTCCTATTCGAGGCAGGAAACCAGAATCGACATACGGAAATCATGGACAACATGGAATGAACTCTACCTGGTTCCATGTTCAGAATCACCCGGGAAGTGCACCCTTTACTGTCATTATCTGAACCGATGATTATGTTAACTGCTTCCTGCATTTTCAAACACAAGAACGAAGCCACGATCACACACTAAATATACGGCAAACATAACTTTTCAGTCTACTGCAGAAGCACGTATGAAAAGTTACAGCTGCAGCTTCAAGCATGTTTCAGTAAATTCATAGGTATGCTTATTTCAGAACTGTAACTCAATGGTATGCTTTTTCGTTGGTGTGCTTTTTTCAGAACCAAAACTCACAGGTATCCTTTTTCCAGAAGGACATTGGCCCTGAACTGTAAACAGTATTACAACAGGTGTTTCCTTTGCTTGAGGTATCCTATACCAATTTCATTACGGTACAAAGGGACAAGGTATCACAGGTTACCTTCTTAGTTGGCTCTTGGGGATTGACCTTTTGATTCAACACGTCTTTCTGTATAGGTGCTAGCCTGTAGCTTGTACCAACCATATGGGCTGCTTTTGCCTCACCCTGTTCTACCTTTGGCTTCAGAACTGACGCCCTTGTAGTATAAGTGGAACATGCAGGAAGGCTGGCATTAATAGGCAAGCTTTGTCAGAATCCAGAAATCTAACAAGGACATAATTAGCGAAACAGTGAGGACATGACGTATATGCAGAGTCATATTTGTAGTACAACTGAAAAGTCATGAATATAATCTTCCCGAAGAAAGAGAGAAAGAGTGTTTTGGAGCAATACAATATGCACCATTTCAAGATTTGAATTGCCAGCATTAAACCAGCTCTGTCATGAATTAAGCATCTTACCACAGGATTATGTAGATATGAATGGTCATTTGAACCTTTTGAAAAGTTTAACAATCTTCGCACTTGTGCTTGAGGATTTCAAATTTTAGTCTTAGTTAGCACATGAAGAAACCTTTATTTAACACCCCTTCATGAAAACTATGACTTAAATTCTCCAAATTACAGGGCATACATGCAGTGCTCTGATGCCCCTTCTATGTGCAAAAACACCTAGGTTAAATCTGGCATCGTGAGATTCAGGTAAAGAAAATCTTGTGGGTAGAACTGAAATGACAGCGAGAAAACTATCACGAAAAAAGGAATTAAAGGGTACGTCTAGGAACCTTTGTATAACATCTCTGTATATTTATCTAACAACTGAACTATGTAAGAAACTGGGACTAGAATATTACGGTTTTGTTGCCGATATTTGTTCCATATGGGGCCTTCCATCTGCTACTGGTATTCGGTCCTTCTAGGGCGTTGCATCTATAACGGGTATTTGTTTCAGCTGGGACCTTCCATTTCCTTCTGGAACCTGGTTGATGATCATGGGGCTTCCATTTGCCACTGGTTTTTGGTTCATCAGGGGTAGTCCATTTGCTACTGGTGTCTGGTTCACTGTAGGTCGTTCGTTTGCTACAGACATCTTGTTCATCAGGGGACTTCCTTTTGCTACCACAAGGTCCTTCAGCCAAGACATAAAAGACAGTGAGACAAGGATAAGAAAAGACTTATGGATTCAGTTAGTCGAGTAATGAGTAAATATACTGGCAGCATTGGCATTACAGCAGACCTAGTACTCAGAGACCTGATATCTCTAACAACCCCCTGCATGAATGAAGAGATACAAAGATCAGGCAGTTGTAGTGCAAAACTATCCACGTAGGTTTTTTCAGTACGAAAAGAGTGACATGCCACTTGATAGACAAGATTGTGAGCTTTTTGAGCCATCTCAAAGAGAAAGTAAATGCTAGCACCTACTGAGAATGTTGAATGTTATGTGACAGGATCACTATACAAGAAAATGATGTTATTTCAAGAATCTGGATACATGAAGAGATTTAGGAAAACTTATATGTTTATATGGAACTGAACCCACGCATATGGAGATAACAGAGAACTTGAGACACTGGTACACTAATTACTTATGTGCACATGCCCACCATCAGGATAATTCCTAAAGACAAAATGAACCAAAAAAGATGTACCAAAGCTAGCGGTAGATTAGCAGCAGAAGAAGTACCTCCATGTCCTTTGTAAGAACCCTGAAGATATCACCATGCAGCTCCCTTAAATTTGCTTGCACTTGTTTTGGGCAGGCTGAAACGACCGAAGACATCTCATTCAATTTGCTGGTGTGAGAGTTGAGAACATTCAGCTCATCAGGGTCGCTTTTCGTGCTGTTTTCAGCAAGTACTTTCAGATCATTTTGTCCTTTAATCTGCGATAACATGTTTGAATATATCAAACTTTGTTGTCTTTACAAACAACGAAATGGTAGGAGAAAGAACTGAGACATCAACTTCTCTTACAATTTTCTGAAGTGTATCCTCTAGGAGATCAAACTTTTGCTGCACACCACCAGCTGCACATAACAGATAAATACAATTCACTTATATGATGCATCAGTTGTCGAAGAAAAAGAAAAATCAAAGTGCAAGGTTTATGAGCAAAACAGAAGCTGCTGCGATTCATATTATGATCAACAGTACCGATTTGCAAGGCTTACATTCAAGCGACGCCTCCTTCATGGTTCTGTTTAACTGAATAACATCAGTTTGTACCGAGTCCAATACCATCCCCACCTTGTGTACCGAACCTGACAGCTGCTGAAACCTGCGCTCAGCGTCCTCGTTAACCCGACCTGTTGAAATGCTACCATCATCAGGCACACCAAACAAAACATACCCATGGAAAAATGATGGTGAGGTCTAGACACAGAACGGCTTCCGGTGCTCTTTCTACCATAGAAGCACACGCCAGTCCAGTTTGCATGCCGAGACAATGAGATAAAACAGAGGTGAACAAGAAAAATGTTCCTGAAGTTGGTGTGAGACGTTAAATCAATTGGATGCATTGCTTGGGGATTCAGAGCGTACATGTAGTGTCTGTAGGAGAGGGTTTCCAGCTGGGGATAGTGCTGTTGGATATGATCACCGGTTGCTGCTGCTGGGGTTCTTCTTATGCATGAGACGCTGAACTGGGAGGAAATGGAGGGATATTCTTCGACGAGTCGTCATGCAAGCCAAATCCCTGGCCACCAATGAGATGAAAAATGGAGGTCAAAATTGAGGGAGGCACAAGAGCTACACACAGTTCATGATTGGTAAGCTGTGAGTAGAAAGACAGGTGCTGTTAGTGAAACATTTAGCAGCAAGACAACGAGCAGAAGCTACATCATCTATAATAAATAGGTCAGTCCAGCAGAAGCAAGGCACAAATACTGATAAACTACCATGGACCCAGACCTCATGTTTCAGTACATGTGCAACAAACAAAAATACCACAACCTGAAGCCATTCATCATGCTTTTTATAGATAATGCGGAAGTTATTCACGACGAGCAGAAGCTGCATATAGTGGATCGCTTCTCTAATATATGGTGTCAAGTCCGGCAGAATGCAGATAAACTACCTGAGACATTGACCCTCATGCTTCAGTGCACGTGCAACAAACAGAAAAGACGCCAAGATGGCACAATGCCACCACATCCATAGCAAGAACAGTAGACTGTTGGTTTGCTCGCAAAATGAAGATTGGGCAACAGGTACCAGTTTCATTCAGTTTGGTACTAATCTGCAGCATATATATGTACTATTCTGCACAATCACTCAATCGGCTTGTGGATTCGAACTAGTAATTCCACGACGCATGAGTCATCATCACCCAGACCCAGCCAATTCATCGGAAACGCTGCTGGAGTTTATCCACTGAACCAATTCGGTGGCGCTGGCGAACTGAACTGAACTGAACGAACACACACACGCGCGCGCGCACACACACGCACACGCACACGCACGGACGCACGCACGCACGCACCCACGCGCACACACACACACGCACGCACGCACGCACGCACGCGCGCGAACCAATTCAGTGGCAACAGCGGGGAGGAAGGGGGGAGCGATGCGGCTGCGCAGGAGACCTGGTGGCGCGCGGGCGTGGGCCGTTGGAGGGTCTGGTCGAAGAAGGCCTCCGACTCCGGGAGCCGCGGCAGCTTCGGGCGCGGGAGCGAGAAGGCCTCCCGGCGCCGCTCCTGGTCCGAAATCGAACCACCGCACGTTTCAGGGGGCAGCGGACGTACGGGGATAGGGGGAGGGGATGGAGGGCGGCTGGTCTTACCGGGGCGGGGGGAGGGAGACGACGCGGAGGTCGCACGCGCTGTTGATCCCGAGCTTCATCGGCTCCTCCTCCCTTCCCTTCCCCGGCGAGGCGGCGGCGATGGCCGGCGAGGAAGAGCGGAGCGGAGCACCCAGAAGGAAAATTAAAATTTGAACCACGGGGAGAGACCGAGAGAGGTGTGTGGGTTTCGTCTCTCCGACTGTTGGATGGTGCCATCAATAGCCGTCCGATACAGTAATAAGAGCATCTCATCTAAGTTGGACATGATTTTAAGTTTTTGACGGTTGAAGAAGCCCACATTTTTTGGGGCACCGGCTTTTACATCATCTGCACGGCAGGAAAATCCAAAAAACATTCTCTCTCCTTAACCATTTGGCACCAAAATTTACATCATCAGATATTGAAAAAATGCTCTAAAATTTATGAACACCATAAACCGGATCTTCGCCACCCATCACACATCCAACGGCCCACGAAGCCGCATCGCAGCAGCACGATGGCATCTCGGGCTCCACCAGATCGGATACAAGTCGCTCACCGCGCCCGCGAAATGTCCAGCTCTGCCTCCCAAGGTTGACCGGCCTTCTCCCCCCCTCTCCCTCGTCCCCTCCGTCGCCGGCAAGGGAGCGCCGCCGCCGCGCCATGCGGCCCTGCTCCCGCATGCTCGCCGCGAGGCACCTCCTGCGGGGCTCCCGCTTCCAGCTCCCCGCGGCGCTCCGGCGGCCCGGCGGGACCAGCGGTCCGCCCGCGCCGACGCCTCACCTGGGAGGCTTCGGACCAAGCTGCGGGGTCTCTCCGGGGACCGGGAGACGCGCCCCCTTCGGCCGCCACCACTGCCTGCTCCCGGGCTCGGCCTTCCCGCCGCGTCGGTGCGCGTGGCCTCTCCGCGACCTGGTAACCTCCTGCGGTCCTCCTCATCCCAATTTTTTATCCACATTGAGCTGCATAGATAAAAGATTCATATAGATAAATATACAGTATCAATGTTTTACTGAAACAAACGGGAATAGATTCGTAGATATATACAGTATCAATGACTCACTGAGATGCATAGGTAACAGGTTCATGGATATGTACAGTATCAATGTTTTACTGAAGCAAGTGATAATTTCCTGGTAAAACAGTAGCGGGCAACAGTAGGGCTAATAAAAGGGAATCACAAGTGCTGGAGTTAGCGGGAGCTGTTGATTGGGCTTCAGTTTCTTGTCCAGTGGTTGCCAAGGGATGAATCTAGAAACTTCAGTGTAGCCTTATATCTGGCTGAATACAAAGTTTTCTCTGTTGAGAACCTGAGACAACCTGCAACCTGCGCTCAACTTTCGAGTGTGTTTCTGCGTGAAAATCAGTTTCTGGCCTAGTCTGTCGAAGCACAAAGTGAAGTACAAGTGTGGAGCACATGGTAGTATTGCATTTCTCTCTCTGCTCATTCTGATTCTATGGACTGTAACTGCACGTACCCTGCCCTTTTTTAGCTCCATCTGAAAATATGGTTGCTCAAGTATGGTTTTGTGGTTGGTTCATGACATCAATGGTTAACAAAATGATAGAAACAAGTTGATGCATCTGTTCTGTTTCTTTTCTTCGTAGAAGGTGCTATTTGCTTGCCAAATTATGGGTTTCTGATTCTTACCTTGTTTTTAGAGAGGGAACGCATTCTCCACCTCTGCCAGTGCTGTGACAGCTGGGAAACCGGCTGATGACAACGAGCATAAAGATGCCCCGAAGAAGGACATCGATGAACAGATAGCAGATATTCAGATCCTTCAAAACCTTTGGAAGTACTTAAGGATGAATAATAGCCGTGATTTCAACATCAGGATTGTGTTGTCGTTGGGCCTCTTAGTCGGTGCAAAGGTAGATGCTACTTGTGGAAATTGTTACCTATACAAATATTATTCGAGCTAAAATCATGCAACCCACTTTTGTTAGCAAATACTTTTGTTTTCTGTTGTAGTCATTAATAAGTACTAGCGATCTGTGATGTATTAGCAACCCTATTTGGGCTAACACTTTTCTGTAGAGTCTACCATTGACAATCATGCTGTAGGCTCAAAATTGATAATCTCCTTACCTCACTTCGTTGGAATGCAGTGCATTTGCATTACTCATAGTGTACTGATATTCTTGGCTTTTATACAAATGACCCTTTTGACCTATCCTGATGCAATGTGGTAAAATCAGATGCATCCTATTTGTTGGATGCTTATTTCTTTTTAAAACAAAATAGGCAATTTCTTCTTGTTTAATTGCTCAACACGGTCTCAAATAGAATTAGTCAACTATCATCATTCTTAAATCAAAGAAAAGAATATTTCCCTTGCAGTTATGATATATGCCATGATGAACTTAAAACATGGAAGCTGTTACATGAAGGTTTTATTTTCTTTGAAATTGTCATCGGGTGGAAGGGCTCCCCATCTGAATTGATCTCATTTAAAAAAAAAGAATTGATCCAGGGTTACATGAAGCTTTCAACTTTATCACCTAACCTTTTCTATTTACAATGAACACCAGGTTATAAATGTTCAAGTGCCTTTCTTGTTTAAGCTTGCTATCGATTGGCTTGCAGCACTTGGCGGCGCTGAAGCCTCACTGGCAGGATTTACAGATGCTAATGCAACCCTGTTGGCTCTCTTTGCAAGCCCAGCAGCAGTTCTGATTGGATATGGTATTGCACGGTCAGGAGTATCAGCTTGTACAGGTAAATTTTGTTACAGAACTTGCTTATCAATGTTTTCTTATGCCTGAAAAGCCGCCGAAAGAAACTCAGCATTTTTTAGGTTCTCTCTTTCTGCTCTCCTGTCATAACATATACAACTATGATTTATGCATGATGGCAAATATTTATGGTAAATTTTCTGTTTCCAGAACTGCGGAATGCTTTATTTTCGAAAGTTACCTGGAGAGCCATCCGTTCAGTCTCCAGGATGGTAAATTTTGAACCTTTTCATTTCCATGGTATCACTTTTTAGTGAAGTTGTTTGATTACTGTAGTTATCCAGAATTTCAGATATTTCAACACAGTATGGATATATCTTGAATGAAGTATATCTTATTTTCTTGGTATACATTTTCTCCTATATGTCCTTATATTCATGAAGATGATAAAAGGTTACTATGAGTGGTATCTGTACATTCTTTTGCTCGAACCTGCACCTAAGTGCATGTCATTTTCATTAGCAGAAAAATGTCCAAATGGCGCAAGGTCTATCTAGCAGTAAGAAAAAACTGAAAGCAAGCAAAAGAATGCTAAAGGCCTAACTGAAACTAGAAAAGGTAGAAAAAGGAAAAGAACCATTTGAAGATCTTGCACTTCGCTGGAGCCCAACTATTTTCATCTGTACTTCTGTGAGGATCGAGTGTCATCTGTAGTTCTGTACATTTGTATCCATTTTCAGTTTTCGATGGACCTGTCCTGCACAACTATTTCGATGTTTATCTGTAGACACTTTAAGTATTACTTTAGTTCATTAACTGTTCGTATTGCAGGTGTTTTTTCACTTGCATGAGCTTGATCTTCGTTATCATCTAAGGTATCTGCGAATGCTCTGGTTCATGCCATCATGTGTGCTTCAATGTTATCCTTAATTCATTGATTGTCCACACCATATTCCGTGCGGCCAGTAAGGTGCCTCCCTGCTAGCTATTAATCGGCCCTAGGTCTAACTGCTGCTTGTGTAAATCATTGTAGAAACACGTTATAAGAATTCAACACTTATAGTTATTATGTAGTTGCTGAGTTTTGATGTTTACGAGCTGGGGATCATTTGAATTTTTATGTTCCTTCGCCTGTTTATGTTTTTCAGCCGGCAAACTGGAGCTCTAAATCGCATAATTGACAGAGGGAGCAACGCAATAAATTTCATTCTTACGGTGACAGTGTTCAATATTGTTCCCACAATACTAGAGGTACTCACAATTACTTCTCCAACGGTTACCATCCATCATTTGTGCGTACTGCCTGTGATATTGGTGTTGCTTTTGGTAATTGATGGCTTGATGCCACTTATTCTCGGAGCGTTTGCTTGAGCTCTGTCTGTGTTGTGTTTTGTTTCTTATTTACAGATTGGTATGGTATCAAGTATACTTGCCTACAAGTTCGGCTCCACTTTTGCTTGGATTACTTCAGTTTCAGTTGCTACTTATATTGTTTTCACTTTGGCTTTGACACAGGTGCGAACGCTGTACTCTGTCATCACAGCTGTAGTCTTAGGATATTCTTTCTTACATAAATGCTCAATCTAATATATCTAATGATCAGTTTTGTATCATGTCTTACTCTTATTCCTCTCATCGCTTTCTGTGTCATTATGATAGTGGCGGACCAAGTTCAGGACAGCCATGAATACAGCTGATAATGCTTCTAGTGCGGTGGCAGTTGACTCCCTTCTGAATTACGAGGTCATCCCATGGTTATCCCATCCATTAATCTGGTGTCTGGTCTATTTCTCTAATCTTCAATATCTTAATTCAAGCATTTTCGTACCAATCTTTACTCTGATTGTCTACAGACTGTCAAATACTTCAACAATGAGCAATTTGAAGTTCGGAAGTATGACAAATATTTAAAGAGTGAGTACATGTGTCCATTCATTCTTGGGAGAGATGTCATTATAGTGGAAATGCACAGCTATTCATCTATTTGACCGACCGGCATTAAATATATGTTCACCTTTCTAACAAAACTACGGACACTGAAAAATTACAGTTTGATACATATGAAATTTCTGATGTCTATGTCACATTTGTGTATATTGAAACCTGGTAGTTAAAAACAAAAACTACATAAATTAATACTTAAGAAAGTCTCAAATAGAACATTAAGTTATGCTGCAACATTGCGTGAATCTTAAATGGGATTACCATTGCATACACCATAAGTTAGTTTTGTTTGATATTTTTTATCTATTAACTAGTGTTTTCTTTAACAACGTGCTCAGGATACGAGGATGCTGCACTGAAAGCCCAAACTAGCCTTGCCTACTTGAACTTTGGGCAAAATGTTATATTTAGTTTGACATTATCCACAGCAATGGTTTTGAGCTCATATGGTATAATGAGTGGTGCTCTGACTGTTGGTGATTTGGTAATTCATATGTCAACCATTTGTGTTTTATATCTTCTATCGTTTGATCTCTGATCACTTTGACATACTGAGGTAGCAACCTATGCACACCAAAGTAGAAAGATATTTAACTGCGGTAAGGTAATGTTTTCCCAATATTACCTCAGGTTGTTAGAAGTGAAAAAGTGTAACTGAAAAAAAAAATCTTTAAAAATGACTTGACATGAAGCTTCAGTTCTTTTCGGTTTTCTGCCTTTCCTAGTCTTGCAGTTGCATTTGATTCATGTATCGAAATCTTGCCATACAGGTCATGGTTAATGGACTTCTATTCCAGCTCTCAGTGCCTCTCAACTTCCTTGGTAGTGTATATCGAGAATCTAGACAAAGCCTTATTGACATGAAGTCCATGTTTCAATTGCTTGAGGTAAAAGCTTTGCAGTCATAGACTCGTATTGCTTAGTGCCTAATGGCATGCAGTTTTAATTTTTCTTTAAAACCATGGTCTTAGACCTTAGAACTATTCATTGCGTCTTTTCAGGAAAAACCTGGAATAAAGGATGAGCTTCATGCACAACCTTTGCAGTTCAAGGGAGGATGCATTGAATTCGAGAATGTCCATTTTGGGTAAGTTTTGTCCTCTGTTAGCTTGTTAAGTGCCGACAAGTGCTTATGCTATTTCCAAAAAATAATAGTCCCTCTGTTCCTAAATATTTGTCTTTCTAGACATTTTAAATGGACTGCAACATACGGATGTATGTAGACATATTTTAGAGTGTAGATTCACTCATTTTGCTTCGTATGTAGTCACTTGTTAAAATCTCTAGAAAGACAAATATTTGGAAACGGAGGGAGTACCACATAAGTAGCAAGTTTCAAAGCATCTCAACACTAAGGAGCTTATTTTCTTTTAACCATTGATAGTCAACACAATGGTACTCCCTCCGCTCCAAATTAATTGACGCTTGCTTTGTAACTGGAAATTTCTGGAGATGGGCTTAAGCGGTGCAATCTGAAACCCATACAAATATCTAGACCACCTGGCCCACTGCTCCATCTCCATCTCCTAGAAAAAAAAACCTCTATCTCCACTTGCCCCTTGCATCGATGCCGCCCCAGGCGCAGACCGCGGCGCCGCCTTTGTCGTTCAACTCGGTCGTCGTCGATCCGCAGCGCCTCTCCCACTTCTACCTCAACCAAATCGTCATGGTCTCCTTTCTCTCAGTCACTGCTCTACGGCCATGCCGAGGGCAGCGACGAAACCCATCATGCCCACCATCGCGGCCTTTGCTCCTCGCTCCCTTCCCGGCGGCATCCTTTTTCTGCTCTCGCGTCGGGTTAGATGTGTCGGTCTCCTCGCCTGGACCTTCTCTTCCTACCTTTGAAGGAAGTAACCACATCCCCGCAGGCCAATGGCTTTAGTACAAAGTTAGCACAACTTTGTATTAAATCAGCGTCAATTAATATGGATCAGAGGGAGTAATATGACGCATACAGAAGATTTTTTATATAGACAACCAAGGTTTAAACACAATATGTAAATATGACGCATGAGGCAGTATAGGCTGTAATTTGAATAATCTTATTCTGTGCCATATCTATTTTATGGGTAGCTCAGAGGTTTGATTTCTTCCAGGTATGTACCAGAAAGGAAGATTCTTAATGGGGCAACTTTTACTGTACCGGCAGGAAAAAGTGTGGCAATTGTTGGAACTAGTGGCAGCGGTAAAGCTAATCTTATTTACTTAACTAATGTTAATGTCAATGCTATCAGCTATCTTATGTTTGTGTTACCAAATATAACATTCAAATTCATGGGCCTCGTTGCCTCACGGGTTTTGTGGTGCCAAGTGGAATTGTTAGCATATCATATTTGTAGACCTGTAGGTCATTTGTGTTGGATATCATAATAATATAGGTCACTTCTCAAAATAGATATCAGAACGTGAATGTACGGAGGGTTTTCTTGGCATTAGAAGCTCATCTTGAAGTGCCCATATACACCTCTTCATATATATTTTGTAGAGTTAATTATACAAGAGTTGACACCCCACTGTTAGTTGCTACTATCAACATAATTTTTTTGTAGAGTTAATCGGATCGTCTGTTTCTGAAGTGCTTCTCTGGACGTGCAATATAATGATACATCTCAGTTGTGATTATCAAGAGCTTTGATTTATTTTATATATCTTTAAATACACTAACTAGAAATCTTAGTAGGGAACCCATCAGCAATATCTTATAATACAAGTTCTTCATTTATATTTGGCCAATGCATGATTTGTAACATGCTGTGTTGTCATGGCAAATGGGGAAAAAGTAATGAAGGATACCAAATTTTCCTGTAATGAATGTATGAACTTTTTATCCAAATATATTTATAGGGCTTATTTCATATGATTATTATGTATAGCTTTGCATCTGCATTTATATGAGTCCAAATCTTGTCTACTGGATTTACAGCACATGGTGTTTAATCTTTGCTTTAATGTGAACCATAAATGAATTACTTCTGGGTGAGTGACTGTGCATTAACTAGTCCTTTCTTCTACAGGAAAGTCAACCATACTTAGACTTCTCTTTAGATTTTTTGAATCAACTTCAGGATCTGTAAGAACACACGCATCAATCTCCCTTTTGATTTCCTGCTCATGAATTGATGCCCCTGAAGGCTTCTCAAGTTTGTTATGTACTTTAAAGTTTCCGTTCTTGTGATATCCTTTTTCTCTTCCTGGCAGATACGAATAGACGGGCAAGATATCCGGGGAGTCACACTGGACAGTCTTCGGAAATCGCTTGGTGTTGTGCCACAGGATACGGTTAGCCCCCTGATACTATATTCTCTGTCAATGCTTAGTTTTCATATTTTGTTGACCTCTTACTGAATCTACTAAATTGTGCTGTAGTATCGTAATGCATTCCTATATGATTTACTTTTGAGAAGGGGAATATGTACCTATTAAGTTATTCTTTAGAAAACCAACTTTCCATGTACAACTATCCTACAAAAAAATAGTTTTCACAGCACATCAGCTTCCCCACGACATCTGCTTCTGTTGAAGCCACAACCCACAGATAGGGCCTAAGAACTTGTGCTAGCTATCATTGTTGTACATTCTCATTATTTATTCGGAACCCAAATATGAATCTTTTTTTTATAGAAATATAAACTGAAGTATCACTACATATGGGACAAGGAATCTGTTAACACATGAAGAGGGCCAATAGATAATTGAGAACTGGGCCATAGTTCTGTGGAAAGGACTTGTGTATCCCTGCCTACCAGGGTTCAACTACTGTGAAGAGCAAATTCTGGTTATCTCATGGTCATTCGGACCTAAATTAAAACTCTGCGGGGCTCATCCCTTGTTGGACTAGTTTGAAAGTTCCAATAGATATCCATGGGCTCATCCCTTTTTGGACTAGTTTAAAAGTTCTGATAGACAATTGAAAAGATACTTTCTTCAGCGTCATAAAATCTTGGGAGTAGATTGAATGTGTTCTTTCTGCAGGGATCTGGTCAGTTTATTTTGCCTCCAAGCTTACACCATGAATATCATTACAGGTACTTTTCAATGACACAATTAAGCATAATATACAATATGGGCGGTTATCAGCAAATGATGAAGAGGTAAAATGTTCTTGCAATCCATATGGCAGTTATAGCATGCTCAAATGTTTTTTGTGGAGAAGGTAATGTATTTTCCAATTTTTGATACAGGTTTACGATGCTGCTCGACGTGCCTCTATCCATGATACAATTATGAACTTTCCTGACAAATATGACACGGTTGTGGGAGAGCGTGGATTGAAGGTAAGACACGGCCTTGTTTTGTGCAAAATCAGGAAATGTCATAACCTTTTGTTTTATACTCCCTCCGTTCCGATTTACTCGTGGGAGTAGACAACAGCTCAGCATATCTCAAGAACTGTGCTTTGGCTATTTTTGCAGTTAAGTGGTGGTGAGAAACAACGAGTCTCAATTGCTCGTGTATTCTTGAAGGAGCCTTCCATTCTGTGAGTTTCTCTCATGCATTTTCTGTCGAATACGCACCTAAGCACACATCATTTAGTATTAGAAAAACGTCAAGGTGGCATCCAACTTACAGCCAAAAAGTAGAAGAAAAAACAGAACGAAAGAAGCAAATGAGCTGTGCAGCTAAACTAATTCTCAAAAACCAGCTTGTGGGCAAGTATTGAGGCCACCAGTGTATGCACCTCTGGTTCTGCTGTCAAAGAAGTCATTTCGAAGCCGACAGATGCGCCACATCATTAGAGAGATTAGGGAGTATGATCTCTTAACTTATCAGCCCTGGCGCGCTCTGCAGCATGGTCCAGCCGCGGCAGCATGAATCGTAGAGAGAACTCTCTCGGCACCTTGTGCCAGACCTTCCGTGCGAAGTAGTCAGTGAGGATGTGCGACATGGTCTCGGCTGTCTGGTCGCACAGAGGGCAGGCCGGTGGGTGTGGTAGTCCTCTGCTCTCCAGTCTGTCTGGCATCGTACACCCATTCACCGTCGCTAACCACATGAACACCTTGCACTTAATGGGGGCCCAGCCCTCTCAGATGCACGCCACATAGGAGACTCGGGCGTACTTATCAACACAGTGAAAGCAGAGTCCATTCGCCCGCCGAAAATCTTGCAACTGATGCCCGTGAGTGAAATTGTCACCAGCTGAACGCTTCTGCCACTTGGAAGATGCAGGAAGGACAGTGCTGGGTGAAGAAGCAGGCACACTGGACTTGGCCGCTGGCAGCACTCAGGGGCGGGCGGTGCACGGCGAGCTCATCCTCCTGAATGTGAGCTAAGGTGACTGCGCTAGTGACACTGGAGGGAGCTTGCAAATGAACAGAAGCGACGGCACGCAGGAACTTGACGGCCACACACCGGAGCTGGTCGCACCACCTCCAATTGCTTCAAGCACACCTCATCGACGCTCTCCTGGGTCGACACTAATTGCTTGCTGAGGTTGGCCACATTCATCGTCATGGGGTTCAGTCGCGAGTAATTGCTCCAACTTCGTATGAATCTGGTCAGAACTTGCTTGCATGGCGCTCAAGATCTGCCGTGTTGCTGCCAAAGGCTTTGAAGGCGCTGTTGCAGCTCAACTCCAAATCAGTCCAACCCGGCTAAGGATTTTGTGCTGCTCAACAGAAATCGAGCTGCACCTTTCGTGGTGGATGTTACGGGTCGATCACAAGATATGATGAGCGCAGACGGAGCGGATCTCGGCTCTTAAACCTCTTTGTGAGGCCCCGTGAAGGAATCCTCACAACTAGGGCGCCGTGGCTGTGTTAGGTGGATCGAAAGAAAAGGGCATGAGGATACAGAGTATGAGATGAGAGCTTCAGATTTTCATTCTATCTCAGATGCATATCAAACAATTTAGCCTCTGTTTAAAAAATCATTAGTTAGGCCTGCTAAATGGTTTTCATGTTTGAACTGATTTCAGATACTCATCAAACAATTTATTGTGTGCAAATAATGGGCTTGCGAGTTCCCCTCACTGAATTAACTTTCTAACCTGATTTGTACCAGGTTATGTGATGAAGCTACAAGCGCACTGGATAGCACTACTGAATCGTCGATTTTGAATTCTCTAATGTCTTTATCCGTGGATCGAACCTCAGTATTTATTGCTCATCGACTCACAACTGCAATGCTATGTGACGAGGTATTCACAGTTCTGCACATACATACTCCCTCTGTCCGGTAAAGAGTGAACGTTTGGCTTTAAAATTTGTCCACAAAAGAGTGTACATCTATCTTCCCAATGCACTTTAAAGTAGAAAAAAATAATTCTCTCATCACACGGTAATCAAGACCAATAACAAGCTATACATGGTCTTCTTAATTTCTACATGCACATAGCTCATTGGTGGTTGGTTAATTAAAGAGGAGAGAGATGATGGCTTGCACTTTTCCAATGCATTTTTTTACTACACTCCATAATTTGTCCTAAAATCTCTATATGTACAATCTTTACCGGACGGAGGGAGTAGACAGGACAGCATACATATCTGACAGAGGTAGTCACTTCCATAATTCCCATGTAAGTAATCTTTCAACTGATTTACAGATCATCGTCTTCGAGAATGGAACAGTAGTGGAACAAGGGCCACATGATCTTCTTCTGTCCCAGCGCGGGCGTTATGCCGAACTTTGGTCCCAGCAGAATACCACTGAAGCCAGTTGATGCTTCTGCTTTTGGTACATAAGTTTGATAGACCCAATATGTTTTCCCTTTGCATGGGAAAACAATACACAACCATACTTCAGCGGAAGCAGGTTTTTATTTATCTGCCTTGTAAATGGAGTTCTTGAGATTTCAGATACAGCGGAAACAGAAATTTACGGTTGGGGGGCAATTCTCCAGTTCATAGAGCCGAGAGGCAAAATTTTCCTGTACAGATATCTAACAATACTGGCGTATGTCCATATGTTGATGTAATAATTTTTTTACTACATGGAGTAAGTAAATAATTTTCGCTGTTTTATGACGCTGGCTGGCAGGCAGCTTAATGTAGTAACATACTAACATTCACATATTCAGTTATTTCCAGTTACATACCTGTCTGATGTACGGTGTGCCTCGTCTTAGTTTTTTACTGTCACATTTTGTGTCACCCTGACTGCCTGCGTGTCTCTAGGGCCAGAGATCAGGGACTGAAGAAATCTTGCTGGTCGAATGACTTGCACCGTTCCACAAGCTTCGTCCTTGGTCAATCGCCCGTATGGCAATGCGGCGGCGGCATGGCGATAGGTAAGTGCAAGCAATCTATGCATCTTTGTTTTCCTAAATGATTTGATGTTGTGTCTTAAGCTGCATGAATATTAGTGCTGTGTGCAGCTAGCCAGCCACCAGATATCTCCGAACGCTGAAACCACACCACACAACAGTCTGAACTCTGAATCACATGTTGATCTTCAGGTTGTGCACTGCCGCACATGAATTCAATATTTTATCGACATACTTAAACTTGAAAGACAGTCTCCAAAGTTTAGCCGGTAAATGGTACTGTATTGTAGAAGGGTAAATGCTATAGTACTAGCTTAAATTTGAAAAGTTTACAATGTTTGACTTTGGAAAGACTTATATGCACTAGTATAATTTTGCAAGGAAAGACTATATATATACCCAGCTGTTATTGGTGGTCATTTCAGTACATCGTTGAGCAGACTCTCAAGGTTGGCCAACGACCTGCCACCAGGTTTAGCGGGTAAATGGTAGAAGGCGAATAAATTGCAAAGTTTGACTTTGGAGAAAACTTATATGCACTATAATTTTGCAAGGAATGACCATATAACTAGCTTAATTATTTGTTATTGGTGGTCGTTTCAGTACATCCTTGAGGAGACTCTCAAGGTTGGCCACCGACCTGCCACCGGGTTGCGCGGTTGAGCGAGAAGCGACCTTCTTCCACTCCGCCGCCCTCTTCCTCATCTCCCTCCCTACTTGTCCTCCTCCCATCACCTCCCTTATCCTCGCCTCGACCGCCTCCCGACGCACGTCGTCGCCGACCTCTATCCCGACACCCCACTCCATGCACGCGTAGCGGCTGTTGGTCTGCTGCTCGGCGAAGAAGGGCCAGCACAACATCGGCACCCCCGCGCCGAGCCCCTCCATCATCGAGTTCCACCCACAGTGCGTCAGGAAGGCGCCCACCGCCTCGTGACGTATCACCGCCTCCTGCTCACACCAGCTCGCTAGGAGGCACCTGCCCTTGGTGGCCTTGAGGAACTCGGGAGGCAGCACGGCGGCATCGCCCTTCACCAGGTCGTTCCTCACGATCCACAGGAAGTCATATCCACAGTTGGCCAGCCCCCACGCGAACTCCACCAGCTCCTGCTTGGACATGGTGGTTGTTAAGCTTCATGCACTAGCCAACGCAACCAAAAGTCCGAACTTATGGAAAGGGCTAGACAATCCACATATACTGTAACACCCCCTCTCACGTGTGACGGAGAAGACAAGTCAACACGTGCAACCGGAAGAGAGCGACGGCGCGCGAAATTCACGTATGACTCAAGAGACCTATACGTGGACACAAAGGGGGGCAGCAGCAATTTTTTAGATAAATTGCGAAAGCCAGGACTTGAACTCAAGACCTTAGCTCTGATACCATGTTAAGCTTCATGCACTAGCCAACGCAACCAAAAGTCCGAACTTATGGAAAGGGCTAGACAATCCACATATACTGTAACAGTGGTCACGCTCCCGTAGTTGACATACACCACGGACCGGGGCTCCCTGCCCTTGAGCCACTCGAGACAGGACTGGTCTTCTCTCCAAAGGCTGGAGCGTATCACGGCGAGCGCGCCATCGCCATTGCCATCGGAGACCAGCTGCTCGGTGAGGAAGTGGAGCGGGCCGATGGTGTAGACGGGCAGGGGGAGGATGGCGCGCATGGCGTCGAGCGCCATCTGCTCGAGCTCATCGAAGGTGTTGAGGATGATGGCGGTCGCGCGGTCCGACTGCTCGACCTCGTGCAGCAGGAAGTTGAACAGGATGTCGCTGCGGTCCATCGTGCGGACGAAGGACGAGAAGTCTCGGAGGCGCATGTGCTTGCTCATCCCGTGTGCCTGCGCCACCGGCATGTCCAAGTACCCGTTCTTCACTTGCTCCTCGTCTGCTCAGATCAATCAGATACCCCATCATCAGTTCATCACCCATATGCAGTGCAACATATCTTCTGGACAAGTTGTTACTAACTTGGGCATGGCGCCACTCATACCTTTGAGAGGGGTGAGGCCCTCGTCTCGGAGGAACCGGAAGTTGCGGTAGCCCATGAAGCCGCAGGCGCTGGCAGTCCAGAAGAGCGCGCACGGCACGCCGAGCTCCGCAGCGGCGTCCACACAGAAGCTCATGACGCCGTCACCCACGACGCAGCTCACCGGCGGCTCCCCGACCGCGGCGTTGAGGTCATGGAGCAGGTTCTTCAAGTGGGGGAGGCAGGTGGTCATGGTGTAGTAGCAGAGGGACGGCGGGTCCTGCGTGGCGGCGGCGTCCGCGTCGGTGTCGGCGCCCGACGTGGGTATGCCGTCTGGGATGGTGGCGAAACGGAAGCCCGGGAGGCCGGCCGCCTGCCTGGGGCCGCGGGAGCGGACCAGGCGGCGCTGGTTGTACTCGGTGTTGACGAAGGTGATGTGGAAGCCCTTGCTGTGGAGGACCTTGGCCAGCTTCATCATGGGCGTGACATGCCCCTGCGCCGGGAACGGCACGAGCACGGCGTGGGGCTTCTCGTTTGTGGCCTCAAGAAATTTTGCGTTTGTGGCCATGTCACGGTGAATAGCATATGTACATATAGCAGATGAGAGTGAGTGTCCAAGTTGGCCTGAAATTGTGCACCGTTCAAAGTCACAGCTGGTGGCGACACTAGCTCTGTGGGCATGTGCGGTTTTGAATTTTCTGAAACGGACATGCTGCATGGGCACGTAGCTTCACTTCGGAAGACTAATCGTAGAAACGACTGGCTTCCGTTTTATTTTTGGCGGCAAGCTTCACCCATCTTTTTCTTCTTTCTTTTCGCGGAGAAGGGGAAGCTTCACTTAATATGATGGGTCTGTCTATGTCACATCTAACTCTCTCCCCACATCTAAAGGTGAGGGAGTTAGATGTAAGATAATATCTCACGTCTAGATGTGAAATAGCAAACCTGTAATATGATTATTAATAACTTACGAGAAAAACACGGTATTCACACGGTACATGCAAGTTGGAGCAATGAAAATGTGTATTTTGCTACTTTTAATAATATGCGTGTTGATGCTGGATTTTGCTCTCTTAATAATATATGGCTGCATTATCCTCCTTTAAAAAAAGGTTTGACCTCCGCAAATGTTGCACTGGCGTTTGGTGCCACATGGTCCCACAAGCAGGCGGTGGCAGGTGCTCGACATGCATCCCCTCAGCATGCTGGTGGCTGGGGACAAGGCCCACCCTCTCTGCGGCAATTGTTACCTCATCGCAGCACGCACGTGCCAGCGAACAACACGTGATCCACAACTTGACCGCCGACACCAACGTTACCTCAACCGGGAACATAATCGCGCGCCATTGAGTCTTGCAAGTTTTTCATCGAAATTATGGGGGAGAGTATATTTTCATCCCTTAACTTTTTTGAAAATTTAGAAATTGTCCCACTCACTTCAAAACCATAATATGTCAGCTTTAATTCTCAATCCGGATAAGTTTAGTCCCTCGCGTGGTGGTTTTACGCCGACTAAAATCAACACGTCATAGATACCCAAGTCCATACAATACCCCAAACCCAGATTTCAGAAATGATGAACTTATGCAATAATGGAAGTAATCTTCGATCAACTTGCCGATTTTATTCACCCAAATTGTGTGTTGACTCAGAAATCTGATTGCATTGAAGTGACAATATACGCCAGCAATTAAGGTAATCAACTTCATCTTGTTGAGCACGAAGTGATAATTAAGCACTACATACTGTCGCAGAATACAGTTTCTTGAGACGAACCATAGAGTGATGTCCTTGTTTCAGAGCTGCACGGGACTGACCAGCGGCCTCCCCGAGAAGAAGGCGTCGAGGTTGGCGATGACGACCTCAAGCACGCCGCCGATGGACTCCACCGTGAGCACGGCCCTGTGGTCCGACAGCACCACGTTGTCCATGCCGAGCAGCTCCGGCGGCACGGCCGGCTCGTTCTCGTACACGTCCAGGCCGGCGCCGCCGATGACGCCCTCGCGGAGGCACCTGACCAGCTCCGGCTCGTCCACGAGGCCGCCCCGGCCGATGTTGACCAGCACCCCGTCCTTCCCCAGCGCCTCCATCACGCCCCGGTTCACCATGTGCTTGGTCTCCTCCGTCAGCGCGCAGGAGAGCACCAGCACTTCGCTGCCGGCGGCGAGGTCGCGCAGCGCCGGGACGAACGGGTACGGCGCCGACGGCTTGGGCGACCTCGAGTGGTAGGAGACGGCGCAGCCGAAGGCGGCGAGACGCCGCGCGACACGGCAGCCGATGTTGCCCAGCCCCACGATCCCCACCCGCTTGCCGCTCACCTGCCATGGCCAAGACTCTGGTCGAATCATCCTCTTCTTTTGGATGGCCAAGAACAGAGTAATCTAGCACTGCAGAGCAGGGTCGTACTAACCTTGGTGGTGAGAGGATAGTCGCCGTCGGCGGTCCACCTGCCGCTGCGGACGTACGCGTCGGCGGCGGCCACCCTCCGGAGCACGGCGACGAGAAGCCCAACGGCGTAGTCGGCCGAGTCGGCCGCGAACGCGGCGCCGGCGTTGGTCACGATGAGCTCGCGGCTCCGGCACGCATCAAGGTCCACGTGGTCGACGCCCACGGAGGTGCACACGACGAGCTCGAGCGCCGGGAGCGCGCGCAGGTGCTGGGCCGTGACCGGCGGAAGGCCCACCACCAGCAGCGCCCTCGCCTCGGCCGCGGCCGTCGCGTCGGCGTCCGCGAGCAGCGCGAACCGGTAGCGGCCGGCTAGCGCCGCGGCGAACTCCGGGAAGAGCGGCTGCGCCAGCATCACCAGCGGCCTCTCGTCGGTGGGCGGCGGCGCGGCCATGTTCTCTATTGGAGGAAGGGGATGGAATCAGCAGCTGATGCGTCGGAGGGACGGAGACGATGGATGCGGTTGGTGGTCAGGGTGACTAATTGCTGTTGAATCTCCCGAGCCGGCTACTCATTGTTTTTTCAACTGGGAAAATAGGATTGGATCAGGTGACTCGCCCACTGACAGTCACGCCGTAACATGCGGCCATCAATCCAACGTTCACTCAACATCCAATGGAAGGGATTGACCCATGAGAAACCAGTCAATACTTAGAGCATCTCCAGCCGCGCCCTAAGAAGACCCCAGGCGTTTTTTCGTCCGCCGGCGTAAAAAAATCGGCGCAGTCGCGCCCCCAAGAGTCCAGTTTTCGCCGGCTCGGGCTGAAATTGGCGCTGACGGACCCAACCCGAACCCGGCGCGCTGGGGTCGCTCGGGGGCGCCGGGCGAATCGTTTTTGGCGCGAAGAGCCGCGGGCCCGCCGCGTCAGCGACTCTACTCTCTTCTCGCCCCTTCGTCGTCCTCATAGCCTCGTTTCCCGCGGCGAATCAATGCCAAAGCTGCCGCGCGCTGCCGCGCCGGTCAGCCTCCATTGATGCCTCACGGGCAGCGCCGTGAAGGCTGGGCGACGCGTCCCTCGGCCGCCACGCAATCACGCCACGCGTAACGCGCCGGCCAAGCCTACCACGTGGCGTCTCCGCCTATAAAAGCCGACCGCAAGCGCGCCGGAGAGACTCGCCCGATCATCCACCGACGACGCGCTCATTTCTCCCCCTTTCCTTCTCTCGCCGTCACCAGTTGAGAAAGCATGGCCGAGCGTTTCCCAGGCGACGGCGCGGCGGCGAACGGATTCGGGCGCCGTCATCTGCACGAGGACGAGGCTCGCCTCCTTTTCGAGGCCGAGTACCCGGTCCCGTCGGACATGCGGGTGCCCGGGGCGTGGAGGATCAGCGTCGGCGGCGTGCCGGTGCCCCCGGTACCCACCGGCGCGGCGCGGCGTGCGGAGATCACACGCATCCGCTCGTCCCTGCCGCGTGCGGCGAGGGAGGGGCCCCGGTACGTCCCCGACAGCCCAATCTGGGAGCCGTACTTCCGCCGCCTGCACGACGAGCAGCTCGAGGCCACCAACGGCGTCGTGCCCTCCGGCAGGTTCAACACCGACGGCCGGCGCCGGTGGTGGGGCATGCCCGGGCGCACGTTGGAGTCCGTCCTCGAGTACATTGAGGGCGGCAACACCGCGCCTCGAGTACCCCGCTCCCCCGTCCTTCTCACGCCGCCGGGGAAGCTCCTGGACGCCGAGGCGCATGGAGACCGGGGTGTCCTCCTCCTCGTTCGGCAGCTCTCCCTACCTCCACCTTCGCCCCGTCAAGCCGGAGCCCCAGGACACGCCTGTCAGCGCGTGTACCAGCAGCTCCGGCGCCCTCGTCGAGCCCAAGGCGGAGTCCAGCCTCCCCCCGGAGTACGAGGAGATAGCCCGGCGCGGCTTCTCCGACGAGGACGCCATGCGGTGGTCGCGCGACGACTACCTGCGCGAGGAGATGGTCCGGCAGTGTCGGGCCCTGGAGGAGATCGCCGCCCGCAAACGTGGGCGCGAGGACGAGAACGGTGTCGTCGTCCTCGATAGCGACGACGACGACGCCCCCGGACCGTCCAACCCGCCGCGCCAACCGGGGGAGGGATGCAGCAGGGACGGCGGAGGCGTAGACGGGGGCGACGACGACGGCGGCGGTGACTACACGCGGTTCTACAGCCTCCTCGGCATGTAGAACCGCGTGGACGGGCGGCGAGGGAGACGGCGGGGTAGCCCGCGGTAGTTTTTTCTTTTGTAAAATATGTTTAAATTTGAACGAACTCGCCCGTGTTTGCGTTGTGT
>LR738715.1:871815223-871826132 GCA_902687465.1 Secale cereale | reverse complement strand
GGAGCTCCCTACCTGAATATATTTCTCAAGTTTGTAACCCATCGTCAGACTGATTACAAAGGGGAATTACATAAGCACGTGTAGTCGTGATAAGAGGTAGGAACGCCAGGAGGAGGCGGCCTGCTTGTGCACCGGTTTCTTCATCCGGTGCGTCCAGAGCATGAGGTCATCGACGATTCGCCTGAGGGTGAGGATACTATGATGATTTTGTTGCTTGAAGGTCATAGCGTTTCTGGAATGCCAAATCTTCCATAGGATGATGAGGAGGACGGAGTGCCAGATTACCGCATTGACCTGTTTAGGTAGACGGCAGTCCCAGAGTCCATCAATGTCACTCGAAGGAGAGAGGCCGATCCGTTGCCAAATACGTTGTGAAAGCGGACAGTCCAGGAATATGTGTGAGCTGGTTTCACCATCATGTCCGCAGCACGGGCATAGTGAGCCGGTGACGATATGCTTGCGCTGAAGGTTGTTTTTTGAGTTGAGTCGATCCCGAAACAGGAGCCATGCAAAGATCTTCACGCGATTTGGAATGCATGAAGACCAGATGGCAACGGCATGCATGTCGTCGTCGTCGTCGTTGGAGCCCATGGTTAGCGCGTATGCTGCCCTCGTGGAGAAGCGCAGGCCACCATTAAGGTAGCGCTCGTCCGGCCCTGTCGACAACTGGAAATCCTGCAGGAGAGACAACAAAGAGCACAACTCGGTAGCAGCATCAGATGTTAGGCGGTTCCGTAGGATTGTTTCCAAACCATGATTCAGGACAGCAGCCACACGAGCTAGTGGTATAGTGGTGCGTGAATATAGGCAAGGGAATAAAGTAGCAAGGGGTTGGTTGTGTATGCAAGTATCTAGCCAAAAGTACGTATTAGTGCCGGAGTGTGCGAGTACAAACGAGATGGCATGGAGTGTTGGCAGCTGTTGATTTATTGTTCGGCAGATGAAGGAGTGGCCATTTTGTGGAGCAATGAGGGCATTTGGGTGTTGCAAGGCGATCCAGTCTAACCAAGGTGTTTTTTCCTGTAAGAGAGCTTTTACAACAAATTTCATAAGTAAGCATTTGTTCTGTTGATGAAGATTTTTTAGACCTAGACCACCACAGTTCTTTGGTTTACACACATTTTTCCAGGCAACTAAGCATTGAGCACCAGTGCAAGTTTCCTCCGCAGCCCAAAAAAAAAGCTCGTCGAATAGCGTCTAGGGTTTTTATAACACTTTTGGGATTGGGGAATACTGACACGAAGTAGACTAGAAGGGAGTCGAGGACAGCCGATAATAGGATGAGCCTATCCCCTTTGGAGAGGATTTTTTGCGCGCCAACCCGTCAAGAATTTACGACAGCGTTCGATGATGGGTAGGAAGGCATTTGTAGGTAGTCGTGTGGGTGTTAGGGGGAGGCCTAGGTAGATCTGCGGAAAGGTTGAGGTTGGGCATTGCAAGGTGGAGGCAATGGAGTCTGTCATGGCAGTGCTGATGTGCATGGGTACGATAGTTGTTTTTGCGAAGTTGATAGTGAGGCCAGTGGCCATGGCGAAATCGTGAAGGATTTTTTTTAACTGCTGAGCAGCGTCATTGGATGCCTTGGCGATGATGAGGGTGTCGTCAGCATATTGTAGAACGTTTGGCGGGAGATGCGAGAACAAGGGGTGGCTGAGATGAGCTAGGTCGCAGTCTTGTTGGATCATTTGTTGTAGGAGATCAGCAACAATGATGAAGAGGTAGGGTGAGATAGGGTCTCCCTGTCTGAGCCCATTTTTGCAATTTATCCAGTTTCCGGGGATCCCATTAAGCATAACGACAATTTTCCCGGTTGCTAGGAGGTCATGAACCCAAGCTGAGAATTTTGGCGGGAATCCGCGGCAGCGTAAGATGGAAGCAAGAGAGTCCCAAGAGAGGGAGTCGAAGGCTTTGCTAAAGTCCAATTTAATGACCATGGTTGGGGCTTTTTTGGTGTGACAGGCACCTATGAGGTCTGCAGCGAAGATAAAATTTTCAGCTATGCTACGCCCTGGAATGAAACCAGTTTGGTTGCCATGGACAAGCAGTGGTATTATTGGTTTTAGTCTGTTGGTAAGCACTTTTGCAACGGCTTTGATGGGACAATTTTGAAGGGAGATCGGGCGGTAGGCGTCGGGACTGTTGGCATGGTCTTTTTTGGGTAGTAGAATGAGGTGGGCTCTGTTAAGGCTTTCAGTTTGCGCGTTGAGGTTTTGGAAGTCTGTCATGAAGGAGTGGATGTGAGCCTTAATCAAGTTCCAGTATTTTCTGTAAAACAGCGGGCCGAAGCCGTCCGGTCCTGGGCTAGCTAGGGGGTTCATTTGGAAGAACACATTTTTAATTTCATCTAGTGTGAAGGGGGAGTCAAGCGAGCTAAGTTGTGGTAACGTTTGGGGGTAGTATTTTTGAGGATCGAAGGACCAGAAGGTGTGTGGTGCTGACCCGATAATTGCTGTGAAATGGTCTTTGAGAATGGTTGCTTTTTGAGCGTGAGAGTGGAATTCAGTGTCATCGGCTAGTAGGGAAGTTATAGTATTCTTGCGGAGGCGCTGTGACGCGGCAGCGTGAAAATATTGTGTGTTTTCCTCTCCATCAATTGCAGCACGTACTTTACCTCTTTGTTTCCAGAAGGCTATTTTTTCAGCAATAGCTGAGTGTAGGGTATCAGAGAGAACTAATCGTAGCATTTTTTCGGCGTTTGAGAGGGTTTGAGCCTCCTCCTTTAGATCGATGAGATTGATGATTTGTTTTGCAGCCGCCTCGCGAAGGTGTGCTGGCGAACGCTTGGAGGCCCAATTTTTTAGGTCATACCTTGTTATTTTTAGAGCTTTTGCAAGGGCAGCGGCGGATGTTAGTCGTTGGGTTGAGCGGTGGTTTGGGGCCCAACATTTTTCTATGATTTGCTGGCAAGCAGTGGATAGAGTCCAAGCTGATTCGAATCTAAAGTGGCGTGGCTTTGGGACAGTTGTTTGGATGTTTAGAATTAGTGGAACATGGTCAGATGTAATTCGTGGCAAGGATGACAAAGTTGTATCTGGGAAGACGCTGTTCCAAGCCAGATTGAAGAAGGCTCGGTCTAGCCGTTCGAGGGTTGGTGAAGCTCGTTTGTTGGACCAAGTAAAGCGTCTGTCTAGTAGGGGTAGTTCGATTAGTGCTAGGTCGTTGATCGTGGAGTTGAAGGCGTCAGCTTCCCGTTGGCGGAAACTGCGTTTATTTTTTTCGTGGGAGAAACGGATGAGGTTGAAATCACCGACAATTAGCCAAGGAGTTTGGTCATCCTCCTTAATTAGATTGAGCTCATCTAGGAATGCCTGTTTGAGGTTGCGATTTGAGGGGGCATAGATGTTTGTGATGACAAAGGGGAGGGGGTGAGCGAGTGACGTGAGTTTGATGGATGTGGCGTACGTATGATGGGAGTAGGAGATTAGGGAGAAATAGTTTTTATTTACGGCCGAAATCATTCCGCCAGCCGACCCGTTCGCAGGTAAGAAAATTCTTTGGTCTAGAGATCGTGGTAGGAAGGAGTTGAATTTTCGGTCGTTAATGTCATTTAGCTTAGATTCTTGTAAGAGTGCACAATGAGGGTTGATACTGATTAGTTCGGAAAGGATATCAGCGCACTTAGATTCCTCGCCTAGGCCTCTTACATTCCACGAGCAGATAGATAGAGTTGTACTACTCATGGAGAAACAGACGGGCACCTAGACTTAACAGGGTACAAGTAGCTAGGGGATACATTTGGGATGCTAGAAGATAATTGAAGCAAAACAGGTGATTGCTCCGGGCACACGTGTGATGGAATAAATAGACCCTTGATGTAGAGCCGCAATATGGACGGCCGGTCGCCGTCGGGACGCCGCATGGGCATGCATGATTGATTGGGCACATCATGGCTCGACGTCAGCAGCACCGTTGTCCGTGGTGTGGGCACATGCAATGGAGTCTACGCCCGCGTCATCAGCACCGCAAAGCCTGGCGATCTCTGCCAGGGCTGCAGCAGGAGCTGGCGGAGCGTCGGGGATGTCGAGCTGGGTATGGAGAATGGCGTCTTTGAGCGCCTTTGCGACGTCGGTGGCAGTGAGGCGCTTAGCTTTGGCGCGGACGGCCTTAGTGGTCATGTCGGTGAAGACTCGCGGCTAGTTGCTCAGCAGCGCAGATACACACAAGACTGCTTGCGTCATGTCACCTCCACTTCCACGCGAAACTCTAATGCCTCACCAGTGGCCGTATGGAGCCTCCGCCACAAAAATCAAAGAACCCACACGAAAACAAATCCACATGTTTCGATTTTATTCAGATATAATCAAAAGCAGAATATAATTTGTCGCACGGTTGACCTACATTCATGGAACAACTACAATTAATCTATAATACCTAAATAGTTGATCCCCACTATCTTATTTTTCTTGACATGCAAGCTATCCACATCACCAATCAACATGCAGCCACTCACCTCACTCCACCTCATTAATCTAGCCACATCATCTTATTTTTGTGATGATTTAATTTCTCTTCCGTCCGCTTCACTTTTAAAAAAAAATTAGAGGCAACCTCGGTGAGTCACGTTCGGAGCCGCATACTACTGCGTTGTCTCGCATGCCCATATGACTCACGATCTTGCTACGGCTCATATGTTCTGGAACTAACGCAAACATCCGAAGAGACATGACTGATCGCCTCTCCAAATCATGGCAAGTGCCTGCATCCTCATCCCCTTTCAAATCTTGCTCGACGCAGAAGGGATAGGAGGAGGATATAGAAGGAGTGGCCGCGGGCAGGGGATGGGAGGATCGCATCTCCCCAACGTGCTGCCGCAGCAGCATCTGAGCTTGCTGCCGCTGAAGTCGCCCATCTGCATAGCGCGGCGTCTGGAAACAGCAGCCGCCTGTGTGCTCCCCGTCCGGCCTCTGAGTACCGCCGGCCGCCGGGCGCGTCCCCATGTCTGGGACGGGGGACCAACTCGAGTCCATCGACATGTGGGGAGTTCTGATGAAACGAGATTTGCGCCGTTGCCGACTGCCGTCCAACTACAGTCTCCTATCGAGTTCAATCTCCCATTTGCAGAGGTAAAGTTCAATCTTATTCGTCATCCCTTAACACACCATGCTCCGACCCCAAGTTCCTATATCCCAAGCCTTAAAAATCTTCTCAGCATATGCGTGCTACAACCAGCAATCCCAATCTATAAGGCTAATCAAGCCCAAAATAGAGGTGTCTCCACATCAATTTTTAGCAGATCGAACTGCCGGCGTACTTGATGACGCCACCCGAGGCACTGTAGCGGACTGGTGACACTGCCGTTTGAGTTCTCCGCACTTCAATGTCAGGCAAGTCATCCCAAACATTAGCTCGTATATGAGCTAAAATATGAGGTTTCTCTTAGCATAAACAGAGGCGATGTAAAGTCTTCTACCTTTTGTAAGCATCAGGATGCACATGTTTTTTATGTTCGAATGTCGTTTCTTATTTAGGGAATTTATTCTTCCTCATCCCCCTTTTTCAGTTCCCATTTGGACATTTTCCACCCGATGTTGCATTGCAGTTTCATGTTGGGATGGAAGGCTAACTCTCTGTCCTCTGATCTGATAGATGAGAATACGTAAGTTAAGTCTTTATGGTGCATGGCATTTGTAGTTCTTTTTAATTTCAATTGAAAAAAATATTTACAGCTATTTTAATGTACATTCAGTATAATTTACAGAGTTCTTTATATTACAGCTGATGCCACAGACGTAATATTGATGGCCAGCTAATTTCTATGGCCTCTTACTACCCACTGGAGGTAAACTCATATTCCACCATTTTGTTAGCAAGGTTGCATTATTTTTTCATGGATCGCAGTATTGTGCATTGCTAAAGAGAACAAATTACCTTGGCAAAATTTCATTCAACCAAATCGCATTAAAATATATAGCAACAAATTCCCGCAGCAACGCGCGGGGTATCATCTAGTTATAACTATAGGTACGTCCGCGGCAAGGATTGCCCAGGCACCTCCGACGCCTCGGCCACTGGCAAGGCCACGCCCACAGCCAATGCCATGGACATGGCCGAGGCCATGACCATGGCCATCCCCATGGGCCTGGCCAGCGCCATGTAATAACACGTCCATGGTGTGTTGATATTCATCCTCCGGCTCCACTCCTCCACGGTCAACTCCATTAATGCAACCTCCTCAATGGCTAGCTCCATCTGCACCTACCATGTTTGTCAGTTCTAAATCTACAACCAATTAAGAGAATTGTATTAATCCATCATGCATTGGTCTAAATTTGTTACTACTAACTATGAGCAAAAAACCCCAAATCCAAATGAAGCACTAGTCATCTTCAGAAGGAAAGTTTTTTTCTAGAAAATCTTTGTGGAGATGACCTATCAAGGGTCAAAATCAACTACAAAGATAAAGAGAGTAACTTTCTGAAGGATGGAAACTCACATGTGCAGTATAAAAAAATAAGCGAAGCATAAGCACCACATCTGATCTTGCCACTTGCTCGTAAGGAATGAAATTCTAACACATGTATGTTGTAGATATTTATATTTTATTTAGAAGATAATAAGTGAAGTATCTGAACATCCATTTAAGCTCATTTGTTTTGCAGTTTGTATTAGCCTAGAACAGGAAGGATCATCCATTTAAGCATGCTACTTATCAATGCCCTAGGCCATAAAGGCTCAGGTTTTACATTTGCATAGTAACACAATGACAGACCAAGATATACATATATGCAATGAAAGCACGGCAATGGATCCTGATGAATATCTATTAAAGATTCACCCAATTCAACTTAACTGACCAAAAATACCATAAATTGCCTAAAAGTTGATGAATAATTAGTTTATGACTTTCACCAAAGGCATATTAGGAAGAGAACCATGAATCGTTCATCCATGAATAAAATCCAATATATTGTTATTGCTTGTATCTCGTACTTACAGAAAGAGAAACAGGAAAGTTTACTATGACCTCGCTGGTAAAAATATATCACCAAACAATTCTTTACCACTAATTACAGTACCCTACAAAATTAGAACCAATAAATAATCTAGATTCTACGGTGCATCCTTCCATTACAGTTGATTGATTAGAAAAAAGGTCCAGCAAGCAGAAGCTGGTAATCTCTTTTTGTGAAGTTTTGTGCATGTATGAAGCCAACCAAATCAGTATAAACGAACCACAACTGATTGCGAGATTAAACTGGTGGGATGAGACTACTAACCCCCCTTCAATAGTCGAGATTAAACATTCTCGCATAGTAGGTACCTTTGAATTTTCAGCCAACTTACTGTTCCGAGTCTGACAAGATGTGTCATCTTTCTTAGGGAGAGCAAAAGCGCCCAACCATTGATAATAATATAATGTGCTTATTTGTGAGTTGATACATTTTTTTTCATATCAATGCCTGATGTGATGGAGTTTTTTGTTAATCTTGTATAGCTAAAATTCAAATAACATTCAACTATGTATCAGTATAGCTATGTTTCTGTAGCAATGCATCAGTGCCCAGCTTAACATCCTGCTATGTCAAAGGAGTAACGTTGATGATCAACGAAGTGAGAAATGAAATGAGCATGAAACATTACCATATATAGATCAATGTTCCCATCCTTACTCCCACTAAAATGAACAAATCTGTGACTGCGGCTGTGGTGTTGAAGAGGGTGGCATGTTGGCTTCTACTGGCCAATTTCAAAGTCATAGGCACAAGAATTTCGATGAACCACTAAATGATGAATGTAAATTTTGTACTTGAAATATGGAACAAAGTAGTTAACTCACTTCCCTTTATTTCCCAACGGGCTATCGTCAGATAATAAGGACAATAAAGGCTGCAATTTAAATATGGTATATGCAACAATGACTATAGACAATAAATAGCATGGACATGTTTTACTCTATACATAAATATCCACACTTCAATAATATAGCACAAGGTCATGAGGTGTCTACTTTTATGTTTGAAGCTATCCAGATCATAATATGCCAGATTGCCGATTGTAATTTCTCGTACACAAAAATTAATCACCATCAAGAAGATAAAAGTACCATTTCCTATTGCAGATCCACTTATTTCATTTTTTTGTTTCGAAAAGGGGCTTAGACCCCGGCAGATCCACTTATTTCTGGATTAATAAATAGTTAACGACCGGCAAATGTATTATTGCAATCATATCGACGAGTTCTCTTTATGAGAGGCTGCCATTGTTGATGTTTCAGAGCTAGTGCTGAGGGATTTTTCCCAAGTACATATGCTTTTAGTGAAAAAGGCAAACACACTAAGCTGATCCATGGGCAACCGAACTAAGAAAAGAGAAAATATTATCCAAATGTGGCTTTCAGACATATTTAATTAAAGCTGACCATTTCGACTGCTTATTTTAGCAAAAAAAAGAGGCTAGATGGTAAAAGCTCTATGCACTGGCATCTTGAAGAATCTAACACTTCACGAATTCATCTTGGCGTACAACAATTAAGCCACATAGACAACATGCACTCGGCTAAAATGAGTGAGTTTAGCATGCATTATTGCATTATCTGAATTGGAATGGATTATGCAGTGAAAAAAGGAAGCATAATGTCATACTCTAGCACGTTCAGTAATGAATGGAAATATTGAGAGTATTGAAAAAATAGCTCTCCACATCCCTCTCTATTATCTTGTTATATACTCCCTATGTAAAGAAATATAAGAGTGTTTAGATCACTGTGATCTAAACACTCTTATATTTCTTTACGGAGGGAGTATCTACCAAGTAGAGCAGAATGTTATCCTAATAAGTTATAGACATCAATTTGTGATTATGAAACTACTGTGAATTGCGGTTCTAAAAATTTAGAACTTGTTCATATAACATGAGGGATTAGTTAATGATGCCGATGAAGCAAAAGCGAACACATTAAGGTTCGGCGTCAAGTGGTTGCTGTACCTGCATAATGTTGTGATTTTTTGAGTCCGTCTGCCACTCTTGAGCATGGAGAACCCTGATGCTTCTGCAGTCAGGCATGCACTCTGATGCTGTGCGTATATATCCCACAATGCAGAAACACAAACAGAGGATTTGTAATTTCTACTGTTGCTAGCAGATTGCCGGCATGAAGATCTTTCAGCCTTGTTGATGCCAGCATGTCAGCGTCGTGTCCTCAGCTACGATCTGCGTGCAGCTCGCTGAGAGGGTGTCGGAGATGCTGCTGCATGTCTCCGCTCCTTTGCTAGATCATCATCAGTACCATGCACTGCAGTTGTGTTTTATTTCTGGGGTAAGTACATTTTTCGTCCTCGAACTCTGAAGATAGTATAGAAATCATCCCTCAACTTTGAAACCACTAAAACTCGTCTCTCAACTATTTAAACCGGATACTTTTCATCTCACACGATGCTTAAAGTGGTTTTGGTATGACGCAGACCGTTTTTGACCAAAACCGCCCCAGTGGCCTAGTTTTTCCAATTTGGTAACAGCAAATTTTATGTCCAGAATTGTATGTGCTGTGCAATCTAACCTAACTGAATGGGATTCATAGCAGATTGTTCACATGATTTTAGACCATTGTGTTAACTGAATGCATGGCAGATTGTACGTGTTCACAGATGATTGGATAGAGTACTGAACTGAACAGATTGCATGAAAAACATGGTCTGAGATAACCACAAAGTACTGATTAGTCTTACACAAGCAAACCACAAACATGAATTCTCAAAGTCTGACAAAGTAAATGAGAAATAGTTTGACATAACCACAAACAGGAATTCTCACTGCCGACCATAAAATTTGATGTTACCAAACTGGACAAGCCAGGCCACATAGACGGTTTTAGCCAAAACCGGGCCCACGTCATTACCGAAACCACTTTAAGCGTCACGAGAGGCGAAAAATATCCAGTTTAAAAAGTCGAGGGACTGAGTTTTAGTGGTTTCGGAGTTGAGGGGCGATTTCTATACTATCGTCAGAGTTCAAGGGCGAAAAATATACTTATCCCTTTATTCTTCCAAGCCACAAAAAAAAACTCTGAAACATCTTTGATCCATTTTTTTATTCGTTGCAGTACCAAGTATTTATAGAAATAAATACAAAAAGAATCAATGGATCTGGAGTTTTTTACCTTGATGGCTAGAGGTCGTACACAGCAGCCGGCCATTATACGTCTACTTGACGCGTCCAAATACATCTTATTTAGGTTCTTCTTCACACCAGCCTGTAGCTACAGGCGTTGTGGTAGGCGGGTGAGTAAAGAGACCACACACGGAAAAATAATTTTTGCCAATCATACACACATATCGCGCGCGACTCCACCTAGCCGGCCTGCCCATCCATTGGGCACAATCAAGTGGCAGAGTTCAGATTTTCAGAAAAGAAACGAGAATTCCAAGTTTCAGAGTTGACCGCCCAGATCCCTTTGGTCATTCGGAGCATGAAGTTGGAGTCAGAGCGCAAGGTGCCTTGGGCGCCTCCCTCTGCCTCCCTGCCCTGGCCTTACACCGGTCTTCTACTTGGACTGTTGCTTGGTCACCCTCTCCGCCGCAGCGTGCCGTGTTGATCTGTTTGACGGCCGCATCGCCGAGCGGAAGACTGGGGCAGCGCTAGTCCCTGCCACTGGCAAGCCGCAAAACGCATGCCCTACTCCATGGAAGAGAAGGAGCCATGACCGGGTGAGGGCTATAGCTCCAGGACGTGTAGCTGGACCACGGATGGCTGGGTGGATGCGGCGAGGGGCGACGGATTAGGAGGCAACGGGGGCGGCACTGTGTAACCCACTTAGCGGCAGCGCTTGTCGTGGCACCCGCGCTACTGTTACATAGTACATGTAGCGCTTGTTCTACTGCTACTTAACTGTAGCCTTGGGTTCTCACCCCATGCTATTACTCCCTTCGTTTTTATTTAGTTCGCGTATTAGCTTTGGTCAAAGTCAAGCTTT
>LR738715.1:871780451-871809628 GCA_902687465.1 Secale cereale | reverse complement strand
GGAGCTCCCTACCTGAATATATTTCTCAAGTTTGTAACCCATCGTCAGACTGATTACAAAGGGGAATTACATAAGCACGTGTAGTCGTGATAAGAGGTAGGAACGCCAGGAGGAGGCGGCCTGCTTGTGCACCGGTTTCTTCATCCGGTGCGTCCAGAGCATGAGGTCATCGACGATTCGCCTGAGGGTGAGGATACTATGATGATTTTGTTGCTTGAAGGTCATAGCGTTTCTGGAATGCCAAATCTTCCATAGGATGATGAGGAGGACGGAGTGCCAGATTACCGCATTGACCTGTGTAGGTAGACGGCAGTCCCAGAGTCTATCAATGTCACTCGAAGGAGAGAGGCCGATCCGTTGCCAAATACGTTGTGAAAGCGGACAGTCCAGGAATATGTGTGAGCTGGTTTCACCATCATGTCCGCAGCACGGGCATAGTGAGCCGGTGACGATATGCTTGCGCTGAAGGTTGTTTTTTGAGTTGAGTCGATCCCGAAACAGGAGCCATGCAAAGATCTTCACGCGATTTGGAATGCATGAAGACCAGATGGCAACGGCATGCATGTCGTCGTCGTCGTCGTTGGAGCCCATGGTTAGCGTGTATGCTGCCCTCGTGGAGAAGCGCAGGCCACCATTAAGGTAGCGCTCGTCCGGCCCTGTCGACAACTGGAAATCCAGCAGGAGAGACAACAAAGAGCACAACTCGGTAGCGGTAGCAGCATCAGATGTTAGGCGGTTCCGTAGGATTGTTTCCAAACCATGATTCAGGACAGCAGCCACACGAGCTAGTGGTATAGTGGTGTGTGAATATAGGCAAGGGAATAAAGTAGCAAGGGGTTGGTTGTGTATCCAAGTATCTAGCCAAAAGTACGTATTAGTGCCGGAGTGTGCGAGTACAAACGAGATGGCATGGAGTGTTGGCAGCTGTTGATTTATTGTTCGGCAGATGAAGGAGTGGCCATTTTGTGGAGCAATGAGGGCATTTGGGTGTTGCAAGGCGATCCAGTCTAACCAAGGTGTTTTTTCCGATAAGAGAGCTTTTACAACAAATTTCATAAGTAAGCATTTGTTCTGCTGATGAAGATTTTTTAGACCTAGACCACCACAGTTCTTTGGTTTACACACATTTTTCCAGGCAACTAAGCATTGAGCACCAGTGCAAGTTTCCTCCGCAGCCCAAAAAAAAGCTCGTCGAATAGCGTCTAGGGTTTTTATAACACTTTTGGGATTGGGGAATACTGACATGAAGTAGACTAGAAGGGAGTCGAGGACAGCCGATAATAGGATGAGCCTATCCCCTTCGGAGAGGATTTTTGCGCGCCAACCCGTCAAGAATTTACGACAGCGTTCGATGATGGGTAGGAAGGCATTTGTAGGTAGTCGTGTGGGTGTTAGGGGGAGGCCTAGGTAGATCTGCGGAAAGGTTGAGGTTGGGCATTGCAAGGTGGAGGCAATGGAGTCTGTCATGGTAGTGCTGACGTGCATGGGTACGACAGTTGTTTTTGCGAAGTTGATAGTGAGGCCAGTGGCCATGGCGAAATCGTGAAGGATTTTTTTTAACTGCTGAGCAGCGTCATTGGATGCCTTGGCGATGATGAGGGTGTCGTCAGCATATTGTAGAACGTTTGGCGGGAGATGCGAGAACAGGGGGTGGCTGAGATGAGCTAGGTCGCAGTCTTGTTGGATCATTTGTTGTAGGAGATCAGCAACAATGATGAAGAGGTAGGGTGAGATAGGGTCTCCCTGTCTGAGCCCATTTTTGCAATATATCCAGTTTCCGGGGATCCCATTAAGCATAACGGCAATTTTCCCGGTTGCTAGGAGGTCATGAACCCAAGCTGAGAATTTTGGCGGGAATCCACGATAGCGTAAGATGGAAGCAAGAGAGTCCCAAGAGAGGGAGTCGAAGGCTTTGCTAAAGTCCAATTTAATGACCATGGTTGGTGCTTTTTTGGTGTGACAGGCACCTATGAGGTCTGCAACGAAGATAAAATTTTCAGCTATGCTACGCCCTGAAATGAAACCAGTTTGGTTGCCATGGACAAGCAGTGGTATTATTGGTTTTAGTCTGTTGGTAAGCACTTTTGCAACGGCTTTGATGGGACAATTTTGAAGGGAGATCGCGCGGTAGGCGTCGGGACTGTTGGCATGGTCTTTTTGGGTAGTAGAATGAGGTGGGCTCTGTTAAGGCTTTCAGTTTGCGCGTTGAGGTTTTGGAAGTCTGTCATGAAGGAGTGGATGTGAGCCTTAATCAAGTTCCAGTATTTTCTGTAAAACAGCGGGCCGAAGCCGTCCGGTCCTGGGCTAGCTAGGGGGTTCATTTGGAAGAACACATTTTTAATTTCATCTAGTGTGAAGGGGGAGTCAAGCGAGCTAAGTTGTGGTAACGTTTGGGGGTAGTATTTTTGAGGATCGAAGGACCAGAAGGTGTGTGGTGCTGACCCGATAATTGCTGTGAAATGGTCTTTGAGAATGGTTGCTTTTTGAGCGTGAGAGTGGAATTCAGTGTCATCGGCTAGTAGGGAAGTTATAGTATTCTGCGGAGGCGCTGTGACGCGGCAGCGTGAAAATATTGTGTGTTTTCCTCTCCATCAATTGCAGCACGTACTTTACCTCTTTGTTTCCAGAAGGCTATTTTTTCACCAATAGCTGAGTGCAGGGTATCAGAGAGAACTAATCGTAGCATTTTTTCGGCGTTTGAGAGGGTTTGAGCCTCCTCCTTTAGATCGATGAGATTGATGATTTGTTTTGCAGCCGCCTCGCGAAGGTGTGCTGGCGAACGCTTGGAGGCCCAATTTTTTAGGTCATACCTTGTTATTTTTAGAGCTTTTGCAAGGGCAGCGGCGGATGTTAGTCGTTGGATTGAGCGGTGGTTTGGGGCCCAACATTTTTGTATGATTTGCTGGCAAGCAGTGGATAGAGTCCAAGCTGATTCGAATCTAAAGTGGCGTGGCTTTGGGACAGTTGTTTGGATGTTTAGAATTAGTGGAACATGGTCAGATGTAATTCGTGGCAAGGATGACAAAGTTGTATTTGGGAAGACGCTGTTCCAAGCCAGATTGAAGAAGGCTCGGTCTAGCCGTTCGAGGGTTGGTGAAGCTCGTTTGTTGGACCAAGTAAAGCGTCTGTCTAGTAGGGGTAGTTCGATTAGTGCTAGGTCGTTGATCGTGGAGTTGAAGGCGTCAGCTTCCCGTTGGCGGAAACTGCGTTTATTTTTTCGTGGGAGAAACGGATGAGGTTGAAATCACCGACAATTAGCCAAGGAGTTTGGTCATCCTCCTTAATTAGATTGAGCTCATCTAGGAATGCCTGTTTGAGGTTGCGATTTGAGGGGGCATAGATGTTTGTGATGACAAAGGGGAGGGGGTGAGCGAGTGACGTGAGTTTGATGGATGTGGCGTACGTATGATGGGAGTAGGAGATTAGGGAGAAATAGTTTTTAATTACGGCCGAAATCATTCCGCCAGCCGACCCGTTCGCAGGTAAGAAAATTCTTTGGTCTAGAGATCGTGGTAGGAAGGAGTTGAATTTTCGGTCGTTAATGTCATTTAGCTTAGATTCTTGTAAGAGTGCACAATGAGGGTTGATACTGATTAGTTCGGAAAGGATATCAGCGCACTTAGGTTCCTCGCCTAGGCCTCTTACATTCCACGAGCAGATAGATAGAGTTGTACTACTCATGGAGAAACAGACGGGCACCTAGACTTAACAGGGTACAAGTAGCTAGGGGATACATTTGGGATGCTAGAAGATAATTGAAGCAAAACAGGTGATTGCTCCGGGCACACGTGTGGTGGAATAAATAGACCCTTGATGTAGAGCCGCAATATGGACGGCCGGTCGCCGTCGGGACGCCGCATGGGCATGCATGATTGATTGGGCACATCATGGCTCGACGTCAGCAGCACCGTTGTCCGTGGTGTGGGCACATGCAATGGAGTCTACGCCCGCGTCATCAGCACCGCAAAGCCTGGCGATCTCTGCCAGGGCTGCAGCAGGAGCTGGCGGAGCGTCGGGGATGTCGAGCTGGGTATGGAGAATGGCGTCTTTGAGCGCCTTTGCGACGTCGGTGGCAGTGAGGCGCTTAGCTTTGGCGCGGACGGCCTTAGTGGTCATGTCGGTGAAGACTCGCGGCTAGTTGCTCAGCAGCGCAGATACACACAAGACTGCTTGCGTCATGTCACCTCCACTTCCACGCGAAACTCTAATGCCTCACCAGTGGCCGTATGGAGCCTCCGCCACAAAAATCAAAGAACCCACACGAAAACAAATCCACATGTTTCGATTTTATTCAGATATAATCAAAAGCAGAATATAATTTGTCGCACGGTTGACCTACATTCATGGAACAACTACAATTAATCTATAATACCTAAATAGTTGATCCCCACTATCTTATTTTTCTTGACATGCAAGCTATCCACATCACCAATCAACATGCAGCCACTCACCTCACTCCACCTCATTAATCTAGCCACATCATCTTATTTTTGTGATGATTTAATTTCTCTTCCGTCCGCTTCACTTTAAAAAAAAAAATTAGAGGCAACCTCGGTGAGTCACGTTCGGAGCCGCATACTACTGCGTTGTCTCGCATGCCCATATGACTCACGATCTTGCTACGGCTCATATGTTCTGGAACTAACGCAAACATCCGAAGAGACATGACTGATCGCCTCTCCAAATCATGGCAAGTGCCTGCATCCTCATCCCCTTTCAAATCTTGCTCGACGCAGAAGGGATAGGAGGAGGATATAGAAGGAGTGGCCGCGGGCAGGGGATGGGAGGATCGCATCTCCCCAACGTGCTGCCGCAGCAGCATCTGAGCTTGCTGCCGCTGAAGTCGCCCATCTGCATAGCGCGGCGTCTGGAAACAGCAGCCGCCTGTGTGCTCCCCGTCCGGCCTCTGAGTACCGCCGGCCGCCGGGCGCGTCCCCATGTCTGGGACGGGGGACCAACTCGAGTCCATCGACATGTGGGGAGTTCTGATGAAACGAGATTTGCGCCGTTGCCGACTGCCGTCCAACTACAGTCTCCTATCGAGTTCAATCTCCCATTTGCAGAGGTAAAGTTCAATCTTATTCGTCATCCCTTAACACACCATGCTCCGACCCCAAGTTCCTATATCCCAAGCCTTAAAAATCTTCTCAGCATATGCGTGCTACAACCAGCAATCCCAATCTATAAGGCTAATCAAGCCCAAAATAGAGGTGTCTCCACATCAATTTTTAGCAGATCGAACTGCCGGCGTACTTGATGACGCCACCCGAGGCACTGTAGCGGACTGGTGACACTGCCGTTTGAGTTCTCCGCACTTCAATGTCAGGCAAGTCATCCCAAACATTAGCTCGTATATGAGCTAAAATATGAGGTTTCTCTTAGCATAAACAGAGGCGATGTAAAGTCTTCTACCTTTTGTAAGCATCAGGATGCACATGTTTTTTATGTTCGAATGTCGTTTCTTATTTAGGGAATTTATTCTTCCTCATCCCCCTTTTTCAGTTCCCATTTGGACATTTTCCACCCGATGTTGCATTGCAGTTTCATGTTGGGATGGAAGGCTAACTCTCTGTCCTCTGATCTGATAGATGAGAATACGTAAGTTAAGTCTTTATGGTGCATGGCATTTGTAGTTCTTTTTAATTTCAATTGAAAAAAATATTTACAGCTATTTTAATGTACATTCAGTATAATTTACAGAGTTCTTTATATTACAGCTGATGCCACAGACGTAATATTGATGGCCAGCTAATTTCTATGGCCTCTTACTACCCACTGGAGGTAAACTCATATTCCACCATTTTGTTAGCAAGGTTGCATTATTTTTTCATGGATCGCAGTATTGTGCATTGCTAAAGAGAACAAATTACCTTGGCAAAATTTCATTCAACCAAATCGCATTAAAATATATAGCAACAAATTCCCGCAGCAACGCGCGGGGTATCATCTAGTTATAACTATAGGTACGTCCGCGGCAAGGATTGCCCAGGCACCTCCGACGCCTCGGCCACTGGCAAGGCCACGCCCACAGCCAATGCCATGGACATGGCCGAGGCCATGACCATGGCCATCCCCATGGGCCTGGCCAGCGCCATGTAATAACACGTCCATGGTGTGTTGATATTCATCCTCCGGCTCCACTCCTCCACGGTCAACTCCATTAATGCAACCTCCTCAATGGCTAGCTCCATCTGCACCTACCATGTTTGTCAGTTCTAAATCTACAACCAATTAAGAGAATTGTATTAATCCATCATGCATTGGTCTAAATTTGTTACTACTAACTATGAGCAAAAAACCCCAAATCCAAATGAAGCACTAGTCATCTTCAGAAGGAAAGTTTTTTTCTAGAAAATCTTTGTGGAGATGACCTATCAAGGGTCAAAATCAACTACAAAGATAAAGAGAGTAACTTTCTGAAGGATGGAAACTCACATGTGCAGTATAAAAAAATAAGCGAAGCATAAGCACCACATCTGATCTTGCCACTTGCTCGTAAGGAATGAAATTCTAACACATGTATGTTGTAGATATTTATATTTTATTTAGAAGATAATAAGTGAAGTATCTGAACATCCATTTAAGCTCATTTGTTTTGCAGTTTGTATTAGCCTAGAACAGGAAGGATCATCCATTTAAGCATGCTACTTATCAATGCCCTAGGCCATAAAGGCTCAGGTTTTACATTTGCATAGTAACACAATGACAGACCAAGATATACATATATGCAATGAAAGCACGGCAATGGATCCTGATGAATATCTATTAAAGATTCACCCAATTCAACTTAACTGACCAAAAATACCATAAATTGCCTAAAAGTTGATGAATAATTAGTTTATGACTTTCACCAAAGGCATATTAGGAAGAGAACCATGAATCGTTCATCCATGAATAAAATCCAATATATTGTTATTGCTTGTATCTCGTACTTACAGAAAGAGAAACAGGAAAGTTTACTATGACCTCGCTGGTAAAAATATATCACCAAACAATTCTTTACCACTAATTACAGTACCCTACAAAATTAGAACCAATAAATAATCTAGATTCTACGGTGCATCCTTCCATTACAGTTGATTGATTAGAAAAAAGGTCCAGCAAGCAGAAGCTGGTAATCTCTTTTTGTGAAGTTTTGTGCATGTATGAAGCCAACCAAATCAGTATAAACGAACCACAACTGATTGCGAGATTAAACTGGTGGGATGAGACTACTAACCCCCCTTCAATAGTCGAGATTAAACATTCTCGCATAGTAGGTACCTTTGAATTTTCAGCCAACTTACTGTTCCGAGTCTGACAAGATGTGTCATCTTTCTTAGGGAGAGCAAAAGCGCCCAACCATTGATAATAATATAATGTGCTTATTTGTGAGTTGATACATTTTTTTTCATATCAATGCCTGATGTGATGGAGTTTTTTGTTAATCTTGTATAGCTAAAATTCAAATAACATTCAACTATGTATCAGTATAGCTATGTTTCTGTAGCAATGCATCAGTGCCCAGCTTAACATCCTGCTATGTCAAAGGAGTAACGTTGATGATCAACGAAGTGAGAAATGAAATGAGCATGAAACATTACCATATATAGATCAATGTTCCCATCCTTACTCCCACTAAAATGAACAAATCTGTGACTGCGGCTGTGGTGTTGAAGAGGGTGGCATGTTGGCTTCTACTGGCCAATTTCAAAGTCATAGGCACAAGAATTTCGATGAACCACTAAATGATGAATGTAAATTTTGTACTTGAAATATGGAACAAAGTAGTTAACTCACTTCCCTTTATTTCCCAACGGGCTATCGTCAGATAATAAGGACAATAAAGGCTGCAATTTAAATATGGTATATGCAACAATGACTATAGACAATAAATAGCATGGACATGTTTTACTCTATACATAAATATCCACACTTCAATAATATAGCACAAGGTCATGAGGTGTCTACTTTTATGTTTGAAGCTATCCAGATCATAATATGCCAGATTGCCGATTGTAATTTCTCGTACACAAAAATTAATCACCATCAAGAAGATAAAAGTACCATTTCCTATTGCAGATCCACTTATTTCATTTTTTTGTTTTGAAAAGGGGCTTAGACCCCGGCAGATCCACTTATTTCTGGATTAATAAATAGTTAACGACCGGCAAATGTATTATTGCAATCATATCGACGAGTTCTCTTTATGAGAGGCTGCCATTGTTGATGTTTCAGAGCTAGTGCTGAGGGATTTTTCCCAAGTACATATGCTTTTAGTGAAAAAGGCAAACACACTAAGCTGATCCATGGGCAACCGAACTAAGAAAAGAGAAAATATTATCCAAATGTGGCTTTCAGACATATTTAATTAAAGCTGACCATTTCGACTGCTTATTTTAGCAAAAAAAAGAGGCTAGATGGTAAAAGCTCTATGCAATGGCATCTTGAAGAATCTAACACTTCACGAATTCATCTTGGCGTACAACAATTAAGCCACATAGACAACATGCACTCGGCTAAAATGAGTGAGTTTAGCATGCATTATTGCATTATCTGAATTGGAATGGATTATGCAGTGAAAAAAGGAAGCATAATGTCATACTCTAGCACGTTCAGTAATGAATGGAAATATTGAGAGTATTGAAAAAATAGCTCTCCACATCCCTCTCTATTATCTTGTTATATACTCCCTATGTAAAGAAATATAAGAGTGTTTAGATCACTGTGATCTAAACACTCTTATATTTCTTTACGGAGGGAGTATCTACCAAGTAGAGCAGAATGTTATCCTAATAAGTTATAGACATCAATTTGTGATTATGAAACTACTGTGAATTGCGGTTCTAAAAATTTAGAACTTGTTCATATAACATGAGGGATTAGTTAATGATGCCGATGAAGCAAAAGCGAACACATTAAGGTTCGGCGTCAAGTGGTTGCTGTACCTGCATAATGTTGTGATTTTTTGAGTCCGTCTGCCACTCTTGAGCATGGAGAACCCTGATGCTTCTGCAGTCAGGCATGCACTCTGATGCTGTGCGTATATATCCCACAATGCAGAAACACAAACAGAGGATTTGTAATTTCTACTGTTGCTAGCAGATTGCCGGCATGAAGATCTTTCAGCCTTGTTGATGCCAGCATGTCAGTGTCGTGTCCTCAGCTACGATCTGCGTGCAGCTCGCTGAGAGGGTGTCGGAGATGCTGCTGCATGTCTCCGCTCCTTTGCTAGATCATCATCAGTACCATGCACTGCAGTTGTGTTTTATTTCTGGGGTAAGTACATTTTTCGTCCTCGAACTCTGAAGATAGTATAGAAATCATCCCTCAACTTTGAAACCACTAAAACTCGTCTCTCAACTATTTAAACCGGATACTTTTCATCTCACACGATGCTTAAAGTGGTTTTGGTATGACGCAGACCGTTTTTGACCAAAACCGCCCCAGTGGCCTAGTTTTTCCAATTTGGTAACAGCAAATTTTATGTCCAGAATTGTATGTGCTGTGCAATCTAACCTAACTGAATGGGATTCATAGCAGATTGTTCACATGATTTTAGACCATTGTGTTAACTGAATGCATGGCAGATTGTACGTGTTCACAGATGATTGGATAGAGTACTGAACTGAACAGATTGCATGAAAAACATGGTCTGAGATAACCACAAAGTACTGATTAGTCTTACACAAGCAAACCACAAACATGAATTCTCAAAGTCTGACAAAGTAAATGAGAAATAGTTTGACATAACCACAAACAGGAATTCTCACTGCCGACCATAAAATTTGATGTTACCAAACTGGACAAGCCAGGCCACATAGACGGTTTTAGCCAAAACCGGGCCCACGTCATTACCGAAACCACTTTAAGCGTCACGAGAGGCGAAAAATATCCAGTTTAAAAAGTCGAGGGACTGAGTTTTAGTGGTTTCGGAGTTGAGGGGCGATTTCTATACTATCGTCAGAGTTCAAGGGCGAAAAATATACTTATCCCTTTATTCTTCCAAGCCACAAAAAAAAACTCTGAAACATCTTTGATCCATTTTTTTATTCGTTGCAGTACCAAGTATTTATAGAAATAAATACAAAAAGAATCAATGGATCTGGAGTTTTTTACCTTGATGGCTAGAGGTCGTACACAGCAGCCGGCCATTATACGTCTACTTGACGCGTCCAAATACATCTTATTTAGGTTCTTCTTCACACCAGCCTGTAGCTACAGGCGTTGTGGTAGGCGGGTGAGTAAAGAGACCACACACGGAAAAATAATTTTTGCCAATCATACACACATATCGCGCGCGACTCCACCTAGCCGGCCTGCCCATCCATTGGGCACAATCAAGTGGCAGAGTTCAGATTTTCAGAAAAGAAACGAGAATTCCAAGTTTCAGAGTTGACCGCCCAGATCCCTTTGGTCATTCGGAGCATGAAGTTGGAGTCAGAGCGCAAGGTGCCTTGGGCGCCTCCCTCTGCCTCCCTGCCCTGGCCTTACACCGGTCTTCTACTTGGACTGTTGCTTGGTCACCCTCTCCGCCGCAGCGTGCCGTGTTGATCTGTTTGACGGCCGCATCGCCGAGCGGAAGACTGGGGCAGCGCTAGTCCCTGCCACTGGCAAGCCGCAAAACGCATGCCCTACTCCATGGAAGAGAAGGAGCCATGACCGGGTGAGGGCTATAGCTCCAGGACGTGTAGCTGGACCACGGATGGCTGGGTGGATGCGGCGAGGGGCGACGGATTAGGAGGCAACGGGGGCGGCACTGTGTAACCCACTTAGCGGCAGCGCTTGTCGTGGCACCCGCGCTACTGTTACATAGTACATGTAGCGCTTGTTCTACTGCTACTTAACTGTAGCCTTGGGTTCTCACCCCATGCTATTACTCCCTTCGTTTTTATTTAGTTCGCGTATTAGCTTTGGTCAAAGTCAAGCTTTATAAACTTTGACAACGTTTATAAACAAAGATATTAACATATACAATAATCAATCAATAGCATTAGATTCATTATTAAATGTATTTTCACATCATATAGATTTGTTATGGTAAATGTTTATATTTTTTTTTATAAACTTGGTCAAACTTTACAAAGTTTGATTTCAGTCAAACCTAATATGCAGAGTAAATAAAATGGAAGGGAGTACTAAGCATCTACCTACGGCCATTTCCCTAGTAGCATCTAGTAGGCAGCCTAGCACTGGCATGGATGTAACTAGAAAACGTAAAAATAAAATAGGATGCTCCGTCATGATGGTAAGGCACTTATGATTGTTGGGCTAAAGCAGGAGGGATGCACCGTTACTTTCTTTGTTGCGGAGCATACATATCCTGTCGAGGATTATTTACACTCAAATTCAGATTGCATGGGTGTTCTTTGTAGGATCTATGGAGGTGACACCAGGATACTGCCATAAAGGGGTAACATTCCGAGACATGGATATGTCAGTCAAGTACTTCGAGAGGAGGAAGGCGGAGAATATAGAGTTTTTCTATGTGAAGCAAAAAATGATCCTGCAACAAACTCCGTTACTGCCTTATTTTGGGTTAATGGGAGAATAAGGGCATCATACCTTGATTACCTCCTTTAGTGATCCGGAAATAGATCATAAAGTACTCTTGCCTTTTTCCCAGAGGTGACCCTGAGTTATCGAATCCTAGGGAGGAAGGCCCTCTTTAAGCTAGGGTTTAAACCCGGATAATACATAGCTACTTGATGCTTGGAACCTCGATCACTACAACCATGATACCTGCAAACCTGGAACCTCGGTCACTACAACCATGATAGCTTGGACAAGTGCATTCAGATTACTACAAGAGTCAAACCCGGATAATACATAGCTAGTACTTAATAATTCCTGGAACCTCCATCACTAAAACCATGATAGCTTAAATGCATTGATATTACAGGAGTCAAACCTAGATAATACTCCCTCCGTCCGGAAATACTTGTCACCAAAATGAATAAAAGGGGATGTATCTAGATGTATTTTAGTTCTAGATACACCCTTTTTTGTCCATTTTGATGACTAGTATTTTCGGACGGAGGGAGTACATAGCTACTTAATGCCTGAAACCTCGATCACTACAACCATGATAACTAAAACTAAGATAGTGTGTTTCTTATAACCCACTAAGAGAAATATGGTATACTCATAAAGATAACAGCAGTTGTAGGCACTAGTACAAGAAGAGCAATATCACATTTCTTCTCAAATCTGCGAAGCTCCTTGCGGAAATTTTCTTGAGGATCAGGCCCTGCACGACTGCACATAGAAGGGTGATTATGTTAGAGAGAAAGTACATCATTGTTTAGTTTTTACGTATTACGTACATGTTCCGTTCACGGACACATAAAACATAGTGTACACAAAGTTTATAATCTGGTCAATAAGCATGCAAGCTTTATTTGTATAACAACTTTCTTGTCTGAAAATACAGAAACACATTCTGCTCGCACATAAAGGTTTTGAGACCGAGTGTTTACAAACAGTATCAAATAATTATTATAATAATAAGTTCTGGTCATTTACCTGTGAAGTTCTTTCAAAAAATCCATATCCTTTTGTACATTCTTCATGCTCTGCTCAAAACTTGCTTTACTGCGCTTGATTTCCTCGGACTGTTTGGCGAGCGCTTCATCAGAATAAATCAGGTGTTCTTCCTAATGTTTAAGTGCATGTGTACAGGTTAAAAATGCTAGAATTTCATCAAGAAGTTGCAATAAAGTAAATAATCATGCATGCGTCAAGTTGAGAAAGACCCATTAAATTTTAAATTTTGGTCTATCGTCAAATCTAAATAAGTAATCCTTATTGACTTTTGTAATAATAGAATATATATCCTTACAAAAGCACCATCCAAACATCCTCTAATATATACGGGTGATTGATTTCTCTAACAAGTTATAAATTAGATGGTACTAAGGGGGAAAGAGCAAAATTGCATCGTCTGGGATCAGATCTAACTTGAGGTAGTTGGAATGTCTAAAAAGCTATAAATTAGACGAAACTAGATGGAAAAAAAAGCAAAATCACACGGGCGGGGATCTGATCTAACTTGTGGTGGGTGATTTGCCTAATTTTTTTAATATAAGATGATCTTTTGACACCAGAGGTAGTAGATGAAACCAGAGGGGGCAAAACAGCAAAATCGACTGGCGGTAATCAGATCTTTGTGATGACTAATTTGGCTAAAAAGAAAGTTATAAAATCTTATGAAACTAGCAAAATCACGGTGGGGGTGATTGAATTGTCTACTAAAAGCTTAGATGAAACTAGAAAAAGAAAGAGCAAAATCGAACCGCCGGTTGTCAGATGTAACTTATAGAGCATCGAAGCTAATAGCTCACCTGTGGGACATGGGACATCAGGCGAGAACACACCGGCGGCGAGAGCGCGTGCATGGGCCCCATACTGGGGGCCATACCGATCGACCTACCAAGGGCAGGCATCTTTCTCAGTGCAGAGCGAAGCGCCATCAGGTTTGCTAGAGCAAGGCGTCGTGGATTTGTTGGGCCGGTCTGATTTCGCTTCTCAAGCAAAAGGGGCACGAGGGCTGGTATGGAGGATATATAGGAGATGGATCCATGGTCCGCGTACACCACGATAATTGGATACCTCGTGTGTTCACGGGAGTTCTACAAAAAAGAATTATGTTCATGGGATGACTAGGTCGCTGATTTGCAACGGTGTGTCATCGACGCGGATTTTTTGAGCTTGGGCTCATGGACACCTTTTATCCTTACCCTCCAAAATAACAATGAGATCTGTGCTAAACGACTTACTTACTACATGAATTTTTCTCTTTTTTGTTTCATCCAAATAAAACAAGGGAAATGCTTACGATCACCCGGCGGATCAGAGCAGCCGTGTCCGCCACATTCCTAGCATGACACGTGTCCAAGTAAGGGCCCGTATATTATCCTTTGGCGAACGCGCGTTTCTGCAACAGGGGCTTTGCTTCTGAAACTAATGTGGTGTTACAATGGTTTACAACGGGTCTACGTTTTGCAGCACACCTCTTGCGGAAATTTTCTGAAACATGATCTCAGTTGCAAAAAAAAAAAAAAAAACTACAACAAAACCGCAGTTGCAATTTTTTTTTGCAACAAAACAGCTTGCAAAAAATTCCACAACAAGACCTATGTTGCAGAACTAATTCCGCAACAAGACATGTGTTGCAGAACGAATTCTGCAACAATATCTATGTTGCAATAGAGGAGACACGCTCAGCCGCTAGATACGGCAGATCATATGGCTGGCGAACCGACTGATCTTTTAAAAAGATCAGCCGGTTGACGCGTAGCACCGCCCATAAAACAACATATGAACTTTAAACTTTGCAAGATAGAAAAACATTCTTACTATAATGAGAGAGAAAACTTATAGATTTTTTTGACCGGCATAAATATACAAAATTAGATTTTCTTTATTCAAAATTGTTATTTTGAGTATTTATGACGCATGGAAAAATCTGAAAGTTTTTTTCCCACATTCTAGTTGGAGTGTTTGGTTGTGCTGCAAAGTTTGAAGTTCATATGTTGTTTTATTTGGAAGAAACAAAAAACACAAAAGTCCTTGCATGAATCGCGATGCAGAGATGGATGGCTAGATAAGAAGGTGCATCTAAGCCTAAGCTCCACAGGATATTTTCCATCTTGAGATGCTCAAAAGGTACATGACATGTTCTCACCAACGGATGCAAATGATAGCAAACAAATTGCTGTTGGTGGACCGAGAGCTGATAATTAATTTGGCTTGGAATTTTGTAAATAATGGAGTGTTTACTGTCAGGTCAACATATCATCTAAGAATGTCGCTGAACAGATCAAGAACATGACAGCCAGGTTCGTCGAGCTCTATTCAAGGCCATAAGGGGTACACGGTGTCGGTGTCAAAACCGGCAGATCTCGGGTAGAGGGTCCCGAACTATGCGTCTGAGGATCAATGGTAACAGGAGACTGGACACGATGTTTACCAAGGTTCAGGCCCTCTCAATCGAGGTAATACCCTACTTCCTGCTTGATTGATCTCGATGAGTATGAGGTTACAAGAGTTGATCTACCTCGAGATCGTAATCGCTAAAACACGAGGAGTCTAGCCTATGCAACTGTGACTATTGTCTCTACGGACTAAACCCTCCGGTTTATATAAGCACCGGAGGGACCTAGTGTTGTACATGACCATCTTGCAGGCAAAGGAAAATATTACACCCGAAGTCTAAACTTGCTATTTTACACATATGGGAGTCCTATTCGGATACGGGAGATAGTCTTCAGCGATAATCTTCACGGCCCACCAGTCCGGCCCATAACAAGCACGCCGGCCACCCGAGGACCCCTTAATCCAGGACTCCCTTTGTAGCCCCTGAACCAGCCTTCGATGATGATGAGTTCGGCTCGCGTACTATCTTCGACATTGCAAGGCGGGTTCCTCCCCCCGAACATATTGAAGCAATAATCCCTACACAAAGGTACTATGTCCGGCTCTACATGGTTAGTACAATCCTTAGCCTCGAAGGCAAGGTATCGAAAAACAGACACCGTGTCTTTACTGACAACTTTTCGGTGAAACGTCACGTTTGACCCTTTAATATTTCGAACCGTTTTCTTAGCTCCAGTTTCGCGTTTCGAGGCATAGCCTCATTGGCACGTCTTGTCGAAGCAAAGATCGTGCCCGCTTATCGCGGGATACTTATCAATATGACGTGGGTAATCCAACCGCGCCTTACACACGATTGCGTTGGGAACCGGTGAGGTTCACGGCTGAAGTGGGGGGACGTTTAACATTCACCACTTATAAAAGGATACAAATCATTCCCCTTTAACCGCACGCTTGCCTCAAGCCCTAGCTTTCCAATCTCCTCAGCCCCAGCACGCACAGCTCCTATGCCCACAACTCTCAACTCCTCCACCACCGCCTCCCATCCCAGCAATGGCCAGAAACCGACTCCCACCCCTCCCACAACGAAGAAGAGGAGGAGGAGGAAGAACAAGACGACTCCCTTGTCAAGGCAAAGGGGAGGAAAAGAGCGGAGCGGCCCCCACTGAGGTGGGTAAGGCGGCGCTCAGGAAGAACCTAAACATTCCGGACAGTTCAGACTCAACGTCCGAACATAGTTTCCGAGTTCAGCCCAGGATTTGATACGGACACCGCAAACACTATTGTGGTTCCTCCAATACTGTTAAGTAAAATATCTTCCAACGGAGAGACTCGTTATGAAAGTAAGATGCAAAAGTATGTGGTTCCTGCTCTACGTCATAAGAAGATTATGTGTGCAACAGAACAGAGAGGCATCTTAGGTGTGAATCCTATTCTATATGCTACTGAAGGGAGATGGTCATATGCTTTACCGATTGAACGCAATAACATCATCACAAATAATTCTTTTGTTTGTTCAGTTGCTCCACAGATTGTGCATCAGGAGAAAGTGAAGCTCACGTCCAGAACACCTTGCCATGCAAGTATACTTACGTGATGGATCCCAGAATCATCAATCATCCTACAAGAGTCCAAGCCGAGTATTATTTTTCTGTAGGGAAGGATACGTGTGTCCTTTTTATTTATTTCCATAGTTTGATCAGATTTGGTAGTCCTTTTTTTTCTGTTGCGTACAACTTGTAACCGATGAGGAGTCCTCATGTTTTTCTTAGTCCAGGTCGGGCCTAGCCCAAGTATTAGGCGCCACCTATATAAGCAAGGGGTGCAACGCTTTGTAAAGGTTAGGTTTTAGTTTTGGCAAAAATGTTCATAACATGCATCTAGCGATGCCCGCGTATCTGTGCTTGTGCGTTCCCTAATAAAGGTTTGATCATTGCATGTGTTTGGGCGACGTCGATCGTCAAGGCGCAAGTCTCGGTTTGATTCTTGATCTACAAGGGTCGATCTAGCTTCCTGTTCTTCTCCATATACTTCTACTAGTGCTTATTATCCATCTGCTAATTACTCCGTCGCCGTCGGCGCCGCTAATCGCCATTAGCTTAATCCCCTGTTTCTATACTAGTACTACTACTACCACGTACATCTTCTAGCCGCTGTTCATCTCTACAATCCATCCATCCATCTAGTCTGCTACTAGTCTCCTCCATGTACACATCCATAATCTCTTCCGATTCCAACAAGATCCATTGCGTTTTATTTTGTTTGCGCGTGGTGAAAGATCAGGGCAACCCAAAAATCGTCTCAACGCCACTTGAGCCGTATCAGGATCAAGCCCCTGGCTGAATCATAAGTACTCAGACGATCGCTGCTTATGTTCGGTTGAAATAGTTTTCAGTATTTAAAATGATGTCATTCTGTCTTTATACAGTCCTCCGCACATACTCCCCGAGGCTTCACTGTCATCGGGGAATTCTCTAGCGCTGGAGATGGCGGAGAGCGACACGCCTTTGCGGGACTCATCGCCCATCTTAGGGGGCCACAGAGGTGTCCTCTCTACAAGATTCTCCTGTATGAGCAGGTGGGACCGGGGCGGACGAGAGGGCGCCCGAGGCCAATCCCTCGGCCACAGCCAGTCAAGGGGGAGCAATCCCCACGGCGACCGACGACAGGGATCCCAAGCAATCTGAGGCCCCGCCAAACACCGTTCCCGAGCCCAATGCGGCTCCAGAATCGAGAAGTTAGCTCCCCGTGATGGGGGAAGGAGCTACTGCTCCAACGGCGCCCGCTGTCAATCCGGAGGCGCCGAACACTCTAGAGGAAGTACTGCGAAGTGCTTCTATCATAGTGGAACACCGCACTCTGATGAGTGCGGTCATGGAGAAGATTCAGTCTGTCAAAGGCGGACTGAACAAAGCCTTCAACAGCCTATTGTCAGGCTTCGATGTATGCGACTTAATGTTCTAAAAAGAACTCTTTCATTTTATACATATATACATAGACATTAGCCCCTGATGCTTTGTTTGATTCTGAACAGAATCGGACAAAGGATCCATGTTATAGCAAGTAACAAAGCTGAACTGTGTACTGTGTTTTTGAATAGGTCTCGCTAGTAGCGGCATCTGTCCAAGCTGCAGAGGTTTCCGAGCTCAATCAGAAGCTGAAACTAGCTGACGAGCAGCTCGACCTCATCAACACGTGTTTTGATGAAACACAAGGTATGCGGATGTTTGAAAAAATCGAAACGTCACACTATATGTTTGATCTCTATGAGTATGAGCTCATTGTATGTTATGATGTTGCGTAACAGTTGACACAACTGAGGTTGGGGCCCTTATGGGCGAGCTCGTGAAGGCCAAGGAAGAGGCAATGGTGAGTAAAGCAGCCGCTGACAAAGCGACTGCCGACCTGAAGGCCGAGCAGGCCGTGCGTCAGCAACACGAGTCGCGGGTGCCTGAAGTCGAGGACGAACTGCGAGATGCCATTCGCAAGTGCGAGGTGTTGGAGCAGAAGACTTCGGAGCAAGCATCCACGCTCAATACGACTCTCAATGATGCCAAGGAGGTGTGCAGTGAGTCGCACAACGCTTATGAGGAGATCAAACCAGAGCGATAGATAGCGGCTGGTAAGACTTTTCTCTTGCAGAGTATCTTCGGAGATCAGAGGTACCTTGAGCTGACGCGATTATGGAGTTCTCTAGGCGCGTTTGCGGATCTTCCTAGGAGCATTGCCGACGCCGCCCAATTCTTCCAAGCCCAAGAGGGGAACAACACATAGAAGCTGTTCTGGTCGCAGTTTCTTGCGCCAGAACGTCCAGTGACCCTCAACGACCCGATGAAGGAGCTGGTTGATACGTCTTCAACGTATCTATAATTTTTGATTGTTCCATGATATTATTTATGATGTTTTGGATGTTTAATGGGCTTTGTCATACACTTTTATATCATTTTTGGGACTAACCTACTAACCCAAAGGCCGAGTCCAGATTGCTGTTTTTTGCTTGTTTCAGGCTTTTGCAGAAAAGGAATATCAAACGGAGTCCAAATGGAATGAAACCTTTGGGAGAGATATTTTTGGAGAAAATCATGCATGGGAGACTTGAGAACCATGGCAGTGGGGCCACGAGGGTGGGGGGGGGGGGCCCTTCCCAGGGCGCGCCCCCTGCCTCGTGGGCCCCTCGCGAGTCCCCCAGTGTCCTCCTTCCTCCTATATAAGCCTACATACCCCGAAACCATCAGCAACAGAGATAAAAACCTAATTCCACCGCCGTAACCTTCTGTTCCCGTGAGATCCCATCTTGGAGCCTGTTCCGGAGCTCCGTCGAAGGGGGGATCCATCACGGAGTGCTTCTACATCATCATCATCGCCCTCACCATGAGTTGTGAGTAGTTTACCACAGATCTTCGGGTCCATAGCTAGTATCTAGATGGCTTCTTCTCTCTCTCTGGATCTCAATAGAAAGTTCTCCTAGGTCTTCGAGGAGATCTATTCGATGTAATCTCTTTTTGCGGTGTGTTTGTCGAGATCCGATGAATTGTGAGTTTATGATCAAGATTATCTATGAGAAATATTTGGTTCTTTTCGGAACTCTTTATGTGTGCTCATAATATCCTTGCAAGTCTCTTCGAATTATTGGTTTGGTTTGGCCTACTAGATCTATAGTTCTTGCAATGGGAGAAGAGCTTGGCTTTTGGTTCAATCTTGCGTGTCCTTTCCCAGTGACAGTAGGGGTAGCATGGCACGTATAGTATTGTTGCCATCGAGGATAAAAAGATGGGTTTTATATCATATTGCTTGAGTTTATCCCTCTATATCATGTCATCTCGCTTAAGGCGTTACTCTGTTCTTACGAACTCAATAGACTAGATGCATGCTGGATAGCGGTCGATGTGTGGAGTAATAGTAGTAGATGCAGGCAGGAGTTGGTCTACTTGTCTCGGACGTGATGCCTATATACAATGATCATGCCTAGATAGTTTCACAATTATTCGCTTTTCTATCAATTGCTCGACAATAATTTGTTTACCCGCCGTAGAATATCGTTATCATGAGAGAAGCCACTAGAGAACACTATGGCCCCTGGGTGTATTCTCAACATATCAATCTACATCTACTTTACTTTCTCCGCTTTTACTTTCTGTTCTTATAAAAAAATACCAAAAATATGAACTATCATCTCTATCAGATCTCACTTTCGTAAGTGACCGTAAAGGGATTGACAACCCCTTACCGCGTTGGCTGCGAAGTTCTTATTTGTTTGTGCAGGTGCGAGGGACTCGCGCGTGGTCTCCTACTGGATTGATACCTTGGTTCTCAAAAACCGAGGGAAATACTTACGCTACTGTGCTGCATCTCCCTTTCCTCTTCGAGGGAATACAACGCAAGCTCGAGAAGTAGAAAGAAGAAGTTCTGGCGTCGTTTCCGGGGAGGCTTACGCAAAAGTCATATACCAAGTACCTATCACAAACCCCTATCCTTCGCATTACATTTTTTGCCTCTCGTTTTCCTCTCCCCCACTTCACCCTTACCGTTTTATTTGCCCTTCTTCTGCCGTGTGTTTATCGTTCGCTTGCTTCTTGTTTGCATGTATGTGTTGGATTGCTTGCTTGTCACTATGGCTCTCCCTATTAGTGTTGACCCTCACCTCAAGAGGCTGGAGGAGATTGAAAACAGTGTTAGACATTTTATGACTATACAATTTGAGCATAATGACTTTTTCAGGAGTGAGCTTAAAGAACAGAAAAGGTTTATGGAGTATATGAATAAAGACCTTGATGATATGTCTAAGGAATTTTATGGCTTGAAATCTCAGTTTGCTCATCTTGAGAGCTTAATTGCCCAAATTTCGAATAAAAAGTCCACCTTGATCAATAAGATGGCTGCTAAACCGGAATATCATGAAAATAAAGATGAAGATCTGAAAGTTATTGATGTGTCGCCTATTAGATCCTTGTTTTCTAGTATAAATCTTGATGAAGATAGGATTGGAGATGATTCTGCTTTAAGGTGTCCCAATGATTCAGAGTTTTTAGATCTTGATGCTAAAATTGTTAAAAGTGGGAGTGAAGAGATTAAAACTTTGCATAGTGATGAACCCACTACTTTGGATTTCAAGGAGTTCAATTATGATTGCTCTTTGATTGATTGTATTTCCTTGTTGTAATCCGAACTAAATTCTCCGCATGCTTATAGTCAAAATAAAGCTTTCACCAAACACATAGTTGATGCCTTGATGCAATCTTATGAAGAAAAACTTGAGTTAGAAGTTTTTATCCCTAGAAAACTTTATGATGAGTGGGAACCTAGTATTAAAATAAAAATAAAAGATCATGAATGCTATGCTTTGTGTGATTTGGGTGCAAGTGTCTCCACTATCCCAAAAACTTTCTGTGATTTGCTAGGGTTCCATGAGCTTGATGATTGTTCTTTAAATTTGCATCTTGCAGATTCCACTATTAAGAAACCTATGGGAAGAATTAATGATGTTCTTATTGTTGCCAATAGGAATTATGTGCCCGTAGATTTCATTATTCTTGATATAGATTGCAATCCTTCATGTCCTATTATTCTTGGTAGACCTTTCCTTAGAACGATTGGTGCAATTATTGATATGAAGGAAGGAAATATTAGATTCCAATTTCCGCTAAGGAAAGGCATGGAACACTTTCCTAGAAAGAAAATCAAATTACCATATGAATCTATTATGAGAGCCACTTATGGATTTCCTTCCAAAGATGGCAATACATAGATCTATTCTTGTATCGTGCCTAGCTTGGGCGTAAAACGATAGCGCTTGTTGGGAGGCAACCCAATTTTTTATTTTTTATTTTTGCTGTGGTTAGGGAATAAATATTGCATCTAGCTTATGTTTATATGTGGTTTCATGTTTTGTTTAGTGTTTGTTCCAAGTAGAACCTTTGGGAAGACTTGTGTGAAGTTTATGTGATCTTTCTGTGAAAAACAGAATCGTTAGCGCTCGCTAGAATGGTCATCAGATTTTACTGGAGTGTGCTATTTGGTTGATTCTTTTTGCAGATGATTAATAGACAAATTCCTCACGTTTACCAATTTAGTTTGAATTTTTTGAAGTTACAGAAGTATGCGAAACTTGTAGATTACTACAGACTATTCTGTTTTTGACAGATTCTGTTTTTCGTGTGTTGTTTGCTTATTTCAGTGCTTCTATGAGTAATATTATGAAGTATGAACAATAGAGAAGTTGGAATACAGTAGGTTTAACACCAATATAAACAAAGAATGAATTCATTGCAGTACCTTTGAGTAGTGGTTTGCTTTCTAATACTAACGGAGCTCACGAGAATTTTTGTCTAAGTTTTGTGTTGTGAAGTTTTCAAGTTTTGAGTATTGCTTTGATGGACTATGGAACAAAGAGTAGCAAGGGTCTAAGCTTGGGGATGCCCATGTAACCCCAAGAAAAATTCAAGGACAATCAAAAGCCTAAGCTTGATGATGCCCCGGGAAGGCATCCCCTCTTTCGTCTTCATCCATCGGTAACTATACTTGGAGCTATATTTTTATTCACCACATGATATGTGTTTTGCTTGGAGCGTCTTGTATAATTTGAGTCTTTGCTTGTAAGTTTGCCATAATTATTCTTCATCCATCGATGGGGACGCGCCGTCCTGCGCGGTCGCCCCGGAGGCACGTTGATGTAGAGCCCCCGAGCGCTACCGGAGACGGCGCGACACTGCAGTAATGATGATGAAGATGGTCCCGCCCGGACCGCGGTTCCGCGGCAGCTTGCCCCACGGTGGGCGCCAACTGTCGTGGTGGTCTCGCGGGTGGGTTCGTGGGACGACAGAGGCCACGAGGTGGCTTGAGGTGAGGGCAAGACCGCTTTGGAGATCAAGGGACGGGATTGGGCAAACATCATGCGGTGATTTACAGGTTCGGAACTCTCCGGAGAGATAATACTCCTACTCCTGCATGTCTGAATATATATGAAGTGTACATGTCTGGCAGTACAGAGTAGCTCCTGGAGCTGTATCACACAAGGCAGCTATGGATCACTGGTCTCATGTATATATGTGTGTATGAGCACAAGTGTGTGCGTGAGTGCTCTTGGCACTAGTAGAGTGTAATCTGGATGGATGTATGTGTGAGTGTGGCATGAGAGACAAGTGACCCCGTGAGTGGAGTGGAGTTTGGTATATATATGAGTATTGGGTGTGTGTGGCTTGAGATGTAAGCTACAGTGAGTAGCTTATATCTCAAGCTGTGTGTAGCTTGTTTGCTAGGCTATGTTTGTCCCCCGAGGCATTTTATAAATCAATGCCCGGAGAACAAAGTACAATGTAGATGATGTTGCGGTTGACTTTGCCTAGCAGGCCGGCTGGAGCAGCCGGACAGGGACCCGGCCGGGCGGCCGGGATGGCGAGTTTCGGCCGGGTCGAAGGACTTCGCCCGGTCGAGGGACTTGGCCGGGTTTAGCTACCCGGCCAAGTGCGAGCCGGACTGAGGGGCGTTGCTGGCCCCGATGTTTTTGAAGCGTCGTTTGTCGTTTTGGGCCTACCTGAGGGTCATACCCCCGACAAAGTTGGAGTCATAGCGCAAGGTGCCTTGGCGCCTCCCTGCCCTGGCCTTACGCCGGTCTTGTACTTGGGCTGTTGCTTGGTCACCCTCTCAGCCACAGCGTGCCGTGTTGATCTGTTTGACGGCCACATCGTGGAGTGGAAGAGTGGGGCAGCGCTAGTCCCTGCCATTGGCAAGCCGCAAAACGCATGCCCTACTCCATGGAGAGAAGGAGCCATGACAGGGTGAGGGCTATAGCTCCAGGATATGTAGCTGGACGACGGATGGCTGGGTGGATGCGGCAAGGGGCGACGGATTAGGAGGCAACGGGGGCGGCACTGTGTAGCCCACTTAGCAGCAGCGCTTGTGGTGGCACCCCGCGCTACTGTTACATAGTACATGTAGCGCTTGTTCTACCGCTACTTAACTATAGCCTTTCTCACCCCATGCTATTACTAAGCATCTACCTACGGCCATTTCCCTAGTAGCATCTTGTAGGCAGCCTAGCACTGGCATGGATGTAACTAGAAAATGTAAAAATAAAATAGGATGCTCCGTCATCATTGTAAGGCACTTGTGATTGTTGGTCTAAAGCAGGAGGGATGGACCGTTACTTTCTTTGTTGCAGAGCATACACATCCCGCCGAGGATTATTTACTCTCAAATTCAGATTGCATGGGTGTTCTTGGTAGGATCCATGGAGATGACATCAAGATACTGCCATAAAGGGGTAACATTCCGAGACATGGATATGTCAGTCAAGTACTTCGAGAGGCGGAAGGCGGAGAATCTACAGTTTTTCTATGCGAAGCAAAAAAAAATCCTGCAACAAACTCTGTTACTGCCTTATTTTGGGTTAATGGGAGAACAAGGGTATCATACCTTGATTACCTCCTTTAGTGATTCGAAAATAGATCATAAAGTACTCTCGCTTTTTCCCATATGTGACTCCGAGTTATCGAATCCTAGGGAGGAAGGCCCTCTTTAAGCTAGGGTTTAAATCCGGATAATACATAGCTACTTATGCTTGGAACCTCGATCACTACAACCATGATACCTGCAAACCTGGAACCTCGATCACTACAACCATGATAGCTTGGACAAGTGCATTCAGATTACTACAAGAGTCAAACCCGGATAATACATGGCTAGTACTTAATAATGCCTAGAACCTCCATCACTAAAACCATGATAGCTTAATGCATTGATATTACATGAGTCAAACCTAGATGATACTCCCTCCGTAAACTAATATAAAAGCATTTAGTTCACTATTTTAGTTATCTATAAACACTCTTATATTAGTTTACAGAGGGAGTACATAGCTACTTAATGCCTGAAACCTCGATCGCTACAACCATGATAACTTAAACTAAGATAGTGTGTTTCTTATAACCCACTAAAAGTAATATGGTATACTCATAAAGAGAACAGCAGTTGTAGGCACTAGTACAAGAAGAGCAATATCACATTTCTTCTCAAATCTGCGAAGCTCCTTGCGGAAATTTTCTTGAGGATCAGGCCATCCACGACTGCACATAGAAGGGTGATTATGTTAGAGAGAAAGTACATCATTGTTTAGTTTTTACGTATTACGTACATGTTCCGTTCACGGACACATAAAACATAGTGTACACAAAGTTTATAATCTGGTCAATAAGCATGCAAGCTTTACTTGTATAACAACTTTCTTGTCTGAAAATACAGAAACACATTCTGCTCACACATAAAAGGTTTTGAGACCGAGTGTTCACAAACAGTATCAAATAATTATTATAATAATAAATTCCGGTCATTTACCTGTGAAGTTCTTCCAAAAAATCCAGATCCTTTTGTACATTCTTCATGCTCTGCTCAAAACTTGCTTTACTGCGCTTGATTTCCTCGGACTGTTTGGCGAGCGCTTCATCAGAATAAAACAGGTGTTCTTCCTAATGTTTAAGTGCATGTGTACAGGTTAAAAATGCTATAATTTCATCAAGAAGTTGCAATAAAGTAAATAATCATGCATGCGTCAAGTTGAGAAAGACCCATTAAATTTTAAATTTTGGTCTATCGTCAAATCTAAATAAGTAATCCTTATTGACTTTTGTAATAATAGAATATATATCCTTACAAAAGCACCATCCAAACATCCTCTAATATATACGGGTGATTGATTTCTCTAACAAGTTATAAATTAGATGGTACTAAGGGGAAAAGAGCAAAATTGCATCATCTGGGATCAGATCTAACTTGAGGTAGTTGGAATGCCTAAAAAGCTATAAATTAGACGAAACTAGATGAAAAAAAAAAAGCAAAATCACACGGGCGGGGATCTGATCTAACTTGTGGTGGGTGATTTGCCTAATTTTTTTAATATAAGATGATCTTTTGACACCAGAGGTAGTCGATGAAACCAGAGGGGGCAAAACAGCAAAATCGACTGGCGGTAATCAGATCTTTGTGATGACTAATTTGGCTAAAAAGAAAGTTATAAAATCTTATGAAACTAGCAAAATCACGGTGGGGGAGATTGAATTGTCTACTAAAAGCTTAGATGAAACTAGAAAAAGAAAGAGCAAAATCGAACCGCCGGTTGTCAGATGTAACTTATAGAGCATCGAAGCTAATAGCTCACCTGTGGGACATGGGACATCAGGCGAGAACACACCGGCGGCGAGAGCGCGTGCATGGGCCCCATACTGGGGGCCATACCGATCGACCTACCAAGGGCAGGCATCTTTCTCAGTGCAGAGCGAAGCGCCATCAGGTTTGCTAGAGCAAGGCGTCGTGGATTTGTTGGGCCGGTCTGATTTCGCTTCTCAAGCAAAAGGGGCACGAGGGCTGGTATGGAGGATATATAGGAGATGGATCCATGGTCCGCGTACACCACGATAATTGGATACCTCGTATGTTGACGGGTGTTCTACAAAAAAGAATTATGTTCATGGGATGACTAGGTCGCTGATTTGCAACGGTGTGTCATCGACGCGGATTTTTTGAGCTTGGGCTCATGGACACCTTTTATCCTTACCCTCCAAAATAACAATGAGATCTGTGCTAAACGACTTACTTACTACATGAATTTTTCTCTTTTTTGTTTCATCCAAATAAAACAAGGGAAATGCTTACGATCACCCGGCGGATCAGAGCAGCCGTGTCCGCCACATTCCTAGCATGACACGTGTCCAAGTAAGGGCCCGTATATCATCCTTTGGCGAACGCGCGTTTCTGCAACAGGGGCTTTGCTTCTGAAACTAATGTGGTGTTACAATGGTTTACAACGGGTCTACGTTTTGCAGCACACCTCTTGCGGAAATTTTCTGAAACATGATCTCAGTTGCAAAAAAAAAAAAAAAAAACTACAACAAAACCTCAGTTGCAATTTTTTTTGCAACAAAACAGCTTGCAAAAAATTCCACAACAAGACCTATGTTGCAGAACTAATTCCGCAACAAGACATGTGTTGCAGAACGAATTCTGCAACAATATCTATGTTGCAATAGAGGAGACACGCTCAGCCGCTAGATACGGCAGATCATATGGCTGGCGAACCGACTGATCTTTTAAAAAGATCAGCCGGTTGACGCGTAGCACCGCCCATAAAACAACATATGAACTTTAAACTTTGCAAGATAGAAAAACATTCTTACTATAATGAGAGAGAAAACTTATGGATTTTTTTGACCGGCATAAATATACAAAATTAGATTTTCTTTATTCAAAATTGTTATTTTGAGTATTTATGACGCATGGAAAAATCTGAAAGTTTTTTTCCCACATTCTAGTTGGAGTGTTTGGTTGTGCTGCAAAGTTTGAAGTTCATATGTTGTTTTATTTGGAAGAAACAAAAAACACAAAAGTCCTTGCATGAATCGCGATGCAGAGATGGATGGCTTGATAAGAAGGTGCATCTAAGCCTAAGCTCCACAGGATATTTTCCATCTTGAGATGCTCAAAAGGTACATGACATGTTCTCACCAACGGATGCAAATGATAGCAAACAAATTGCTGTTGGTGGACCGAGAGCTGATAATTAATTTGGCTTGGAATTTTGTAAAAAATGGAGTGTTTACTGTCAGGTCAACATACACTAGTAGAAAACAGGGCATTGGTCCAGCCCATTAGCCCCGGTTCAATCTAGAACCGGGACCAATGGGGGTACTGGACCCGGTTCGTTAGCCCAGGGGGCCGGCCGGGCCACGTGGGCCATTGGTCCCGGTTCGTCTGGACCTATTGGTCCCGGTTGGAGCTAAAAACCGGGACCAATGGCTCTTGCTCCTGGCCCACCACTATTAGTCCCGGTTTGTTTTATGAACCGGGACCAAAGGCTCCCCTTTAGCCCCGGTTTGTAGCACCAACCGGGACCAGTGAGTTGCCTATATAAACCCCCTCACTCAAGAGCAGAGCTCACTGCTCTGTTTTTTTTCTGGCCGAGGGGGACAGGGGTTAGTGGTGCTCTAGCTCACCTCCTATGCACACAACATGTTCGGTGGAATGCCCGAGCCACACTAGTTAAGCTTTTCTCCTCTCGAAGCTCTATTTTCTCCGAGATTTGTCTAGGTTTAGCGGTCCGTCACGTCCCGTCCCCGTCTTCGCCGCCGTCGATCGCCCTCGCCGATCTCGTCACCGGCACCACCGTGGTGAGCCTCTTGTTATGTCCATGCTTTTCTTACTTTTATTATTGCTTTAGATAGATATTTGTCTAATTTTCTTACGTTTATTATTGCTTGTTATTATATAGTGCGATGGTTTTGATATCCGCCCACGTGGGCCCTCGTCCGGTCTACGATTCGGATGTGGTATATTATCTTTAATTTATAACTATTTGTTTTAGTGCTTATGATAGTTATGCCGACCAACATGACATGCATAGATGTTTTATTATGTCTAGGAGGTAGTTGAACCGGAAATTCCAACCGACCCTCTTGTGGAGAGGTTAAATTTAGTTGAAGAGGAAAACATTTCGTTAAAGAAAAAATTGGAAAAAATGGAGGAGGAGAAGATGGAATTGGAGTTGCATGTTGCGGAAGTTATCGATGATCACAAGATCAAGATGGAACCTATTGTCGAGAGGTTAAATTTAGTTGAAGAAGAAAACAAATTCTTGAAGGAAAAAATAAAAAAAATTGTGGACGAGAAGATGATATTGGAGTTGCATGTTGCGGATGTCGTCGATGATCACAAGATCAAGATGGATGCAATGCGGTTGAAGATTAAAAAGATTAGAAAATATGCCATTAATACCGAGGCTTGGTATCATTATGCCGTTGGATCAATTGTTACCTTGGTTGCGATTATGATAGCATTTGTTATCGCGTTGAAATGTTTTACATAGTTTCGATGTGTATGGAGAGCTATATATGTTGTTAGATGAGAACTATATATGTATGTACTTTGGTTTTAATGTGATGATGAACTTTTATCCATTTGGTCACTTAATTATCTATTTATGATGTTCTGTAATGGTTTTTGACACACTTAATTATATATAAATGCACGCAGATGAACCGCCAATGGATGTACGGTGACAGACACACCTCCGAGTACATTAAGGGCGTGCGTGAGTTTCTAAATGTGGCAGAGGCAAACAAGCAGAATGGTTTTATGTGTTGTCCATGCACTCAATGTGTGAATACGATGTCTTACTCTAACCGAAAAATCCTTCACTCCCACCTGCTTTACAAGGGTTTCATGCCACACTATAATGTTTGGACGAGGCACGGTGAAATAGGGGTTATGATGGAAGACGGCGAAGAAGAAGAGTACGATGACAACTATGTGCCCCCTGAATACGGTGATGCTGCAATGGG
>LR738715.1:871768244-871779451 GCA_902687465.1 Secale cereale | reverse complement strand
CGCCCGAGCAGACAGCCAGCTCCTCCTTCGCCTAATCAGCAAGGGCGGAAGAGACCTGCCGCCGCTCCGGCTGCTCCTGCTCCGGCGCCTAAGCAAGTAAAAAAGACAGCCGCTTCGTCTGGTCCGGCGACGTCTACCAGTACAGCCAGAGGCGGGAGGCGATGCAGATTCGGTCCTTCTCTCACGCCTCTAGAGAAGTTACCGTACGAGAGGTCCGACGAGGAAAACACGAAGATCGCTGAAGGCGAAGTGAAGGAATTTTTTGAAGGGTTGAAAGCACAGAGACATCCACCTCCAGAGGAGAAGATAGATGCGGTGAAAGCAAAGCGCACTCTTGCTGCCCTGAAGCAACCAGCGAAAAGTAAGCCGAAGGGCAACTATGACCGCATTATTCAAAAGACATTTCAAGATGCCAAGCGGTCCGGAAGTACAAAAAGTGATCAGAGGTTAGCAGAAGGGCGAGCTGGGAAACAAATTGCCCAGCTCGGCGAACAAGCGAACCAATCGTGCCCCCCGCTCAAGGTGTCTAGCGACATGGTCGCTAATGATCCGAGGATGGTGCCCGGTTATACCAATCTTGCAGATTACACGTCCGACTATGTACACTATGATTTCATGGACGTGCAGATAGAAAGATACGAGTACAAAAAGCCTCTCGTCAAAAATGAAAGATCTCTATCAACGAATATGCGAAGATTGCATGATTGGTACATGAAAATCTGCAGAGAGTCTGGGGGGAGGAATAACTTGTATTTGAGAGTTAAACCGGAGCATGACCTCGTTGGAATTGACCTGTTGCCTGTTCCATTTGAGGAGTTCTATCAATTTTTCAATCAATTGGCCCTCGATAAAACAACGATCACCTGCTACTGTCTGTAAGTAGTACTACTTCTGTCATTAAGTCTCTCTATATAGCTGATCTTCATTGCATGTATTTATAATTATCCTCACTATATTATGCAGATTGAAGATCGTCGAATTGAAGAAAAGACAAGTAGGTGATATTGGGTTTATTAACACATACCTCATAGATGCAACCGAGGTTAAATTGCGTCCCGGCGATACCGAGACCAACTTGCTACGATTGTTGGTGGTAAATGAAAACAAAGATATAATACTCTTTCCTTACAACTTCAAGTGAGTGTTAATGTCTTGTGCATATTTGGTTTCCCTTATATATATCAGTCAAGTTTATAGTGATGTAATGATCTCATGCATTCGTGCGCAGCTTCCACTATATTCTCTTAGAGATTAAGCTTGAGAAGGGAATAGTAACTGTCTTCGACTCTAAACGTAAAGATCCCGAGGAGTATGCGGACATGACTCAAATTCTAGCCAGGTAAGTTAAATCGATCAATATTATCCACCATGCATATATATCAGCAACTTCATTTCTGATATCAACTAATTGTTTCCTTTGTCTGGCAGGGCTTGGAAAAAATTCATCAAAAAAGCTCCGGGACTGCCGAAGAAGCTACAATTTAGATACCCGAAAGTAAGTACTATATAGTAGCATGTTCCGCGCGCGCATCTCCTATATCTTGATTCAAGCGCTAGCTAGTTTCATCAATACCAATTTGGCATTCTTGCTTATCAGTTTGATTGAGCTCTATTTCTTGTAAAGTGGTTGTGGCAGGAACCCGGAAATGATTATTGTGGATACTACATTTGCGAGTCCATCCGCCACACGACCTGTGAGCGGGGCTACACTGATGAACAATTTAAAGTGCGTAAGCAATCAATAATATTCACAAATTTATAGCATCATTTCATGTATTGACCCCCTACTTCAAATTAGATGTTTCGGATGCGGGATGAACTCCTAACACCAGATCGTCTGCGAGCAATTCAAGAGGAATTGGCGGCATTCTTCCTTGAACACGTGATCGCTGAAGACGGAGAATACTATGTGGACCCTGCATCCATGTGTTAGGAGATTATTTTTGTAAGAGATAATTATTGTATATATGTGCCCGGTAGTGTCGGATAGATATACGAGAACTTGTTGTTCGACCAATCTCTCGAAGAAGGAGAGGTGGTCGATATTATTACTTCTCTCTGTATGCATATATATATATGTTGATTATATATACGAGATCTTCTGTTCCTTCGTTTGCTTAGTAGCTAGCAGCTAGCTAGCTAGCTAGCGTGACTACTCTAGTCCATATATATACGTATGTGTAGTATGTAGCGTCGACCAAAAGCACGGACATAAGAGAGAACACTTCTCTCTATTAATTAGCTAGCTAACACAATATATCAAGCACCTAAATTAACCCCCAAAACCTAAAACCCCCCTCCCCTTTCAAAAAAAAAACAAAAACCACAGCCACAGAAATGCTGACGCGTGGAAGCCTTTTGGTCCCGGTTGTTACCACCAACCGGGACTAAAGCCCCTCCTGCCTGGACTCCGTGCACAGGCCACGTGGACACCCTTTTGCCCCGGTTCTGGATTGAACCGGGACTAAAGGGTCAGAGCATTAGTACCGACCCTGTTGCCCCGGTTCCAGAACCGGGGCTAAAGGCCCAAATGAACCGGGTCTGATCCCCCTTTATCTACTAGTGATATCATCTAAGAATGTCGCTGAACAGATCAAGAACATGACAGCCAGGTTCGTCGAACTCTATTCAAGGTCATAAGGGGTACACGGTGTCGGTGTCAAAACCGGCAGATCTCGGGTAGAGGGTCCCGAACTATGCGTCTGAGGATCAATGGTAACAGGAGACTGGACACGATGTTTACCAAGGTTCAGGCCCTCTCAATCGAGGTAATACCCTACTTCCTGCTTGATTGATCTCGATGAGTATGAGGTTACAAGAGTTGATCTACCTCGAGATCATAATCGCTAAAACACGAGGAGTCTAGCCTATGCAACTGTGACTATTGTCTCTACGGACTAAACCCTCCGGTTTATATAAGCACCGGAGGGACCTAGTGTTGTACATGACCATCTTGCAGGCAAAGGAAAATATTACACCCGAAGTCTAAACTTGCTATTTTACACATATGGGAGTCCTATCCGGATACGGGAGATAGTCTTCAGCGATAATCTTCACGGCCCACCAGTCCGGCCCATAACAAGTACGCCGGCCACCCGAGGACCCCTTAATCCAGGACTCCCTTTGTAGCCCCTGAACCAGCCTTCGATGATGATGAGTTCGGCTCGCGTACTATCTTCGACATTGCAAGGCGGGTTCCTCCCCCCGAACATACTGAAGCAATAATCCCTACACAAAGGTACTATGTCCGGCTCTACATGGTTAGTACAATCCTTAGCCTCGAAGGCAAGGTATCGAAAAACAGACACTGTGTCTTTACTGACAACTTTTCGGTGAAACGTCACGTTTGACCCTTTAATATTTCGAACCGTTTTCTTAGCTCCAGTTTCGCGTTTCGAGGCATAGCCTCATTGGCACGTCTTGTTGAAGCAAAGATCGTGCCCGCTTATCGCGGGATACTTATCAATATGACGTGGGTAATCCAACCGCGCCTTACACACGATTGCGTTGGGAACCGGTGAGGTTCACTGCTGAAGTGGGGGGACGTTTAACATTCACCACTTATAAAAGGATACAAATCATTCCCCTTTAACCACACGCTTGCCTCAAGCCCTAGCTTTCCAATCTCCTCAGCCCCAGCACGCACAGCTCCTATGCCCACAACTCTCAACTCCTCCACCACCGCCTCCCATCCCAGCAATGGCCAGAAACCGACTCCCACCCCTCCCACAACGAAGAAGAGGAGGAGGAGGAAGAACAAGACGACTCCCTTGTCAAGGCAAAGGGGAGGAAAAGAGCGGAGCGGCCCCCACTGAGGTGGGTAAGGCGGCGCTCAGGAAGAACCTAAACATTCCGGACAGTTCAGACTCAACGTCCGAACATAGTTTCCGAGTTCAGCCCAGGATCTGATACGGACACCGCAAACACTATTGTGGTTCCTCCAATACTGTTAAGTAAAATATCTTCCAACGGAGAGACTCGTTATGAAAGTAAGATGCAAAAGTATGTGGTTCCTGCTCTACTGTCATAAGAAGATTATGTGTGCAACAGAACAGAGAGGCATCTTAGGTGTGAATCCTATTCTATATGCTACTGAAGGGAGATGGTCATATGCTTTACCGATTGAACGCAATAACATCATCACAAATAATTCTTTTGTTTGTTCAGTTGCTCCACAGATTGTGCATCAGGAGAAAGTGAAGCTCACGTCCAGAACACCTTGCCATGCAAGTATACTTACGTGATGGATCCCAGAATCATCAATCATCCTACAAGAGTCCAAGCCGAGTATTATTTTTCTGTAGGGAAGGATACGTGTGTCCTTTTTATTTATTTCCATAGTTTGATCAGATTTGGTAGTCCTTTTTTTTTCTGTTGCGTACAACTTGTAACCGATGAGGAGTCCTCATGTTTTTCTTAGTCCAGGTCGGGCCTAGCCCAAGTATTAGGCGCCACCTATATAAGCAAGGGGTGCAACGCTTTGTAAAGGTTAGGTTTTAGTTTTGGCAAAAATGTTCATAACATGCATCTAGCGATGCCCGCGTATCTGTGCTTGTGCGTTCCCTAATCAGGGTTTGATCATTGCATGTGTTTGGGCGACGTCGATCGTCAAGGCGCAAGTCTCGGTTTGATACTTGATCTACAAGGGTCGATCTAGCTTCCTGTTCTTCTCCATATACTTCTACTAGTGCTTATTATCCATCTGCTAATTACTCCGTCGCCGTCGGCGCCGCTAATCGCCATTAGCTTAATCCCCTGCTTCTATACTAGTACTACTACTACCACGTACATCTTCCAGCCGCTGTTCATCTCTACAATCCATCCATCCATCTAGTTTGCTACTAGTCTCCTCCATGTACACATCCATAATCTCTTCCGATTCCAACAAGATCCATTGCGTTTTATTTTGTTTGCGCGTGGTGAAAGATCAGGGCAACCCAAAAATCGTCTCAACGCCACTTGAGCCGTATCAGGATCAAGCCCCTGGCTGAATCATAAGTACTCAGACGATCGCTGCTTATGTTCGGTCGAAATAGTTTTCAGTATTTAAAATGATGTCATTCTGTCTTTATACAGTCCTCCGCACATACTCCCCGAGGCTTCACTGTCATCGGGGAATTCTCTAGCGCTGGAGATGGCGGAGAGCGACACGCCTTTGCGGGACTCATCGCCCGTCTTAGGGGGCCACAGAGGTGTCCTCTCTACAAGATTCTCCTGTATGAGCAGGTGGGACCGGGGCGGACGAGAGGGCGCCCGAGGCCAATCCCTCGGCCACAGCCAGTCAAGGGGGAGCAATCCCCACGGCAACCGACGACGGGGATCCCAAGCAATCTGAGGCCCCGCCAAACACCGTTCCCGAGCCCAATGCGGCTCCAGAATCGAGAAGTTAGCTCCCCGTGATGGGGGAAGGAGCTACTGCTCCAACGGCGCCCGCTGTCAATCCGGAGGCGCCGAACACTCTAGAGGAAGTACTGCGAAGTGCTTCTATCATAGTGGAACACCGCACTCTGATGAGTGCGGTCATGGAGAAGATTCAGTCTGTCAAAGGCGGACTGAACAAAGCCTTCAACAGCCTATTGTCAGGCTTCGATGTATGCGACTTAATGTTCTAAAAAGAACTCTTTCATTTTATACATATATACATAGACATTAGCCCCTGATGCTTTGTTTGATTCTGAACAGAATCGGACAAAGGATCCATGTTATAGCAAGTAACAAAGCTGAACTGTGTACTGTGTTTTTGAATAGGTCTCGCTAGTAGCGGCATCTGTCCAAGCTGCAGAGGTTTCCGAGCTCAATCGGAAGCTGAAACTAGCTGACGAGCAGCTCGACCTCATCAACACGTGTTTTGATGAAACACAAGGTAAGCGGATGTTTGAAAAAATCGAAACGTCACACTATATGTTTGATCTCTATGAGTATGAGCTCATTGTATGTTATGATGTTGCGTAACAGTTGACACAACTGAGGTTGGGGCCCTTAAGGGCGAGCTCGTGAAGGCCAAGGAAGAGGCAATGGTGAGTAAAGCAGCCGCTGACAAAGCGACTGCCGACCTGAAGGCCGAGCAGGCCGTGCGTCAGCAACACGAGTCGCGGGTGCCTGAAGTCGAGGACGAACTGCGAGATGCCATTCGCAAGTGCGAGGTGTTGGAGCAGAAGACTTCGGAGCAAGCATCCACGCTCAATACGACTCTCAATGATGCCAAGGAGGCGTGCAGTGAGTCGCACAACGCTTACGAGGAGATCAAACCAGAGCGATAGATAGCGGCTGGTAAGACTTTTCTCTTGCAGAGTATCTTCGGAGATCAGAGGTACCTTGAGTTGACGCGATTATGGAGTTCTCTAGGCGCGTTTGCGGATCTTCATAGGAGCATTGCCGACGCCGCCCAATTCTTCCAAGCCCAAGAGGGGAACAACACATAGAAGCTGTTCTGGTCGCAGTTTCTTGCGCCAGAACGTCCAGTGACCCTCAACGACCCGATGAAGGAGCTGGTTGATACGTCTTCAACGTATCTATAATTTTTGATTGTTCCATGATATTATTTATGATGTTTTGGATGTTTAATGGGCTTTGTCATACACTTTTATATCATTTTTGGGACTAACCTACTAACCCAAAGGCCGAGTCCAGATTGCTGTTTTTTGCTTGTTTTCAGGCTTTTGCAGAAAAGGAATATCAAACGGAGTCCAAATGGAATGAAACCTTTGGGAGAGATATATTTGGAGAAAATCATGCATGACTGACTTGAGAACCATGGCAATGGGGCCACGAGGGTGGGGGGGCCCTTCCCAGGGCGCGCCCCTGCCTCGTGGGCCCCTCGCGAGTCCCCTAGTGTCCTCCTTCCTCCTATATAAGCCTACGTACCCCGAAACCATCAGCAACAGAGATAAAAACCTAATTCCACCGCCGTAACCTTCTGTTCCCGTGAGATCCCATCTTGGAGCCTGTTCCGGAGCTCCGTCGAAGGGGGGGATCCATCACGGAGTGCTTCTACATCATCATCATCGCCCTCACCATGAGTTGTGAGTAGTTTACCACAGATCTTCGGGTCCATAGCTATTATCTAGATGGCTTCTTCTCTCTCTCTGGATCTCAATAGAAAGTTCTCCTAGGTCTTCGAGGAGATCTATTCGATGTAATCTCTTTTTGCGGTGTGTTTGTCGAGATCCGATGAATTGTGAGTTTATGATCAAGATTATCTATGAGAAATATTTGGTTCTTTTCGGAACTCTTTATGTGTGCTCATAATATCCTTGCAAGTCTCTTCGAATTATTGGTTTGGTTTGGCCTACTAGATCTATAGTTCTTGCAATGGGAGAAGAGCTTGGCTTTTGGTTCAATCTTGCGTGTCCTTTCCCAGTGACAGTAGGGGTAGCATGGCACGTATAGTATTGTTGCCATCGAGGATAAAAAGATGGGTTTTATATCATATTGCTTGAGTTTATCCCTCTATATCATGTCATCTCGCTTAAGGCGTTACTCTGTTCTTACGAACTCAATAGACTAGATGCATGCTGGATAGCGGTCGATGTGTGGAGTAATAGTAGTAGATGCAGGCAGGAGTTGGTCTACTTGTCTCGGACGTGATGCCTATATACTATGATCATGCCTATATAGTTTCACAATTATTCGCTTTTCTATCAATTGCTCGACAATAATTTGTTTACCCGCCGTAGAATATCGTTATCATGAGAGAAGCCACTAGAGAACACTATGGCCCCCGGGTGTATTCTCAACATATCAATCTACATCTACTTTACTTTCTCCGCTTTTACTTTCTGTTCTTATAAAAAAATACCAAAAATATGAACTATCATCTCTATCAGATCTCACTTTCGTAAGTGACCGTAAAGGGATTGACAACCCCTTACCGCGTTGGCTGCGAAGTTCTTATTTGTTTGTGCAGGTGCGAGGGACTCGCGCGTGGTCTCCTACTGGATTGATACCTTGGTTCTCAAAAACCGAGGGAAATACTTACGCTACTGTGCTGCATCTCCCTTTCCTCTTCGGGGGAATACAACGCAAGCTCGAGAAGTAGAAAGAAGAAGTTCTGGCGTCGTTTCCGGGGAGGCTTATGCAAAAGTCATATACCAAGTACCTATCACAAACCCTTATCCTTCACATTACATTTTTTGCCTCTCGTTTTCCTCTCCCCCACTTCACCCTTACCGTTTTATTTGCCCTTCTTCTGCCGTGTGTTTATCGTTCGCTTGCTTCTTGTTTGCATGTATGTGTTGGATTGCTTGCTTGTCACTATGGCTCTCCCTATTAGTGTTGACCCTCACCTCAAGAGGCTGGAGGAGATTGAAAACAGTGTTAGACATTTTATGACTATACAATTTGAGCATAATGACTTTTTCAGGAGTGAGCTTAAAGAACAGAAAAGGTGTATGGAGTATATGAATAAAGACCTTGATGATATGTCTAAGGAATTTTATGGCTTGAAATCTCAGTTTTCTCATCTTGAGAGCTTAATTGCCCAAATTTCGAATAAAAAGTCCACCTTGATCAATAAGATGGCTGCTAAACCGGAATATCATGAAAATAAAGATGAAGATCTGAAAGTTATTGATGTGTCGCCTATTAGATCCTTGTTTTCTAGTATAAATCTTGATGAAGATAGGATTGGAGATGATTCTGCTTTAAGGTGTCCCAATGATTCAGAGTTTTTAGATCTTGATGCTAAAATTGTTAAAAGTGGGAGTGAAGAGATTAAAACTTTGCATAGTGATGAACCCACTACTTTGGATTTCAAGGAGTTCAATTATGATTGCTCTTTGATTGATTGTATTTCCTTGTTGTAATCCGAACTAAATTCTCCGCATGCTTATAGTCAAAATAAAGCTTTCACCAAACACATAGTTGATGCCTTGATGCAATCTTATGAAGAAAAACTTGAGTTAGAAGTTTTTATCCCTAGAAAACTTTATGATGAGTGGGAACCTAGTATTAAAATGAAAATAAAAGATCATGAATGCTATGCTTTGTGTGATTTGGGTGCAAATGTCTCCACTATCCCAAAAACTTTCTGTGATTTGCTAGGGTTCCATGAGCTTGATGATTGTTCTTTAAATTTGCATCTTGCAGATTCCACTATTAAGAAACCTATGGGAAGAATTAATGATGTTCTTATTGTTGCCAATAGGAATTATGTGCCCGTAGATTTCATTATTCTTGATATAGATTGCAATCCTTCATGTCCTATTATTCTTGGTAGACCTTTCCTTAGAACGATTGGTGCAATTATTGATATGAAGGAAGGAAATATTAGATTCCAATTTCCGCTAAGGAAAGGCATGGAACACTTTCCTAGAAAGAAAATCAAATTACCATATGAATCTATTATGAGAGCCACTTATGGATTTCCTTCCAAAGATGGCAATACATAGATCTATTCTTGTATCGTGCCTAGCTTGGGCGTAAAACGATAGCGCTTGTTGGGAGGCAACCCAATTTTTTATTTTTTATTTTTGCTGTGGTTAGGGAATAAATATTGCATCTAGCTTCTGTTTATATGTGGTTTCATGTTTTGTTTAGTGTTTGTTCCAAGTAGAACCTTTGGGAAGACTTGTGTGAAGTTTATGTGATCTTTCTGTGAAAAACAGAATCGTTAGCGCTCGCTAGAATGGTCGTCAGATTTTACTGGAGTGTGCTATTTGGTTGATTCTTTTTGCAGATGATTAATAGACAAATTCCTCACGTTTACCAATTTAGTTTGAATTTTTTGAAGTTACAGAAGTATGCGAAACCTGTAGATTACTACAGACTATTCTGTTTTTGACAGATTCTGTTTTTCGTGTGTTGTTTGCTTATTTCAGTGCTTCTATGAGTAATATTATGAAGTATGAACAATAGAGAAGTTGGAATACAGTAGGTTTAACACCAATATAAACAAAGAATGAATTCATTGCAGTACCTTTGAGTAGTGGTTTGCTTTCTAATACTAACGGAGCTCACGAGAATTTTTGTCTAAGTTTTGTGTTGTGAAGTTTTCAAGTTTTGAGTATTGCTTTGATGGACTATGGAACAAAGAGTAGCAAGGGTCTAAGCTTGGGGATGCCCATGTAACCCCAAGAAAAATTCAAGGACAATCAAAAGCCTAAGCTTGATGATGCCCCGGGAAGGCATCCCCTCTTTCGTCTTCATCCATCGGTAACTATACTTGGAGCTATATTTTTATTCACCACATGATATGTGTTTTGCTTGGAGCGTCTTGTATAATTTGAGTCTTTGCTTGTAAGTTTGCCATAATTATTCTTCATCCATCGATGGGGACGCGCCGTCCTGCGCGGTCGCCCCGGAGGCACGTTGATGTAGAGCCCCCGAGCGCTACCGGAGACGGCGCGACACTGCAGTAATGATGATGAAGATGGTCCCGCCCGGACCGCGGTTCCGCGGCAGCTTGCCCCACGGTGGGCGCCAACTGTCGTGGTGGTCTCGCGGGTGGGTTCGTGGGACGACAGAGGCCACGAGGTGGCTTGAGGTGAGGGCAAGACCGCTTTGGAGATCAAGGGACGGGATTGGGCAAACATCATGCGGTGATTTACAGGTTCGGAACTCTCCGGAGAGATAATACTCCTACTCCTGCATGTCTGAATATATATGAAGTGTACATGTCTGGCAGTACAGAGTAGCTCCTGGAGCTGTATCACACAAGGCAGCTATGGATCACTGGTCTCATGTATATATGTGTGTATGAGCACAAGTGTGTGCGTGAGTGCTCTTGGCACTAGTAGAGTGTAATCTGGATGGATGTATGTGTGAGTGTGGCATGAGAGACAAGTGACCCCGTGAGTGGAGTGGAGTTTGGTATATATATGAGTATTGGGTGTGTGTGGCTTGAGATGTAAGCTACAGTGAGTAGCTTATATCTCAAGCTGTGTGTAGCTTGTTTGCTAGGCTATGTTTGTCCCCCGAGGCATTTTATAAATCAATGCCCGGAGAACAAAGTACAATGTAGATGATGTTGCGGTTGACTTTGCCTAGCAGGCCGGCTGGAGCAGCCGGACAGGGACCCGGCCGGGCGGCCGGGATGGCGAGTTTCGGCCGGGTCGAAGGACTTCGCCCGGTCGAGGGACTTGGCCGGGTTTAGCTACCCGGCCAAGTGCGAGCCGGACTGAGGGGCGTTGCTGGCCCCGATGTTTTTGAAGCGTCGTTTGTCGTTTTGGGCCTACCTGAGGGTCATACCCCCGACAAAGTTGGAGTCA
>LR738715.1:871755655-871767244 GCA_902687465.1 Secale cereale | reverse complement strand
AAAAAAAAAAAAACTACAACAAAACCTCAGTTGCAATTTTTTTTGCAACAAAACAGCTTGCAAAAAATTCCACAACAAGACCTATGTTGCAGAACTAATTCCGCAACAAGACATGTGTTGCAGAACGAATTCTGCAACAATATCTATGTTGCAATAGAGGAGACACGCTCAGCCGCTAGATACGGCAGATCATATGGCTGGCGAACCGATTGATCTTTAAAGATCAGCCGGTTGACGCGTAGCACCGCCCATAAAACAACATATGAACTTTAAACTTTGCAAGATAGAAAATTATTCTTACTATAATGAGAGAGAAAACTTATAGATTTTTTTGACCGGCATAAATATACAAAATTAGATTTTCTTTATTCAAAATTGTTATTTTGAGTATTTATGACGCATGGAAAAATCTGAAAGTTTTTTTTCCCACATTCTAGTTGGAGTGTTTGGTTGTGCTGCAAAGTTTGAAGTTCATATGTAGTTTTATTTGGAAAAAACAAAAAACACAAAAGTCCTTTCATGAATCGCGATGCAGAGATGGATGGCTAGATAAGAAGGTGCATCTAAGCCTAAGCTCCACAGGACATTTTCCATCTTGAGATGCTCAAAAGGTACATGACATGTTCTCACCAACGGATGCAAATGATAGCAAACAAATTGCTGTTGGTGGACCGAGAGCTGATAATTAATTTGGCTTGGAATTTTGTAAAAAATGGAGTGTTTACTGTCAGGTCAACATATCATCTAAGAATGTCGCTGAACAGATCAAGAACATGACAGCCAGGTTCGTCGAGCTCTATTCAAGGTCATAAGGGGTACACGGTGTCGGTGTCAAAACCGGCAGATCTCGGGTAGAGGGTCACGAACTATGCGTCTGAGGATCAATGGTAACAGGAGACTGGACACGATGTTTACCAAGGTTCAGGCCCTCTCAATCGAGGTAATACCCTACTTCCTGCTTGATTGATCTCGATGAGTATGAGGTTACAAGAGTTGATCTACCTCGAGATCGTAATCGCTAAAACACGAGGAGTCTAGCCTATGCAATTGTGACTATTGTCTCTACGGACTAAACCCTCCGGTTTATATAAGCACCGGAGGGACCTAGTGTTGTACATGACCATCTTGCAGGCAAAGGAAAATATTACACCCGGAGTCTAAACTTGCTATTTTACACATATGGGAGTCCTATCCGGATACGGGAGATAGTCTTCAGCGATAATCTTCACGGCCCACCAGTCCGGCCCATAACAAGCACGCCGGCCACCCGAGGACCCCTTAATCCAGGACTCCCTTTGTAGCCCCTGAACCAGTCTTCGATGATGATGAGTTCGGCTCGCGTACTATCTTCGACATTGCAAGGCGGGTTCCTCCCCCCGAACATATTGAAGCAATAATCCCTACACAAAGGTACTATGTCCGGCTCTACATGGTTAGTACAATCCTTAGCCTCGAAGGCAAGGTATCGAAAAACAGACACCGTGTCTTTACTGACAACTTTTCGGTGAAACGTCACGTTTGACCCTTTAATATTTCGAACTGTTTTCTTAGCTCCAGTTTCGCATTTCGAGGCATAGCCTCATTGGCACGTCTTGTCGAAGCAAAGATCGTGCCCACTTATCGCGGGATACTTATCAATATGACGTGGGTAATCCAACCGCGCCTTACGCACGATTGTGTTGGGAACCGGTGAGGTTCACGGCTGAAGTGGGGGGACGTTTAACATTCACCACTTATGAAAGGATACAAATCCTTCCCCTTTAACCGCACGCTTGCCTCAAGCCCTAGCTTTCCAATCTCCTCAGCCCCAGCACGCACAGCTCCTATGCCCACAACTCTCAACTCCTCCACCACCGCCTCCCATCCCAGCAATGGCCAGATCCAGTTCCAAGGGCCAGAAACCGACTCCCACCCCTCCCACAACGAAGAAGAGGAGGAGGAGGAAGAACAAGACGACTCCCTTGTCAAGGCAAAGGGGAGGAAAAGAGCGGAGCGGCCCCCACTGAGGTGGGTAAGGCGGCGCTCAGGAAGAACCTAAACATTCCGGACAGTTCAGACTCAACGTCCGAACATAGTTTCCGAGTTCAGCCCAGGATCTGATACGGACACCGCAAACACTATTGTGGTTCCTCCAATACTGTTAAGTAAAATATCTTCCAACGGAGAGACTCGTTATGAAAGTAAGATGCAAAAGTATGTGGTTCCTGCTCTACGTCATAAGAAGATTATGTGTGCAACAGAACAGATAGGCATCTTAGGTGTGAATCATATTCTATATGCTACTGAAGGGAGATGGTCATATGCTTTACCGATTGAACGCAATAACATCATCACAAATAATTCTTTTGTTTGTTCAGTTGCTCCACAGATTGTGCATCAGGAGAAAGTGAAGCCCACGTCCAGAACACCTTGCCATGCAAGTATACTTACGTGATGGATCCCAGAATCATCAATCATCCTACAAGAGTCCAAGCCGAGTATTATTTTTCTGTAGGGAAGGATACGTGTGTCCTTTTTATTTATTTCCATAGTTTGATCAGATTTGGTAGTCCTTTTTTTTTCTGTTGCGTACAACTTGTAACCGATGAGGAGTCCTCATGTTTTTCTTAGTCCAGGTCGGGCCTAGCCCAAGTATTAGGCGCCACCTATATAAGCAAGGGGTGCAACGCTTTGTAAAGGTTAGGTTTTAGTTTTGGCAAAAATGTTCATAACATGCATCTAGCGATGCCCGCGTATCTGTGCTTGTGCGTTCCCTAATCAGGGTTTGATCATTGCATGTGTTTGGGCGACGTCGATCGTCAAGGCGCAAGTCTCGGTTTGATTCTTGATCTACAAGGGTCGATCTAGCTTCCTGTTCTTCTCCATATACTTCTACTAGTGCTTATTATCCATCTGCTAATTACTCCGTCGCCGTCGGCGCCTCTAATCGCCATTAGCTTAATCCCCTGCTTCTATACTAGTACTACTACTACCACGTACATCTTCCAGCCGCTGTTCATCTCTACAATCCATCCATCCATCTAGTCTGCTACTAGTCTCCTCCATGTACACATCCATAATCTCTTCCGATTCCAACAAGATCCATTGCGTTTTATTTTGTTTGCGCGTGGTGAAAGATCAGGGCAACCCAAAAATCGTCTCAACGCCACTTGAGCCGTATCAGGATCAAGCCCCTGGCTGAATCATAAGTACTCAGACGATCGCTGCTTATGTTCGGTTGAAATAGTTTTCAGTATTTAAAATGATGTCATTCTGTCTTTATACAGTCCTCCGCACATACTCCCCGAGGCTTCACTGTCATCGGGGAATTCTCTAGCGCTGGAGATGGCGGAGAGCGACACGCCTCTGCGGGACTCATCGCCCGTCTTAGGGGGCCACAGAGGTGTCCTCTCTACAAGATTCTCCTGTATGAGCAGGTGGGACCGGGGCGGACGAGAGGGCGCCAGAGGCCAATCCCTCGGCCGCAGCCAGTCAAGGGGGAGCAATCCCCACGGCGACCGACGACGGGGATCCCAAGCAATCTGAGGCCCCGCCAAACACCGTTCCCGAGCCCAATGCGGCTCCAGAATCGAGAAGTTAGCTCCCCGTGATGGGGGAAGGAGCTACTGCTCCAACGGCGCCCGCTGTCAATCCAGAGGCGCCGAACACTCTAGAGGAAGTACCGCGAAGTGCTTCCATCATAGTGGAACACCGCACTCTGATGAGTGCGGTCATGGAGAAGATTCAGTCTGTCAAAGGCGGACTGAACAAAGCCTTCAACAGCCTATTGTCAGGCTTCGATGTATGCGACTTAATGTTCTAAAAAGGACTCTTTCATTTTATACATATATACATAGACATTAGCCCCTGATGCTTTGTTTGATTCTGAACAGAATCGGACAAAGGATCCATGTTATAGCAAGTAACAGAGCTGAACTGTGTACTGTGTTTTTGAATAGGTCTCGCTAGTAGCGGCATCTGTCCAAGCTGCAGAGGTTTCCGAGCTCAATCGGAAGCTGAAACTAGCTGACGAGCAGCTCGACCTCATCAACACGTGTTTTGATGAAACACAAGGTATGCCGATGTTTGAAAAAATCGAAACGTCACACTATATGTTTGATCTCTATGAGTATGAGCTCATTGTATGTTATGATGTTGCGTAACAGTTGACACAACCTAGGTTGGGGCCCTTAAGGGCGAGCTCGTGAAGGCCAAGGAAGAGGCAATGGTGAGTAAAGCAGCCGCTGACAAAGCGACTGCCGACCTGAAGGCCGAGCAGGCCGTGCGTCAGCAGCACGAGTCGCGGGTGCCTGAAGTCGAGGACGAACTGCGAGATGCCATTCGCAAGTGCGAGGTGTTAGAGCAGAAGACTTCGGAGCAAGCATCCACGCTCAATACGACTCTCAATGATGCCAAGGAGGCGTGCAGCGAGTCGCACAACGCTTACGAGGAGATCAAACCAGAGCGATAGATAGCGGCTGGTAAGACTTTTCTCTTGCAGAGTATCTTCGGAGATCAGAGGTATCTTGAGCTGACGCGATTATGGAGTTCTCTAGGCGCATTTGCGGATCTTCCTAGGAGCATTGCCGACGCCGCCCAATTCTTCCAAGCCCAAGAGGGGAACAACACAGAGAAGCTGTTCTGGTCGCAGTTTCTTGCGCCAGAACGTCCAGTGACCCTCAACGACCCGATGAAGGAGCTGGTTGATACGCCTTCAACGTATCTATAATTTTTGATTGTTCCATGATATTATTTATGATGTTTTGGATGTTTAATGGGCTTTGTCATACACTTTTATATCATTTTTGGGACTAACCTACTAACCCAAAGGCCGAGTCCAGATTGCTGTTTTTTGCTTGTTTCAGGCTTTTACAGAAAAGGAATATCAAACGGAGTTCAAATGGAATGAAACCTTTGGGAGAGATATTTTTGGAGAAAATCATGCATGGGAGACTTGAGAACCATGGCAGTGGGGCCACGAGGGTGGGGGGGGGGGCGCCCCCCTTCCCAGGGCGCGCCCCCTGCCTCGTGGGCCCCTCGCGAGTCCCCCAGTGTCCTCCTTCCTCCTATATAAGCCTACGTACCCCGAAACCATCAGCAACAGAGATAAAAACCTAATTCCACCGCCGTAACCTTCTGTTCCCGTGAGATCCCATCTTGGAGCCTGTTCCGGAGCTCCGTCGGAGGGGGGATCCATCACGGAGTGCTTCTACATCATCATCATCGCCCTCACCATGAGTTGTGAGTAGTTTACCACAGATCTCCGGGTCCATAGCTAGTATCTAGATGGCTTCTTCTCTCTCTGGATCTCAATAGAAAGTTCTCCTCGGTCTTCGAGGAGATCTATTCGATGTAATCTCTTTTTGCGGCGTGTTTGTCGAGATCCGATGAATTGTGAGTTTATGATCAAGATTATCTATGAGAAATATTTGGTTCTTTTCGGAACTCTTTATGTGTGCTCATAATATCCTTGCAAGTCTCTTCGAATTATTGGTTTGGTTTGGCCTACTAGATCTATAGTTCTTGCAATGGGAGAAGTGCTTGGCTTTGGGTTCAATCTTGCGTGTCCTTTCCCAGTGACAGTAGGGGTAGCAAGGCACGTATAGTATTGTTGCCATCGAGGATAAAAAGATGGGTTTTATATCATATTGCTTGAGTTTATCCCTCTATATCATGTCATCTTGCTTAAGGCGTTACTCTGTTCTTACGAACTCAATAGACTAGATGCATGCTGGATAGCGGTCGATGTGTGGAGTAATAGTAGTAGATGCAGGCAGGAGTTGATCTACTTGTCTCGGACGCGATGCCTATATACAATGATCATGCCTAGATAGTCTCACAATTATTCGCTTTTCTATCAATTGCTTGACAGTAATTTGTTTACCCGCCGTAGAATATCGTTATGAGAGAAGCCACTAGAGAACACTATGGCCCCCGGGTGTATTCTCAACATATCAATCTACATCTACTTTACTTTCTCCGCTTTTACTTTCTGTTCTTATAAACAAAAAATACCAAAAATATGAACTATCATCTCTATCAGATCTCACTTTCGTAAGTGACCGTAAAGGGATTGACAACCCCTTACCGCGTTGGCTGCGAAGTTCTTATTTGTTTGTGCAGGTGCGAGGGACTCGCGCGTGGTCTCTTACTGGATTGATACCTTGGTTCTCAAAAACTGAGGGAAATACTTACGCTACTGTGCTGCATCTCCCTTTCCTCTTCGAGGGAATACAACGCAAGCTCGAGAAGTAGAAAGAAGAAGTTCTGGCGTCGTTTCCGGGGAGGCTTACGCAAAAGTCATATACCAAGTACCTATCACAAACCCTTATCCTTCGCATTACATTTTTTGCCTCTCGTTTTCCTCTCCCCCACTTCACACTTACCGTTTTATTTGCCCTTCTTCTGCCGTGTGTTTATCGTTCGCTTGCTTCTTGTTTGCATGTATGTGTTGGATTGCTTGCTTGTCACTATGGCTCTCCCTATTAGTGTTGACCCTCACCTCAAGAGGCTGGAGGAGATTGAAAACAGTGTTAGACATTTTATGACTATACAATTTGAGCATAATGACTTTTTGAGGAGTGAGCTTAAAGAACAGAAAAGGTTTATGGAGTATATGAATAAAGACCTTGATGATATGTCTAAGGAATTTTATGGCTTGAAATCTCAGTTTGCTCATCTTGAGAGCTTAGTTGCCCAAATTTCGAATAAACAGTCCACCTTGATCAATAAGATGGCTGCTAAACCGGAATATCATGAAAAGAAAGATGAAGATCTGAAAGTTATTGATGTGTCGCCTATTAGATCCTTGTTTTCTAGTATAAATCTTGATGAAGATAGGATTGGAGATGATTCTGCTTTAAGGTGTCCCAATGATTCAGAGTTTTTACATCTTGATGCTAAAATTGTTAAAAGTGGGAGTGAAGAGATTAAAACTTTGCATAGTGATGAACCCACTACTTTGGATTTCAAGGAATTCAATTATGATAATTGCTCTTTGATTGATTGTATTTCCTTGTTGTAATCCGAACTAAATTCTCCGCATGCTTATAGTCAAAATAAAGCTTTCACCAAACACATAGTTGATGCCTTGATGCAATCTTATGAAAAAAAACTTGAGTTAGAAGTTTCTATCCCTAGAAAACTTTTTGATGAGTGGGAACCTAGTATTAAAATAAAAATAAAAGATCATGAATGCTATGCTTTGTGTGATTTGGGTGCAAGTGTCTCCACTATCCCAAAAACTTTCTGTGATTTGCTAGGGTTCCATGAGCTTGATGATTGTTCTTTAAATTTGCATCTTGCAGATTCCACTATTAAGAAACCTATGGGAAGAATTAATGATGTTCTTATTGTTGCCAATAGGAATTATGTGCCCGTAGATTTCATTATTCTTGATATAGATTGCAATCCTTCATGTCCTATTATTCTTGGTAGACCTTTCCTTAGAACGATTGGTGCAATTATTGATATGAAGGAAGGAAATATTAGATTCCAATTTCCGCTAAGGAAAGGCATGGAACACTTTCCTAGAAAGAAAATCAAATTACCATATGAACCTATTATGAGAGCCACTTATGGATTTCCTTCCAAAGATGGCAATACATAGATCTATTCTTGTATCGTGCCTAGCTTGGGCGTAAAACGATAGCGCTTGTTGGGAGGCAACCCAATTTTTTATTTTTTATTTTTGCTGTGGTTAGGGAATAAATATTGCATCTAGCTTCTGTTTATATGTGGTTTCATGTTTTGTTTAGTGTTTGTGCCAAGTAGAACCTTTGGGAAGACTTGTGTGAAGTTTATGTGATCTTGCTGTGAAAAACAGAATCGTTAGCGCTCGCTAGAATGGTCATCAGATTTTACTGGAGTGTGATATTTGGTTGATTCTTTTTGCAGATGATTAATAGACAAATTCCTCACGTTTACCAATTTAGTTTGAATTTTTTGAAGTTACAGAAGTATGCGAAACCTGTAGATTACTACAGACTATTCTGTTTTTGACAGATTCTGTTTTTCGTGTGTTGTTTGCTTATTTCAGTGCTTCTATGAGTAATATTATGAAGTATGAACAATAGAGAAGTTGGAATACAGTAGGTTTAACACCAATATAAACAAAGAATGAATTCATTGCAGTACCTTTGAGTAGTGGTTTGCTTTCTAATACTAACGGAGCTCACGAGAATTTTTGTCTAAGTTTTGTGTTGTGAAGTTTTCAAGTTTTGAGTATTGCTTTGATGGACTATGGAACAAAGAGTAGCAAGGGTCTAAGCTTGGGGATGCCCATGTAACCCCAAGAAAAATTCAAGGACAATCAAAAGCCTAAGCTTGATGATGCCCCGGGAAGGCATCCCCTCTTTCGTCTTCATCCATCGGTAACTATACTTGGAGCTATATTTTTATTCACCACATGATATGTGTTTTGCTTGGAGCATCTTGTATAATTTGAGTCTTTGCTTGTAAGTTTGCCATAATTATTCTTCATCCATCGATGGGGACGCGCCGTCCTGCGCGGTCGCCCCGGAGGCACGTTGATGTAGAGCCCCCGAGCGCTACCGGAGATGGCGCGACACTGCAGTAATGATGATGAAGATGGTCCCGCCCGGACCGCGGTTCCGCGGCAGCTTGCCCCACAGTGGGCGCCAACTGTCGTGGTGGTCTCGCGGGTGGGTTCGTGGGACGATAGAGGCCACGAGGTGGCTTGAGGTGAGGGCAAGACTGCTTTGGAGATCAAGGGACGGGATTGGGCAAACATCACGCGGTGATTTACAGGTTCGGAACTCTCCGAAGAGATAATACTCCTACTCCTGCATGTCTGAATATATATGAAGTGTACATGTCTGACAGTACAGAGTAGCTCCTGGAGCTGTATCACACAAGGCAGCTATGGATCACTGGTCTCATGTATATATGTGTGTATGCGCACAAGTGTGTGCGTGAGTGCTCTTGGCACTAGTAGAGTGTAATCTGGATGGATGTATGTGTGAGTGTGGCATGAGAGACAAGTGACCCCGTGAGTGGAGTGGAGTTTGGTATATATATGAGTATTGGGTGTGTGTGGCTTGAGATGTAAGCTACAGTGAGTAGCTTATATCTCAAGCTGTGTGTAGCTTGTTTGCTAGGCTATGTTTGTCCCCCGAGGCATTTTATAAATCAATGCCCGGAGAACAAAGTACAATGTAGATGATGTTGCGGTTGACTTTGCCTAGCAGGCCGGTTGGAGCAGCCGGACAGGGACCCGGCCGGGCGGCCGGGATGGCGAGTTTCGGCCGGGTCGAAGGACTTCGCCCGGTCGAGGGACTTGGCCGGGTTTAGCTACCCGGCCAAGTGCGAGCCGGACTGAGGGGCGTTGCTGGCACCGATGTTTTTGAAGCGTCGTTTGTCGTTTTGGGCCTACCTGAGGGTCATACCCCCGACAAAGTTGGAGTCAGAGCGCAAGGTGCCTTGGCGCCTCCCTGCCCTGGCCTTACGCCGGTCTTGTACTTGGGCTGTTGCTTGGTCACCCTCTCAGCCACAGCGTGCCGTGTTGATCTGTTTGACGGCCACATCGTGGAGTGGAAGAGTGGGGCAGCGCTAGTCCCTGCCATTGGCAAGCCGCAAAACGCATGCCCTACTTCATGGAAGAGAAGGAGCCATGACAGGGTGAGGGCTATAGCTCCAGGATATGTAGCTGGACGACGGATGGCTGGGTGGATGCGGCAAGGGGCGACGGATTAGGAGGCAACGGGGGCGGCACTGTGTAGCCCACTTAGCAGCAGCGCTTGTGGTGGCACCCCGCGCTACTGTTACATAGTACATGTAGCGCTTGTTCTACTGCTACTTAACTATACCCTTTCTCACCTCATGCTATTACTAAGCATCTACCTACGGCCATTTCCCTAGTAGCATCTTGTAGGCAGCCTAGCACTGGCATGGATGTAACTAGAAAATGTAAAAATAAAATAGGATGCTCCGTCATCATTGTAAGGCACTTGTGATTGTTGGGCTAAAGCAGGAGGGATGGACCGTTACTTTTTTTGTTGCAGAGCATACACATCCCGCCGAGGATTATTTACTCTCAAATTCAGATTGCATGGGTGTTCTTGGTAGGATCCATGGAGATGACATCAAGATACTGCCATAAAGGGGTGACATTCCGAGACATGGATATGTCAGTCAAGTACTTCGAGAGGCGGAAGGCGGAGAATCTACAGTTTTTCTATGCGAAGCAAAAAAAAAATCCTGCAACAAACTCCGTTACTGCCTTATTTTGGGTTAATGGGAGAACAAGGGTATCATACCTTGATTACCTCCTTTAGTGATCCGAAAATAGATCATAAAGTACTCTCGTTTTTTCCCAGATGTGACTCTGAGTTATCGAATCCTAGGGAGGAAGGCCCTCTTTAAGCTAGGGTTTAAATCCGGATAGTACATAGCTACTTATGCTTGGAACCTCGATCACTACAACCATGATACCTGCAAACCTGGAACCTCGATCACTACAATCATGATAGCTTGGACAAGTGCATTCAGATTACTACAAGAGTCAAACCCGGATAATACATGGCTAGTACTTAATAATGCCTAGAACCTCCATCACTAAAACCATGATAGCTTAATGCATTGATATTACATCAGTCAAACCTAGATGATACTCCCTCCGTAAACTAATATAAAAGCATTTAGTTCACTATTTTAGTTATCTATAAACACTCTTATATTAGTTTACAGAGGGAGTACATAGCTACTTAATGCCTGAAACCTCGATCGCTACAACCATGATAACTTAAACTAAGATAGTGTGTTTTTTATAACCCACTAAAAGTAATATGGTATACTCATAAAGAGAACAGCAGTTGTAGGCACTAGTACAAGAAGAGCAATATCACATTTCTTCTCAAATCTGCGAAGCTCCTTGCGGAAATTTTCTTGAGGATCAGGCCATCCACGACTGCACATAGAAGGGTGATTATGTTAGAGAGAAAGTACATCATTGTTTAGTTTTTACGTATTACGTACATGTTCCGTTCACGGACACATAAAACATAGTGTACACAAAGTTTATAATCTGGTCAATAAGCATGCAAGCTTTACTTGTATAACAACTTTCTTGTCTGAAAATACAGAAACACATTCTGCTCACACATAAAGGTTTTGAGACCGAGTGTTCACAAACAGTATCAAATAATTATTATAATAATAAATTCCGGTCATTTACCTGTGAAGTTCTTCCAAAAAATCCAGATCCTTTTGTACATTCTTCATGCTCTGCTCAAAACTTGCTTTACTGCGCTTGATTTCCTCGGACTGTTTGGCGAGCGCTTCATCAGAATAAAACAGGTGTTCTTCCTAATGTTTAAGTGCATGTGTACAGGTTAAAAATGCTATAATTTCATCAAGAAGTTGCAATAAAGTAAATAATCATGCATGCGTCAAGTTGAGAAAGACCCATTAAATTTTAAATTTTGGTCTATCGTCAAATCTAAATAAGTAATCCTTATTGACTTTTGTAATAATAGAATATATATCCTTACAAAAGCACCATCCAAACATCCTCTAATATATACGGGTGATTGATTTCTCTAACAAGTTATAAATTAGATGGTACTAAGGGGAAAAGAGCAAAATTGCATC
>LR738715.1:871593121-871741884 GCA_902687465.1 Secale cereale | reverse complement strand
TGGGTGCGCAGCCCTCCCTCCCCCCTTTATATAGGGGCCCTAGGGGGGGCGCCGTCCCCTAGAGATCCAATCTCAAGGGGGGGGGGGCAGCGGCCAAGGGGGGGAACTTGCCCCCCAAGTTGTGTGGGGCGCCCCCCACCCCAGGGTTTCCAACCCTAGGCGCAGGGGGAGGACCATGGGGGGCGCACCAGCCCACCAGGGGGTGGTTTCCTTCCCACTTCAGCCCATGGGGCCCTCCGGGATAGGTGGCCCCACCCGGTGGACCCCTGGGACCCTTCCGGTGGTCCCGGTACAATACCGACCCTTCCGGTGGTCCCGGTACAATACCGATGACCCCCGAAACTTTCCCGGTGGTCGAAACTGGACTTCCTATATACAAATCTTTACCTCCGAACCATTCCGGAACTCCTCGTGACGTCCGAGATCTCATCCGGGACTCCGAACAACTTTTGGGTTACCGCATACTAATATCTCTACAACCCTAGCGTCACGGAACATTAAGTGTGTAGACCCTACGGGTTCGGGAGACACGCATACATGACCAAGACGACTCTTCGGTCGATAACCAACAGCGGGATCTAGATACCCATTTTGGCTCCCACATGCCTGACCAAGACGACTCTTCGATCGTCGGTATACCGATACCTTGTTCAATCTCGTTACCAGCAAGTCTCTTTACTCGTTCCCATAACACATCATCTTGTGAACAACTCTTTGATCACATTCATTATGATGATGTCCTACCGAGTGGGCCCAGAGGTACCTCTCCGTCACACGGAATGACAAATCCCAATCTCGATTCGTGCCAACCCAACAGACACTTTCGGAGATACCTGTAGTGCACCTTTATAGCCACCCAGTTACGTTGTGACGTTTGGTACACCCAAATCATTCCTACAGTATCTGGGAGTTGCACAATCTCATGGTCTAAGGAAAAGTTACTTGACATTGGAAAAGCTTTAGCAAACGAACTACACGATCTAGTGCTAGGCTTGGGATTGGGTCTTGTCCATCACATCATTCTCCTAATGATGTGTTCCCGTTATCAATGACATCCAATGTCCTTGGTCAGGAAACCGTAACCATCTATTGTTCAATGAGCTAGTCAACTAGAGGCTTACTAGGGACACGTTGTGGTCTATGTATTCACACATGTATCACTGTTTCCGGATAATACAATTAAAGCATGAACAATAGACAATTATCATTAACAAGGAAATATAATAATAACCATTTTATTATTGCCTCAAGGGCATATTTCCAACAGTCTCCCACTTGCACTAGAGTCAATAATCTAGTTACATTGTGATGAATCGAACACCCATAGAGTTCTGGTGTTGATCATGTTTTGCTCGTGTAAAAAAGGAAAGAGAACTCTAGAAAGGTGTCGGAGATATTGACCACGGGTGTCCTTAGTGACCACCCTTGGTATTTCAAGACAATTTATGGCCGCCTGCTACCCCCCGGCCGTCTGCTCATCGGGCCGCCTCCTAGGGCAGCTGGTCCTAGGAGCCGGTTTCCAGCAGGCGGCAGGGCCCAAACAGGCGGCAGCATCGCAGCTAGCAGCTAGCAGACGGTCCCACGCTCCTCCCTCGGGATGCGTGCTGGGGGCCACCACGCAGCTGAGGCATGACTATAGATGAATACATCCTTAGAGAATCTATAAGGGCGTGGCTACAGTGAATGTGTACATTATGGACATCTCCTAAGCGGCGAATCACTGTAGCCACGCTGCTCGTGACCAAGCTTCGGTCAGAGGAAGCCACGATCCCACTACCCGCAGACGGCGGGGCCAGCAGGCGGCTGACCCCACCGGCCAGTGGGTAAGTCACATATCGGCCGCCCCTGGCAGGCGGTTAGGGGAGGCGGCCGCATGGTAACAGACGGCGAATCCTGCCCTAGAAGTCTGAACCTCATCAAGACGACAAGACAGGGCGTGGCGGTAGTGTACGGCGGGAGACGGCGGCACTGTAGCCACTCCCCCCTGACGACGCTGCCGTCAGCAGAAGCACGCATACAGTGAATGGCAATCACATGGGCCCGCAGGCGGTGGGGTCCAGATGACAGGCGGCAAGGCCGGCACCAGAAGGTGCTGACAGCCGGGGGCCACTCCGTCGAGATTACAATTGTACCCCTGGGGGGGTAGGCCTATATAAACCCCCAGGGTCCTCCATGAGGAGGGGTTAGAAGGTTGAAAGATTTAACCCTTAGAAGAAGTAGACAAAGAGAGAGGGAAGAAACCCTAGCAACCACCCCCGATTCCTAGAGCGAAGGTAGTGAGCTAGCCTTGCTCGTCTTCCTCCTCTAGACCACACAGCTCGAGGAGCAACCTTGTAGCTATGATAGTGACATTAGTCATGATGCGGAGTCCCCGCAGAGCAGGACTAGGAGTGTTATCTCCTCGGAGAGCCCCGAACCTGGGTAAGATCCGTAGGCGACCTAAGTTTCGCCTCATCCCGCTTCCAGGGCCCGGCGACGTTCTATTGTCCCCATGCATGATAAGCCATCCGTTGGCATATGTCGCCCCAAAACCCCGACATTTGGTGCCCACCGTGGGGCAAGGTGCACCGTCGTCCAGAGACATGTTCTGGACGGGAACTTTGTTCCTCCCTGGCGAGAGCAGCTAGCTAGGCACGCCTATAGGCGTGGAAACCGGGATGCTTCGCGGCGCTGAGGCCGCTTGCGCCGCGAGCGGACTCGCCGACCTTCTCGGCGGCGTCCGCATTCATGACGAGCCCTCTCTGGCGGCCGAGCTAGTAGCTCCGGAGAGCTACCTCGTCGAGCTCCTGATGGGCCTCGAACCCCTCATTGGTTACCCCAAGTGGAAGGTGTAAGATGCAGTAAGTAGAAGTGTTTTCCCCTAGCAAAGATGCCAAGGATCGAATCCCCAGAGACTCCTAGGTTCAACAAGTAGGTGTCAATTGCTAACGGCGCAATTAGCAATCAACGTGGACCTGCACACAGATACAAATAACTTTGCTCCCAACGAGTACAGAGAGGTTGTCAATCTCTCCGGCCTTGTAGTTCACAAAGGGTTAAAAGCAACGATAGTAGTGATAGATAGTTTTTGCGATAGTAAGTAAATAACGGAAAGTAAATAGTGGATGTGATCAATGATGGTAATATGGACCGGAGTCTCATGATGTTCACTAGTGATGTCTCTCTCCCAAAAGACGATAAAACAGCTATGTGAGGTAACAAGTTACAGCTGGGCAATTGACAGGACCACAGACGCAAACCAATGCTGACTACATTGCAAGAAAGGTTGAGGTTCAAAGCATGGGCGGTACGCCAAAGTAAGTAGACCGAAATCCATCAATATCTACTACTAATCATCCACCTTGAGATATCTATCCAGAACATCTCGCTGGTATTAAGTTGCGAGTCCCACCCATAGTGTAAACTCAATGCAACAGACAACTGCATTAAAAGAACTTTGCGTAAAGTAAACAATCCTTGCACCCGCGGGCACAAGCACCGTTGTTTTCCCCCTTGTGGCAACAGCACATCCCCTAGATTCATGTTTCTGTCACTCAAGCTAGTCATCGAGGGGCATGAACCCACAATCAAGCATAATGTTCCCTCTTGGAGTCACTACCTACTACTCGACCAAAGCAATAAGTAACAACGGAGAACATGCAAGAATTACTTATGAACTAAAATATAAAAGAGGTGAATCAAATATATTACTCAAGATCAATCTGAACATAATCTCATAATCCATCGGATCCCAGCAAACTCAACATAGCAATAGCATAAGGATTACATAGGTGCCTCGATCATGTAGGGCAGCTCATGAGGACTAATTAGTGAAGCACAAGAACGGGAGGAGAACATCACATAGCTACTGGTCATGGACTCATGGTCCAAGGGAGACTACTCACGAGTCATCCGGGAGGCGTCCATGGTGGTGGAGAAGCTCCCGGTGGTGATCCTCCCCTCCGGCAGGGTGCCGGGAAGAGTTCTCCTAGTGCTCCCGATCTTGGAAGCGGCGGCGGCGGTGGAACAGAGATGGGATCGCGAAAAGAAGTCCTGTTTCGAGGGTTCGGAGATTCCTTTAAATATATGCCAAAGTAGGGCACCGGGGGACCCTCGGGGGGCCGAGGCGCCCCCCCGGCGCGGCCCAGGGGGGGGGGGCGCCCACAGGGCACCTGGAGCCCCTGTGCCCCCCCAGGCTGCCCTTCGGACGCAGTGTTGTTTCCGGTTCGCTGATTTTTTATATAATTTTTCTGGATTTTTCTGGGCAGTTCTCGAAACGTGAAAACCTGAAATACAAAAACAGCCGAAAACAGAAACTGGCACTAGGGTGCACTGGATTAGTAAGTTAGTACAAATATGATCAAAAGTGTATGGAAGTGTATGAATATCATAGCAATATTACCCAAAAGTGGCATGGAGCAAGCAGAAATTATAGATACGTTTTGGACGTATCAACATCCCCAAGCTTAATTCCTGCTTGTCCTCGAGTAGGTAAATGATAACAAGAATAATTTCTGTGGTGACATGCTATTAACCATATAGGACTTTCTCATAGTCATATGACAAAAGCTTACTGAGACAATGATTCTAAAGTAATTAAGTTGTCTCAAGAGAAAATCACAAATGACTGAAAGTTTTACAATATGAAACTGAAACATCAAAAAGATTTGTAATGAACATGATGTGCAAATATGACAAAGTGATATCTAGCTTGCCCCCTTTAGTGATGCACAACATAAGTGCATGGGCACCTTCAAGGTTTAAGTGATGACTAGATACAATCATTTCAGAATAAACGATATCACAATCATGCAAAAGACAATGCTACTTTGGGACAATGCACATTACACTCAGAATGACAATCATGCTCTCAGTAGTTGGTGCTTCAACATAAAGGTAAAAGAAAGGTTAAGTGCTAAAGCTTTTTATTTGAAAACATGGAAGCAATTGTGTCAACGGTAGTAGTACTTCATATGTGTCATGCATAAAACATCTTATAAGTTGCAAGCCTCATGCATCGAATACCAATAGTGCTCGCTCCTTGTCCTAATTAGCTCGGATCCCCATGGGTTATCATTGCATTGCATATGTTTTAACCAAGTGTCACAAAGGGGTACCTCTATGCCACCTGTACAAAGGTCCAAGGAGATAGATCACATTTGATTTCTCGTTTTTGATAGATCTCAACTTGAGGACATCCATACCGGGACAACATAGAAAATAGATGATGGACTCCTCTTTAATGCATAAGCATATTCTCATGAGAGATTGAGGATTAAGGTCCATGCTAAAACTTCCACCATGATGCATGGCTTTGGTTGGCGGCCCAATGTTCTTCTCTAACAATATGCATAGTTATTCAACCCACGGTAAATCACCCTTACTTCAGACAAGACGAACATGCATAGCAACTCACATGATATTCAACAAAAGTGTGACAGTTGATGGCTTCCCCAGAAACATGGTTACCGCTCAGCAAGCAACTCATAAGAAATAAGATACATAAGCAACATATTCTTTACCACAATAGTTTTTAGGCTACTTTCCCATGAGCTATGTATTGCATGGTTAATTTGCTTAGTACAGGTGGAGGTTAGCAAAAGACTGGGAGCGACCAACTAAGAGAGCAATGACGGTCATAATCATGCAGAGCGACAAAGCAACATTGAATCAGGCATGGTAGTTATATCGCTACTTAGAAATAAGAGATCATCAAGGCTTGACATACTTTCTTTACAGTCTTGAATATGCATGAGCATACGCCAAGTCAATCAAAATAAATTCTCAAAGGAAGATATTACTAAACCATACCACATCGTAGGCAAACAAACCAAGTTGGTACTCCAATGACACATTGGGAACCCCCCAGCTATTTGAGATTAACCAAAAGAAAACCTGAACTACTAAGCACCATCATGAAAGTAGCATCTTTATCATAGACACATTAGCCCATGCAACGGAAGCAAACTCTCTTAACAAGGTGAGCATGGTAATTAAAGAGAGTTCAAGCAACCAACTAAATAAAATCTCTTGAAAAGATAAGCATGAATACTAAGAGCAGAGTATGATAGTAGCTATTAAAAGACAAAGAACACACACAACATAGATAGACATGAAAACTCTACGTTATGTTCTAGGTAGAAGTGGAGCGTGTTTCTCTCCCACATAAAGGAATGCTGAGTTCCGACTCGTTATGAAAAACTAAAAAGAAAACTAAAAGCAAGACGCTCCAAGCATAGCACATAACACATGAAGTGATAGAAATATAGCGAAACGAAAGACGAACTGATAATGTTGATGGAGAAGGGGATGCACGGGGGAATCCCCAAGCTTAGACGCTTGAGTCTCCTTGAATATTTCTTGGGGGTGCATGGGGGCATCCCCAAGCTTGAGCGCTTGACACTCCTGAATCTTTTTATCATCTTCCATCGCACACTTGAAAACTCCCTTCATACACAACTCATCATAATCTGATTAGCGAGGTTAGTACCCTTAATAAAATAATTATAACTTGCTGGAAATAAAGATATTCTTGAAGTTCTACTGTTTCTCAAGATTGCCAAAAGGTTTTTGCAAAGAAAAAGCAAGTTCTTAATTTGCAAAGTGAAGGTAAGGCAAAACAGGACAGAATCTGTGAAAAACAGAACAGCAGGCAGTAATTGACCAGTTCGGGATACTTATGCAACTCAAATAAAAAAACTCAGAACTGACGCACGAAAGAAAATTATATAGAGAATGCTGTCGAAAAAATTCAGACCAAAAAGATGATCTGGTGATTTTATACGAATTTTTCTATCCAAGGACAGAATCTGTTTCCTGGACAGCACCTCACAACTTTTGAACTTTCTAGCAATCAGAGGCTATACTTGGCACAAATATGAAAAGCAAAGATACAATGATGATGCTACAGCAGTAAACAACATCAAGACACAACAAAAGCAAAAAATTTATTTATGTGGGCTGCCTCCCAAAAGCGCTTTCTTTTATGCCTTTAAGCTAGGCATAATGCAAAGATCAAGTTTTATCAAAAGTAAAAGAATAGCTAGCCCGTACAACGGACTCAAAAGGTAACTTGACCTTCTTACGAGGGAAGTGTTCCATCCCTTTCTTGAGAGGAAACTGAAATTTTATATTACCCTCTTTCATGTCAATGACAGCACCAACGGTGCGCAAAAAGGGACGTCCCAAAATAATTGGACATGAAGGATCACATTCAATATCCATAATAGTAAAATCAACGGGCACATAATTATCATTGAAAACAATAAGAACATCGTCGATCCTCCCCAAAGGTTTCTTTATGGAAGAATCAACGAGACGAACACCAAAAGAACAAGAATCATAAGGTTTCAATTTAAGCATATCATATATCCTTTTGGGCATAACAGAGGTACTAGCACCAACATCACATAATGCATAACAAGAGAAGTCATTCAAATTAATTTTTATCATAGGATCCCAACCATCTTCTAGCTTTCTAGGTATGGAGGCTTCTACTCTAAGTTTCTCCTCCCTAGGTTTGATGAGAGCATTAGTGATATGCTCTGTGAAGGCAAGGTTAAGCGTGCTAGTGTGGGGATCTCTAGACATTTTGTGAAGGAAATAAATAACTTCGGTAAGAGTGCAATTTTCAAAATCAAGGTCACGAGCATCAAGTAAAGTGGTAGTGGTGTCCTTAAGGTTCACTTGGTTGGTAGTTTCTATAGCATCACCATTAATAGGTCCATTGGGACCAGGAGTATATTGGGTGCTAAGAGTGTGAACATCCTCAATAACTTGGATAGTAGCAACAGTGTGGTGGGTAGGAAGGCTCTTAATTCTTTCCTCTTCCTCCCTTTCTCTAGCCCATCTCTCTTTAAGCTTAGCCATCATCCTAATATTTTCATTGATTTGTACTTGAGTAGCATTAATAGGGATGACTTCCCTCTCCTTAAGAGGAGAAGTTTCAATTTTTAGCAATTTTACCTCATTGGCTAAGTGGTCTACCTTAAAAGAAAGATCATCTAGTTTATGTAGTTTCTCTTCTACATTCTTATTAAAGGCTTTTTGGGTAGTGATGAAATCTCTAATCATGGTCTCTAATTCAGTATTGGAGTTCTTGGTACTAGGATAAGCATTGTTGTTCCCATAAGAGTTAGAGGGGAACTGTCTAGAATTGTTACCAAAGTTACTCCTATAAGCATTGTTGTTAAAATTATTTCTAGAGATGAAGTTAACATCTACTTGTTCTTAAGCAATCAAATAATTTAATGGAACATCACGAGGATCAACAGTAGATTGCTTCGAAAGTAGAGACATGATCAAGTCAACTTTTTCATTAAGGGAGGAAATCTCCTCGACAGAGTTTACCTTCCTACCTGTTGGAGCGCGTTCGGTGTGCCATTGGGAATAGTTGGTCATCATCTCATCGAGAAGATTTGTGGTAGCACCAAGTGTAGTTGACATAAAAGTTCCTCCCGCGGCCGAGTCTAACAAGTTCCGCGAGGTAAAGTTCAAGCCTGCATAAAAAGTTTGGATAACCATCCAAGTAGTCAAACCGTGAGTAGGGCAGTTCTTGATAAGAGACTTCATACGTTCCCAATCTTGGGCAACATGTTCATTATCCAATTGTTTAAAATTCATGATGTTACTTCTAAGTTGGATAATTTTAGCAGGTGGATAGTATTTTCCGATAAAAGCATCTTTGCACTTGTCCCATGAATCTATGCTATTTCTAGGCAAAGACTGAAACCAAATTTTAGCTCCTCCTCTCAAGGAGAAAGGAAAAAGCTTAATCTTAACAATATTACCATCTATTTCTTGGTACTTTTGCATATCACAAAGTTCTAAAAAGTTGTTCAAGTGTAAAGCAGCATCATCTCCAGCACCGGAGAATTGTTCTCTCATAACTAAGTTCAGTAAAGCAGGTTTAATTTCATATGAAGGTGCTGAAGTGGTAGGTGTAGTGATAGGTGTGCTGATAAAGTCATCGTTGTTGTGACTAGTGAAGTCACACAACTTGGTGTTCTCGGTGGAACCCATAGTAGCAAGCAAGCAAGATAACTATTTTTGTGATTTTCGATAAAAAGGAACTAAAGCAAAAATGAAAGGTAAACCAACAAGACTAAAAAGCAAAGGTAAAAGATAGCATGCAACTCCCCTATCCTGAAGAGTGGAGTCCCCGGCAACGGCGCCAGAAAATACTCCTTGATGGGCCTCGAACCCCTCGTTGGTTACCCCAAGTGGAAGGTGTAAGATGCAGTAAGTAGAAGTGTTTTCCCCTAGCAAAGATGCCAAGGATCGAATCCCTAGAGACTCCTAGGTTCAACAAGTAGGTGTCAATTGCTAACGGCGCAATTAGCAATCAACGTGGACCTGCACACAGATACAAATAACTTTGCTCCCAACGAGTACAGAGAGGTTGTCAATCTCTCCGGCCTTGTAGTTCACAAAGGGTTAAAAGCAACGATAGTAGTGATAGATAGTTTTTGCGATAGTAAGTAAATAACGGAAAGTAAATAGTGGATGTGATCAATGATGGTAATATGGACCGGAGTCTCATGATGTTCACTAGTGATGTCTCTCTCCCAAAAGACGATAAAACAGCTATGTGAGGTAACAAATTACAGCTGGGCAATTGACAGGACCACGAACGCAAACCAATGCTGACTACATTGCAAGAAAGGTTGAGGTTCAAAGCATGGGCGGTACGCCAAAGTAAGTAGACCTAAATCCATCAGTATCTACTACTAATCATCCACCTTGAGATATCTATCCAGAACATCTCGCTGGTATTAAGTTGCGAGTCCCACCCATAGTGTAAACTCAATGCAACAGACAACTGCATTAGAAGAACTTTGCGTAAAGTAAACAATCCTTGCACCCGCGGGCACAAGCACCATTGTTTCCCCCTTGTGGCAATAGCACATCCCCTAGACTCATGTTTCTGTCACTCAAGCTAGTCATCGAGGGGCATGAACCCACAATCAAGCATAACGTTCCCTCTTGGAGTCACTACCTACTACTCGGCCAAAGCAATAAGTAACAACGGAGAACATGCAAGAATTACTTATGAACTAAAATATAAATGAGGTGAATCAAATATATTACTCAAGATCAATCTGAACATAATCTCATAATCCATCGGATCCCAGCAAACTCAACATAGCAACAGCATAAGGATTACATAGGTGCCTCGATCATGTAGGGCAGCTCACGAGGACTAATTAGTGAAGCACAAGAACGGGAGGAGAACATCACATAGCTACTGGTCATGGACTCATGGTCCAAGGGAGACTACTCACGAGTCATCCGGGAGGCGTCCATGGTGGTGGAGAAGCTCCCGGTGGTGATCCTCCCCTCCGGCAGGGTGCCGGGAAGAGTTCTCCTGGTGCTCCCGATCTTGGAAGCGGCGGCGGCGGTGGAACAGAGATGGGATCGCGAAAAGAAGTCCTGTTTCGAGGGTTTCGGAGAGTCCTTTAAATATATGCCAAAGTAGGGCACCGGGGGACCCTCGGGGGGGCCGAGGCGCCCTCCCGGCGCGGCCCAGGGGGGGGGGGGGGCGCCCACAGGGCGCCTGGAGCCCCTGTGGCCCCCCAGGCTGCCCTTCGGACGCAGTGTTGTTTCCGGTTCGCTGATTTTTTATATAATTTTTCAGGATTTTTCTGGGCAGTTCTCGAAACGTGAAAACATGAAATACAAAAACAGCCGAAAACAGAAACTGGCACTGGGGTGCACTGGATTAGTAAGTTAGTCCAAATATGATCAAAAGTGTATGGAGGTGTATGAATATCATAGCAATATTACCCAAAAGTGGCATGGAGCAAGCAGAAATTATAGATACGTTTTGGACGTATCAGCTCCTCGACAAGCTCCACATCGTCGACGAGCGCGCCTCTGATGTGGAGTCAGTGGGCTCTTCTGACCCACCAGTAGACATGATCATCGACCTCGACGCAGAGCCCGTCGATTCCTTTCCCGAGCACGTGGTGATCATCGACGACCCCCCTCCCCGCTCCAACGGCCAGCAGCGCCGTCAGCACCGTCACAGAGGTGCTCGTCATCAACCACGACGAACCGTCCGGCGGGGCGGACCAAGACCCGCTCGAGGCCGCTCTGCAGCACCTCGCCGCTCCCGTTGCGGCGGGGGCAGACGACACGGCATTGGAGGCGCTCTGTGTCTCGCTCCTCGACAGCGCCAACAAGCTGGCTGCTTCTCGACGCCTCACTGAAGCCTACCACCGCGAGATGGACCGTGCCATTTGCGGCACGCCGGCTGCTAGCGAGCCTAGCCAAGATGGCACTGTTCGCGATAGCGGCGGGCTGCTAGCAGACATGCTGGGGGCCCTGCGGCCTGTGTACCTCACTCCATCGGAGAACCTAAGAGCCGCCCAGGCGGCAGTCGATGAGATGGGCCACTTGGAGGGAGACGAGCTTCGTTGCGTGACTCAGCGTGCCCGCCAGCTCCTCGACGCTGCCGCCATGCAGCAGGAGGCCCGTCATCGGGTATCAGAGGCCAGCGCGCACGCTGACAACCGCCCTCTTCGGCGGGAGCAAGGAGCCACGTCTCGCTCTCCAACAGTCGGCGCCCCCAACCGGCCAGACTCAGAGCCGGCTGCTAGCCGCAACCGGCAGACTCGTATCACCATCGAGCGTGATGAAGACGGCCGCCCAAGGGCTGTAGAGCGGTGAGGGGAACATCCGCCTTCTCCTAGGTGGGAGAGGCGCGTGTCTCCTCCGCCCGTTGACCACCCCTCTCTGGCCGGCCGCTTGGGCCGCCGCGAGGGGGTTGGGGAGAACGACGCCCGACACCGCCTGGACCGACTAGCTCGATCCCAAGCGGTCGAAGAAGAAGATGACCTTGGTCCGGCTTGTTTGGGCCCCCGCATCCGCAACGAGCCTTTCCCCAAGGGCTTCTCGCTCCCCAGAGATACCCCCAAGTACAACGGATCAGTGAAACCAGAGGACTGGCTGGTGGACTACTCCACAACCGTCAGCATAGCCACCGGCAACAGGCGTGTTGCGATGAAGTACGTGCCACTTATGCTCCAGGGCACGACCCGGACATGGCCGAACAGCCTCAAACCCAACAACATCAATGGCTGGTTGGACTTCATCGACGCCTTCACTCGCAACTTCACCAGCACCAACAAGCGTCCTCCCAAGCCGCGCCAGCTCTCCCTATGTGTCCAAGGCCCAGATGAGTCGGCCCGCGATTAGCTGACGCATTGGACAGAGCTGTGAAACTCTTGTGAAGGAGTGCACGAGGTGCAAGCCATCGAGTATTTCACGGCCGGGTGCAGAGAAGGCACCTTACTCAAACACAAACTCCTCTGCGACGAGCCGGCCACGCTGGACGAGCTGTTGAGCATAGCAGACAAGTACACCACCGCCGACTCCTCCATGATGACCGAGCTGCAAGTAGATGCTTCTGGCAAGATGACTCCACCAACTCCCAAGACGCCGGCTGGAGAGTCCAGCCGATGCCAGCAGCCGAATGACGACAAACGCAAGACCCATGCGCCGGCTGCCAACAGTCAGCTGGTGGTAGCAGTCGACGGGCAGCAGCCAGAAGCTCAAGCAGGACCCAAGCGCCAGAAGGGCGGCAAGCCAGTCTGGCAGCTGACTTTCTCCTTCGACCAAGCTCTGGATGCCCCCTGCAAGTTCCACAGTGGCGCGAAGCCTCCCAACCACACCACGCGAAAGTGTCATTGGCTCACAAGGATTGCCAGAGGGGAAGCTCTGCCACCGCCGCCTGCTGGGCAGCCGGCCTCGCCTCCCAATCCACCGGCTGCACGTCCTGGCGGCCAGGTCCAGGATGAATTCCCAAAAGAGAACGGGGCCTATATTGTCTTCACCAGCCAAACGGACGATAGGCACAACCGGCGCCAGCAACGTAGAGAAGTCAACACCGTTGCCGTTAAAGACACATAATTCATGCACTGGTCTGAGAGGCCCGTCAGCTGGAGGCGAGAGGATCACCCGGCTGTCATGCCGTCGCCAGGGGCCTATGCCTTGGTCCTGGATGCTACTCTCTCCATTGAAAGGCGGGCTTGTCGTTTCCCCCGAGTACTGGTAGATGGCGGTAGCAGCATCAACATCATGTACCACGACACCATGGAGAAGTTGGCATCAAAGAAAAGCAGCTTCAGCCTACCAGGACCGTGTTCCATGGCTTCGTGCCAGGCTTCTCTTGCTCACCAGTCAGCAAGGCCAAGATTGATGTCCTATTTGGTGACAAGATGCATTTCCGGAGGGACCCGGTCTGGTTTGAAGTAGTGAATTTGGAAAGTCCCTATCACGTGATCTTGGGCCGGCCAGCTCTTTCAAAGTTCATGGCAGTACCCCATTATGCCTACCTAAAGATGAAGATGCCGGGCCCCAAGGGAATAATCACCATAGCCGGGGACTACGAGAAGTCCATCGCATGCGCAACAACCAGCAGCCATCTGGCCGAGTCCCTTGTTGTAGCTGAAGAAAAGCGCCGCCTGGAACGGCTGGTGGCAATGGCTGGCGAGTAGCCAGCCATACCAGCCGATTCGAGGGAGGCGGAGCCGCAGGGCTCGTTCCAGCCGGCCAAGGAGAGAAAGAAGATTGCCTTGGACCCGTCTCACCGAGAGCGATTTGCTGTCATAGGGTCAAACCTAGACAGCAAATAGAAAAGTGAGCTCGTCGATTTCCTTCGTGAGAATCAGGACATCTTTGCATGGTCCCCCAAAGACATGCCGGGTGTCCCGACGGATTTCGCCGAGCACAAACTTCATGTGAGAGAAGATGCAAAGCCTGTCAGGCAGCCGCTACGCCGTCTGTCAGAAGAGAAGAGAAGAGTTGTTGGGGAAGAAGTTGCCCGCCTGCTAGAAGCCGGCTTCATAATGGAAGTTTTCTATCCAGAATGGATCGCAAACCCAGTCCTAGTACTGAAGAAGAACAACAAATGGTGCATGTGCATTGATTACACCAGCCTCAACAAAGCTTGCCCTAAAGATCCGTTTGCTCAGCCGCGAATAGATCAAGTGATTGACTCCACAACCGGATGCAAGCTGCTGTCATTCCTTGATGCTTATTCCGGGTATCACCAGATCAAACTCGATCCGGCTGACCGCCCGAAGACCGCCTTCCTCACGACATTTGGGGCCTTCTGCTACCTGACCATGACGTTCGGCTTGAGAAACGCCGGCGCCACCTTTCAGCATTGCATGCAGAAGTGTCTCCTCGAGCAATTTGGCAGAAACGCCCACGTTTATGTGGATGATATCCTGGTGAAGACGAAGAAGAGAGGAACTCTTTTGGAAGATCTCCAAGAGACATTTGAGAACTTGCGCCGCTTTCGGATCAAGCTAAACCCGGAGAAATGCGTCTTCAGGGTACCAGCCGGCAACTCCTTGGCTTCCTGGTATCTGAACGCGGCATCGAGTGCAACCCCGCAAATATCAAGGCCATTGAGAGAATGGAGCGGCCAACCCATGTGCGTGATGTCCAGAAATTCACGGGGTGCCTGGCATCTCTCAGCCGTTTCATCAGCCGGCTGGGAGAAAAGGCACTCCCCCTGTATCAATTGATGAAGAAGACCACTTGCTTCGAGTGGAACGACCAGGCAGATGAAGCTTTCCAGCAGCTCAAGAGACTGCTGTCCACCCCGCCTGTCATGGCGGCGCCAGCAGACAAGGAACCCATGTTCCTTTACATAGCCGCCACAAGCCGGGTGGTCAGCACTATCATTGTGGTCGAGCGCCCAGAAGACGGCAGAGCCTTGCCCGTCCAGAGGCCGGTCTACTACTTGAGTGAGGTGCTGTCAGTGTCCAAACAGAACTACCCGAACTACCAGAAGATGTGCTATGGTGTGTACTTCACCGCCAAGAAACTCAAGCAGTACTTCCAAGAGCATTCAATCACGGTCGTCTGCACGGCCCCGCTTGCTGAAATCATGGGCAATAGAGATGCCTCGGGAAGAGTGGCCAAGTGGGCCATCGAGCTGCCCCCCTTCACCATCTTCTACCAGCCACGCACCCCCATCAAGTCGCAAGCATTGGCCGACTTGCTCGTCGACTGGGCCGAAACCCAGTACCTGCCGCCTGTTCCAGACTCAACCCATTGGCGGATGCACTTTGACGGATCAAAGATGCGTACTGGCTTGGGAGCCGGCGTCGTCCTCACTTCCCCCAAGGGCGACAAGCTCAAGTACACCCTGCAGATCCACTTCGCCGCCTCTAACAACATGGCCGAGTATGAGGCACTTATCCACGGGCTCCGGATGGCCAAAGAGATTGGTAACCGCCGAGTGCTGTGCTATGGTGACTCGGACTTGGTTGTCCAGCAGTCATCTGGGGACTGGGACGCCAAAGACGCAAACATGGCAAGCTATCATTACCTTGTCCAGCAGATCAGTGGACACTTTGATGGTTGCGAGTTCCTCCACGTACCACGAGCCGACAACATGCAAGCCGACACCTTGGAACGAATTGGCTCCACCCGCCAGGCAATACCAGCCAGCGTGTCTCTTCAATGCCTGCACAAACCATCTATCAAGCCTTCACAAGAGTCGGAATCAATCTTCATACCAGCCGATCCTGGAGCAGACGACCCGACAACTTCAGCAGCCGGCCCGGAGACTGCTCCAGCAGGCGGCCTTGATACTCCAACCCCAACAGACGGTCCACCAGTAGCTACGCCGGTTCCTGGCCCGGGGACTGCTCCAACAGGCGGCCAAGAGGCGCCGGCCCTAGCAGACGGCCCGGGGACCGCCGCGGCCGACTCAGGGACTTTGGAAGCACAGCAGATGGCTCAGCCCAGCCCTCCGCCTCCCAGCCCAACCACCCTCGTCTCTCTGGCAGAAGCAACAGGAGCCTCAGCACCGTCTTGGGCACAACCAATCCTCACCTTCCTGCTCAGAAGAGAGTTGCCAGAAGATGAAACCTTGGCACGACAAGTTCAACGCTGAGCTTCAGCATACACCATAGTCAACAAAGAGCTCGTCAGAAGAAGTCCGACAGGTGTCTTCCAGCGCTGCGTGAAAGCAGAAAAAGGCCTGGCTATCCTGAAGGACATTCACCAAGGAGAATGTGGCCATCACGCGGCCTCAAGATCCCTCATTGCCAAAGCCTTCCGCCACGGTTTGATCTGGCCGACTGCTTTGGACGATGCCAAAGATTTGGTAAAAAAGTGCAACGGCTGCCAGCGCTTCAGTTCCAAGCAACACTTGCCGGCTTTTGCACTCAAGACCATTCCGATCACTTGGCCATTTGCCGTCTGGGGGCTGGATATGGTGGGCCCCTTCAAGACAGCCAGAGGCGGCTTGACACATTTACTTGTGGCATCGAACAAATTCACCAAGTGGATCGAAGCAAAACCAATCAAGAAACTCAAAGGCCCAACTGCTGTGACATTCATCGCAGACATCACAGTCCAGTATGGCATACCGCACAGCATCATCACCGACAATGGCACAAATTTTGCCAAAGGCACACTTGCCCATTTCTGTGCAACACAGGGCATCCGACTGGACCTAGCGTCTGTTGCTCATCCACAGTCCAACGGCCAAGTTGAGCGTGCCAACGGCCTTATCCTGTCTGGCATCAAGCCCCGGCTAGTCGAACCTTTGGAACAATCAGCCGGCTGCTGGATCGAAGAGTTGCCGTCTGTCCTCTGGAGCCTCAGAACTACTCCAAACAAATCCACCGGCTTCACTCCTTTCTACCTTGTTTATGGAGCCGAGGCCGTCATCCCAACATATGTTGAGTTTGACTCACCTCGCGTCACCATGTACACAGAAGCCAAAGCCAAAGAAGCACGAGAAGACGGCATAGACCTACTGGAGGAGGCCCGGCTAGTAGCACCCAGCCGCTCCACCATCTACCAGCAGGGTCTCCGCCACTATCATAGCCGGCGAGTCAAGCCACGCTCCTTCCGCGAGGGGGACCTTGTGCTCCGGCTGATCCAGCGAACAGCCGGCCAGCACAAGCTCTCGGCCCATTGGGAAGGACCGTTCATCATCAGCAAGGTACTAGGCAACGATGCCTACTACCTCATTGATGCCTAGAAGCTAAGAGCACGCAAGAGAGACGACTCAGGCAAAGAGTCGGAGCGCCCATGGAACGCAAACCTACTTCGTCGCTTTTATAGCTGAAAGACAATATGTGTCACGCTATCTATTTTATTTTGAGAACCAATGGGACCCCCGAGGAGTTCTTGGGGACTGCCCAACCCTTTATCTATATGATAAGAATTATGCCTGTGAACGAGTATTGTTCATTCCTTTGCCCGGCACCGAAGCCTAGCAGACGGCCCGAGGACTGGCCGCCTAGCCCTATGTTTAAAACTTCTCCTTAAAATAGTCAGACAAGTAATGTGATGGAATCCAAGCCCTCTCCCGCCTTTAGTCACAGACTCGCAGAACGATGCTGTCCGACTAGCAGGAGCCAAAGGCAGGAAGTGGTGCCCACATGAAAAATGGCTAAGGAAAACAAAACGTAGGGCAAGGCGGCCCTTCATACAAAAAAGCCGGCTGTTACACAGCCGGCCAGCCGGCCTCGGGCTTAGCCACGCTGCCTTCCAGAGGGCGGGATACTTGCCCATCCGGAAAATAGCCAAGTACCTGACCTAGCCACAGAACCACAGAGTGGCTGTCTGGCTGGCAGGACGGCAGTTAAAGGAGACAACAAAGGAAAATCACCCTAAGGAACCAAGGGCGGGGCTAATCCCAGGACTCGGCACAATTGCATGAAAACCATGCAACATTAAAAGAATATTTACATCAAACAGGCCTCAAGGGCCGCCTCCCAGTAGCATCTTACTTATACACCCAGCGGGTGGAATTGTTCGGACTAATCCTACCAAGTCTTACAAAGAAACAAGAACCAAAAGATACAAGAATAAAAGCTTAGGGCGCCACAGGCGGAGCGGGCTACACGAAGTAGCCGGCTCCCGAGGGGGCCGCCTGGCAGGTCTCGGCCTGGCCGCTTTTGGCAGCAGGCGGGTCCACCACACCTGGTCCGCTTGTCGAGGATCGGTCAGGCTGGTGGCCAGCAGACGGATCCGCCTCCTGGGAGCTGGCCTCCTCGTCGCTGTCTTCCCCCTCCTCGCCCTCATCGCTGGAGGCGATCTCCTTGTCCGGCTCCTCCGACGCCGCCAGGTCCAGCCCGAAGTTGTTGGGTGGCACCACATGGCCCTTATCATCCAACTCTGGGACGAAGATGGAGGTGTCGGCGTACTCGGCAAGGGCGGCGACACGTTTGACGAGGTCCTTTTGCACCGCGGCCAGCTCAGGCTGAGCCTCCGCGCGGAAGGTCTCCAACTGTTCGAGGCTCAAGTCAGGGTACCAGCTTTTGGCAAACTCCAGGGCAGTCCGCGCACCAGCCCTCGCTGCGGAACCCTTCCAGGCCTCGAAGCGGTGGCCGGCCGCCTCCAGCCAGTCGGCTGTCCGACTGGGAGTGCGGAGTACCGACGCACCTGGCCAGAGGGCGGCCAGCACCTTGGCACCAGCGCGCTGCAGGCGGCAAAGCAGGCGACAGACCGGCTGGAGGCGCACCCTGACGGCAAGAAGCTCCTCGGCTAGGGTGCTGGGCGCGTTAGGTGCGATCACCTGGCCCGCCTTGCGCCTCTCGTCACGCTTGGCCTCGATGGCCTGGGTGGCGGCCACAGAGTAGCCCAGGAAGAACTCTGCCAAAACTAGAAGAAGAATCAGAAGAAAAAAAGGCGGCTGTAACAGATGGCAAGTACAAGAAGAAAGGGCAGACATCTCACCGTCGACCATGTCTGCAATGGCTCCATAGCCGTCTTGCAGAGCCGCCTCCTTCTCGACCCAGTTCGAGCGCTCGGCCTCGAATTCTGCCCGAAGAAGCGTCTCGGCGTCCGACATCTTCCCGAGCTCAACCTTGTGGGCCGCCGCCTGGTCTGCCAGCTCCTTGGCCATGCGGTCACGGTCCTGAGCAGCGAGATCGCGCTCTCGCTCCTTGGCAGCTAGCTCCGACTGGGCCTCGCCCTGCTGGTTGCGGAGGTTGGCTGCGACCGCTGGCAAGAGAAGAAGAAGAATAATAATGTCAGCAACAGCAAAAAAGATAACCTTGGAGTTCCAAGCCGCCTGCTCAGCAACTGGCTCGGAACTCGGGGACTACACCCAGCGGGTGCCCTGACGCGCCCCCGCAAGGAGAAGAAGGGAAGCACTCACCCTGGCTGTCTGCCAGGGCAGCCTGCAATTGTGCCAGCTCCCGGCGCTGGGCGTTGTAGCAGGCCACAAGGAGGTTGTGGTAGTCCTGCAACAAGACACAAGATCAGCCAATGACGTATACTTTGGAGTTCCAAGCCGCCTGCTCAGCAGTCGGCTCGGAACCCGGGGACTACACCCAATGGGTGCGCTGACGCGCCCCACAGAAAAAATTTAAGGAATAAAAGCAAAAGAACATGAAGCCTACGTACCCGAACAGAGGACTGCGCAGCCACGAACTCCTGCATCACCGTCTGCATGACGTTGCGCTGGGAGTTGAAGCGGTCGAGGACGTCCCGCGGCATGACAATCAGCGCGCTGCCGCCTGCGGGCCTCCAACCTGACGGCGCCACGCTGGTGGCCTCATTCTCTGGCGCGGACGAGCTGGCACCGCCAACCTCCACCTGCTGCTGCACGGAGACCGCCCTTGCAGGGCACGGGAGAGCTGGGGCTCGGGGGGCCGGCTGCGGGCCTGTCACCAGCATGCCCTTAGCTGGCGGCACCTCCGCCCCTACAGGCCGGCTGCCCTGCGCCCTTGCAGGCGGCACGGGGGGCGGCACCTATGTCTCCATGACGACACAGTAGTCCCCTCGTTGTCTGGAGCCGGCTGGTCGTCAGCAGCCGGCACTTTGGCGGACGGCTCCAGAGAGCCCGCCTCTGGGAAGACGGTGCGGCCCGCTGGCTGCTGGGAGCCCGCTTCCTACTCCTGGGCTCGGGCGGCGTCTGCTTGGGCCTTCTTAGCCATTTCGGCCTCCACCCTGGCTGCGGCGTCAGCCACCGCTTGCTCGCGGTCCGCCGCCTCCCGCTCCTCGCGCGCCTCGCGAGCGTTCCTCTCCGTCGCCTCCCACAATGGAGCCCACTGGCGCCTGCGAGAGGGAGAGCGGCGCGCTGCCTGGATATCCCGAAGAAAATGGGGGATCAGCCAAGAGGGGAACGGCTGAGAAGGATAAGCATCAAACAAAAGAAGGATACAAGATACTTATCCGGATACGACTGGCCTGGCCTTGGGTACCCTGGGCACGATCGCCCTGGCGGCCGCCTCCCAGCGCCTGGTGGCGGTGGTTGACAGCCGGAGTTTCTTGGGCGGGGCACCAGACGGCCCTGATGAGGATCGCCGCTTCACGCCACCGGCTGCACCGGACGGCCCAGCCTGCTGGCTGCCGCGACCAGGCGGATCCGCCTCCCGGACGCGGATAGGCGCCTCCTCCTCCTCCTCCTCGTCGTCGTCTGGCCAATTCTCGACGCCACCTTCTGGCAGGCCGCCTGATGGTTGGCCCCCGCCGCCTGTCACCTCTTCCTCCTCCATGGCGGTGGCCCCAAGATCGGGGTCGCTCGTATCGCTCTGGGAGCGATCTAGTTCCAGGGGGCGGCCTGGCTGGTCAGAACCCGGCGCTGGCTGGCCGGGGAAGATCTGAAGAAGATACCAGGATCAGACGGCCATAACAGCCAGAAAGAAAAGAAAGAAAAACAAAAGAAGATAGAAAAATCTTACTGCAGGCGGCTGGTTGCTGCGGCTGTATGGCGGCTTGCCAAAGGCCCAGCCGGAATCGGAGACCTTGCAGTTAGAAATGTGGTTTACCAAGTTAGCCACCTCCCTGTATGGCATTGGCTTGGTGCATGTCCGGCTGGGGTGCCGGCACCCGCTCATATCATAAATCAGATGAGGGCGGCGCTGCAGCGGCAACACTCGACGCTCCGCAAGCGTGAGCAGCAGATCTACGATGACCGGACCCTCGCCGTCCCTCAACTCCCGGAGACGCTGCATCGCGATGGAAGCGCCTGCCGTGAGGGAGGTAGGCCGGGTCTTCCAGGAGTCGCGAGGCTTAGCAGGCGGGCCTGGCGCCTAGTCCGGCAAACAAATGAAGTCTTGGTCGGGGTCGACGTTGGAGACGTAGAAGTATGTTTTCTGCTACTGTTTCACCGACGCCACGAGCTGCGGCTGATACGTCCAAAACATATCTATAATTTCTGCTTGCTCCATGCCTCTTTTGTGTGATATTGCTATGATATTTATGCACTTCCATACACTTTTGATCATATTTGGACTAACCTATTAACTCAGTGCACCCCAGTGCCAGTTTCTGTTTTCTGCTGTTTTTGTATTTCAGGTTTTCCCATTACTTAAATTGCCAGAAAAATTCCGGGAAAAATATATAAAAAATCAGCGCTCCAGAAGCTTCCACGCGCCAAAAGTGGGGCCAAAGGGGAGCCAGGGGCAGCCCAGGCGGCCTGCCCACGCGGCCCCCCTCCTGGCCGCGCCGGGGGGGGGGCGCCTGGGCCCCCCTCTCCGCCTCTGGTGCCCCCCTTTGGCATATATTTAGCACGCGTCCCGAAACCCTCGAGGACGGAAACCTTTTTCGCAATCTCATCTCTGTTCCATTGCCGCCACGCTTCCAAGATCGGGAGCACCAGGAGAACTCTTCCCGGCACCCTGCTGGAGGGGAGAACCACCACCGGGAGCTTCTCCACCACCATGGACGCTTCCCGGATGAGTTGTGAGTAGTCCCCCTTGGACAATGGGTCCATGACCAGTAGCTATGTGATGTTCTCCTCCCCTCTTTGTTCTTCACCGATTAGACCTCGTGAGCTGCCCTACATGATCGAGGCACATATGTAATCTTTATGCTGTTGCTATGCTGAGTTTGCTGGGATCCGATGGATTATGAGATTATATTCAGATTGTGTGTGAGTAATATATTTGATTCACATCTTTTATATTTATGTTCTTGAGTAATTCTTGCATGTGCTCCGTTGCTATTTATTGCTTTGGCCGTGTAGTAGGTAGTAACTCCAAGAGGGAACGTTATGCTTGATTGTGGGTTCATGCCCCTCGATGACTAGCTTGAGTGACAGAAACATGAGTCTAGGGGATGTGCTGTTGCCACAAGGGGGAAAACAACGGTGCTTGTACTTGCGGGTGCAAGGATTGTTTACTTTACGCAAAGTTCTTTTAATGCAGTTGTGTGTTGCTTTGAGTTTACACTATGGGTGGGACTCGCAACTTAATACCAGCGAGATGTTCTGGATAGATATCTCAAGGTGGATGATTAGTAGTAGATGCAGATGGATTTCGGTCTACTTGCCTTGGCGTACCGCCCATGCTTTTGAGCCTCTACCTTTCTTACAGCATAGTTAGCATTGGTTTGCGCACATAATCCTGTCAATTGCCCAGCTGTAATTCGTTTACCTCGCTTAGCTGTTTTATCATCTTTTGGGAGAGAGACATCACTAGTGAACATCATGGGACCCCGGTCCATATTACCATCACTGATTACACCCGTTATTTACTTCCTGTTCTTATTTACTAGTTGCAGTCATACCTATCACTATTATCTCTTGCGTTTGATCCTTTGTAAACGACAAGGCCGGAGGGATTGACAACCTCTCTGTACTCGTTGGGAGCAAAGTTATTTGTATCTGTGTGCAGGTCCTGTCAAGCAAAAGTCTCTGGCCCTATTGACACCTTCTTGTTGACCCTCGGAGTCTCACGGGATTCGATCCTTGGTATCTTTGCCAAGGGAAAATTTGCCGCTACGCTACATCTCAACCTTCCACTTGGGGTAACCAACGAGGGGTGAGATGCCATCAGCGGCGCCGGGAAGAACTTTCTTGATCCACTGCGCTTCATCGCAATGCACCCGCCGCACTGGGCGGCCACGCTCTAGATTGCGGTGCCGAGCTTCATGTAAAAAAGCTCGGTCCACAGCTCCATGGTGGGGAGGATGCCGAAGTATGCCTCACACACGACGACGAAGGAAGATAGCGTCACCACAGAGTTCGGCGTAAGGTGGTGGGGTTGGATGTTGAAGAATTCCAAGAAATACCGAAAGAAGCCGCTCGTCGGGAGGCCGAAGCCGCACGGGAAGTGTGAGCGGAAGACGACCCGCTCGCCCAGCCGTGGGGCCGGCCTGATCTCCGCCGCCGGCGCTAGGCGCACGGCGACCTTGTCGGCAGGAGGCAGCTTCCGTGACCGGCGGAGGTTGTCGATGTGCTCCTCTAGGACGTCGCTGCCGTCCCACTAGCCGTGGTGGTGGACCGGCTGTACGGCGGCCATGGCTCAGGCGGCAGCTCGCTCTGGAGTTGGCGAGAGAAGCGGACGAGAGCAAGGAAGAAGGAGAGTGTGGAGGGGCGAGCGCGAGAACGACGCTAACTCCTCTCCCCCGGCTTACTTATAGGCTCGGGGCGGCGAAGCCGAGGGGGCAGGCATGGGATCAACTGCTCCACGCCCCGCACGACCCCCACCTTTTGCGTGCCTAATCCACGCGCATTAAATGCATGTGGGGAGGGCAATCGATTACCCCTGCCACACTGGATCCGCGCGCAGGTCGAGGCCCTGTAGTGGCGGGCCCCGGCCCACTGTTACATCCCGTCACGCGCGTGGGTTGGCAGGCCGACGCGACGGGGCATTGACGCGTGGGGAGCCGCCAACGGTCGGCAGACCTGCGCGACTGCCTGCTGACCGGACGGTGCCTTCCCCTCGAAGATTTGAATACGGAGGTCCGGCTGCCAGAAGCCGCCCCCCTTAAAACGGGTCCGGCTGCCAGCAGACGGATCTCTAAGACAGACGAACGGATGACGCTGGTCCAACCTAGGGAGGGAAGCTGCTGGAACCCCGCAACCCTCCAACACTAGCCGCGGAATTCCACAAGCTTCGGGGACTACTGTCGGAGATATTGACCACAGGTGTCCTCAGCCACCACCCTTGGTATTTCAAGACAATTTGTGGCCTCCTGCTACCCCCCCGGCCGTCTACTCATCGGGCCGCCTCCTAGGGTAGCTTGCCCTAGGAGCCGGTTTCCAGCAGGCGGCAGGGGCCCAAACAGGCGGCAGCATCGCAGCTAGCAGCTAGCAGACGGTCCCACGCTCCTCCCTCGGGATGCGTGCTGGGGGGCCACCACGCAGCTGAGGCATGGCTACAGATGAATACGTCCTTAGAGAGTCTATAAGGGCATGGCTACAGTGAATGTGTACCTTATGGACATCTCCTAAGCGGCGAATCACTGTAGCCACGCTGCTCGTGACCAAGCTTTGGTCAGAGGAAGCCACGATCCCACTACTCGCAGACGGCGAGGCCAGCAGGCGGCTGGTCCCACCGGCGAGTGGGTAAGTCATAGACGGGCCGCCCCTGGCAGGCGGCCAGGGGAGGCGGCCGCCTGGTAACAGACGGCGAATCCTGCCCTAGAAGTTTGAACCTCATCAAGACGACAAGACAGGGCGTGGTGACAGTGTACGGCGCGAGACGGCGACACAGTAGCCACTCCCCCACCCCCGACGACGCTGCCGTCAGCAGAAGCACGCCTACAGTGAAAGACAATCACATGGGCCCGCAGGCGGCGAGGCCCAGCAGACAGGCGGCAAGGCCGGTACCAGAAGGCACTGATAGCCGGGGGCCACTCCGTCGAGATTACAATTGTACCCCTAGGGGGTAGGCCTATATAAACCCCCCAGGGTCCTCCATGAGGAGGGGTTATAAGGTTGGAAGATTTAACCCTTAGAAGAAGTAGACAAAGAGAGAGGGAAGAAACCCTAGCAACCACCCCCGATTCCTAGAGCGAAGGTAGTGAGCTAGCCTTGCTCGTCTTCCTCCTCTAGACCACACAGCTCGAGGAGCAACCTTGTAGCTACGATAGTGACATTAGTCATGACGCGGAGTCCCCGCAGAGCAGGACTAGGGGTGTTATATCCTCGGAGAGCCCCGAACCTGGGTAAGATCCGTAGGCGTCCTAAGTTTTGCCTCATCCCGCTTCCAGGGCCCGGTGACGTTGTATTGTCCCCATGCATGATAAGCCATCCGTTGGCATATGTCGCCCCAAAACCCCGACAAAAGGAATGTCTCCTGCACAACCGTAAGTAAGGTTGGTTCTTTTAATGAACCTTAAGAAGAAAATGTATTTTGGAGTCCGATTAGGGTCAAGCCGAACTATGGATTATTTGTATCTAGTGTGCCCCCAGCGCCGCCCAAGGTATTTTAAGGGCGTAATTGTGTACGCGAGGTACATATGCTACTACCTTATGGGGCGGTCGATAGGGGCGTAAGTGCTAATCGAGCTCAGGTTCCTCTGAGCTGCCGCATTGTAGGGCGGGCCGGATACGTTTAGCACTGTATGTGGTCTTCACGACCGGTGAACTGTTCGGCTTGAATAAGCCGCTTTGGACCTCGGTTGCTAGGTGATGACCCACCAGTTTAGGAGACCTATCGTAGTACTTTCGATAAGTAAGAGTGTCGAACCCAACGAGGAGCAGAAGGAAATGATAGGCAATTTTCAGTAAGGTATTCTATGCAAGCACTGAAATTATCGGTAACAGATAGTTTTGTGATAAGGTAATTGGTAACAAGTAACGACTAGTAAAAGTAAATAAAGTGCAGCAATATGGCCCAATCCTTTTTGTTGCAAAGGAAAAGCCTGTACGAACTCTTATATAAGGAAAAGCGCTCCCGAGGACACATGGGAATTATCGTCAAGCTAGTTTTCATCACGCTCATATGATTCGCGTTTGTTACTTTGATAATTTGGTATGTGGGTGGACCGGTGCTTGGGTGCTGCCCTTACATGGACATACATCTCATCAAAACATCGAACGAATACCAAATTCACATGACTACTTCTAGCAAGACCTCTCCCATGTCCTTAGGAACAAACGTAACTACCCACAAAGCATATTCATGTTCATAATCAGAGGGGTATTAATATGCATAATGGATCTTAACATATGATCTTCCACCAAGTAAACCAACTAGCATCAACTACAAGGAGTAATCAACACTACTAGCAACCCACAGGTACCAATCTGAGGTTTTGATACAAAGATTAGATACAAGAGATGAACTAGGTCTTGAGAGTAGATGGTGCTGGTGAAGATGTTGATGAGGATAATCCTCCCCAAGACGGGAGAGTTGTTGGTGAGGACGGCGATGACGATTTTGCCCTCCCGGTGGGAAGTTTCCCCGCAGAACAGCTCCGCCGGAGCCCTAGATTGGTTCCGCCAAGGTTCCGCCTCGAGACGACAGCGCTTCGTCTCAAAAGCCTCCTTATGAATTTTTCCAAGTCAAAACACCTCATATAGCAGAAGATGGGCATCGGGGGGTTGCCAGGTGGCCCACGAGGCAGGAGGCGCGCCCAGGGGGTAGGGCGCGCCCCCACCCTCTTGGACGGTGGGTGGCCCCCCTCCTGTACTTCATTCGCTAGATATTTTTTATATTTTACCAAACTGACTTTCATGGAGTTTCAGGGATCTTTGAGTTGTGCAGAATAGGTCTCCAATGTTTGCTCCTTTTCCAGCCCAGAATTCTAGCTGCCGGCATTCTCCCTCTTCATGTAAACCTTGTAAAATAAGAGAGAAAAGGCATAAGTATTGTGACATAATGTGTAATAACGGCCCATAATGCAATAAATATCAATATAAAAGCATGATGCAAAATGGTCGTATCAACTCCCCCAAGCTTAGACCTCGCTTGTCCTCAAGCGGAAGCCTATATCGGAAAATATGTCCACATGTTTAGAGATAGAGGTGTCGATAAAATAAAATACTGTCATGAGGGCTTCATGATCATTCTTATAACAGCAACATATATATATATATTGTCATATGATTTCTTATGCTAAAGTAACAATCTATTCACAATGTCGAGTATGAATCAGAAACTTCATTGAAAACTAACAAACTATGATCTCGGTCATTGAAGCAATTGCAATTTATCATAACATCGGAAAGAGTCAATATAAGAGCTTTTTAGCAAGTCCACATACTCAACTATCATTTAGTATTTCACAATTACTCACAGTCGCGCAATACTTATGGGTATGGAGTTTTAATCGGACACAGAGAAAGATAGGGGCTTATAATATTGCCTCCCAACCTTTTACCTCAAGGGTAATGTCAATAGTAATAGATCATGATAGCTTACATCCAAGTGGGTATATATGTCAGGATCTTTCCAACACAATGTGGTTGCCAAAGGATACAATGTAAAAAAGGAAAGGTGAAGATCACCATGACTCTTATAAGGTAAGAATAATAGATAAGCCATTCGTTGAGGGAAGCAGAGGTTGTCATGTGCTTTTATGGCTGAATGTAAAAAATCTTAGCGCAAAAGAACGTCACTTTATGTTGCCACTTGTGATATGGACCTTTATTATGCAGTCCGTCGCTTTTATTGCTTCCATATAACAAGATCGTATAAAGTTTGTTTTCTCCCCAATAATAGATCATACATATTTTAGAGAGTTGCAATAATGACAACTTACTTGAAGGATCTTACTCAATCCATAGGTAGGTATGGTGGACTCTCATGGAAAATTTGGGTTTAAGGATGTATGGAAGCACAAGTAGTATCTCTACTTGGTGCAAGGGGTTTGGCCAGCATGAGGGGGAAAGGAAAGCTCAACATGTTGGATGATCCATGAAAATATAGTTTATTTTGGATATAAGAAAACATAACTCATTATGTTGTCTTCCTTGTCCAACATCAACTCTTTAGCATGTCATATTTTCATGAGTGCTCACAATCATAAAAGATGTCCAAGATAGTATATTTGTATGTGAAAACATATATTTCCTTATTACTTCCTATTAATTGCAACGATGGCCAAAACTATGTTTATCAAATCTCAACAACTTTTATTCATCATACTCTTTATATGTGAAGTCATCACTTTCCATAAGATCAATATGATCTCTTTGATACTTTTTATATTTTATTTATTCCCTCATGATCATGGCGAGATAATCAAGCCCTTGACTCAAAACTAATATTTATTATATATAGCTCACGGACTAGATTACATAGATAAGGATCGTAAAGCAAAGCCCAGAACTAGATCATACTAAACTTTATTCCACTAGATCAAGATATTACCAAAAGGACCGAACTAAGAAAAACTGTAAAGATAGGGGTGTGATGGTGATACGATACCGGGGCACCTCCCCCATGCTTAGCAGTTGCCAAGGGGAGTGCCCATACCCATGTGATTATGTCTCTTTCTTCGGAGGTGGTGATGATGGGGTTGTTGATGATGCAGGATTCTTTCTTAATTTGCGCTTGAGAATAGAATTTTGCTCCCTTAGGTCATCGATCTCCTGCTCAAGGCTTAATATATTTTTGCCATGTCCTGCTTGTTCTCCTGCAAGAGGCGAAAAGGGATAAACTCGATCTTAGGTTTCTTTGCTCTATCAGGGAGGCTTGACTTTTTGAACTCCACATGCATGTCCCCAGGTTGAGGTAATGGGACTTCATCTTCATCTGGGCTTGCCTCATCCTTTCCCCTGGGATAATGGTCTTCTTCTTCCTCCATGGTCCAACCATAATGCTCCAAGTCCCCGTAGACCTTAGGGTCTGCAAGGAAATCAGCCACATAGACTTCTCCCTCCGAATCCTGGGACAACATATTGCTCTAATCTGCGGTAGAAACAACTCAAAACAAAAATAGAGGATTTTGGCGTGATACGATGGTCAAAACCTTCGGGAGAATATATAATGAATTTATCGACCAAAAGAAGTATCTTGCAGGAAAACGGAGTCCGGGAGGCACACGAGGTGCCCACGAGGTAGGGGGGCGCGCCCAGGGGGTAGGGCGCGCCCTCCACCCTCGTGGACGCCTCATGTCCTTTCCGGACTGCTTCTTATTTTTCTATTTTTCTAAATATTCCAAAATAGAGAAAAATTACCATTAGAACTATTTTGGAGTCGGTTTACTTACCGTACCACATACCTCTTCCCTTTCGGAGTCTGAATCGTTATGGAAAGTGTCCCTTATGTACTCCTCCGGGGTTGCGGTTTCAATAACATTGGTTTCAACATTTATAGGATTACCTGAGATATAATGTTTGATTCTTTGACCGTTCACCACCTTCGGATTTGTGCCTTCGAAGTTATTGATTTTTATGGCACCAGATCGATAGACCTCCTTGATAACGTAAGGACCTTCCCATTTAGAGAGAAGTTTTCCTACAAAAAGTCTTAAACGAGAGTTGTATAGCAAGACATAATCACCTACGTTAAACTCGCGCTTTTGTATCCTCTTGTCATGCCATCATTTAACTTTTTATTTAAACAGTTTGGCATTTTCATAGGCCTGGGTTCTCCATTCATCAAGTGAGCTAATGTCAAGTAACCTCTTCTCACTGGCAAGTTTGAAATAATAATTGAGCTCTTTAATGGCCCAATATGACTTATGTTCTAGTTCAAGAGGTAAGTGACATGCTTTTCCATAAACCATTTTATATGGAGACATACCCATAGGATTTTTGTATGCAGTTCTATAGGCCCATAACGCATCATCAAGTTTCTTGGACCAATTCTTTCTAGATCTATTAACAGTCTTTTGCAAAATTAATTTAAGCTCTCTATTACTTAGTTCTACTTGACCACTAGACTATGGGTGGTAAGGGGATGCAATTCTATGATTAACATCATACTTAGCAAGCATTTTACAGAAAGCACCATGAATAAAATGTGAACCACCATTAGTCATTAAGTATCTAGGGACTCCGAACCTTGGAAAAATAACTTCTCTAAGCATCTTAATGGAGGTGTTGTGATCAGCACTACTAGTTGGAAAAATAGCTTCTATCCACTTAGTAACGTAATCAACAACAACTAAAATATGTGTATACCCATTAGAGGAAGGAAACGGCCCCATATAATCAAAGCCCCTGACATCAAATGGTTTAATAACATGTGAATAATTCATAGGCATTTCTTGACGTCTACTAATATTACCAATTCTTTGACATTCATCACAAGACAAGACAAACTTACGAGCATCCTTGAAGAGAGTAGGCCAATAAAAACCAGATTGCAGTACCTTATGTGCACTTCTATCTCCAGCAGATGTCCTTCATAAGCCTCATAGTGACACTTGCGTAGGATCTATTCCTGTTCATGCTCAGGTACACAACGTCTAATAATACCATCTACTCCTTTTTTATAAAGGTGTGGGTCATCCCAGAAGTAATGTCTTAAATCATAGAAGAACTTTTTCTGTTGCTGGTATGTGAAACTAGATGGTATAAATTTAGCAACAATGTAATTGGCATAATCAACATACCATGGAGCAGTATGAGAAGCATTTATGACATCTAATTGTTCATCGGGGAAGCTATCATCAATAGGTAGTGGGTCATCAAGAATATTCTCTAACCTAGACAAGTTGTCTGCAACGGGGTTCTCACCTCCTTTTCTATCAGTAATATGCAAATCAAATTCTTGTACCAGGAGAACCCATCTAATAAGTCTTGGTTTAGCATCTTTCTTTTCCATAAGATATTTAATAGCAGCATGATCAGTGTGAACAGTTACTTTAGAATCAACAATATAAGGCCTAAACTTATCACAAGCAAATACAACTGATAAAAATTCCTTTTTGCTAGTAGCATAATTTCTCTGGGCACTCTCTAGAGTTTTACTAGCATATTGGATAACATTCAATTTCTTATCAACTCTTTGTCCTAGAACAACACCTACATCATAATCACTAGCATCACACATAATCTCAAAGGGTAAATTTCAGTCAGGAGGCTGGACAATAGGTGCAGAGATCAATGCTTTCTTAAGTATTTCAAATGCTTCTACACAATCATCATCAAATACAAAAGGAACATCTTTTTGTAAGAGATTAGTCAGAGGCCTAGAGATTTTTGAGAAGTCCTTAATGAACCTCCTATAAAAACCGGCATGACCAAGGAAACTTCTGATACCTTTGATGTCCTTGGGACACGACATCTTCTCAATAGCATCAACTTTAGCTTTATCAACTTCAATACCTCTTTCAGAAATTCTAGGCCCCAAGACAATACCTCATTAACCATAAAGTGGCACTTTTCCCAATTCAAGACAAGATTGTTTCTTCACATCTCTGCAAAACTCGATCAAGGTTGCTCAAGCAATCATCAAAAGAAGTTCCACAAACGGAAAAATCATCCATGAAAACCTCAACAATCTGTTCACAAAAATCAGAGAATATAGCCATCATGCATCTTTGAAAGGTAGCTGGTGCATTACATAAACCAAAAGGCATATGTCTATAAGCAAAGGTACCGAAGGGACAAGTAAAAGTGGTATTTTCTTGATCCTCTTTTGACACAGGTATTTGAGAGAAACTAGAATAGCCATCTAGAAAGCAAAAATGTGTATGTTTGGATAACCTTTCTAGCATTTGATCGATAAAAGGTAGAAGGTAATGATATTTCTTAGTAGCTTTTTTTAATTTGTGGAAATCAATTACCATCCTATAACCTGTAACAATTCTTTGCGCGATCAATTCATCTGTATCATTAGGAACAACAGTAATGCCTCCCTTCTTAGGGACACAATGGACATGACTTACCCACTGACTTTCAGCAACTGGATAAATTATACCTGCCTCTAGAAGCTTTAGTATTTCTTTCCTTACCACTTCTTTCATCTTAGGATTTAACCGTCGTTGGTGATCAACAACCGGTTTAGCGTCTTTCTCCAATTTTATTTTGTGTTGGCATAGAGTGGGACTAATGCCCTGAAGATCATCAAGAGTATATCCAATAGCAGCACGGTGCTTCTTCAGAGTTTTCAATAATTTCTCTTCTTCCTTATCTGAAAGGTTAGCACTAATAATAACATGATATATCTTCTTTTCATCAAGATAAGCATACTTAAGACTATCAGGTAATGGTTTGAGTTCAAACACGGGGTCACCCTTGGGTGGAGGAGCATCCCCTAGAATTTCAACAGGCAAGTTGTGTTTCAATAAAGGTCCCTGTTTAAAGAATATTTCATCTATTCCCCTTCTCTCATTCATATACACATCATTTTCATGGCCAAGCAAATATTGTTCTAAAGGATCGTTAGGAGGCACATCAATAGAAGCAAGACCAGTAATTTCATCCTTAGTAGGCAATTCTTTATCATGGGGTTGTCTACAAAATTTAGCGAAGTTAAAGTCATGAGACATATCCCCTAAACCAACAGTAACAATGTCCTTTTTGCAGTCTATCTTAGCATTAACAGTATTCAAGAAGGGTCTACCAAATATAATGGGGCAAAAATCATCTTGTGGGGAACCAAGAATAAGAAAATCAACAGGGTATTTATATTTCCCACACAAGACTTCAACATCTCTAACAATCTCGACTGATGAAATAGTGTCTATTGGCAAGCTTAATGGTAACATCAATAACTTCTAACTCAGCAGGTGCAATATCGTGCATAATTTTTTCATATAAGGAATGAGGTATTGCACTAGAACTAGCACCCATGTCACGTAAGCCATGATAGCAATGCTCTCCTATTTTAACAGAAATAATAGGCATGCCTACGATAGGTCTATGTTTATACTTAGTATCGGGTCTAGCAATTCTAGCAGCTTCATCACAGAGGTAAATAACATGCCCATCAATATAATCGACCAAGAGATCCTTAACCATAGCAATACTAGGTTCAACATTAATTTGCTCAGAGGGTGTAGGTGTTCTAGTATTACTCTTACGAACCACAGTTAAAGCTTTGGCATGATCCTTTATTCTAACGGGGAAGGGTGGTTTCTCAATATAAGCAGTAGGAACGATAGGATCAACATTATAAGTGATAGTCTTTTCTACAACTCTAACAGGTTCAACTACTTTTACTTCAATGTGAGGATGCTATTTAAACCACTTCTCCTTAGGGAGATCAACATGAGTAGCAAATGATTCACAGAAAGAAGCTACTATCTCAGAGTCAAGTCCGTATTTAGTGCTAAATTCACAGAAAACATCGGTATCCATAAAAGATTTAACACAATCAAACTTAGGTGTTTTACCTGACTCCTTACCTTTGTCGAGAACCCAATATTAAGAGTTTCTTTTAATTCTTCCCAATAGATCCCATTTGAATTCAATAGTCTTCATCATAAAAGAACCAGTGCAACAAGTATCGAGCATGGAGCGTTTATTGAGAGAAAGTCGAGCATAATAAATTTGAATAATCATTTCTCTTGAGAGCTCATGATTGGGGCATGAATATAACATTGAATTAAGCCTCAACCAAGCTTGAGTGATACTTTCTCCTTTGCGAGGCCAAAAATTATATATATAATTACGATCACGATGAACGTGGTGCATTGGATAGAACTTCGGATGAAATTCCAACTTCAGTCGGTTGTAGTTCTATGATCCAATATCATCGCATAGCCTAAACCATGTCAATGCCTCTGCCTTCAAAGATAAAGGGATGACCTTCTTCTTGATCACATCCTCGGGCATATCTGCAAGCTTAAATAATCCACAAACTTCATCCACATAGAATAGGTGCAAATCGAGATGAAAGGTTCCATCTCCGTAAAGGGATTAGCTTGCATAGAATAGCTTAAATTATATAGTGTTTTTCTAGCATACCCGAAGGAATTTCAAAGTAAACATTTTCAATAGGTTCAGCAGGTTGAGGGGAAACTCTTTGCTCTACTGGTCGGGGTGATGATACCCCGAACAAGCCCCTCAAAGGATTATGGTCCATGGTAACAAGTGACAGTAAATTTCAACACACTATATAATTTTTTCCTTACCAAATTCCACTTACCAAAGGCGCTTCACTCCTCGGCAACGGCGCCAGAAAAAAGTCTCGATAACCCACAAGTGTAGGAGATCTATCGTAGTCCTTTCGATAAGTAAGATTGTCGAACCCAACAAGGAGCAGAAGGAAATGATAGGCAGTTTTTAGTAAGATATTCTATGCAAGCTCTAAAATTATCGGTAACAGATAGTTTTGTGATAAGGTAATTGATAACAAGTAACGAGTAGTAAAAGTAAATAAAGTGCAGCAATATGGCCCAATCCTTTTTGTAGCAAAGGACAAGCCTGGACGAACTCTTATATAAGGAAAAGCGCTCCCGAGGACACATGGGAATCATCGTCAAGCTAGTTTTCATCATGCTCATATGATTTGCGTTCGTTACTTTGATAATTTGGTATGTGGGTGGACCAGTGCTTGGGCACTGCCCTTACTTGGACAAGCATCCCACTTATGATTAACCTCTATTGCAAGCATCCGCAACTAAATAAGAAGTATTAAGGTAAACCTAACCATAGCATGAAACATATGGACCCAAATCAGCCCCTTACGAAGCAACGCATAAACTAGGGTTTAAGCATCTGTAACTCTAGCAACCCATCATCTACTTATTACTTCCCAATGACTTCCTCTAGGCCCAAACAATGGTGAAGTGTCATGTAGTCGACGTTCACATGACACCACTAGAGGAAAGACAACATACATCTCATCAAAATGTCAAACGAATACCGAATTCACATGACTACTTATAGCAAGACTTCTCCCATGTCCTCAGGAACAAACATAACTACTCACAAAGCATATTCATGTTCATAATTAGAGGGGTATTACTATGCATAATGGATCTGAACATATGATCTTCCACCAAGTAAACCAACTAGCATCAACTACAAGGAGTAATAAACACTACTAGCAACCCACAGGTACCAATCTGAGGTTTTGATACAAAGATTGGATACAAGAGATGAACTAGGGTTTGAGAGGAGATGGTACTGGTGAAGATGTTGATGAAGATAACCCTCCGCAAGATGGGAGAGTTGTTGGTGATGACGGCGGTGAAGATTTCGCCCTCCCGGAGGGAAGTTTCCCGGGCAGAACAGCTCCGCCGGAGCCCTAGATTGTTCCGCCAAGGTTCCGCCTAGAGACAGCGGTGCTTCGTCCCGAAAGTCTCCTTATGATTTTTTCCAGGTCAAAACACTTCATATAGTAGATGGGCATCGGGGGGCTGCCAGGTGGCCCACGAGGCAGGGGGCGCGCCCCCACCCTCGTGGACGGTGGGAGGCACCCCTCCTGTACTTTTTTTGACAGATATTTTTTATATCTTCCCAAACTGACTTTCATGGAGTTTCAAGGCTTTTTGAGTTGTGCAGAATAGGTCTCCAATGTTTGCTCCTTTTCCAGCCCAGAATTCCTGCTGCCGGCATTCTCCCTCTTCATGTAAACCTTGTAAAATAAGAGAGAAAAGGCATAAGTATTGTGACATAATGTGTAATAATAGCCCATAATGCAATAAATATCAATATAAAAGCATGATGCAAAATGGATGTATCACTAGGGCCGCCGTGTCTTCCTCTGTACGGAGGGAGCGCTCCATGTTTTCGTTGACCGTGATGACGCCGCGTGGTCCAGGCATTTTGAGCTTTAAGTAAGCATAATGCAGGACCGCATTAAAGCGGGCGAAGGTCATTCTTCTGAGTAGTTGATACGTCTCAAACGTATCTACTTTTCCAAACACTTTTGCTATTGTTTTGTCCTCATTCTTGCATGATTTGAACTAAACTAACCCGGAATGACGCTGTTTTCAGCAGAGCTGCCTGTATGGTTTTATTGTGTGCAGGAAAATGGATTTTTAGGCGTCTCAGAAAATTCCAAGAAAAATCACAGAAAATCCACGCACCCGAAGGGCCATTGTGCCAGAAGTGGGGCCAGAGGGCAGCCAGGGGGGCCCCAGGCGCCCTGCTGGCGCGGCCCCACCCCTGGCCGCGCCGGCAGGCCGCCTGGGAGGTTCCTCAACCCTCTGGCGCCCTACCTTGGCTCCTATTTATTCCCGTGGCGAGAAAACCCTAGAACAGAAGTCGTTTTTCCAGTTTCCGTCGTGGAGCCGCCGCCACCCTCTGTTCTTCTTCGGGAGGACTAATCTGGAGGCTGATTTGGCCTCCGGAGAGGGGAGATCGTCGCCATCGTCATCATCATCACCACTCCATCCTCCCTCCATGACTTCTCCTTCCATGTGTGAGTAATTCCCTGCTGTAGGCAAAGGGGATGGTAGGGATTGGATGAGTTAGATCATGTAATAGTTTATCAGATTGTTGGGGGCATGTTGCCTATCATCTACTTTGGTGTTTATCATCTTTGCTTCAACTTGTTGCTCTTAATGCTTGTCACTTAGGGCCCGAGTGCCATGTTTTCAGATCTGAACCCTATGTGTTTGCATGAATATATTTGTGTTCTTGATCCTATCTATGAGTTGTTTGCACCTATTATGGTCCGGAACCGGCGAAACCCAAAGGTGACAGCTTGGGACACCAAAGGGGATGGTCCATAATTTGAGGATTCCATGTATCCATTGAGTTTATTGCTTTGTTCCGGTGCTCTTTGAAAGGAGTACCTTAATCTCCATAAGTTCCTTTTGGCCCCGTTCGTAGTGGGATGGTAGGACAAAAGATGTTGTGCAAGTTCTTATTGCAAGCACGTACAACTACCTATGGGATACATGCCTAATGTTTGATATTTGCCTAGATGATCATTACTTTTCTGTGTGCCTTGCCCCAAGTTAGATTCATGATGTATCTCATCCATGCAGCGCCCAACCATCCATCTCCCTAGCCTACAATGTTTCAATCCCACTGGTTATTAGTTGTTACTTTTGCTGTTTACTTTTGCTGTCACCACCATCACTATCATATCACCGTTACCACTTATCTTTTGTTGCAAGTAAGTATATTTGAGGTGCGGTTGAATTGACAACTCAACTGTCAAAGCTTACAAATACTCTTCGGCTCCCCGTGTGTCGAATCTATAAATTGGGTTATTCTTACCCGCGAAGACTATCTCGATCCCTTACGGTTGAGGGTTATCAAGTACCATTTTCTGGCGCCGTTGCCGGGGAGCATAGCAATATTTACAAGTCTACTTGAAGTATTCTACCTGCTGCACTTCATCCGCTATGGGTAAGAAAGGAGACCCCAAGGTTCCGATCTTACTATCCACTACAAGAAGAGGTACTGTTCTGAACACTAGTGCTACACTTGATTCACCTTCTGTTATGAGTAAGTTTGCCTCACCACCACCACATGATGCTTCTACTGAATCTGTTACTATGTCCGATACTTTTGATGATGCTTCTACTACTCTTGATGATATTGGTTCACTTGGTTATGCTCTTGAGAAACAGATCGCTGCTGCTGCAAAAAATTCTGGAATTGAAATTCCTGTTACTCGCTACCCTATTGGTGGAACTTATGATTATCCTGATTTGAGTAAACTCAAGGAGAGACTCCTTGATGATGATTACATTATGCTTGATGATGATTTATGCAGGGAACTGACCGAGTTTGCCGACTCTGACCCTGAAGCTATTAAGAAGCTGCTTGAAAAACACTCCTTGAAGAACAAGACTGTTCCTGATCCTGAATTTGTTACATCTCCTATATGCATCAATGATCCTGATTATGATTTCTCTGTTGATCTTTCACTTATATCTATGGTTGAAGCTGACCCCTTTTATGGCAGAGAAAATGATGATGCTATTGCACACCTGACCAAACTCACTGAGTTGGGTGGCTTGTTTACCACGAATGAAAAGATACAAAACTTTTATGTGACTAAGCTTCTTCCTTTCTCTTTGAAGGAAGGTGCTAAAACATGGTATGATGCACTACCATGTGGTTCCATTAAGAGTCGTCAAGACTTAGCTCACTCTTTTGTTGATAAGTACTTTCCTGCTCATATGCAACATGCTGCTTTACAAAGAATTTATAACTTTAAACAATTGCAGGATGAGCACCTCCCTAAAGCTTGGGGGAGGTACTGTAGTCTGATCCAGGCTAGACCAGGACATGGAGTCCCTAAGAATGAATTAATCGATATATTTTATGCTAGTCTAACTGATGAATCCAGGTCCTATTTGGATAGTTGTGCTGGTTGTGTTTTCAGGAAAAGAACACCGGACGATGCGGAAGAATTGATGGGCAGGATTGCCAAAAACCATGAAGATTGGTCCGTCCCTGAACCACCTCCACCACCAAAGAAGAGGGGCATGCTTGTTCTAAGCACCGAAGATATGCAAGAAGCAAGGAAGTCTATTAAAGAGAAGGGTATTAAAACTAAAGACGTGAAGAATCTACCCCCTATTGAGAAGTTGTGTGAGCCTACCACTCACCCTCCTATGGTAGAGGTACACTCTCTTTTAGATTTCAACGCAAGTGACATCCCTCATGGTAAGCCTCCTGATCAATGTTTAGATGAGCTTGATAATTTTATTATGAAGCAAAGTCATTTTAATGAGAGGATACAAAGTCAATTGCATGATAATTCCCTTGCTATCAAAAGTTTGCTTGATGTTCTAGGTAGAACAGTTAATGATGTTAAATGTCTTGTGAAGCATTTTCATATGGTTCAAACTCAGCTTGAACAAATTTCTAATGTGCAAAAAGATTTGCTTGCTAACAATACCAAACAAGATGATTTATAGGCCTTCGGGATTAAGACCCGAGGAGGAACTAGCACTCAAGATCCTCTCTATCCAGAGGGGCATCCGAGGAGAATCGAGCAAGATTCTCGAATGCAGGAAGAAGAAATTGTTGGCTCTCCAAAGAAGAAGAAGAAGAAACACAAGGAGGCTGACAATTCCAATGATCCTATTACAAGTGAAGAGCTAGCTGTTGATCCCAACAGTATATCTACCTCCGATGCTGAGACTGAAGACGGTGCCGAACCTGAAGATAAGGATAAGGAGAAGAATGATCCGCCTGAAGTTCGAGAAGAAGAAGCACCTGACAAACGCAAGAAGTACACTAGAGAAGACTTCGTCGCAAGAAGACATGGGAAGGAAAGAGAACCATGGATACAGAAACCCATGCCCTTTCCAGGTAAGTCTCTCAAATCTAAAGAAGAAGAGCATTACAATAAGTTTTGTGAGTGGATGAAACCTCTTTTTCTTCAAATCCCTTTGACTGATGCTATTAAGTTACCTCCCTATTCAAAATATATGAAAGATATTGTTACTAATAAAAGAAAAGTTCCTAATGAAGCAATATCTACTATGCTTGCTAACTACTCTTTCAGTGGCAAGATTCCTGAGAAGCTTGGTGATCCAGGTATACCCACCATTCCTTGCTCCATAAAGAATGATTATGTCAAAATTGCTTTATGTGATCTTGGAGCAGGAGTGAGTGTTATGCCATTCTCTCTTTACAAGAGGCTTTGTTTAGAGAAACTAATTCCTACAGATATCTCTCTTCAGATGGCTGACAAGTCAACAGCCGTCCCGATAGGTATTTGTAAGGATGTTCCCGTAGAAGTTGCTAATTGTTTGATCCTTACTGATTTTGTCGTGCTTGACATGCCCGAGAATGGGAGCATGTCCATTATTCTTGGTAGACCTTTTCTTCACACCGCAGGTGTGATACGTCCAAAATGCATCACTATTTTGTATTATGATTTATCCTTATTCATTGATATATTTCACGTTATGATGATGTTCTTATGTTGTTTTGGTCTATTTTACACAGTTTGCAACTTTCCGATGCCGAAACAACAGATGCAGGATTCAGCAGGAAAAAGTGGATACTGAGTTGCTGAAGAAGAACACCTCCAAATTACCTGAAAATTGACGGGAGGTATTTTTCAGACGAATAACGAAGACACGCAAAAGGGGAGTGGAGGGGGGCCACAGGGTGCCCAGGCGGCCTGGGGGCGCGCCCCCCCTGGCCGTGCCGGGGGGGCGCCTGGAGCCCCTGGCCCACCTCTGGTCACCCCCTTTTGCATATATGTTCCCCGTCCTCCGAAAACCCTAGGCACGGGACTTTTTACGGAGTTCCGCCGCCGCTTCGAGGCGGAAACCTACAGAGAAGAAAAGGGCATCTCCGGCGGGCAGATTCCGCCGGGGAGATCACCTCCCGAAAGGGGAGATCGTCGCCATCGTCATCACCATCATCACGGGCATCATCGAGATCATCATCAACATCATCCCCAACACCAGCACCATCTCCATCTTCATCCAAATCTCATCTTTCCATCGCAACTCGTGTTGTAACTTGTACTACCTATCCTCCCTACTCCATCGGTGTTGATTACTACTTTGTGGTGAATGCTATTGAGTTTTGTTGGAGAAATATTATTATGTCCAGATTGTTTATCACATATTTATCCCCACTGATCATGATCTCTTTTATGTCTTGTGAGTAGTTACCTTAGTTCTTGAGGACATGGGGAAAGTCTTGTTGTTAGTAGTCATATGTTGTTGAAGTAATATGTGTTGTTTGATACTTAAGTTGCGTTGTCATTCTACTAGTGGTGTTGTGTGAGTCGAACACCCAACACTTCGCCTTATTAAGGACCTAGGGGAATGCATTGTGTATAAAGAATGCTTATGGTGGGTTGCCGGAGTGACAGAAACCTGAACCCCAGTTCGCATGCTTTTGCATAAGGGAATAATGGATCCTCGATCGTATTGCTATGGTTAGGCTTTTGCCTTAAATTCTATCTTGTATTTGCGGATGCTTGCAAGGTGTTTAATCATAAGAGTGCATTCATCTTAGTCTAGAGAGTGCACTAGCATAGATCCACCCACCAACACTTATCAACACATAACATAGTATCGATACGGAATATGGCGAAAGCACATGACTACCTCTCCCGTGTGTCCTCAAGAACGCTTTAGTCTTTATAAGTTCAGTTGCTAGGCCTCTCCTTTGCTAAGAAAGGATTGGGCCACTTGTTACTCTCAGTACCTTTACATTACTTGCCTTTACATTCCTGTTGCTTATATCGAGAAAACCTCTAAAAGTTATCTTTCAGTGTTTGCAGTAATTTCTTACTCAGAATCGCTTATCAATACCTTCTGCTCCTCGTTGGGTTCGACACTCTTACTTATCGAAAACGATGCAACAGATCCCTTACGGTTGAGGGTCATCAAGTAACGTTTTCTGGCGCCATTGCCGGGGAGCGTAGCGCTATTGGTAAAGTGAAACTGGTAAGAAAGTCTTTTTATAATTCTGTTTTTATTTTTGCTATTGTTGCTCTTTGTCCTTATGGATAACCCTATTATTGGAGCGTTGCTTGCGGGAAGACACCCCACACCTGTGGTGGTTGATCCTCCCCCTACTGAAATTGTGCCTTATAAAATACCAGCTGGCATTATCGATATGTTTTGACTAATCGTTATGCAGGAGACAGACATCCCGGTGAACACTTGCTGTATTTATCACGACTATGTTCATTATTTAAGCTTGCAGGTGTATCGAGGGAGTTTGTCATGAGGAAATTGTTTGTCGTATCCCTTATAGATAAAGCTTCAGATTGGTATGGGCTTCTCGATAACCCACACTTGTTGGACTGGCAGGAGCTTATGTCTCTCTTTTATACTAAATTTTATCATCTTCATGAAATTCATCGAGACAGGAATTATATCTATAACTTTAGGTCTCGTGACGGAGAAAGCATTGCTCAAGCTTGGGGGTGACTGAAGTCTCTAATGCTCAAATGCCCAATTCATAAGCTTCCCAAGGAAATTATACTTACAAATTTTTATGCCAGGCTTTCTCGTCAGGATAAGGAGATGCTGGATGCCTCCTCTAGTGGGGTATTTCAGAAGAAGAGTGTTCAAGAAAGGTGGGATCTCCTTGAAAGAATCCAGAGGAATACCGAAGATTGGGAAATTGATAAAGGTATTGAACCCGCTATAAATTATGAACATGATTATATTGAGAGCTATGTGGAAACTGATTACTTCAATACTTTTTGCTCTAAGATTGGTCTTGATTCCCATCTAGTGATTGATTTGTGTAAGAATTTTGCCTCTCACGTTGATTCTTTTAAAAATAAGAAAGACCAGCACCATGCACCTTTTAAAGAACCACCTATTGATATTTATGTTGCTGAGCCTATTCTGCCTGCAGTCATATATGAAGAGCCTCCTTTTCCCACGAGGATAAAGGAACACTCTCTTGTAACATGCATAATAAATAAAAGTGAGAGAAGAGTTGATGAACCTGAGGACCAGATCAGGGTCGATCCTCGAGTTGCATTGATTAAAGACCTTGCTACTGATGATGATTTGGATTCTAATATAACTTTTTGTGTTGTTTCCACTAACCTTGTCACAGCCAAGAACAAAGGCCCAATTTCAGGTACTCCGGTGGTATCTGTTAAAATAGGAGATCACAATTATTATGGGCTATGCGATTTGGGATCGAGTGCAAGTGCTATTCCTTATTCACTCTATGAAGAAATCATCGGTGAGATTTCCCCTTGTGAACTTGAAGAAGTTGATGTTACTATTCATCTTGCAAATAGATCAACTATCTCTCCTATCGGAATTGTGAGGGACGTTGAAGTCCTATGTGGAAAGGTAAAATACCCTACCAACTTTCTGGTACTTGGTTCAGCCAGGGACGATTTTTGTCCCATCATTTTTGGTAGACCTTTTCTTAGAACTTGTGGAGCTATAATAGATTGCAAGAAAGGTAAAGTTTCTGCTGAATTCGATGGTGAGCCATATGAATTTAATTTTTCTAAGTTCTCTAAGCAGCCTCGTGGTACTGATTCACCTAGTAATGATAAAATTATTGAAAGTATTGCCTCTATTGCTATTCCCCCTGATGATCCTTTGCAGCAATACATGGAGGACCACGAGAATGATTTGCATATGCAGGAAAGAAATGAACTAGATGAAATATTCTTGAGGCAGCCTGCTATCCTGAAGCACAACCTTCCGTTTGAACCTTTGGGAATTTTGTCAAAACCGAAAGAAGACCCGGTGTTCGATCTTAAACCTCTTCCCGATACGCTCAAGTATGCTTATTTAGATGAAAATAAAGTATATCCCGTTATTATCAATTCTAACCTTTCAGGATATGAAGAAGAGCGATTATTGGAAGTATTTCGTAAACACCGAGGTGCAATTGGCTATACCCTTGATGACCTGAAGGGGATTAGTCCATCTATCTGTCAACATACTATCAACCTTGAGCCTGATGCTAAACCAGTTGTTGATCATCAACGACGGTTGAACCCGAAGATGATGGATGTCGTGAGAACTGAGATTCTCAAGCTTCTAGCCGTAGGTATTATCTACCCTATAGCTGACAGTAAGTGGGTAAGTCCGGTACATTGTGTTCCTAAGAAAGGAGGTACAACTGTGGTTCCTAATGATAAAAATGAACTAATACCTCAGAGAATTATTATTGGATATAGAATGTGTATTGATTACAGGAAGTTGAACAAGGCCACCAGGAAGGATCACTACCCGTTGCCGTTCATCGACCAAATGCTTGAAAGGTTATCCAAAAATACCCACTTTTGTTATCTCGATGGTTATTCTGGCTTCTCTCAAATTCATGTTAACACTGCCGATCAAGAGAAGACCACTTTTACTTGTCCTTTTGGTACTTATGCTTACAGACGTATGCCTTTTGGTTTATGTAATGCCCCTGCTACTTTTCAAAGGTGTATGTCTGCTATCTTTTATGGTTTCTGCGGGGATATTATGGAAGTCTTCATGGACGATTTCTCCGTCTATGGAACTTCATTTGACCATTGTCTTCACAACCTTAATAAAGTTTTGCAGAGATGCGAGGAGACAAATTTGGTACTCAACTGGGAGAAGTGCCACTTTATGGTTAATGAAGGAATTGTTCTTGGTCACAAGATTTCCGAAAGGGGAATAGAAGTGGACAAAGCCAAGATCGAAGCTATTGAGAGGATGCCCTATCCAAGGGACATCAAAGGTATTCGCAGTTTTCTCGGTCATGCAGGTTTTTATAGAAGATTTATTAAATACTTCTCTAAAACCACGAGACCCCTCACTAATCTTCTCCAGAAGGATGTTCCTTTTGCGTTTTATGAAAATTGTAAGGAAGCTTTTGAAGTCCTTAAGAAAGCTTTAATAACTGCTCCTATAGTACAACCACCTGACTGGAACTTACCTTTTGAAATTATGTGTGATGCAAGTGATTTTGCCGTTGGAGCTGTTTTAGGACAAAGAGTTGACAAGAAATTGAATGTTATACATTATGCTAGTAAAACCCTTGATAGTGCTCAAAGAAATTATGCTACTACTGAGAAGGAATTCTTAGCTGTAGTTTTTGCTTGTGATAAGTTTAGGCAGTATATTGTTGATTCCAAAGTTATTATTCATACTGATCATGCTACCATTAAATATCTTATGACAAAGAAGGATGCTAAGCCAAGGCTTATCAGATGGGTACTCCTTCTTCAAGAATTTGATTTGCAGATTGTTGATAGGAAAGGGGAAGACAATCCGGTGGCGGACAATCTTTCAAGAATGGAAGATATACCGCATGACCCCATTCCAGTTAACGATAGTTTTCCAGACGAGCAACTTGTCGTTGTGAAAGTACAACCTCTCTCCGATCCTTGGTATGCAGATTATGCTAATTTTATTGTTGCAAAGTATTTGCCTCCAGGTCTAACATTTCAGCAAAGGAAGAAGTTCTTTCATGATTTGAGGCACTACTTTTGGGATGACCCACATCTTTTCAAAGAAGGTCCCGACGGTATCGTGAGAAGATGCATTCCGGAACATGAGCAGAAGGACGTTCTCCGACGGTGTCATGATAGTCCTTATGGAGGACATCATGCCGGTGAGAGGACTGCTCATAAGGTTCTTCAATCAGGTTTTTATTGGCCTACTCTCTTTAAAGATGCTAGAAATTATGTTTTAGCTTGTGATAAATGTCAGAGAGTTGGTAACATTAGTAGAAGGAATGAGATGCCTATGAATTACTCACTAGTGATTGAACCTTTCGATTGTTGGGGTTTTGATTTTATGGGTCCTTTTCCTTCTTCGCACAAGTACACTCACATTTTAGTAGCTGTTGATTATGTGACCAAGTGGGTTGAAGCAATCCCCACTGAAAGTGCTGATCACAAAACATCTTTAAAAATGCTTAAAGATGTAATTTTTCCTAGGTTTGGTGTACCAAGGTACCTCATGACCGATGGAGGATCACACTTCACGCACGGAGCTTTTAGAAAAGCTTTGGCTAAATACGATGTTAATCATATAATTGCTTCACCTTATCATCCTCAAACTAGTGGGCAAGTTGAGCTCACCAATAGACAGATTAAGTTGATCTTACAGAAAACAGTAAACAAAAATAGGAAGGATTGGTCAAATAAATTAGGAGATGCTTTGTGGGCATATAGAACTACTTACAAAAACCCCATGGGCATGTCTCCCTATAAGATGGTGTATGGCAAGGCTTGCCATTTGCCATTAGAGCTAGAGCACAAAGCTTTCTGGGCTGTTAGAGAGCTTAACGCTGACCCAAAACTAGCTGGTGAGAAGCGTCTCATGAACTTGACTTCTCTAGATGAATGGAGGAGTGAAGCTTACGAGAGCGCTAAAATGTTCAAAGAAAAGGTAAAAAGGTGGCATGATAGGAAGATTCTGAAACGTGAATTTAATGTTGGTGATAAAGTTTTGTTGTTTAGATCCCGTTTCAGGTTTTCTCCAGGTAAACTACTTTCCAGGTGGGAAGGACCATTTCATATTGAAGAAGTTTATCGGTCTGGTGCAATTAAGATTAATAATTTTGAAGGCACCAAACCTCAAGTTGTGAATGGGCAAAGACTTAAACATTACATAGCAGGAGACACTGTCGATGTGGATGTGAATATAATATACACAACAACCCACGAAGAACATGTTGCAGCCCTGTTTCAGACGCCAGCAGAAGCAGAATAAATAAAAGGTATGTAGTACGGTAAGAAAACACCGCGAAACATCATAAAAGTTCCGTATTACGAGTTTTTGTAAAATTAGTAAAATTCCGAGTCGAAGTGGAGCCGGAGACGACCACCAGGGAGTCCAGGCGCCCCCCTGGCGCGCCCCCCCTGGGCCGCGCCGGCAGGCCGCCTGGACACCCTGGAGCCCGTCTCCGACCCCGCTTTGGTCCGTTACCTTCCTTTCTGTGCATAAATTTTTCCTATATATTTGCCCGGGTTGTTTCGGCAACGTATCTTGCGATTTCGCGTGTTTTATCTTCGATTTGTTTCTGCCAGGAAATCTTTCAGCTAAATTTAGGTGCCATGGCTTCTCCAAGTTCCCCCAAGGACACGTTCGTCGTCAACGTCATCAACCCTTACCTCGCTGAGGTGAAGAAGCACCCTCAGGTGGTTCAGATGAAGGAAGGCGTCCTTCATCAAGAAGATCTGAAGGGACCTATCAAGGAGGGGAGCGTCCAGGCCAGGCTGGAAGAAGCGGAGCAGGAAGTCTTCGAGTACAAGGAGATGATCGAGCGTGGTGTTGAAGCTAACTTTGACATCACCAACGAGCTGAAGAACTACTTTCTGAAGGAGATGAAGGAGATGTGGGAAAGAATCGCCGCGTCTGAAGACAGAATTATAGAACTCCAAGGGCAAATGAATGATCTATATAACCAGAACTGTGAGTATGAACTAAGATTTATGCGAATGAGTTTGTGTGCTGAATGCAGGATTCCGGAGATGAGCCTCTCATAAGAGACTTTAGCAAGATATCCATGGAAGCGTTTCGCTAAGGACTACGTGATTAACGCCAACAAGCATGAGTGAAGCCTCCGTGGTAATGGCATTCCCTTGGCTTGTTCCAAGCTTGGGGGAGTGCCCGGTATCTTTATCTTTTACCTTTTGTCTTTCAGAAGTCAAGTAGAGTCGTATCATGTCTAGGGAAGTTATTATATGAGATAGGTGTGTGCATTGAGGTCTATCGCCCCCTTGGTGAAGAATTGTATCCGTCTGTGTGGAGTCGTTTATGATGGAATATTAATGAGAAGTTGATCGGTTCCTTTTTGCTGTACTCGGTATTCTCTTCACGCAATCGACCTTATATGATGATTCTTATGGGGAGTATTGACCTTATGTCAGGTATGGCTACGGAACTTTATTTAATCATTGGCAAACATAGCTTTGGTCATAACAACAAGCATGATTTTCTTAGAGTATCAATATAGCCAAAACCTTTATGTTATTATGCTTGAAGTGTTATGTTGACAAGGAAGACAACTTGATGTGTTATGCTTATTTCAATGTTCATGCTTTATATTGCTTTGCATCTTAGTCATCATCAATTGTCTGCTCTCTCAAAACCTTTGCTAGCCTAACTCTGTACTAAGCGGAATTTTGCTTGTGCGTCCATACCCTTAAGCCAATATCTTCCATCTGAGTCCACCATACCTACCTACTCGTGGTACTCCACTACCACCTCCTAAAGTATATAATTTATGTGTTATCCTTAAATGTTCAAAATCTTTTATTTTGTGCCTCTGCTTTAGCTCATGAGGAAGTAGTAGCTAATTCATGACCTTTTTGAGTTGGACAAGCTTCACCCCGGGATTGCATGTATAATGTGCAAACCCATAATACGAAAAGGAACTGGCATTGAGTGCGCCCGGCTTAAAAATAATATAACAAACAAACCCTCCTTCACGCTTTGTTCATGAGAAATCAGAAAACTTTGGCAGTGATAAACAAAGGAGAATAAGAGGATGTTATCGTCCTCATACGGGAGCCGTTCCTCGAAACTTGTCAAGTTCAAGAAGTGATTGAGTTATCTATTAGCATTCGTTGACGAATCATGCACCTCTCAAAAACTTGTTTTCATTCTGTTTGATTTGAGGATAGCACATGAGTTTTCCCTACTACCCTAGAACAGGGCCTATCTTTTAATTTTAAGTTGAGTCAGTTATTTCTACTTCCCTCTATTTCCCAAAGAGAGCAGACGTTTGATGTTGATAAGGATTCATTCATATAAAGCTGCATTAAGATTTGTCATATCATATCCTTGTTGAAATTATCATTTGATAAGTAAGGTGTTTGTCATGCCCAGCTAAGGCAAATATCTTCCTTTGTGTTAACACTTTCACTTCTTGCTTATTAACATGTTATTCCAAAAAGCTTCAATTAATCCCATCAAAATATAAGAGCAAAAGTTAAAATTATTTGTTGTTCTTTGACCAAAGGACATGTTTGCCATGATATAATGAGTTTCCTTGGTCCTACTTTCGAATATAAGTGTTAACACTCTTTCATAAGAGCCTTATGAGTTGAAGATTGCTGCTGAGGATATTTGAGTTGGTGAAGAGACTATGATGCTTCTTGTCCGTATTCTATTTATCGACACTTCACTCTCTAAACTTGTGGACAGGTTTACTGAGTTGATATTCGCTTGGGGACAAGCGAGGTCTAAGCTTGGGGGTGTTGATACGTCCAAAATGCATCACTATTTTGTATTATAATTTATCCTTATTCATTGATATATTTCACGTTATGATGATGTTCTTATGTTGTTTTGGTCTATTTTACACAGTTTGCAACTTTCCGATGCCGAAACAGCAGACGCAGGATTCAGCAGGAAAAAGTGGATACTGAGTTGCTGAAGAAGAACACCTCCAAATTACCTGAAAATTGACGGGAGGTATTTTTCAGACGAATAACGAAGACACGCAAAAGGGGAGTTAGAGGGGGGCCACAGGGTGCCCAGGCGGCCTGGGGGCGCCCCCCCTGGCCGTGCCGGGGGGCGCCTGGAGCCCCTGGCCCACCTCTGGTCGCCCCCTTTTGCATATATGTTCCCCGTCCTCCGAAAACCCTAGGCACGGGACTTTTTACGGAGTTCCGCCACCGCTTCGAGGCGGAAACCTACAGAGAAGAAAAGGGCATCTCCGGCGGGCATATTCCGCCGGGGAGATCACCTCCCGGAAGGGGAGATCGTCGCCATCGTCATCACCATCATCACGGGCATCATCGAGATCATCATCAACATCATCCCCAACACCAGCACCATCTCCATCTTCTTCCAAATCTCATCTTTCCATCGCAACTCGTGTTGTAACTTGTACTACCTATCCTCCCTACTCCATCGGTGTTGATTACTACTTTGTGGTGAATGCTACTGAGGTTTGTTGGAGAAATATTATTATGTCCAGATTGTTTATCACATATTTATCCCCACTGATCATGATCTCTTTTATGTCTTGTGAGTAGTTACCTTAGTTCTTGAGGACATGGGGAAAGTCTTGTTGTTAGTAGTCATATGCTGTTGAAGTAATATGTGTTGTTTGATACTTAAGTTGCATTGTCATTCTACTAGTGGTGTTGTGTGAGTCGAACACCCAACACTTCGCCTTATTAAGGACCTAGGGGAATGCATTGTGTATAAAGAATGCTTATGGTGGGTTGCCGGAGTGACAGAAACCTGAACCCCAGTTCGCACGCTTTTGCATAAGGGAATAATGTATCCTTGATCGTATTGCTATGGTTAGGCTTTTGCCTTAAATTCTATCTTGTATTTGCGGATGCTTGCAAGGTGTTTAATCATAAGAGTGCATTCATCTTAGTCTAGAGAGTGCACTAGCATAGATCCACCCACCAACACTTATCAACACATAACATAGTATCAATACGGAATATGGCGAAAGCACATGACTACCTCTCCCGTGTGTCCTCAGGAACGCTTTAGTCTTTATAAGTTCAGTTGCTAGGCCTCTCCTTTGCTAAGAAAGGATTGGGCCACTTGTTACTCTCAGTACCTTTACATTACTTGCCTTTACATTCATGTTGCTTATATCGAGAAAACCCCTAAAAGTTATCTTTCAGTGCTTGCAGTAATTTCTTACTCAGAATCGCTTATCAATACCTTCTGCTCCTCGTTGGGTTAGACACTCTTACTTATCGAAAACGCTGCAATAGATCCCTTACGGTTGAGGGTCATCAAGGTGCTATTATTGATTGCAATAAAGGAAAGGTTACCTTCAATTTGAATGATAAAGAACACACGGTGTATTTTCCAAAGAAGACCGACAAGAGGCATGGCCTCAACTCTATAGAAAATATCGAGACCGTGAAGATTGGAGAATGGGACTGTCCACTACATGTGCACCACAAATACAAAACTATTATGGTGGGGACAATGTCCACTAAAGTAAAAGGTGCAATGATCACTTCGTAAGAGGTGGGACTTTTTGCTCTATATATCACCGGTTTGTTGGTAAGACTTGATCAACCTTACTAGTGAGCATGTTTTATATAGGTAAAAAGTTGAGCTTGTTATGTTTTCATTTGTTTTATCTTTTGTTCTCCTTGCTATACCAAGTGTTTTTGTTTTTGAAGCTTCACAATTCTAATCACTGCTTTAGGTTTTCAGAAAGTTTTGCAGCTTTTTGAACTTCGAAAAATTTTCAACAGTGAAGTTTTCAGAAAAATTCCAGAAAAATAAAAATTAAAATTTCCATGCCGGGAGTGACCCAGAGGCACCTGGGGCTGACCAGGGGGGGCCACCAGTGGCCCAGGCGGCCAGCTAGCGCGGCCTGCCCCCTGGCCGCGCCCATAGGGCGCCTGGGGCCCACAGGTCCCGCCTCCAGGTGAGTCTTCTTCCTCTCTCTCTCTTTCTCTCCGAAGACACGAGTTCTGCACCTGTTCTTGCGTTCTTGCTGTTCTTGGAGGCAATTTTCGATCTCTCTCTACAGCCTATCATTCGAGCTAAGATTTTGAACAAATACTCCCTGGTATGTAACTCCTCCACCCCTCCAATTAGATTTTTGGTTGGTGGCTTCATTTGTGAGTATTTAGTAGTTCTTGGTGCTGTGTAGATGAGCTTGCATGCATGTGTAGAAATTTATTTTCCATGTTTTGATGCAAGTTTATGCCTTAGGTAAGTGAGTTGAGTAGTTTGCCTTAACCCACTTTGTTTAAATCCTTGTTTTTGTAATTTGTCAAAAATTTCAGAAATGAGTTTGTTAGGAAGGGCAAAGGGGTGGCTTGAGAAGAAGAAGCCCGCGCGCTCCGATCGAGTTACTAGAGCCGCAGCTTCACCCTCGACTGCTAGGGTGAGCTACAATGAAGATCATGTGCCCCTAGAGTTGTTGGAAGACACAAATCCAGCACATGCGATGATGTTCCCATGTGATGAATTCCTTGAAGCTGCAGGAATTAAGGATGAGTTTTTATAATCTTTGTGCTAATGTAGGTCTGACACGGCTCGTCACTTGCCATGTTGCTCAGTATCAAAAACTCACCTCCGGTTTCATTAACAGTTTTAGATATAACCTTGATACTGGTTCTATTGAGTTTAAAATTTACAATAATCTTTTGACCATGCCCTTGGAAAAGTTTTGTGAAATAATAGGTGTGCCAAACGTTGGGCGGACGGCAAAGATGACCTCTCAGCCCTCCGAGCTGAAAACCGTCTTCAACTCTCTCTGCAGCATGGATACGAGGGATATTCATTGGTCAAAAATCTCCAGTATCTTATTCCCTCACCTCAGGTATTTTGCGTATTATGTTGCTAGAGGGGTGTTAGCTCGTGACAACACGAGCAACATTTCTGCGCCGGATATTGCTATCCTGGCAACCGCCCTCTCAGGGAGGTTTGATTATAATGTGGGTGCCTTAATTGCCGGACGCCTTGCTATGAACGGTAACAGGGGAGATTTATTTGGTGGCGTTTATGCCACACTTATCTTAGAGTATCTTAAAGGCACCCCACACCCTGATGATGAGCCTTTTACTTATTTATGTTTTGATCTTGCTGCTATGAAAAGGCATAAGTTTGTTACCATGACTTCTGAGTTTGGTAACCTTGTTTATATCTTGCGTTTCAGAACTACCGCGGAACGCAAGATCCGTCTACCTGCACCTCTTTTGTTTGATTTTTCTCATAGGAACGGATGGTCCTTTGATGTTATCCAGTTCAATGAGTTCATGGTCCAGCATCAGTTTCATAACCCCATGGAGGGGGTTGTGCCCGACGAGGAGGAGCACGGTGAGTTACTACCTTTTCAGGGGGAGACCGTCACCCAGTTTGGTGAAGGGTCTTCCTCTGCTTGGAGTGCGGACCCTTCTTCGTGGGAGGATCCGAGGACTTCGGTGTATGCGCCGAAATCCTTATACGACCCTTGGACTCACCAGTACCACCCCGGAGCAGGAGGCTCCTGGGGGCAGTAGCTACTACCAACTTAGGCCAAAAGCCTAAGCTTGGGGGAGTACGTGCCCTTCTCACTTTTCCATTGTATTATCCGTTTTATTTTTGTTCGCTTTGATCTTTTCGAAGTTTTTTCCCGTTCTTCTTTGTTTCTTTCTTTGCAAAAACAACAAAAAGATTTTCTCTTTCTTTTGCTTTCGTTCAACCTTTGAAAAAAAACCCAAAAAGATTTCCTTTCTCTCTTTAGTTTGCTTTGTTTTCAGAGTTCAGCTCGAGTCCGTGATGGCATTTAATTATATTTCCTACGTTCGATCGTGCAAGTGACAAGGCAGTAATGACGAAGATCGACGGAAGGGAAGCAACAAGGAAAACCAGTATGAACTCTTCTTGTTTCTACTTTTGTACATATGCCTGTACTTATGATCTAGAGACCAGCTTGTAGCGACATAGTGCTATGTTTACAATGCTTTCCCAGTGGTTCATGCTTTCCTTGTGGCTAATCTCAAATAGCTAGAGTATATAATGTGTTATTGAAATACTAAGGTGGTATTTCCCTTTGGAGAATTCTTGGATTGACTTGGCACATGTTTACACATGTTTAAGACTAAAAAGTCTGCTTTGCCTTGATGATCTTTGAGTTTCAGAATAGTTATATCACTTTCATGCCCAATTCAATGTTGCTTTGTCACTCTGCATGATTATGACCGTTATTGCTCTCTAGTTGGTCGCTTCCCAGTCTCTTGCTAGCCTTCGCTCGCACTAAGCGGAATTCTGCTTGTGCATCCAAATCCGTTCAATCCAGTTATTCCATATGAGTCCACCATACCTTCCTATGTGGTATTTACCGGCCATCCTAATGAAGACTTTCTTGTACCATCTCGAAATTATTCAAATTTACTCATGTTTTGTGCCTCTGTTTTAGCTCATGAGGAAGTAGTAGGTAATTCATGATCTTCTTGTGTTGGACATGTTTTATCCCGGGGTTGCATGTCTAATCTGCAAACCCCTAATATGAGGAGGGACTGGCATGAGTGCGCCCAGCTCACAAAAGATAATAACAACCAACAAACCCTCCTTCATGCTTTGTTTATGAGAAATCAGAAAACTTTGGTAGTGATAAACAAAGGAGATTAAGGGGATGTGATCGTCCCCATCTTGGGAGCCGTTCCTTGAAACATGTCTAGCATAAGAAGTGATTGTGTTGTCTACTAGCATTCGTTGACGAAATATGCACCTCCCAAAATCATTTTTACCTCTGTTTTCAAAACCAAGAGCTCTGGTACATGTTTAGTCTTTTCTTCCAACCACGGGTTTTCAACCTCGCCATCAAATTTCACGGTTCGAGAGTCTCCACCTTCTTTCTTCAAAGCACCAACTAGGAGAGCATAATTGTCATTCTGAGTGTAATGTGCATTGTCCCAAAGTATTACATTGTCTTCTGCATGCTTGTGGTATTATTTATTCTGAAATTCTTAGTTCTAGTCTCCTTTAAAACTCTGGAGGAGTTTCTGCATTTATGTTTTGCTTCACTCATGGAGGCTAGCGAGATACCACTCTAGTATGTTCAAGCTATGTGCAATGTAATCTTGTCTTGATTTTCAGTAACATATTATTTACTTTTAGTTATTTGTGATTGGTCACTTCAAAGAAGGATTGCTTCGTGCATTGTCCTCATAGCATTGTTTCAATACTTGCTAGACTCTTTTCGTAGTACATGCTTATATACATCTAATGAAGCAAAAGAGTTTGTCAAAGTTTTCTTTGTCGCGTCCAGTTCGTTGAACTGAATTGCTTGAGGACAAGCAATATGCTAAGCTTGGGGGAGTTGATACGTCTCAAACGTATCTACTTTTCCAAACACTTTTGCTATTGTTTTGTCCTCATTCTTGCATGATTTGAACAAAACTAACCCGGACTGATGCTGTTTTCAGCAGAGCTGCCTGTATGGTTTTATTGTGTGCAGGAAAATGCATTTTTAGGTGTCTCAGAAAATTCCAAGAAAAATCACAGAAAATCCACGCACCCAAAGGGCCATTGTGCCAGAAGTGGAGCTAGAGGGCAGCCAGGGGGGCCCCAGGCGCCCTGCTGGCGCGGCCCCACCCCTGGCCGCGCCAGGAGGCCGCCTGGGAGGGTCCTCCCCCCTCTGGTACCCTACCTTGGCTCCTATTTATCCCCGTGGCGAGAAAACCCCAGAACAGAAGTCGTTTTTCCAGTTTCCGTCGCGGAGCCGCCGCCACCCTCTGTTCTTCTTCGGGAGGGCTAATCTGGAGGCTGATTTGGCCTCCGGAGAGGGGAGATCGTCGCCATCGTCATCATCATCACCACTCCATCCTCCCTCCGTGACTTCTCCTTCCATGTGTGAGTAATTCCCTGCTGTAGGGAAAGGGGATGGTAGGGATTGGATGAGTTAGATCATGTAATAGTTTATCAGATTGTTGGGGGCATGTTGCCTATCATCTACTTTGGTGTTTATCATCTTTGCTTCAACTTGTTGCTCTTAATGCTTGTCACTTAGGGCCCGAGTGCCATGTTTTCAGATCTGAACCCTATGTGTTTGCATGAATATATTTGTGTTCTTGATCCTATCTATGAGTTGTTTGCACCTATTATGGTCCGGAACCGGCGATCCCAAAGGTGACAGCTTGGGACACCAAAGGGGATGGTCCATAATTTGAGGATTCCATGTATCCATTGAGTTTATTGCTTTGTTCCGGTGCTCTTTGACAGGAGTACCTTAATCTCCATAAGTTCCTTTTGGCCCCGTTCGTAGCGGGATAGTAGGACAAAAGATGTTGTGCAAGTTCTTATTGCAAGCACGTACAACTACCTATGGGATACATGCCTAATGTTTGATATTTGCCTAGATGATCATTACTTTTCTGTGTGCCTTGCCCCAAGTTAGATTCATGATGTATCTCATCCATGCAGCGCCCAACCATCCATCTCCCTAGCCTACAGTGTTTCAATCCTGCTGGTTATTAGTTGTTACTTTTGCTGTTTACTTTTGCTGTCACCACCATCACTATCATATCACCGTTACCACTTATCTTTTGTTGCAAGTAAGTATATTTCAGGTGCGGTTGAATTGACAAATCAACTGTCAAAGCTTATAAATACTCTTTGGCTCCCCGTGTGTCGAATCTATAAATTGGGTTATTCTTACCCGCGAAGACTATCTCGATCCCTTACGGTTGATGGTTATCAGTAGTGCATGATAGCCACTTTGGAAAGGAGCGATGTCGAAGATTAACTCTTCGCTTTGGAAGTTGTCGGGAGAGCCAAATACGACCTCCAATGTTAATGAGCCCATGCAGCGGGATTCTACGCCTGGAATCCCTCCTTTAAAGGCAGTGCTGTTGGGCTTAATTCTTGACGGGTCTATACCCATCTCGTGGACAGTGTCTTGATATATCAGATTAAGACTGCTGCCCACGTCCATAAGGACTAGAGTAAGATGATATCCATCAATTATAGGATCTAGCACTAGGTCCGCTTAACTGAGGACCCACAAGTATAGGGGATCTATCGTAGTCCTTTAGATAAGTAAGAGTGTCAAACCCAACGAGGAGCAGAAGGAAATGATAAGCAGTTTTCAGTAAGGTATTCTCCGCAAGCACTGAAATTATCGATAACAGATAGTTTTGTGATAAGGTAATTTGTAACGAGCAACAAGTAACAAACGTAAACAAGGTGCAGCAAGGTGGCCCAATCCTTTTTGTAGAAAATGACAAGCCTGGACAAACTCTTATATAAAGAAAAGCGCTCCCGAGGACACATGTCAATTATCGTCAAGCTAGTTTTCATCATGCTCATATGATTCGCGTTCATTACTTTGATAATTTGATATGTGGGTGGACCGGTGCTTGGGTACTGCCCTTCCTTGGACAAGCATCCCACTTATGATTAACCCCTCTCGCAAGCATCCGCAACTACGGAAGAAGAATTAAGGTAAACTAACCATATCATGAAACATATGGATCCGAATCAGCCCCTTACGAAGCAACGCATAAACTAGGGTTTAAGCTTCCGTCACTCTAGCAACCCATCATCTACTTATTACTTCCCAATGCCTTCCTCTAGGCCCAAAAAATGGTGAAGTGTCATGTAGTCGATGTTCACATAACACCACTAGAGGAAAGACAACATACATCTCATCAAAATATCGAACGAATACCAAATTCACATGACTACTTATAACAAGACTTCTCCCATGTCCTGAGGAACAAACGTATCTACTCACAAATCATATTCATGTTCATAATCAGGGGGTGTTAATGTGCATAAAGGATCTGAACATATAATCTTCCACGGAATATACCAACTAGCATCAACTACCAAGAGTAATCAACACTACTAGCAACCCACAGGTACCAATCTGAGGTTTTGAGACAAAGATCGGATACAAGAGATGAACTAGGGTTTGAGTGGAGATGGTGCTGGTGAAGATGTTGATGATGATTGACCCCCTCCCGATGAGAGGATCGATGGTGATGACGATGGTGATGATTTCCCCCTCCCGGATGGATGTTTCCCCGACAGAACAGCTCTGCCGGAGCCCTAGATTGGTTCCGCCAAGGTTCCGCCTCGAGACGGCGGCGATTCGTCCCAAAAGCTTCCTTATGATTGTTTCAGGGCAGAAGACACCTTATACCAGAAGATGGGCATCGGGGGGCTTCCAGGTGGCCCACGAGGCAAGGGGCGTGCCCAGGGGGTAGGGCGCGCCCTCCACCCTCATGGATGGTGGGTGGCCCCCCCCTGGTGCTTTCTTCGCCCAATATTTTTAATATATTCCAAAATTGACTTTCGTGGAGTTTCAAGACTTTTGGAGTTGTGTAGAATAGGTCTCTAATATTTGCTCCTTTTCCAGTCCAGAATTCCAGCTGCCGGCATTCTCCCTCTTCATGTAAACCTTGTAAAATAAGAGAGAAAAAGCATAAGTATTGTGACATAATGTGTAGTAATAGCCCATAATGCAATAAATATCAATATAAAAGCATGATGCAAAATGGACGTATCAACTCCCCCAAGCTTAGACCTCGCTTGTCCTCAAGCGGAAGCCGATATCGAAAAATATGTCCACATGTTTAGAGATAAAGGTGTCGATAAAATAAAATATAGACATGAGGGCATCATGATCATTCTTATAACAACAACATATATATAGGGATTGACTATTCGTCACCCTGGGTGAGGAATAGTAATTCTTCACCCGTCTCTATTTTAATAGCAATGCACTGTAATTTCACGTTCCGTAAAATTTGTCTTATTTTATACGTAAAAATATATCGTAAGAAAATATATAGTCGCCGTAAAAATATATTATGTTACGTAAAATTACAAAGGTAAAAATATACTGTAAAAAATACATAAAAAGCATTTTTCTGATATTATGACCTATATTTTTGTTTTCTTATGCCAAATTTTACGTAGTGAATCAAGATGAATGTAACTATTTTTATTTTAAAAGTAATTTATTTATGAAACGATCGTAAAATTACCTTGGGTGAAGAATAAATTGTTCTGCACTCTGGGTGATAAATAGTATCACTATATATATAGACACACACACACACATATATGATTTCTTATGCTAAAGTAACAATCTATTCACAATGTCAAGTATGAATCAGAAACTTCATTGAAAACTAACAAATTATGATCTCGGTCATTGAAGCAATTGCAATTCATCATAACATCGGAGCTAAATATAAGAGCTTTTCAGCAAGTCCACATACTCAACTATCATTTAGTCTTTCACAATTGCTAACACTCACGCAATACCTATGGGTATGGAGTTTTAATCGGACATAGAGAAAGATAGGGGCTTATAGTATTGCCTCCCAACCTTTTACCTCAATGGTAATGATACGTCTCCAACGTATCTATAATTTGTTATTGTTCCATGCTATTATATTATCCATCTTGGATGTTTTATATGCATTTATATGCTATTTTATATGATTTTTGGGACTAACCTTTTAACCTAGAGCCCAGTGCCAGTTTCTGTTTTTCCTTGTTTTTGAGTTCACAGAAAAGGAATACCAAACGGAGTCCAATTGACGTGCCAAATTTTGATGATTTTTTATGGACCAAAAGAAGCCCCCGAAGTGAATGAGTTGGGAAAAAAGAGTCCCGAGCCGTCCACGAGGGTGGAGGGCATGCCTTACCCCACTGGGCTCGCCCCCCCTATCTCGTCGACAACTTGGAGACCCCCCCAACGTGAGGCCGACGCCAAAAAATCCTATAAATACAAAAATCGCCGAAAAGAAACCTAGATCGGTAGTTCCGCCGCCGCAAGCCTCAGTAGCCACCAAAAACCAATCGGGACCCTGTTCAAGCACCATGTCGGAGGGGGATCCATCACCGGTGGCCATCTTCATCATCCCGACGCTCTCCATGACGAGGAGGGAGTAGTTCACCCTCGGGGCTGAGGGTATGTACCCGTAGCTATGTGTTGGATCTCTCTCTCTCTCTCTCGTGTTCTTGGTTTGGCACGATCTTGATGTATCACGAGCTTTGCTATTATAGTTGAATCTTATGATTTTTCTCCCCCTCTACTTCTTGCAATGGATTGAGTTTTCCCTTTGAAGTTATCTTATCGGATTGAGTCTTTAAGGATTTGAGAACACTTGATGTATGTCTTGCATGTGCTTATCTGTGGTGACAATGGGATATTCACGTAATCTACTTCATGTATGTTTTGGTGATCAACTTGCGGGTTCAGTGACCTTGTGAACTTATGCATAGGGGTTGGCACACGTTTTCGTCTTGACTCTCCGATAGAAACTTTGGGGCACTCTTTGAAGTTCTTTGTGTTGGTTGAATAGATGAATCTGAGATTGTGTGATGCATATCATATAATCATGCCCACGGATATCTGAGGTGACACTAGAGTATCTAGGTGACATTAGGGTTTGGTTGATGTGTGTCTTAAGGTGTTATTCTAGTACGAACTCTAGGATAGATCGAACGAAAATAATAGCTTAGTGTTATTTTACTATGGACTCTTGAATAGAACGATCATAAAGAATAACTTTGAGGTGGTTTTCTACCCTACAATAATCTGTTCGTTTGTTCTCCGCTACTAGTGACATTGGAGTGAATCTTTGTTGCATGTTGAGGGATAGCTAGATGATCCAGTTATGTTATTACTGTTGAGAGAACTTGCACTAGTGAAAGTATGAACCCTAGGCCTTGTTTGCAAGCATTGCAATACCATTTGTGCTCACTTTTATCATTAGTTACCTTGCTGTTTTTAAATTTTCAGATTAAAAAAACCTATATCTACCATCCATATGGCACTTGTATCACCATCTCTTCGCCGAACTAGTACACCTATACAATTTACCATTGTATTGGGTGTGTTGGGGACACAAGAGACTCTTTGTTATTTAGTTGCAGGGTTGTTTGAGAGAGACCATCTTCATCCTACACCTCCCACAGATTGATAAACCTTAGGTCATCCACTTGAGGGAAATTTGCTCCTATCCTACGAACCTCTGCACTTGGAGGCCCAACCATGTCTACAAGAAGAAGTTTGCGTAGTAGACATGAAGCTCTTTTCTGGCACCGTTGCCGGGGAGGCTAGGTAAGTGATACGTCTCCAACGTATCTATAATTTTTTATTGTTCCATGCTATTATATATTCTGTTTTGGATGTTTAATGGGCTGTATTATACACTTTTATTTTATTTTTGGGACTAACCTACTACCCCAAGGCCCAGTGCAAATTGCTGTTTTTTGCCTATTTCAGTGTTTCACAGAAAAGGGATATCAAACGGAGTCCAAACGGAATGAAACCTTCGGGAGAGTTATTTTTGGAACGATATATTCATGGGAGACTTGGAGTACAAGCCAGAGAAGAAACGTGGTGGCCATGAGGGGGCAGGGAGCGCCCAGGGGGGCAGGTGCGCCCCCACCCTCGTGGGCCCCATGTTGCTCCACCGACGTACTTCTTCCTCCTATATATGTCCACGTACCCTGAAAACATCGAGGCAACAGAGAAAACCCTAATTCCACCGTCGCAACCTTCTATTCCCGTGAGATCCCATCTTGGGGCCTGTTCCGGAGCTCCGCCGGAGGGGGGGTCTACCACAGAGTGTTTCTACACCAACACCATAGCCTCAGCAATGAGTTGTGAGTAGTTTACCACAGACCTTCGGGTCCATAGTTATTATCCAAATGGCTTCTCCTCTCTTTTTGGATCTCAATACAAAGTTCTCCTCGATCTTCGAGGAGATCTATTCGATGTAATCTTTTTGCGGTGTGTTTGTCGAGATCCGATGAATTCTGGGTTTATGATCAAGATTATCTATGAACAATATTTGATACTTTTCTGAAATCTTTTATGGATGATTATAATATCCTTGCAAGTCTATTTGAATTATTGGTTTGGTTTGGCCTACTAGATCTATAGTTCTTGCAATGGGAGAAGTGCTTGGCTTTGGGTTCAATCTTCCGGTGTCCTTTCCAAGTGACAGCAGGGGCAGCAAGGCACGTATTGTATTGTTTCCATCGAGGATAAAAAGATGGGGTTTATATCATATTGCTTGAGATTATCCCTCTACATCATATCATCTTGCCTAAAGCATTACCCTGTTCTTATGAACTTAATACTCTAGATGCATGCTGGATAGCAGTCGATGTGTGGAGTAATAGTACTAGATGCAGAATCGTTTCGGTCTACTTGTAACGGACGTGATGCCTTTATATAATGATCATGCATAGATATTTTGATAATTATGCGCTTTTCTATCAATTGCTTGAAAGTAATTTGTTCACCCACCGTAGAATTCTGCTTTCATGAGAGAAGCTACTAGTGAAACCTATGGCCCCCGGGTCTATGTTTATCATATTACTTTCCTTCAATTTCTGCTGCAGTTGCTTATTTGCTTTATTTACTTTTTGTTCTTATACCAAAAATACCAAAACATTATACTATCCTATCTATCAGATCTCACTTTTGTAAGTGACCATGTCGGGGGAAACTGGCCGCCCACGAACACCTATGGGACCGGAGCCCCTTCTACGTTGCGGTAAGGGAGCGGAGGGAGCACGGAGAGCAGATCGAGGAGCACACGCGGGCAGTTTTACCCAGGTTCGGGCCGCGCGGACGCGTAAAACCCTACTCATGCTTAGGTTGTATTGAGTTCTTGAGCTCGGGAGCTTGAAGATCTACAGTACTAGCTACACCGAGCGGGAGAGTTGTCTAGTTTTCGAACCCCCCCTACGTTGTGCATGGGCCTCCTTTTATAGCTCAAAGGGGTCACCGACAGGTGTCAACGTAGAGGAGGGTAAAAGTGTAAATTTGGTGGTAGTTGCAACAGGGCATGAACAGTGGTCTTCACCTAACTTTGACAGTGGGGGACAAGGGCATTAAATGCCCGTCGCCGTCGCCCCCAAAAGCGTCCGTCCATGCTTCTCCGTTCGCCACGGTGGTAGCCTCGTCACCGTGGCTTGCCACCGTGTGCCCCAGGCTGCACAGCCGTCTGCCACGTGCCCCTGGAAGGGCCCCAGGGCGACGCGTGGGCAGATGAGCTGGAGCGCGGGCACACAGCGTAGGTTTCCCCGGCAAGCACCTTGCCGGGGTCGTGATCTTGCCGGGCCCGGAAGCTTGTCGCTCTCCGGGTCCTGCCGAGGCGCATGATGTGCCGAGACATCTCTTGAGGTATGCGTTCCTTGGCCTTCCTGGCAAGCTCCTCTTGCCAGGGTCTTGTGCTAAAGTGATAACCTTGAGCCTGGTGCGGCCTTCCCGGCAAGCTCCTCTTGCGGGCCTTGATCTTCTGACTTGTATACTTTGTTCTTGAATGGCTTCATAGGGACCAGAACAGTTCTTGGCGAGCACGTGGTAAGCCCTGGCACGGGAAGCTGCTACTGCCCATGCACAAGTTGGGGTACTAAGGTACCCCTATCTTAGTACACCGACAGCCGCCCCCGGGCCTAGGCCACACACGGTGCCGGGCGCTGTTGGGCCAGGCCCAAGACAGTGCACGGGCACACGCGGCCCACGGCAAGCCGTATCCCCTTCCGTATGCGCCGCATCCCTCCCTAACGGCACGCGTCGATTGTGGTGTCGTGGGAGAGATCGTGGCCTGTTCTTTAATGGGAAATGCGGAACGTCCCCCACTTCCCCCTTAAAAGCAGAGGAAGCAGGGGCAGTTCCCTCCATCGTTTTCATTGCGCCTTGATTCTCCAGAAACCCCCGTCGCCCTCAGCCTCCCAAAGGTCGACAGAGGGCCCAGCCCCTCCCTTCCTCCGCCATCTCCCGCATCCGCGGCACCGCCGACCTCCTCGCCTCTTTCCTCGCCGCCCCCGCCATGGCTCCGAAGAGCGACAAGGCGAAAAGTGACAAGGCCAAGAAGGAGAAGTCCGAGCAGGCGGCGAAGCTGGCAGCCCTGCGGAGGAAGTGCGTGGTCTTCGCGCCGAGGCTTGGCGCGAGGGAGCTGCGGGACAAATACTATTTGTTCTGGGCGAGGGAGACCCAAGCTCATCCCCGCACCAGAGTCCTCCCCGCCGTCGCTGTCGACATGTTCCCCGGCGGGTACTTTTACTTTGCCGCATTCTTCCATTATGGTCTGTGCCCTCCGTACTCGGAGTTCTTTTGTGATGTAATGAATACGTATGGCCTCCACCTCCTATATTCCACCCCCAACGCCATCCTTACGATGGCCGTTTTCGCACATCTGTGCGAAAACTATGTTGGGGTTCATCCAAATGTAGCTCTTTTCCGCCACTTCTTCACGCCTAGAGTAAAGTCCGGTTCTCCCCTCTCCGTCGGCATCTCCTTGATCTTCAGGCTGAACAAGAAGGAGGCATACTTGAAGGGAGAGCTCCGCGGAAAGTGGGAGGAGTGGAGACACAATTGGTGCTGGGTGCTGGAAGCTGAGCCTGAGCCCTTTACCTCGCCGCGCAAGACTGCCATAGTGCGCGGCAAGGATTGGAGTCAATTGGCCCCGGAAGACAGCAAGCTTCAGATCGCCCTCATTAGGATCCTTCGTCTCCGGGCCGCCAATCTGACTGTTGGAGAAGTTGGAGCAGATTTCCTCCGCCGCCGCATCGCCCCTCTACAAGAAAGGAAGAGGCCCGCCTGGGAATTCGGCAATGCGGCAGATTGCATGAGGCTGCGCCCTGGATTGAACTACAATTTCACCCTCTTGGAGTTGAAGGGGATGGTCCGGGAGCTCTTCAAGCATGACCCCGCCCACCCGGAGTGGTTCAAACTTTCCCGGGGAGTGGTGCCGCTGTGCAACAACACTGCCCGCGATTCCATACGCGCGATGATGCCCGAGTGCGACTCCCATGGCGTCGTCCCCACTTGGCTGGAGCCTCCAGCGGAGACCGTGCAGACCTTCTTTGACAACTTGGTCGAGAAGCCCCGCAACGCCGAGGAGAAGAAGGGCCTCACCCGGGATACTACTGACCGGGATGTAGCTTACATTACCTCTAGGATGGAGGAGGCCGCCGCAGCTGCGGCTGCGGGCGAATTTGGATACACTGTGGACGAGACAGAGGCCGCGGACGCAGTGAGTCAAGCAGAGGAGGCGGAGATCCTCAAGCTGCTGAAGATTGCGCCCGAGGAGTTTGCCGGGGAGCCTTCCGTGAAGCTTGCCGGGACGAGCGAGGTTGCCGGGGGGAGCGAGGCCGCCGGGCATGGCACTGAGTCCAGCGGGCCTGCCGAGGAGGAGGACGCCGAGTCTGGAGATTCCGATGAAGACTCTGGTGGATCTCTAAATCTTGACGACGATGCCTCCTCATCCTCGGAGAACTCTCCGCCTCCGCCAAGCCCTCCGCAGCAACCGAAGAAGCGCCTCCGCAAGGCAGCTGAGACGGCGAAGTCATAGGCACTTCGACAGCAGCCGACGCGCCGTGCGACGCGCGCCACCAAGACAAGCAAAGTCGTCAAGGAGGCGCCCCGTGCTCGAAGTGCCCGAAGAGGGCCAAGATCCCCGTGGTCACCATCGAAGACGACGAGCCTGCCGCAGCGACGGAGGATGCGCCAGCGGCAGACTTGCCGGACCAGCCTGCTGCTTTGAGGAGCAGCCCCCAGCGCAGCCCCCAGCGTAAGTCTGGTATTTATCTTTCTGCTTGACGGGTGCGCTTGAGGTTATTATCTTGGTTGATGTCTTGTTGTCTTGTGCAGAAGTGGAGCCGCAGCCGCAGGAGCGCCAGGAGGTCGCCCCCGACGAGCCACTTGCTCCACCCTCCCCGCCAAGGATGAACTCCCCGGCGAGGGACAGCGTCCCGCCAAGGACGGGTACTCCGCCAAGGGCGAGTACCCCGCCAAGGGCGAGCAGCCCGACAAGGGTGAGTACCCCGCCAAGGGAGGGCACGGGCGGCCCTCCTCCAGCAGGGGCCACTACTCCGCCGCCAAGGGAGAATTCCCCGGCGAGGGACCCCGTCGTCGAAGAGATCCGCGAAGGTAAACTTTGTAATTTCTTCTTCTTGGATTCGTCTTTTTGGATATTTGCTTGATTCTTTCTTTTCTTTTTCTTCTACTAGACCCTCCCGCCCCAGAGCTGATGGAGACGGAGGCCGCCGCTGAGCAGGAGGTGCACGGCGACGGCGGCAACGCCACTACCGCCGAGGGAATGGCTGGAGCCGACGAGCCAGTCGCTGAAGAGACCGCCCCGACCGCAGACGCCGCGGCTGGGGAAGGGACCGGCGACCGCACTGCTGGCCCGGAGGCCGCAGGAGCGCCGGACGCTGCACCGGCCGCCGACCATTCCACCTCCGCGGCGGGGCAGGACGTCTACCTGGAGGCCGCCAACGGGGTTTTCATACAAGTCCCGTGGGCGTCCTCATCAAGAGTACCCGCGGAGGGAGAGAGCTTTGATGGGGAGGTTCTCGCCTCCGCTGGGCTGAAGGTCGTGGATGCGCCCGGCAGCAGCGACGAGCCCGAAGAGGAGAGACTCCTTCGTCGGCTCCTGGCCTTGTACCGGGCCAGGCAGGCGAAGTTGAAGTCTCGGGAGGCTCTGGTTACCAAGGCTGGAGCTGACCTGGAGAAGCGCGCCGCGGAGCTCCGTACCGCCAACCAAGCGGCCCTCCGCAACTTGGCGGAGGAGCATGAAGAGCTCGCCGGGGCGCAGCAGGCGTTCATCCTCGAGAAGGCTGAGGTCGAGGAGCAGCATCTATTGGCCGCCGAGGAGCTGTCTCGGCGGGAAGGAGTACTCAACCAGCGGAAGGTCGACCTCGACGCCCACGAGGACGACCTCACCGCTCGGGAGCAGGCCATTGGCAGGGCTCTGAAGGAGGCGAGGAACGCCGCAGCTGCCACAGAGACCGCCAAGAAGGATCTAGAGGCCAAGGTGGCGCAGACGAAGCTGTACTTGAAGGCAAGCGAAGAGAGAGTCACCGCGCTCAACGTGGCGCGGGAGAAGGACGCCCATACTAACTCGGAGCTGCAGATCCGCCTCTCCGAGAAGGGCCAGGATCTCACCAACGCCAAAGACTCCATTGCTGACTTGGAACTGAAAGTCTACACCCTGACTGACTCGCTCGGTGCCGCACGGGACCGCGAGACGAAGCTGAGGGACGAGCTCCGCAAAGAAAGGGCCTTGGTGGAGAGCGCCGCTGTCTCGCAGAACAACTTCAACCGGGCAGTGGAGCAGTGGACTGACGAACTCGTCACTTCCGCCGCTAACATTGATATGGAGATGATGGCGCTGAGGGCGGAGCACCTTGTGTACTCCCCGGACGATAACCTCCCTCACAGCGCCAAACTGAGTCTGTTCTTCAGGGGAATAGCGCCGACGCTTGCTCGGCTGCGGGAGAAGATCCCCGTGCAGCTGGCCGACGAGGCGCGTCGGCTCAGCATGGGCACCATGGAGCAGGTCTTGTCGAAGACCGTCTACCGCAACCCCGGCATCAACCTCGTCAATGTCCTCCGCACCTTGCCGCCCGAAGCTGACCAGGAGGGGTTGAAGGCGCAAGTTTCCCACATCGTCGCCAAGGTGGGCAAGATCACGAGGCGTGAAGGCGACCGCGTAGATTAGATTCCTTTCTTTGTGCTTCCTTTGCCGCTGCAAAGCATGTTACGGACAAGAATCTGTTAGTATTGCGGCAAGTTATCTTAGTAATATACAATCTTATTTTGAGCAACCAATGCAGTGTTATCTCCCTTGCTTTGGTCCCTTCACTTTGTATGCATTCCACCCTACGTTTTTAGGGAACTTGCCGGTAAAGGACCCTTACCGCGAGCGCTGAGTGCTGGACTCTTAGCAGCCTGCTGGCAATACCTTTGCCGGCAAGAAACCTTGCCGCAGCTAGTCGCAGCACACTTAGATTGCTGAGCGAACTCGAAAACGAAGTAAGGGCGCGACACTTGTCGCAGCTCACTTAAGTCGTTGAGCGTGCTCGAAACAAAGTAAGGGTGCGGCTAGCCGCGGGTAGGTTCCTCCGCGCACAGGTTTTCCATACAAAGTGTGGTTGTTCAAGGAACACAACTAAAAATTTTGAAAAACTTGAATTACTCAAACTTTGGTAACTTAGCTTTCATAGATTGTTTGCTCCCTCGACAAGGCTTCTCTTTCTTGAACAGTACTTGGTTCATGCCTCCATCTCCTTCCCCCCCGGCAAACTTGTGCGCGAGGAATACTCCTTCTGCTTAAGAGGGAAAGAAAAAGAGGAGGAAAAACAAGTATAGGGCCTTATAAATTGCTAGTGCTTACCGGGGATGTGAGTTGCACAAGGTGTCAGATGATGCATGCAAATAACAAAGATAAGCATGGAAATGACAAATAGTGCGAAGCACAAAAGCTTTACTGATGCACGGGATCTGCTCCCGGCTTTGTACAAAGGTTTACATGCAACAGCGGCAAGACTTGCACAAAAGGTGGTTGCCGGAGCGGATCACGGCAACCGCGCCTTACGGGTGAAACTTGCGAAGATGATCTATGTTTCAGGAGTTGCTCACCGGTAAGCCTTCTTCTGTCTCAAGGCGGACAGCGCTGGGCCTTGTGACTTGTCTCAGCCGATAAGGGCCTTCCCACTTCGGCGTCAACTTGTTGGAATTCTTGGCGGAATGAACACGCTGAAGAACAAGGTCGCCTTCCTCGAGACTCCTGGCCCTGACCTTGCGGCTATGATAGCGACGCAAGGCTTGCTAGTATCGAGCAGCTCGTACAGCAGCCTGGAGACGTTCCTCCTCAAGGAGCAATGCATCATCTTGTCGCAGTTGCTCTTGCTCGAGCTCATCATAAGCGAGCACTCTAGGAGATCCGTATACGAGTTACGTGGGGAGAACTGCCTCTGCTCCATGGACAAGAGCAAAGGGTGTCTGTCCGGTGGCTCGGTTTGGTGTCGTCCTGATTGACCAAAGAGCCGCCGGCAACTCCTCTATCCAGTTTCTTCCGCACTTGTGCAGCCTGTCGAAGGTTCTTGTCTTGAGTCCGCGCAGCACTTCAGCATTGGCCCTCTCCGCTTGACCATTGCTCCTCGGGTGAGCAACAGAAGCGAAGCAGACCTTGGCGCCAAGGTCTTGGACGTACTGCATGAAGGTGCGACTTGTAAACTGTGTGCCGTTGTCGGTGATGATCCTGTTAGGGATTCCGAAACGGCAAACAATCGATCTGAAGAACCTGACTGCTGACTGTGCTGTCACCTTTCTCACTGATTCCACTTCTGGCCACTTTGTGAACTTGTCGATTGCTACGTACAAGTACTCAAAGCCCCCGACTGCGCGCGGAAAGGGGCCGAGAATATCGAGCCCCCAGACCGAGAAGGGCCAGGACAAAGGGATCGTCTGGAGAGCTTGAGCTGGCTGGTGAATTTGCTTGGCATGGAACTGGCACGCTTCACACTTGGTTACTTGTGCAGTTGCATCTTGGAGGGCTTCTGGCCAGAAGAACCCTTGCCGGAACGCCTTCCCGGCAAGTGCCCTTGCGCCAATGTGGTGGCCACATATGCCTCCATGTATCTCTGCCAACAGCTTCTGTCCATCTTCCCTGGAAATGCACTTCAATCTGACACCGTTGAGTCTTCTTCTGTACAGTTCATTGCCAACGAACTGGTACATACTCGACTGCCTGGTTATTTTCTCTATCTCCTCTGTCTCATCGGTAAGTTCTCCAGTTTGTAGAAAACGGACGATTTGCTGTGCCCATGCTGGAGCCTGAGGCTCAACAACAAGGACTAAAGGCATGAGGGCTGCTGCGGGAACCTCAGCTTCTACGGCAAGAACCTGCGGCTCTGCCGGAGCTGATGGTCCCCCGGCAAGCCTGCCGGGGCAAGGCTTGTCGGGAACGCCTGCTTCAACTGTAAAGACCCTTGGATCTGCAGGAGCAAACTATTCCTCAGCATATCGGCTGTTGATCTTGGGGACCTTGGCGGCGGCTTCGGGAAGATCCGCCGGCAAGTAATCGCCGGAGACCAACTTCCTCTTCTTGTTTTGCCCAACTGATGGTGTAATAGATGGCTGAGTTAACTTGAGCACGAAGGTCCCTGGTTCCACAGGTAACTTCATTGCAGCACACTTTGAGAGGCCATCTGCAATATCATTCTGAGCTCTTGGGACGTGCTCCATTTGCAGACCTTCAAAGTGCTCTTCAAGCTTCCTCACTTCATCAACATAAGCTTCCATCAAAGGGCTCTGGTAACTCTTATTCACTTATCGGACCACCAACTGTGAATCTCCCCGCACAATTAACTTCTTGATCCCAAGCTCGGCCGCAATTCTGAGGCCGGCAAGCAAACCTTCATACTCAGCAGTATTGTTTGTCGCTTGCTCCTTGGGAAAGTGCATCTGGACAACATACTTGAGGTGCTCTCCGGTGGGCGCTATGAGTACCACGCCGGCACCGGCGCCTTGCAGCGAGAAAGCAGCATCAAAGTACATTATCCACTCGTTGCTCGCTTCTTGGATGGGGACGCTTGTCTCTGGGACTTCTTCATCTGGCGTTGGGGTCCATTCTGCTATGAATTCTGCCAAAGCTCTGCTCTGTATGGTCGAAGTACTCTCAAACTTGAGACCAAAGCTTGACAGCTCCAGTGCCCACTCGACGATCCTGCCTGTTGCTTCGGGATTCTGCAATATCCTCTTCAACGGAAAGCGAGTGACCACCGTTATCTCGTGTGCTTGGAAGTAATGGCGCAGCTTCCTTGATGCCATGAGGAGGCCGAAAAGCAACTTCTGCACCCCAGAGTATCTTGATCTAGCCTCCTGCCGAAGGGAACTTACGAAATATACTGGGCGCTGCACCATCTTCCTTCTTACTTCTCCTTGCTCCTGCGCAGACTTGCCCTTGTCGGGGCCAGAGCTTGTCGGGGAAGCCCCCTGCTTGTCGCTGGATTCGCTTGTCGGGGATGTGGGTTCCTCATTCGCCTCTCTCTCCGCTACTAACGCAGCACAAACCACTTGATTGGTTGCCGCTAGGTACATCATCAACTTCTCTTGTGGCCTAGGTGCGACAAGTATCGGAGTGGAGGACAGGTATCCTTTCAAGTCTTGCAGCGCTGCCTCCGCTTCCGGAGTCCATTTCATGGGACCTGCCTTTTTCAAAATTTTGAAGAAAGGCAGGGCGCGCTCTGCAGACTTTGAAATGAACCTGCTGAGGGCAGCCACACAACCAGCAAGTCTTCTTACATCCTTGATGCGCTTCGGGGCTTCAATCCGCTCGATGGTTTTATCTTGTCGGGATTGGCTTCAATCCCCCTCTGGGACACAAAGAACCCGAGAAGCTTGCCGGAGGGAACTCCGAAGACGCACTTCTCGGGGTTCAGCTTGAGTTGGATCTTACGCAGATTCTCAAAGGTTTCCTCTAAGTCCTGTATCAGGGTATCTTTGCTCTTGCTCTTGACCACTATATCATCCATGTAGGCTTCTATATTCCTGTGGATCTGTGGCTCAAAAGCAGTGTGCACCACCCTCGCAAATGTGGAGCCTGCATTCTTCAACCCAAAGGGCATGCGTATGAAGCAATATGTGCCGCATGGAGTAATGAATGCAGTCTTCTCTTCATCTTCCTTGGCCATGAATATCTGGTGGTAACCTGAGTATGCATCAAGGAATGAGAGCCACTCACATCCAGCTGTGGAGTCAACAATTTGGTCGATGCGCGGCAAGGGAAAGGGATCCTTGGGACAAGCTTTGTTCACATCGGTGAAGTCTATACAAAGTCTCCACTTTCCATTAGCCTTTCGCACGACAACTGGATTGGCCAACCACGTGGGATGTATTACGCCTCTAACCAGGCCTGCTACTTCCAACTTCTTTATCTCCTCGGCAATGAACTCTTGGCGCTCCACAGCTTGCTTCCTGACCTTCTGCTTGACGGGCCGCGCGTGAGGACAAACAGCAAGCTTGTGCTCCATTACCTTCCTGGGAACGCCGGGGATGTCAGACGATTGCCATGCAAACACGTCGACATTCGCCCGCAGGAAGGCAACGAGCGCGCTTTCCTATTTGTGGTCGTGTGTAGCACTGATGGTGAAGGTACCACCAGTGCCGTCCTCCTTGGCGGACACCTTCCTGGTTGCCGGTGGAGCTGCCATTCCTTTCTTGTACTTGCCGGTGGAGCTTGATGGCGCGTCCTCGATAGCAGCGCAGCACTCCGAGGAGGTGCGTTTGCCGGAGTGGGCTCCAGAGCTCTTGCCGGGCTTGGTCTTGTTCTTCCCCCCGGGAGCTTCAGCGGCAAGTGTGTTGCTTTCTGCTGCGGCTGCTGCATCCCGGTAGATCTTGTCGGCGCAGATAAGCGCATCCTTCTTGTCGCCAGGGACAGAGATGACGCTTATCAGCCCCGGCATCTTGAGCATGTTGTATGCATAGTGGGAAGCTGCCATGAACTTGGCGAGGGCAGGACGACCAAGTATCCCATTATATGTCAATGGGATATCGGCGACGTCGAACGTGATCCTCTCCGTCCTGAAGTTGAGCTCCCCGCCAGAGGTCACTGGCAGCGTAATCTTCCCCTTCGGCTTGCTCCTTCCCGGGTTGATCCCTTGGAATGACCCGGTTTCTTCGAGCTCGCTGTCGGGGATCTGTAGCTTCTTGATCACAGTTGAGGAGATCAAGTTCAGGCCGGCCTCGCCGTCTACCAACATCTTGGTGACCTTGAGGTTGCGGATAGTTGGTGAGACCAACATCGGCAAGCACCCGACCGCAGTTGTGCGGTCAGGGTGGTCCTCAAGGTCAAAGATGATGGGCGTGCCGGACCACTTCAGCAGCCTGCGTGACTCGACAGGCGGCTCAGCTGCATTCACTTCTCGCACCCACTGCTTGAGCTGGCGGTGGGAAGTGTGCAGAGAGGCACCTCCGTCGACACACAGAACCTCTGTGGCCTTCTGGAACTCCTGCTCGCTGTTGTCTCCTTCTTCCATGTCATCATCGTCGTCTTCATCCTCATCCTTGTCGCGGCCCCGGGGAGGTCTGTCACCTTGCCGCTGCTTGGCCTTGCCGCGGCGTCCTCCCCGGCCATTGAACGGCCGCTTCTTGCTGGGTTCTCCTCCGCCTCCTCGGGCCTTCTCCTTGTCACGTCGCTCGTATTCAGCCTTCTGCTGCTCTACGAGGTACTCCACTCTTTTGCAGTTCTGGAGATCGTGGCCCTTGGTGCGGTGGATCTTGCAGTACTGCTTGTCGGAGCCGTCCTGCTTGTCGGCTGCCGCTACAGGGGCGGGCTCCTTGCCGGAACCGCCAGCCTGTGCCTTCTTGGCGGGAGCCTCCTTGCCGGGCTGCTCGACAACCAGCACCTCCTTGCTCTTCTTCTTTCTGTTATTCCGCCGCCGGTTTTTCCTTGCCGGGGCGGCATCCTCGCTGTCGCTTCCTCCTGCGCCAGTATCCTCTCCGGGGAGTCTCCTCCCCTCTTCAGCGCGCTGACATCCCGGATCTTGGTCATGGCCATCTCCTCCCTCATCCGGCGGTTACGCACGTTCTGGTGGAACGCGCTGATAACCGCGGCAGGGTGGACGTCGGGAATGTTGTGCTGGACGCGGCTGAATCTTTGGATGTATTTGCGCAGGGACTCTCCCTCCTTCTGGGCGAGGATGTGGAGATCGCTCTCCTGGCCGTGGGGTTTGTGGCCGCCCGTGAAGGCGCCAACAAACTGGTGGCACAGATCTGCCCATGAGGAGATGGAGTTCTCCGGCAAGTGCATAAGCCAAGACCGGACGTTTGGCTTAAGCACTAGCGGGAAGTAGTTGGCTAGGATCTTCTCGTCGCGTCCCCAGGTAGCCTGCACCGCAATGGTGTAGATGCTGAGGAACTCCGAGGGGTGTGTCTTGCCGTCGTACTTCTCGGGTACGTCGGGCTTGAAATTCTTCATGCTGGGCCACTGGACTTGCCGCAGCTCACGGGTGAACGCAGGGCAAACTGCCGCGTACGGCAAGTCGCCTGGTTCACCGGGCGCGTGCGCGTCGATAGTGGTCCCAGCGCGCCGATCTGACTGTCTTCGGGCTTCTCGTCCACGCTCGATGCGAGTCCGAGCGTCCTCTTGCCGCCTGTCGTCTAGGACTTGGCGCTGATCGCGGCGAGCCCGTGGATCCGACGACGCCGTGGAGTCGTCGTCGACGTTGATTCGGTGGGGCGGCGTTTTCTGCTTCCGCGGCGGGGAGTGCACGGTGGTTGCACCCCCGGCGGTCTTGTCGCCATCGGCCTTCGCTTGGTCGACTTGCCGGGGCCGTGACGTTGCCGGCTGCTGCGGCGTGCCGTTGTTGGCGAAGGCGATGAGGCTCTGGATCGTAGCCCTCCAGTCTTCGGCCTTGTCTGCCGCTGGAGGGAAGTCGAGGAGCAGTTGAGCCCTGGCCAGGGCTTCTGCTGGAGAGGAGGGAAACGGTGGCGAACGGTGCGAGGAGCGGGAAACGCTCGGACTTCTAACCGCGTTAGAAGGAGCATGTTCCCGCCCTAGCAACCGCGCCTTGCTCGTGCCAGCACGCTGGCCATGAGCATCCCGCGACCCGCCGGTCTGTCCACGTCCCAGCAAGCGTATGGTACCTCCTGTACCACGCCGCTGGTGGTCTGGCACCTCCTGAGAGGGACGTGGTGCGTGCACGGACGTCGATGCCTTGGAGTTCGCCTGGTCGTCCGTCTTGTCCTTAGACTTGGTGGCGCCGTGAGTTTCTTTGCCGGCAACTACCCTTCCGCCGGTGTCTCCTCCACCAACCGTTGGTTCTGGTGGCGGTGGGATTGACGCAGACGGGCCTCCGACCTCCGAAGCCTTCTTCTTCGGAGGCATGTCGTTGTAGCTGATGAAGTTGATGAAGCTGGAGAGGTTGCTGAAGGTTGCGCCCGCGTGAGCGCCGGATCAGGTTCGCACAACCTCGACGCCCCCTACCTGGCGCGCCAAAGATGTCGGGGGAAACTGTCCGCCCACGAACACCTATGGGACCGGAGCCCCTTCTACGTTGCGGTAAGGGAGCGGAGGGAGCACGGAGAGCAGATCGAGGAGCACACGCGGGCAGTTTTACCCAGGTTCGGGCCGCGCGGACGCGTAAAACCCTACTCCTGCTTAGGTTGTATTGAGTTCTTGAGCTCGGGAGCTTGAAGATCTACAGTACTAGCTACACCGAGCGGGAGATTTGTCTAGTTTTCGAACCCCCCCTACGTTGTGCATGGGCATCCTTTTATAGCTCAAAGGGGTCACCGACAGGTGTCAACGTAGAGGAGGGTAAAAGTGTAAATTTGGTGGTAGTTGCAACAGTGCATGAACAGTATATGAACAGTGGTCTTCACCTAACTTTGACAATGGGGGACAAGGGCATTAAATGCCCGTCGCCGTCGCCCCCAAAAGCGTCCGTCCATGCTTCTCCGTTCGCCACGGCGGTAGCCTCGTCACCGTGGCTTGCCACCGTGTGCCCCAGGCTGCACAGCCATCTGCCACGTGACCCTGGAAGGGCCCCAGGGCGACGCGTGGGCAGATGAGCTGGAGCGCGGGCACACAGCGTAGGTTTCCCCGACAAGCACCTTGCCGGGGTCATGATCTTGCCGGGCCCGAAAGCTTGTCGCTCTCCGGGTCCTGCCGAGGCGCATGATGTGCCGAGACATCTCTTGAGGTATGCGTTCCTTGGCTTTCCTGGCAAGCTCCTCTTGCCAGGGTCTTGTGCTAAAGTGATAACCTTGAGCCTGGTGCGGCCTTCCCGGCAAGCTCCTCTTGCCGGGGCCTTGATCTTCTGACTTGTATACTTTGTTCTTGAATGGCTTCATAGGGACCACAACGGTTCTTGGCGAGCACGTGGTAAGCCCTGCCACGGGAAGCTGCTACTGCCCGTGCACAAGTTGGGGTACTAAGGTACCCCTATCTTAGTACACCGACAGACCATGAAGGGATTGACAATCCCTTATCGCGTTGGCTGCGAAGTTCTTATTTGTTTGTGTAGGTGCGAGAACTTGCGCGTGGTCTCCTACTGGATTGATACCTTGGTTCTCAAAAACTGAGGGAAATACTTACGCTACTGTGCTGCATCACCCTTTCCTCTTCGTGGGAATACAACGCAAGCTCGAGAAGTAGCAAGAAGAATTTCTGGCGCCGTTGTCGGGGAGGCTTACGCAAAAGTCATTGTCACACCCTGCATTTTGTAACATGTCATTTGCATCAATGAAGCATGAAAAATTTGGACCAGCAATTTTTTTTGGCATCATTTGGCTTTTATTTGGAATTGCGTCTTTCTTCATATGTCTTTCATGTGCTCATTAAAGTCAACTATTACCTCTTGTAGAATTCATCTCCATACCCAAAACTTCTGCCCAATGATCATGCCAAGTGTTATATAGCAGTATAGTATTTTCTTATAAAATTAATTTGGCCAAAATGTATTTTCAAAATTTAGTATTCCAAAAACCCCTGAATTGAGGTCTGCACTGCAAGAGCTTGATTTAGGGTGAGGAAATTATTTCAAAAAGTATATTTGAGACCTAGTAGTAATAGGACTCCCAGAAACCACAAAAGTATAATTTTAAAGTTATTTTCCTATTTTATTTAAAAGCTTTTTCTTAAGGCCAGAAATGGTCTTTAATAGGGAAAAATTATTTAAGTATTTCAAAAATATTTGCCAAAATTCAGGGAGACTCATAGGACATATATTGTCCATATATAAGAGTTTCAACACTTGGTCATGTTCAAAATAATGGGCTAATCCCTCTAAAACCCTTTCTGGATATTTCAAGCTTTTGAAATATTTACAAAGGAAATATCCAAAAATTCCAGGGAAATTCTATCATGTCATATGTGACATATTTGATGATCTTGCCAAGACCCATGCCTTGGGAAGCAAGATAACATCCTCAAAACCCTTTAAAACCATTCTGTCCATATTTGAAGTTTGAGCAACTTTACATTGCCAAACTTGTCCAAATGCCCTCAAACTTGATGCACATGCTAGAATGGCCTAATAAAGCATCTAGACCAAAGGGCACAAGCTTTGGAGTAGGGTAACTTGATCAGAATACCCCAAAACCATTTCTGTTCAAATGCAAATTTGAACACCTTTACATTACCAACTTTTTACCTGGAGCTTCAAACTTTGTGGGCATGATCCATACCCCAAATGATGAAACTACACCAAGTGGTGCATCAAGGGGAGATGATTAGCTTGACTTAAACAAGATGAAGCCATTTCTGTTGTTTTCTAGGGTTCACCAAAGTTACATTGGCTAGTTTCTTCAAATGAGCCCAAATTTGGTGAAACACCCTATTTCCATATGGCATTCAATCCTGTTAAGTGTCATGGCTAATGAAGATCATTTGTTTGTCCAAAACTTGATCAAACACCTTCTGCTACTTTACCAAAACCATCATCTTGACCTCTTTTACCATTTACTTTTGCCTCAACTTTCTACCACAGCTTCATCTAGTTACATTCTACCTCCAGTAACTCCCCCATGTCCATAGCCCCATGATTGAGGTGTGAAAACCCCAATTCACCTTGCTGGACAGCCAAATTCTACTCCTTTACCAGCTTCATTCCTCTCTCACTGCACCTCCAGAGCATCCAAGGCCTCATCTGAGTTGTTTACGTCGTCCTGGACCCCCCAGACACGGCGGACACGCCCAGAGAGCCAATGGCATGCCATGGCGTGCCATAACTACAGTGCGCACCCGCACTGTAGCTTCGCCCAATCGCTCGCCCCCGACCACCTCGTGCTCCCCTCTCGCGCCAGTCGATGCACCTCGATGTCTGCGACCTCCCCCGTCGCTATCCCCCTCCTCCTTCTCCCTCCAGTGGCCGCCCTCGCACGCGCGCCGGCTGCCCACAAGCTCCACTCGTCGGCCTCACACGTGTGCGCCCTCTGGAGCATCCCTCCGCGCTGGAATTCGTCCAGCAACACCCCAGACGCAATCCCATCGCCTCCCGTACACTGTGGCGTCGAGCAGAAGCTCGCCGGCGCACAGGTCCACGGGACCTCGCCACTCCCCTATAAATAGGGCCTCTGAGCCCCTCCTCTCTTCACCAACAGCCTCCTCTCCCTCTCAATCGCCTCCCTGAGCCACTCGCCTCTCCCCAGACCCGCCCGAGCTCGAGATCGAGCTCGAGCTCCGCCACGGCGGCCTCCCGTCGCCAGCCCAGTACAGGCCGCCCAAGATCTTCCTTTCGCTCGATCTAGCACCGCAGCACTCCACTGATGCGTTTCCCTCTCTTTTCCCCCTCTGCAGCTGCCGGAATCGACCGGAGCAGCGACCTCCCGACGATCCTCCACCGCAAGTCCTCGCCGCCGGTGAACGAGGCCTCTCCGGCGGCCAACTCCAGCACCACCACATCCGCGACTCACTGCTGAGCCCGTTCCTACCCTCCGCTTGCCCCGCCGTGCCCGGAATCGCCGCCTGTTAGCTCGCCGTCGCTCTGGCTTTGAGGTTGAAGATGATAGGCGGGCCCCGCCTGTCATCCTCACCCCCCTCTCGCTCCTCTCTCTGCCACTGACCGCCGGGCCCTGCCCGTTAGGTTTAAAAAACCTGGCGCGCGCACGCTGGCTCCCGAGCGGTGGGCTTGTCGCCCTGGGCCGTGCACTGTGGCCGTTCTGGCCCAGTGGCACATGACCTTTTCTCTTTTTCTTTTCTGTGACTATTTCAAATAATTTCATAGAAATAAATATATGTCCAAATGAATTAATTCCAACTCCTAAAATCTTGTAAAATTCCAACCTATTTAATGGTGTCACTTTCACACATATCCATGAACCTTTTCTGTTCTGTTCAAATTTAAATTCATATTTGAACAATAAAAACCTCTATTAAAAAATCCTTAGATCCCATTCTGCAACTCCAAAACTCCAACTAAGAATCTTTGCCATCTTAGTTTTCCCTCTAGTATTTAACAAAAATAAGTTGACATTTTTCTGAGCACTTTGATTTTTCTGTTTTCATTATGGTCTTATTTTCCCGTTGTTATTTTGCGACGATTAGATCCCGTATTTGACGAGGTTGCTGAAGAAGAAAGTGGGGAAGGATTTGAAGACTTTGAAGACCAAGCCAATCCAGGCAAGCAGCCCTATGACCATGTTACACTTGTGTTCTTCGGAACCCGTTTGTTTCCGAATGCATGATGATAAGAGTTATGATGGTGACCTAGTTTAAAACCACCATGTGATGCATGCTTTACTCTTGATCTTGCTATGTGCTAGATGCAATGCATGTGGTTAGTAGTGATGCTTAGTGATGCATGTGTGCCATGTAACCTTCGTGGTTGCATTCTTTTCATAAACCCTATTGGGTGCCCCTAATGCCCGAGGGTGATATCGAGTTAGGTCATCACTTGAGGAAGAAGTGATGTGCCGGTAAAGATCTTGTGCATGGGTGAAATGATGGATTAGATTTATGTGTGACTACCGTCCCAACCAAACATGTGCAACCACTCTACCCCTTATGGGACGGGGCTTTATTGATTACTTAGGCCAATACTAGCATGGTGCCCGCATTACTAGTGACGGGAAGACTTAAGGTCTTTCCCGGGACGGGGTCGTGCTTGGATAGACGACCATGACTTTCTTTACAGGGTACCGGACACACCGTTGGTCCCTTCGGGTATGCGTGACATTGAAATTAGGGCAAGTCCCATGATCTATTGTTTGTACTCAAGGGCCGTGTACCAACGAGTGGACTCTATGTTAGTGTCGTCTAAGGAAAGATAATGACCGGGTGCTTCCCCCGAGTACTTGAGGTACTGCAGGATCGTGGGTGACACGAAAGCTTCCCGGATCTTGTGGGTAAAGTGCGCAACCTCTGCAGAGTGTAAAACTATTCGAATAGCCGTGTCCACGGTCATGGACAGTTGGGTGGTGCTACTTAAACTATGTCCAAAATTTTACTACATCGGTGAAAGTATGTGTGTGATGAGTCAAGGTGGTGACTTGACTCGTTGAGCTGAATCACATTCATGTTGATATCGGTAACCTGTCTTCGAGGTTACGTGAGTTTATTGATGCATACACTTGATGGTAGAATATTTATTCTAGCTCACAGGTAGATTTTTCATTGTTGTTCAATTGCATTGTTACTTTGAACCAAATCATGAGTTGCTTGCGAGTACATTCAAAGTACTCATTGGCTTGCCACTGGTTATTTAATTGGCCAGGCATGGAGGAACATGAATATGAAGAAGAGTTCTATGGAGACGAACATGCGAACTAGGACGCTATCCCAGTCAGAATGCCTGTAGGGTGAAGGCAGATGGCATGGGTTCTACCTATCATCGAAGAATTCCGCTATTTGAGTTATTTGCTATTCAGCCCGTGAGGCTTTATCTATGTAAGACTTGGCGATAATGGCCATAATTTGTGTAAGACGGTATGTATGGATGTAAGACTCTTGTTATTCAGCTTATGTGTGTTCAGTGAGCATTGATCTCTGGGATCACTGTACACGTGCATTAGGTGATCTCGACTTCAAAGTCGGGGTCCCCACAGAGCTGGTACCAGAGCCATCCTGACTGTAGGAAGCCTTAGTTATCATGGGCGTTAGTTAGATAAGACCCCTTTTCAAAAACCTTCTGAACCTCTCTTCTTTTTCTAAACCTTACCAACCTGAGATTTCATCAGCTTATTAACCTCTCCTATTCCACCTTTGTAGATGGCCGCTGTACCTGAAGAGCACCTGACCACTGGGTTTCCCTTGCTTCTCGAGGATAGCCTCCAGGAATGCCAGTTCCACCGAGCACCCATCCTCACCTACCTTGAGCATTGGGTTAGCGACACTGAGGTGGAGTACCATGTGGAAGTGATCGTGAAGGCAAACGATCCTCCCACAAGTTGGTTCTTTGAGGGACCCCAGATGGCAACACTACCTCTCGCTGTCGAGGCTGCTGCACTCAAGGCACTATCCCGTCTCCGCGAGCTTCTTCCGGAGATGGCAGCCAAGATGACAACCCACTTCTTGCCTTACCGGAAGGAAGGTGAAGATGAAAGCAGCGCACTAGCCCCTCCACTGAAGGAAGGACTCCCGCTTCGATTCCAGACCTACTTCAGCCTATGTGCCGACAGCTTGGCACAAGACTTGGCCTTGGAATCGATGAAGCTCCAAGAAGAACTTCACAAGACCAAGGCACTTCTTCGTCGAGCTCAAGAGAAGACAAATAGGATCAAGAAAGAAGGTGCGCCTTCCGGACAGTCCGCTATCACATACCGAGGCGGAAGGCCCTCCGGAGATGTATCTTCCAAGAATGAAGAACCACCTCGGCGACGCTGGATGACGGCAAGGGAATATCGCAAGCTTTTCCCTGCACCACCAACAAAGCACCATCGTATCCAACTCCTCCACTCCCCCACACCCTCAAGTGACAAGGGGGCCCAGATAGATGAAGACAAGGAGGAAGACCCCGAAGAGCCAGAATACGTGACCGAGCTTTCCGCCGCTGATACGTCCAAAATGCATCACTATTTTGTATTATAATTTATCCTTATTCATTGATATATTTCACGTTATGATGATGTTCTTATGTTGTTTTTGTCTATTTTACACAGTTTGCAACTTTCTGGTGCCAGAACAGCAGACGCATGATTCAGCAGGAAAAAGTGGATACTGAGTTGCTGAAGAAGAACACCTCCAATTTACCTGAAAATTGACGGGAGGTATTTTTCAGAAGAATAACGAAGACACGCAAAAGGGGAGTCAGAGGGGGGCCACAGGGTGGCCAGGCGGCCTGGGGGCGCGCCCCCCTGGCCGCGCCGGGGGGGCGCCTGGAGCCCCTGGCCCACCTCTGGTCACCCCCTTTTGCATATATGTTCCCCGTCCTCCGAAAACCCTAGGCACGGGACTTTTTACGGAGTTCCGCCGCCGCTTCGAGGCGGAAACCTACAGAGAAGAAAAGGGCATCTCCGGCGGGCAGATTCCACCGGGGAGATCACCTCCCGGAAGGGGAGATCGTCGCCATCGTCATCACCATCATCACGGGCATCATCGAGATCATCATCAACATCATCCCCAACACCAGCACCAGCACCATCTCCATCTTCATCCAAATCTCATCTTTCCATCGCAACTCGTGTTGTAACTTGTACTACCTATCCTCTCTACTCCATCGGTGTTGATTACTACTTTGTGGTGAATGCTATTGAGTTTTGTTGGAGAAATATTATTATGTCCAGATTGTTTATCACATATTTATCCCCTCTGATCATGATCTCTTTTATGTCTTGTGAGTAGTTACCTTAGTTCTTGAGGACATGGGGAAAGTCTTGTTGTTAGTAGTCATATGCTGTTGAAGTAATATGTGTTGTTTGATACTTAAGTTGTGTTGTCATTCTACTAGTGGTGTTGTGTGAGTCGAACACCCAACACTTCGCCTTATTAAGGACCTAGGGGAATGCATTGTGTATAAAGAATGCTTATGGTGGGTTGCCGGAGTGACAGAAACCTGAACCCCAGTTCGCACGCTTTTGCATAAGGGAATAATGGATCCTCGATCGTATTGCTATGGTTAGGCTTATGCCTTAAATTCTATCTTGTATTTGCGGATGCTTGCAAGGTGTTTAATCATAAGAGTGCATTCATCTTAGTCTAGAGAGTGCACTAGCATAGATCCACCCACCAACACTTATCAATACATAACATAGTATCGATACGGAATATGGCGAAAGCACATGACTACCTCTCCCGTGTGTCCTCAAGAACGCTTTAGTCTTTATAAGTTCAGTTGCTAGGCCTCTCCTTTGCTAAGAAAGGATTGGGCCACTTGTTACTGTCACTACCTTTTACATTACTTGCCTTTACATTCCTGTTGCTTATATCGAGAAAACCCCTTAAAGTTATCTTTCAGTGCTTGCAGTAATTTCTTGCTCAGAATCGCTTATCAATACCTTCTGCTCCTCGTTGGGTTCGACACTCTTACTTATCGAAAACGCTGCAACATATCCCTTATGGTTGAGGGTCATCAGCCGCTTAGGCATTATTCGCTACTCGGATATGCCAGTTCGTGACCTCTACGGTAGGATAGGTCGTGTAACCCCTATGCGCAGTCGAGTCCTTGTATAGTTCATATGAAACCATCTAGTGTTTGCTTTTGTTGTGTTGGATGTATCTCCTATTCTTCCTTCAGTAATGTGTAAACGACTGCATCACCCATTTGGATTTTAATGAATGTGTTTTGGCCTTTCGGCCCTTGCATGATTTGATTAGTGTCACACCCACCCCCTTACTAGGCACCCATCTATATTGCTTTCCCTCTTCCGAGTCATGAGACCTTTTACCGCTCCAACAGGATGCCTGTTGTAACTCGTACTGGTACCTCTACCCAGCAGCCTGAAGCAGGAGCATCCGCTCAGTCAGAGGCCGGCCACGACCAAACCAACGACCAAGCTCCACCACCACCACCACCTCCTCCGAACATGGACATGGCTCAGCTTCTCCAAGCTTTCCGAGAGGAACGCCAAGCCAACACTGCAGCCTTTCAGTTGATTGCTCAAGCTGGCACCAACAACCGCCAGCCGACGGGGAATGGCAATGGACGTTCCACGTTGGCAGAGTTCAAGAAGCATGCACCGCAACCTTTCATCGAGACTGCTGAACCCCTGGATGCAGACGACTGGGTTCGCACCATTGAGGACTTGCTGGAACTAGTCGGATGCATCGAAGACCACGAGAAGGTGGCTTATGCAGCCTACTGCCTCGGGGGGACTGCTAGAGCTTGGTGGGATGGATTCAAGGTCATGCATGCTAGACAAGACTTCACTTGGGACAACTTCAAGGCAGAATTCCGCAAAGCCCACATTCCTTCCGGAATCATGGCTATCAAAAAGCGTGAATTCCGAGCCCTGAAGCAAGGAAGTGACACTGTCAAGGAGTACTTGCAGATGTTCAGTGTTCTGTCAAGGTATGCCCCTGAAGATGTCAGCACTGATGCTGCAAAAAGGGAGCGCTTCATGGAAGGCCTCAATCAGACTCTGCAGTATTCGCTTGTCGTGTGCGACTGCCCAACCTTCCCTGACCTGGTGAACAAAGCACTCATGCTTGAAGACAAGCGGCGTGCTTTGGAAGACACTCGCAAGCGCAAGATGGTCAGCAAGGGAAGTTCCAGCAACCAGAAGCCTCGCCCGTGGCAGTCAGCCCCGGCCAAGCCAACCTATCAGCAACCAAGAGCTCTTGCACCTCGCACCAACTATCAGCCTCAGCAGTATGTCAACCCAAGGCCAGCTTTCGACCTCAATAACAGTGGTGGCAACAAGATCATCAATCCAAACCAAATCACTTGCTTTGGATGTGGTCAGTCAGGACACATCTCAAGGGTGTGCCCCAACAAGAAGCCTGATGCCCCGCGCCCCAATGCGCAGAACCCAGGACAAGGCCGCGGGATGCCACCAAGGAACCCAGCTCCTCGCAACCCGCCTAACCATGGGAAGGGGCGTGTGAATCACGTCACTGCTGAAGAAGCCCAGGAAGACCCGGACATCGTGCTGGGTACGTTCCTTGTCAACTCAGCACCTGCAACTGTCTTGTTTGATTCTGGAGCCACGCATTCATTTGTCACTCAAAGATTTGCATTAAAAAGTGGCATGGCCCCTACACCCCTGAATAACCCCATGGTGGTACAAACCCCCGGAGCAGAGATGAGAGCCAAGATAGGCTGTAAGGGAGTCAGTATTACCATTAACGGTGTAGATTTCCTAGCAGACCTCATCATCCTGAGATCACAAGGCTTGGATGTGATCCTAGGCATGAATTGGCTCAGCAAGCACCAAGGCTTGTTAGACTGTGCCAATCGGACTGTCACTGTGACCAATGACCGAGGAGTCGAAGTCAAGTTTGCTGCCAACTCCTCTTCCGCTCAAGCCGCTCAAGTCAACTGTCTGTCTGAAGTTGGGCTAGAGCAAATACCGGTGGTATGCGAGTATCCTGATGTCTTTCCGGATGAGCTACCGGGAATGCCCCCTGACCGTGACATTGAGTTCATCATCGAGCTCGTTCCCGGGGCAGGACCCATCTATAAGAAGCCTTATAGAATGGGGACGGAAGAATTAGCCGAGTTGAAGAAGCAACTGGAAGAGCAGCTGAGGAAGGGATTTATCCGCCCAAGTGCCTCCCCTTGGGGATCACCTGTTCTGTTTGTGGCATAGAGGGACGGTACCATCCGCTTATGCATTGACTATCGTTCCCTCAATGAAGTTACAATCAAGAACAAATATCCACTTCCCAAGATCGAAGATCTGTTTCATCAGCTCAGCGGAGCCAAGGTGTTCTCCAAGATCGACCTCAGATCTGGGTACTACCAGCTGAAGATCAGACCCCAAGATATTCTGAAGACGGCATTCGGAACCAGATATGGCCTGTACGAGTGCACAGTCATGTCCTTTGGGTTAACCAATGCCCCAACTTACTTCATGTATCTCATGAATAAAGTCTTCATGGAATATTTGGACAAGTTTGTTGTTGTCTTCATCGATGACATTATTGTTTTCTCGAAGACGAAGGAAGAACACGAGCAACATTTGAGGATGGTCCTAGACAAGCTTCGAGAGCACCAACTATATGCCAAATTCAGCAAGTGTGAGTTCTGGCTGCATAAAGTTGGATTCTTAGGTCATGTCTTGACCGAAGAAGGATTGTCGGTTGATCCCGCGAAGATCGAAGCTGTGACCCTATGGCAATCTCCAATGACCGTCAAGGAAGTCAGAAGCTTCCTCGTACTTGCGGGCTATTACCGCAAATTCGTGGAAGGATTCTCTAGCATTGCCGGGCCGATGACTCAGCTCCTCAAGAAGGACAAGAAGTTCGAATGGACGACAAAATGCGAAGAGAGCTTCCAAGAGCTCAAGAAGAGATTGATCACCGCCCCAGTTCTGGCAACAACTGATATTCACAAGGAGTTCGTGATATATTGTGATGCCTCTCGAACCGGATTGGGAAGCATTCTGATGCAAGAAGGCCGAGTCATAGCCTACCGCTCCAGGCAGCTACGACCTCATGAAGAGAACTATGCTACTCACGATCTTGAGTTAGCAACAGTAGTTCATGCCTTGAAGACATGGCGGCATTACCTCCTAGGGAAACGGTGTGAGATATACACGGACCACAAGAGTCTGAAGTACATTTTCACCCAAAAGGAATTGAACATGAGGCAGCGAAGATGGTTGGAACTCATCAAAGACTATGACTTCAGTGTTCAATATCACCCCGGGAAGGCTAACGTGGTGGCCGATGCCTTAAGCAGGAAGGCTTGCTCTTTGAATGCCATTATTCAAGAGAGGCAGCCAGCCTTGTTTAAGGAGTTCGAACAATTCAGTTTGGAATTGGTCACCCCTGGATTTCTGGATCATTTGGAAGTCAGACCGACCCTGATAGACGAAGTCAAGAAGGCACAAGATGGACATGCAAGCATCGAAGGCATCAAGAAGAAGATGAAGCTAAGCAAGGCACCAGGATTCTCCGAAGACGAACACGGGATTGTTTGGTACAAGGGCCGCATCTGCGTACCAAACAAGATGGAGCTGAAGAACCAGATCCTGCAAGAAGCCCACGATACTCCGTATTCCATCCACCCTGGAGGAACCAAGATGTATCAAGACTTGAAGGAAAGATTCTGGTGGCACGGGATGAAAAGGGAGATTGCAACCTATGTTGCAAAGTGTGATGTGTGCCAAAGGGTCAAGGCTGAATATCAGCGACCTGCTGGATTGCTTCAACCACTCAAGGTTCCTGAGTGGAAGTGGGATAAAGTCGCAATGGACTTCATCACTGGATTACCAAGGTCAAATAGAGGACATGACTCTATTTGGGTCATAGTCGACCATTTGACCAAGGTGGCCCATTTCATTCCTGTCAAGACTACTTATGATGGCAACCGGCTGGCAGCTCTCTACATCGACAGAATCGTAAGCCTTCACAGTGTTCCCAAGGAGATTGTGTCAGATCAAGGAACCCAGTTCACCTCAAGGTTCTGGAAGAAGTTCCAAGAAGCCTTGGGAACCAAATTGTCTTTCAGCACGGCTTTCCACCCGCAGACCGGAGGTCAGATAGAACGAGTAAATCAAATTCTCGAAGACATGCTCCGAGCCTGTGTCTTGGCATATGGAGCCAAGTGGGAAGATTGTCTCCCTTTTGCCGAGTTCTCCTATAACAACAGTTATCAGTCGAGCCTTCATATGGCACCATTTGAGGTGTTGTACGGACGCAGATGTCGCACACCCCTCAACTGGTCAGAGACTGGAGAAGGGCTAGTCTTTGGACCGGATATTCTCCGCGAAGCAGAAGAGCAAGTCCAACTAGTCAGAGAGCGTTTGAAGGCAGCCAAGTCAAGGCAGAAGAGTTATGCTAACACTCACCGACGGGACATGACTTTCCATGTCGGGGACCATGTGTACCTGCGGGTAACTCCTCTAAAGGGAACCAAGCGTTTCCACGCACCAAGGTTCATTGGACCCTTTGAGATCACTGCACGACGAGGAGAAGTGGCTTACCAGTTGGAACTACCACCTGAGCTATCCGATGTGCACAACGTATTTCACGTGTCACAACTCCGGAAATGTCTCCAAGTTCCGAACAAGCCTGATCTCTACAAGGATGTTGATCACCAAGCCATTGATCTCCAGCCTGATTTGACCTACCGCGAGAAGCCCATTCGCATTCTGGACGAAGCAGAACGACGGACGCGAAGCCGCACCATCAAGTACTTCAAGGTCAAGTGGAGAAACCACACGGAAGCAGAAGCAACCTGGGAACGTGAAGACTATCTTAGATCCGAGTTTCCCGATCTCTTTTAAGACCTAGTTTAGGAATCTCGGGGACGAGATTCTTGTAAGGGGTGTAGGTCTGTCACACCCTGCATTTTGTAACATGTCATTTGCATCAATGAAGCATGAAAAATTTGGACCAGCAATTTTTTTTGGCATCATTTGGCTTTTATTTGGAATTGGGTCTTTCTTCATATGTCTTTCATGTGCTCATTAAAGTCAACTATTACCTCTTGTAGAATTCATCTCCATACCCAAAACTTCTGCCCAATGATCATGCCAAGTGTTATATAGCAGTATAGTATTTTCTTATAAAATTAATTTGGCCAAAATGTATTTTCAAAATTTAGTATTCCAAAAACCCCTGAATTGAGGTTTGCACTGCAAGAGCTTGATTTAGGGTGAGAAAATTATTTCAAAAAGTATATTTGAGACCTAGTAGTAATAGGACTCCCAGAAACCACAAAAGTATAATTTTAATAGTTATTTTCCTATTTTATTTAAAAGCTTTTTCTTAAGGCCAGAAATGGTCTTTAATAGGGAAAAATTATTTAAGTATTTCAAAAATATTTGCCAAAATTCAGGGAGACTCATAGGACATATATTGTCCATATATAAGAGTTTCAACACTTGGTAATGTTCAAAATAACGGGCTAATCCCTCTAAAACCCTTTTTGGATATTTCAAGCTTTTGAAATATTTACAAAGGAAATAATCTCCAAAAATTCCAGGGAAATTCTATCATGTCATATGTGACATATTTGATGATCTTGCCAAGCCCCATGCCTTGGGAACCAAGATAACATCCTCAAAACCCTTCAAAACCATTCTGTCCATATTTGAAGTGGAGCAACTTTACATTGCCAAACTTGTCCAAATGCCCTCAAACTTGATGCATATGCTAGAATGGCCTAATAAGGCATATAGACCAAATGGCACAAGCTTTGGAGTAGGGTAACTTGATCAGAATACCCCAAAACCATTTCTGTTCAAATGCAAATTTGAACAACTTTACATTACCAACTTTTTACCTGGAGCTTCAAACTTTGTGGGCATGATCCATACCCCAAATGATGAAACTACACCAAGTGGTGCATCAAGGGGAGATGATTAGCTTGACTTAAACAAGATGAAGCCATTTCTGTTGTTTTCTAGGGTTCACCAAAGTTACATTGGCTAGTTTCTTCAAATGAGCCCAAATTTGGTGAAACACCCTATTTCCATATGGAATTCAATCCTGTTAAGTGTCATGGCTAATGAAGATCATTTGTTTGTCCAAAACTTGATCAAACACCTTCTGCTACTTTACCAAAACCATCATCTTGACCTCTTTTACCATTTACTTTTGCCTCAACTTTCTACCACAGCTTCATCTAGTTACATTCTACCTCCAGTAACTCCCCCATGTCCACAGCCCCATGATTGAGGGGTGAAAACCCCAATTCACCTTGCTGGACAGCCAAATTCTACTCCTTTACCAGCTTCATTCCTCTCTCACTGCACCTCCAGAGCATCCAAGGCCTCATCCGAGTTGTTTACGTCGTCGTGGACCCCCCCAGACACGTCGGACACGCCGAGAGAGCCAATGCATGCCATGGCATGCCATAAGCACGCTCCAGAGCGTGCTACAGTGCGCACCCGCACTGTAGCTTCGCCCAATCGCTCGCCCCCGACCACCTCGTGCTCCCCCCTCGCGCCAGGCGATGCACCTCGACATCTGCGACCTCCCCCGGTGCTGTCCCCCTCCTCCTTCTCCCTCCAGTGGCCGCCCTCGCACGCGCGCCGGCCGCCCGCAAGCTCCACTCGTCGGCCTCACACGCGCGCGCCCTCTGGAGCATCCCCCGCTCCCCCTCTTCCTTCCCTCCGCCCTGGAATTCGTCCAGCAACACCCCAGACACAATCCCATCGCCTCCCATACACTGTGGCGTCGAGCAGAAGCTCGCCGGCGCACAGGTCCACGGGACCTCGCCGCTCCCCTATAAATAGGGCCTCCGAGCCCCTCCTCTCTTCACCAACAGCCTCCTCTCCCTCTCAATCGCCTCCCTGAGCCACTCGCCTCTCCCCAGACCCACCCGAGCTCGAGATCGAGCTCGAGCTCCGCCATGGCAGCCTCCCGTCACCAGCCCAGTACAGGCCGCCCTAGCTCTTCCTTTCGCTCGATCTAGCACCGCAGCACTCCACTGATGCGTTTCCCGCTCTTTTCCCCCTCTGCAGTGATGGCTTCTCGCCCCTCGTTGGTTACCCCAAGTGGAAGGTTTGAGATGCAGTGTAGCGGTAGTTTTCCCTTGGCAAAGATACCAAGGATCAATTTCCCCTGAGACTCCCAGTTTCAATAAGAAGGTGTCAACTGCTAACGGCGCCAGATATTAGCAATCAACGTGGACCTGCACACAGATACAAATAACTTTGCTCCCAACGAGGTTGTCAATCCCTCCGCCCTTGTCGTTTACAAAGGGTCAAACGCAAGTGATAATAGTGATAGGTATTGCTGCAAATAGTAAGTAAAAGCGGAAAGTAAATAGCGGATGTGATCAGTGATGGTAATATGGACCGGGGTCCCATGATGTTAACTAGTGATGTCTCTCTCCCAAAAGACGATAAAACAGCTATGTGAGGTAAACGAATTACAGCTGGGCAATTGACAGAATTATGTGCGCAAACCAGTGCTAACTATGTTGCAAGAAAGGTAGAGGTTCAAAGCATGGGCGGTACGCCAAGGCAAGTAGACCGAAATCCATCTGCATCTACTACTAATCATCCACCTTGAGATATCTATCCAGAACATCTCGCTGGTATTAAGTTGCGAGTCCCAGCCATAGTGTAAACTCAAAGCAACAGACAACTGCATTAAAAGAACTTTGCGTAAAGTAAACAATACTTGCACCCGCGGGCACAAGCACCGTTGTTTTCCCCCTTGTGGCAACAACACATCCCCTAGACTCATGTTTCTGTCACTCAAGCTAGTCATCGAGGGGCATGAACCCACAATCAAGCATAACGTTCCCTCTTGGAGTCACTACCTACTACTTGGCCAAAGCAATAAATAGCAACGGAGAAATGCAAGAATTACTTACGAACATAAATATAAAAGAGGTAAATCAAATATATTACTCAAACACAATCTGAACATAATCTCACAATCCATCGGATCCCAACAAACTCATCATAGCAACAGCATAGGGATTACATATGTGCCTCGATCATGTAGGGCAGCTCACGAGGTCTAATTAGTGAAGCACAAGAAGGGGAGGAGAACATCACATAGCTACTGGTAATGGACCCATGGTCCAAGGGAGACTACTCACAACTCATCCGGGAGGCGTCCATGGTGGTGGAGAGGCTCCCGGTGGTGATCCTCCCCTCCGGCAGGGTGCCGGGAAGAGTTCTCCAGGTGCTCCCGATCTTGGAAGCGCGGCGGCGGCGGAACAGAGATGAGATCGCGAAAAAGGGTTCCCGTCTCGAGGGTTTCGGGACGCGTGTTAAATATATGCCAAAGGGGGGCATCAGCAGAGGCCTGGGGGCCAGGCGCCCCCCCGGCGCGGCCAGGAGGGGGGCCGCGCCACCAGGGCGCCTGGAGCCCTGGTGGCCCCCCTCCGGCCCTACTTCGGCTACCGAGAAGTTTCTGGAACGCTGATTTTTTATATAATTTTTCCGGGATTTTTCTGGCAGTTTTCGTAATGGGAAAACCTGAAATACAAAAACAGCAGAAAACAGAAACTGGCACTGGGGTGCACTGAGTTAATAGGTTAGTCCAAATATGATCAAAAGTGTATGGAAGTGTATGAATATCATAGCAATATCACCCAAAAGAGGCATGGAGCAAGAAGAAATTATAGATACGTTTTGGACGTATCATGCAGCTGCCGGAATCGACCGGAGCAGCGACCTCCCGACGATCCTTCGCCGCAAGTCCTCGCCACCGGCGAACCAGGCCTCTCCGGCGTCCAACTCCAGCACCACTACATCCGCGACTCACTGCTGAGCCCGTTCCTACCCTCCGCTTGCCCCGCCGTGCCCGGAATCGCCGCCTGTGAGCTCGCTGTCGCTCTGGCCGTGAGGTTGAAGATGACAGGCGGGCCCCGCCTGTCATCCTCACCCCCCTCTCGCTCCTCTCTTTGCCACTGACCGTCGGGCCCCGCCCGTCAGGTTTCAAAAACCTGGCGCGCGCGCGCTGGCTACCGAGCGGTGGGCTGGTCGCCCTGGGGCGTGCACTGTGGCGTTCTGGCCCAGTGGCACAGGACCTTTTCTCCTTTTCTTTTCTGTGACTATTTCAAATAATTTCACATAAATAAATATATGTCGAAATGAATTAATTCCAACTCCTAAAATCTTGTAAAATTCCAACCTATTTAATGGTGTCACTTTCACACATATCCATGAACCTTTTCTGTTCTGTTCAAATTTAAATTCATATTTGAACAATAAAAACCTCTGTTAAAAAATCCTTAGATCCCATTCTACAACTCCAAAACTCCAACTAAGAATTTTTGCCATCTTAGTTTTCCCTCTAGTATTTAACAAAAATAAGTTGACATTTTTCTGAGCACTTTGACTTTTCTGTTTTCATTATGGTCTTATTTTCCCGTTGTTATTTTGCGACGATTAGATCCCGTATTTGATGAGGTTGCTGAAGAAGAAGGTGGGGAAGGATTTGAAGACTTTGAAGACGAAGCCAATCCAGGCAAGCAGCCCTTTGACCATGATACACTTGTGTTCTTCGGAACCCGTTTGTTTCCAAATGCATGATGATAAGAGTTATGATGGTGACCTAGTTTAAAACCACCATGTGATGCATGCTTTACTCTTGATATTGCTATGTGCTAGATGCAATGCATGTGGTTAGTAGTGATGCTTAGTGATGCATGTGTGCCATGTAACCTTCGTGGTTGCATTCTTTACATAAACCCCATCGGGTGCCCCTAATGCCCGAGGGTGATATTGAGTTAGGTCATCACTTGAGGAAGAAGTGATGTGCCGGTAAAGATCTTGTGCATGGGTGAAATGATGGATTAGATTTATGTGTGACTACCGTCCCAACCAAACATGTGCAACCACTCTACCCCTTATGGGACGGGGCTTTATTGATTACTTTGGCCGATACTAGCATGGTGCCCGCATTACTAGTGACGGGAAGACTTGAGGTCTTTCCCGGGACGGGGTCGTGCTTGGATAGACGACCATGACTGTTTTTACAGGGTACCGGACACACCGTTGGTCCCTTCGGGTACGCGTGACATTGAAATTAGGGAAAGTCCCATGATCTATTGTTTGTACTCGAGGGCAGTGTACCAACGAGTGGACTCTATGCTAGTGTCGTCTAAGGAAAGATAATGACCGAGTGCTTCCCCCGAGTACTTGAGGTACTGCGGGATCGTGGGTGACACGAAAGGTTCCTGGATCTTGTGGGTAAAGTGCGCAACCTCTGCAGAGTGTAAAACTATTCGAATAGCCGTGTCCATGGTCATGGACAGTTGGGTGGTGCTACTTAAACTATGTCCAGAATTTTACTACATCGGTGAAAGTATGTGTGTGGTGAGTCAAGGTGGTGACTTGACTCGTTGAGCTGAATCACATTCATGTTGATATCGGTAACCTGTCTTCGAGGTTACGTGAGTTTATTGATGCATACACTTGATGGTAGAATATTTATTCTAGCTCACAACTAGATTGCTCATTGTTGTTCAATTGCATTGTTACTTTGAACCAAATCATGGGTTGCTTGCGAGTACATTCAAAGTACTCATTGGCTTGCCACTGGTTATTTAATTCGCCAGGCATGGAGGAACAGGAATATGAAGAAGAGTTCTATGGAGACGAACATGCGAACTAGGACGCTATCCCAGTCAGAATGCCTATAGGGTTAAGGCAGATGGCATGGGTTCTACCTATCATCAAAGACTTCTGCTATTTGAGTTATTTTCTATTCAGCCCGTGAGGCTTTATCTATGTAAGACTTGGCCATAATGGCCATAATTTGTGTAAGACGGTATGTATGGATGTAAGACTCTTGTTATTCAGCTTCTGTGTGTTCAGTGAGCATTGATCTCTGGGATCACTGTACACGTGCATTCGGTGATGTCCACCACGAGCACCTATGGGACCGGAGCCCCTTTTTCGTGCGGTAAGGGAGCGGAGGGAGCACAAAGAGCAGATCGTAGAGCTCACGCGGGCAGTTTACCCAGGTTCGGGCCGCGATGGACGCGTAAAACCCTACTCCTGCTTAGATTGTATTGAGTTGGGGAGCTCGGGAGCTTGAAGAACTACCTACACCGAGCGAATGAGTGATCTAGGTTCCGAACCCTTTCTACGTTGTGCATGGGCCTCCTTTTATAGTTCAAGGGGTCACCGACAGGTGTCAACGTAGAAGAAGGGGTAAAAACGTAATTGTGGTGGTAGTTGTAACAGTGCGGGAATAGTGGAGCAACAATGGATGAACAGTGGTCATCACCTACTTTGACAGTGGGGGACAAGAGCATTAAATGCCCGTCACCGTCGACCCCAAAAGCGCCCGCCCTTGCGTCTCCATTTGCCACGGCGATGGCTTCGTCACCGTGGAGTGCCACCGTGTCCCCCAGGCTGCACAGCCATCCGCCACGCGTCCCTGGGATGGCCCCAGGGCGACGCGTGGTTCGATGAGCTGGAGCGTGGGCACACAGCGTAACTCTCCCCGGCAAGCACCTTGCCGGGGCCTTGACCTTGCCGGGCCCGGAAGCTTGCCGGGCTCTGAAGCTTGTCGCTCCCCGGGCCCTGCCGGGGCGCATGCTGCGCCGAGGCACGTCTTCTGAAATGTAATCTTCTGATCTTCCTGGCAAGCTCCTCTTGCCAGGGTCTCGTGTTAGTGAGGTAACCTTAAGCCTGGGATGGCCTTCCCGACAAGCTCTACTTGTCGGGGCCTTGATCTTCTGTCTTGTATACTTTGTTTTTGAATGGCTTTATATGGATCTTCCCGACGAGCACGTGGTGAGCCCTGCCGCGGGAAGCTGCTACTGCCCGTGCACAAGTTGGGGTACTGAGGTACCCCTACCTTAGTACACCGACAGGAGCCCCCGGGACTGGGCCACACACGGTGCCGAGCGCTGTTGGGCCAGGCCCAAAACAGTGCACGGGCACGCACGGCCCACGGCACGTCGAATCCCCTTCCGCATCCGCCGCGTCCCTCCGTAACGGCACGCATCGATTGCGGCGTCGTGGGAGGGAACGTGGCCACGTTCTTTAATGGGAAATGCGGAGCGTCCCCCACTTCCCCCCTTAAAAGCAGAGGAAGCAGGGGCCGTTACCTTACTTCGTCTTCATTGCTTCTTCTATCTCCAGAAATTCCCCTCTGCGCTCCGCCTCCACACCTCCTCCGCCGTCTTTCGCATCTGCGGCGCCGCCGGACTCCTTGCTCTCCCTTCCCTCGCCGCCTCCGCCATGGCCCCGAAGACCGAGAAGGCGAAGGCGGAGAAGGCCAAGAAAGAGAAATCTGAGCAGGCGGCGAGGCTTGCTCTCCTGCGGAAGAGGAATGTCGTCTTCGCGCCAAGGCTTGGCGCGCGGGAGCTCTGGAACACGTACTACCTGTTCTGGGCCAAGGAGACCAAGGCGCATCCTCGGACCAGAGCTTATCCTGCCGCCGCCAAGGATATGTACCCCGGCGGGTATTTCTTCTTTGCTGTTTTCTTCCACTGCGGCCTTTGTCCTCCTTTCTCTGAATTTTTCTGCGATATCATGAACACCTACAACCTCCACCTTTTAGACTTCACCCCCAACGCCATCCTCACGATGGCGGTTTTCGCACATCTGTGCGAAAACTATATTGGGATCTATCCAAACGTAGCGCTTTTTAGGAATTTCTTTACGCCTAGAGTAGAGGCCGGCGCTCCCCTCTCCGGGGGTATCTCTTGGGTCTTCCGTTTGAACAAGAAGGAATCCTATCTGCAAGGGGAGCTCCGCGGCAAGTGGGAGGAGTGGCGCGCGGACTGGTGCTGGATAGTAGAGGACGAACCGCAGCCCTTCACTGCGCCGCGCACAACAGCCATAGTGCGCGGCAGGGACTGGAGCGAGCTGGACTCGGACGACATCAAGCTCAACGTCGCCCTTGTAAGAATTCTTCGTCTCCAGGTAGCCAAGTTGACCATCGGAGAGGTAGGAGCAGACTTCCTCCGCCGCCGCATTGCCCCTCTACAGGAGAGGAAGAGGCCAGCATGGGAGTACGGCAACGCGGCGGACATTATGAGACTGCGCCCGGGACTGAACTTCAACTTCACGTCGCTGGAGCTGAAGGGGATGGTCCGGGAACTTTTTAAGCACGACCCGGCCCACCCGGAGTGGTTTAGAGCTCCCCGGGGAGTGGTGCCCCTATGCAACAGCACGGCCCGGGACCCCTTGCGCGCAATGATGCCCGCATGCGACTCGCACGGCGTCGACCCCACATGGATAGCGCCCAAGCCGGATGCCATCATGAGCTTCTTCGACAACCTGGTGGAGGTGCCGAAGAACAAGGAGGAGATCAAGGGGCTCACCTGGGACACCACTGATCGGGAGATTGCTTATATAGCTTCTCGGGTAGAAGAGGCCGCCGCAGCTACAGCGGCAGGAGAGTTCGGGTTTACGGTTGAAGAGGCAGAGGCTGCGGAAGCGTCGTGCCAAGCAGAGGAGGCGGAGATCCGCGGGCTGCTTAAGCTTCCGCCCGACGAGCGCGCCGGGGTCCCCTCTCTGAGGTATGCTGGTATCCCCGGGATCGTGACCGAGGCCGCCGCGAGGGGCGACGTTGCCGGAGGAAGCAGAGGTGCCGGAGGGAGCAGAGGCGCCGGAGGGAGCGGAGGTGCCGGAGGGAGCACGGCCGCAAGGCAGGGCGCTAGGCCCAGCGAGCCGGCCGAGGAGGAGGAGGAGGAGGACGCCGGGGCCGGCGAGGACTCCGGTGGGTCCTTGGGGCTCAACGACGACGCCTCCTCGTCATCGGAGACCTCCCCGCCTCGGGCAAGTCCCAGGCGATCTCCGCTGAAGCGCCTCCGCAAGGCGACGACGGCGACGAGGGCGCAGGCGCCCCGACAACAACCAGCTCGCCGGGCGGCGCGAGCTACCCGGGGGAGCCAAGCCGCGACGGGAGCGCCCGGCGCACCAACCGTGGCGGAGGCGCCCCGCACACAGGCTACGGCGGAAACGCCCCGTACGTCAGCGCCAAGTGGAGGAGGGTCTTCTCAGAGTGGAGCGGCTGCTTCGCCTGCTCCCCGGGCCTCGGCGTCCACAGGGGCCGGTTCTTCGCAGCCCCCAGCCCCGGGGACCGCCAAGCGCCCGAGGGAGCCTTCTCCTCCTGCCCCTCGTGCAGACGCGCCTCAGGTGGAGTTCGACTTCTCCGCCCTGAGCGACGACGACGACGACGAGGAACAGGAGTAAGGACTTGTATTCTGTAGCTTCTTCAATTCTGTCTTGATTCTTTCTTTGCTGATTCTGATCTTGCTTCTTGCTTTGATTTCAGGACCCTGGCCCAGCGAGCGGCGAAGAAGGCCAAGGTTCCCGTGGTCGAGGTCGAGGACGACTCGCCCGTCGCGGCGACAGGGGACGCGCCGGCGACGAGCTTGCCGGACCCGAGCGCTGCTCCGAGGAGCAGCCCCCAGCGCAGCCCCCAGCGTAAGTCTGGGCTTGATCTTTCCGCTCGTCGGGCGCGCTTGAGGATTTTGTCTTGTACTAATATCTTGTCGTTCTGTTTTGTCTTGATTGTCTTGTGCAGAGGTGGAGCCGCAGCCACAGGGGCGCCCGGAGACCACTCCCGAAGAGCCGCAGGCCCCGCCGTCCCCGCCAAGGATGAACTCTCCGGCGAGGGAGAGCGCTCCACCAAGGGCGAGTACCCCGCCAAGGGCGAGCAGCCCGGCGAGGGCGGCCACCCCGCCAAGGGAGAGCTCCCCGGCGAGGGAGCCCGTCTTCGACGAAGTCCGCCAAGGTAAATCTTGTAACTTCGTCTTCTTGGACTTGTCTTTTTTGGATATTTGCTTGAACTTTTTTTCTTTTTCTTCTTCTTCTATCAGATCCTCCTCCCCCAGAGCAGATGGAGACGGAGATCGTCGTCGAGGAGGAGGGCGCGCAGGGCGACGGTGGCAACGCCCCTGTCGTTGAAGACATGGCGGGAGCCGCCGAGCCTGCCGCGGAGGAGACTGCCCCGACCGCAGACGCAGCGGCCGGGGAGGGGGACGGCGACCGCACTGCCGGCCCGGAGGCGGCAGGAGCGTCGAGCGCTGCACCGGCCGCCGACCCCTCCGCCGAAAAGGAGCAGTCGGGCTTCTACCTTGAGGCTCCCAACGGCGTCTTTATTCAAGTGCCGTGGGGATCCTCGTCGCGAGCCCCCACGGAGGGAGAGGCCTTTGATGGAGAGGTCCTCGCCTCTGCGGGGCTGAAGATTGTCGAGGCGCCTGGCGGGAGTGACGAGCCCGAGGAGGAGAAGTTGCTCCACCGGCTTCTGGCCCTTTACCGGGCCAGGCAGGCGAAGCTTGAGTCTCGGGAGGCCCTCACCGCCAAGGCCGCAGCTGATATGGAGAAGCGCGCCGCGGAGCTCCGCGCCGCCAACCAGGCGGCCCTCCGCGACTTGGCGGAGGAGCGCGAGAGGCACGCTAGAGAATATCAAGAGTGGCTCCTGGAGAAGGCCGAGGCCGAGGAGCAACAGCGACTCACCGGAGAAGCGCTATCCCAGCAAGAAGGAGCGCTCAACCAGCGGAAGGTCAACCTCGACTCTCACGAGGAGGACCTTGCCGCCCGGGAGCAGGCCCTTGGCGGGGAGCTAAAAGAAGCAAAGGCCGCCGCAGCCACTGCGGAGACTGCCAAGAAGGACCTCGAGGCTAAGGTGGCGCAGCTGGAGGAGTACCTAAAGGCGAGCACGGATAGGGTCACCGCGCTCAACATAGAGCGCGAGAAGGATGCCCACACTAACTCCGAGCTTCAGGTACGCCTCTCCAAGCAGGGCGATGAGCTGAAGGCCGCCAAGGACTCGATTGCAGATCTGGAGCTGATAGTCTCCACGCTGAAGGACTCGCTCGACGCTGTCCGGGACCGGGAAACCAAGCTGAAGGACGAGCTCCGCAAGGAGCGGGGCCTGGTGGAGAGCGCCGCCACTTCAGCTGAGAACTTCCGCCGGACCGTCGAGGTATGGACCGAAGACCTGGTGGCTTCTGCAGCTAGCATCGACAAGGAGCTGATGGCGCTGAGGGTTGAGCATCTCATATACTCTCCGGATCCAAATCTCCCCCACAGCGCCAAGCTCAGTCTCTTCTTCAGAGGGGTCGCGCCGGCTCTCGCAAATCTTCAGAAGAAGCTTCCCGCGCAACTGGCCGAGGAGTCACGCCAGCTCTGCGCGGGAACTTTGGAGCGCGTCCTGACAAAGATAGTGTACCGCAATCCTGGTATAAATCTCGTCAACGTTCTCCGCAGCTTGCCGGCCGACGCGGATATGGAGGCGCTGAAGGCGCAGGTCGCCCATATTATCGCCAAGGTGAACAAGATCTCCAGGGTTGAAGGTGACCGCGTAGATTAGGCCTCTTCTTTTTTATTTCCTTTGTTACTGCAAAGTGTGCCATGGACACAAACTTATTAGTCATTGCGACAAGTTATCCCTTGTAATACATTATCTTATTTTGATCAATTGATGCGGTGCTATCTTCCTTGCTTTGGTCCTTTACTTTGTATGTTTTTAACCCTACGCTTCTAGGGAACTTGCCGGCAAGGGGCCCTTGTCGCGAGCGCTGAGTACTGGACTCCGAGCAGCCTGCTGGCCAAGGTCTTACCGGCAAGCAACCTTGCCGCGACTAGTCGCAACACACTTAGCTTGCTGAGTGAACTCGAAAACGAAGCAAGGGCGCGACACTTGTCGCAGCTCACTTAAGTCGTTGAGCGTACTCGAAAACAAGATAAGGGTGCGGCTAGCCACGGGTAGGTTCCTCCGCGCACAGGTTTTCCATACAAAGCGTGGCCGTTCAAGGAAGATAACTAAAAATTTAAAAATTTGAACTGCTCAAATTCTGGTGACTTAGCTTTTGCTTGCTTCCCGGTAAGGCTCCTCTTTCTTGAACAGCACTTTGGTTCATCTTCCATCTCCTTCCCCCCCACGGCAAACTTGTGCGCGAGGAACATTCCTTCTGCTTAAGAGGGAAAGAAAAAGAAGAGGGAAACAAGTATATGGACTTTCGGCATGCTAATGCTTACCGGATATGTGTGTTGCACAAGATGCCAAATAATGCATGCAAATAACAAAGAAGAGCATGGAGAAGGCAAATAGCGCAAAACATAAAAGCTTTACTGATGCACGGGATCTGCGCCCGGCTTTGTACAAAGGGTTACATGCAACAGCGGCAAGGCTTGTACAAAAGGTGGTTGCCGGAGCGGATCACGGCAACCGCGCCTTATGGGTGAAACTTGCGAAGATGCTCTATGTTCCAGGAATTGCTCACCGGTAAGCCCTCTTCGGTCTCAAGGCGGACAGCGCCGGGCCTTGTGATTTGTCTCACCCGATAAGGGCCTTCCCACTTCGGGGTCAACTTGTTGGAATTCTTGGCGGACTGAACACGCCGAAGAACAAGGTCGCCTTCCTCGAGACTCCTGGCCTTAACCTTGCGGCTATGATAGCGGCGCAAGGCTTGCTGGTATCGAGCAGCTCGTACAGCAGCCTGGAGACGTTCCTCCTCGAGGAGCAATGCATCATCTTGTCGCAGTTGCTCTTGCTCGAGCTCATCATAAGCGAGCACTCGAGGAGATCCGTATACGAGTTCCGTGGGGAGAACTGCCTCTGCCCCATAGACTAGGGCAAAGGGTGTCTGTCCGGTGGCTCGACTTGGTGTCGTTCTGATTGACCAAAGAGCCGCCGGTAGCTCCTCCATCCAGTTTCTTCCGCACTAGCGCAGCCTGTCAAAGGTCCTTGTCTTGAGTCCGCGCAACACTTCAGCATTTGCCCTCTCCGCTTGACCGTTGCTCCTCGGGTGAGCAACAGAAGCGAAACAGACCTTGGCGCCAAGGTCTTGGACGTACTGCATGAAGGTGCGACTAGTAAATTGTGTACCGTTGTCGGTGATGATCCTGTTAGGGATCCCGAAACGGCAAACAATCGACCTGAAGAACCTGACCGCTGACTGTGCTGTCACCTTTCTCACTGGCTCCACTTCTGGCCGTTTTGTGAACTTGTCGATTGCAACGTACAAGTACTCAAAGCCCCCGACAGCGCGAGGGAAGGGGCCGAGGATATCGAGCCCCCAGACTGAGAAGGGCCAGGACAAAGGGATCGTCTGGAGAGCTTGAGCTGGCTGATGAATTTGTTTGGCATGGAACTGGCACACTTCACACTTGGTTACTTGTGCAGTTGCATCTTGGAGGGCTTCTTGCCAAAAGAACCCTTGCCGGAAAGCTTTCCCGGCAAGTGCCCTTGCGCCAATGTGGTGGCCGCATATGCCTCCATGTATTTCTGCCAACAGCTTCTGTCCATCTTCCCTGGAGATGCACTTCAACCTGACACCATTGAGTCTTCTTCTGTACAGCTCGTTATCCACGAACTGGTACATACTTGACTGCCTGGTTATCTTCTCTATCTCTTCTGGGTCGTCGAGAAGTTCTCCAGTTTGCAGAAAACGGACGATCTGCTGCGCCCATGCTAGAGCCTGAGGCTCAACGGCAAGGACTAAAGGCATGAGGGCCGCTACGGGAACCTCAGCTTCTACGGCAAGAACCTCTGGTTCTGCCGGAGCGGATGGTCCCCCGGCAAGCTCGCCGGGGCGAGGCTTGTCGGGAACACTTGCTTCAACTGCACAGACCCTTGGATCTGCAGGAGCAAACTGTTCCTCAGCGTTCTGATCGTTGATCTTGGGGACCTTGGCGGCGGCTTCAGGAAGATCCGCCGGCAAGTAGTCGCCGGAGACCAACTTTCTCTTCTTGGGTTGCCCAATTGATGGTGTAACGGACGGCTGATTCATCTTGAGCAAGAAGGTCCCTGGTTCCACAGGTAACTTCATCGCAGCACACTTTGAAAGGCCATCTGCAATGTCGTTCTGAGCTCTCGGGACGTGCTCCATCTGCAGACCTTCAAAGTGCCCTTCAAGCTTCCTCACTTCATCTACGTAAGCTTCCATCAAAGGGCTCTGATAACTCTTATTAACTTGTCGGACCACCAACTGAGAATCTCCCCATGACAATCAGCTTCCTGATCCCAAGTTCGGCCGCAATCCTGAGGCCGGCAAGCAAGCCTTCATACTCGGCAGTGTTGTTTGTCGCTTGCTCCCTGGGAAAGTGCATCTGGATAACATACTTGAGGTGCTCTCCGGTGGGCGCGATGAGTACCACGCCGGCACTGGCGCCTTGCAGCGAGAAGGCACCATCAAAGTACATTACCCATTCACTTGTTGCTTCTTGTACGGGTACACTTGTTTCTGGAACTTCTTCATCGGGCGTCGGGGTCCATTCAGCTATGAATTCTGCCAAAGCTCGGCTCTGTATGGTTGAAGTAGTTTCAAACTTGAGTCCAAAGCTCGACAGCTCCAGTTCCCACTCGACGATCCTGCCTGTTGCTTCCGGATTATGCAATATCCTTTTCAGCGGAAAGCGAGTGACCACTGTTATCTCATGTGCTTGGAAGTAATGGCGCAGCTTTCTCGAGGCCATGAGGAGGCCGAAAAGCAACTTCTGCACCCCAGAGTATCTTGATCTAGCCCCCTGCAAGAGGGAACTTACAAAATACACTGGGCGCTGCACCATCTTCTTCCGCATTTCTTCCTGCTCCTGCGCAGAGTTGTCCTCGTCGGGGCCAGAGCTTGTCGGAGGAGCCCCCTGCTTGTCGCTGGATTCGCTTGCCGGTGGTGCTGACTCCTCGTCGGCCTCCCTCTCCGCTACTAACGCAGCAGTAACCACTTGGTTGGTTGCCGCTAGGTATAGCAGCAACTTCTCCTGTGGCCTAGGTGCGACAAGTATTGGAGTGGAGGATAGGTACCGTTTCAAGTCTTGCAGTGCTGCCTCCGCTTCCGTAGTCCACTTCATGGGACCTGCCTTCTTCAAGATTTTTAAGAAAGGTAGGGCGCGTTCTGCTGACTTTGAAATGAATCTACCGAGGGCAGCCACACAACCTGCAAGTCTCCTGACATCCTTGACGCGCCTCGGGGCTTCTATCTGCTCGATGGCTTTAATCTTGTCGGGGTTGGCTTCAATCCCCCTCTGTGACACAAAGAACCCGAGAAGCTTGCCGGAGGGGACTCCAAAGACGCACTTCTCGGGGTTCAACTTAAGCTGGATCTTGCGCAGGTTCTCAAACGTCTCTTCCAAGTCTTGGATCAAGGTATCTTTGCTCTTGCTCTTCACCACTATGTCATCCATGTAAGCTTCTACATTCCTGTGGATCTGTGGCTCAAAAGCAGTGTGCACTACCCTTGCAAATGTTGAGCCTGCATTCTTCAATCCAAAGGGCATGCGTATGAAGCAATATGTGCCGCATGGAGTGATAAATGTAGTCTTCTCTTCATCTTCTTTGGCCATGAAAATCTGGTGGTAGCCTGAATATGCATCAAGAAAAGAGAGCAGCTCGCATCCGGCGGTGGAGTCAACAATCTGGTCAATGCGCGGCAAGGGAAATGGATCCTTGGGACATGCTTTATTCACATCGGTGAAGTCTATACACAGTCTCCACTTCCCGTTGGCCTTACGCACGACAACTGGATTCGCTAACCACGTCGGATGGATCACGCCTCTAACCAGGCCTGCTGCTTCTAGCTTCTTGATCTCTTCGGCAATGAATTCTTGGCGCTCCACGGCTTTCTTTCTGACCTTCTGCTTGACGGGCCGCGCATGAGGACAAATAGCAAGCTTGTGCTCAATTACCTTCCTGGGAACACCGGGGATGTCAGATGGTTGCCAGGCAAACACATCGACATTCGACCGCAGGAAAGCAACGAGCGCGCTTTCCTATTTGCTGTCAAGTGTGGCACTGATGGTGAAGGTACCGCCAGTGCCGTCCTCCTTGGCGGACACCTTCTTGGTTGCCGGAGGAGCGGCCATCCCCTTCTTGCACTTGCCGGTGGAGCTCGATGGAACGTCCTCGACGGCAGCGCAGCACTCCGAAGATGTCGTAGGCCTCTCCCTCCGCGAGGGCTCGCGACGAGGATCCCCACAGCACTTGAATAAAGACGCCGTTGGGAGCCTCAAGGTAGAAGCCCGACTGCTCCTTTTCGGCGGAGGGGTCGGCGGCCGGTGCAGCGCTCGACGCTCCTGCCGCCTCCGGCCGGTAGTGCGGTCGCCGTCCCCCTCCCCGGCCGCTGCGTCTGCGGTCGGGGCAGTCTCCTCCGCGGCAGGCTCGGCGGCTCCCGCCATGTCTTCAACGACAGGGGCGTTGCCGCCGTCGCCCTGCGCGCCCTCCTCCTCGACGACGATCTCCGTCTCCATCTGCTCTGGGGGAGGAGGATCTGATAGAAGAAGAAGATAAAGAAAAAAAGTTCAAGCAAATATCCAAAAAAGACAAGTCCAAGAAGACGAAGTTACAAGACTTACCTTGGCGGACTTCGTCGACGACGGGCTCCCTCGCCGGGGAGCTCTCCCTTGGCGGGGTGGCCGCCCTCGCCGGGCTGCTCGCCCTTGGCGGAGTACCCGCCCTTGGCGGAGCGCTCTCCCTCGCCGGAGAGTTCGTCCTTGGCGGGGACGGCGGGCCCTGCGGCTCTTCGGGAGTGGTCTCCGGGCGCCCCTGTGGCTGGGCTCCACCTCTGCACAAGAAAATCAAGACAAAACAGAACGACAAGATGTTAGTACAAGACAAAATCCTCAAGCGCGCCCGACGAGCGGAAAGATCAAGCCCAGACTTACGCTGGGGGCTGCGCAGGGGGCTGCTCCTCGGAGCAGCGCTCGGGTCCGGCAAGCTCGTCGCCGGCGCGTCCCCTGTCGCCGCGACGGGCGAGTCGTCCTCGACTTCGACCACGGGAACCTTGGCCTTCTTCGCCGCTCGCTGGGCCAGGGTCCTGAAATCAAAGCAAGAAGCAAGATCAGAATCAGCAAAGAAAGAATCAAGACAGAATTGAAGAAGCTACAGAATACAAGTCCTTACTCCTGTTCCTCGTCGTCGTCGTCGTCGCTCAGGGCGGAGAAGTCGAACTCCACCTGAGGCGCGTCTGCACGAGGGGCAGGAGGAGAAGGCTCCCTCGGGCGCTTGGCGGTCCCCGGGGCTGGGGGCTGCGAAGACCCGGCCCCTGTGGACGCCGAGGCCCGGGGAGCAGGCGGAGCAGCCGCTCCACTCTGAGAAGACCCTCCTCCACTTGGCGCTGACGTACGGGGCGTTTCCGCCGTAACCTGTGTGCGGGGCGCCTCCGCCGCGGTTGGTGCGCCGGGCGCTCCCGTCGCGGCTTGGCTCCCCTGGGTAGCTCGCGCCGCCCGGCGAGCTGGTTGTTGTCGGGGCGCCTGCGCCCTCGTCGCCGTCGTCGCCTTGCGGAGGCGCTTCAGTGGAGATCGCCTGGGACTTGCCCGAGGCGGGGAGGTCTCCGATGACGAGGAGGCGTCGTCGTTGAGCCCCAAGGACCCACCGGAGTCCTCGCCGGCCCCGGCGTCCTCCTCCTCCTCCTCCTCGGCCGGCTCGCTGGGCCCAGCGCCCTGCCCTGCGGCCGTGCTCCCTCCGGCGCCTCCGCTCCCTCCGGCACCTCTGCTTCCTCCGGCAACGTCGCCCCTCGCGGCGGCCTCGGTCACGATCCCGGGGATCCCAGCATACCTCAGAGAGGGGACCCCGGCGAGCTCGTCGGGCGGAAGCTTAAGCAGCCTGTGGATCTCCGCCTCCTCTACTTGGCACGACGCTTCCGCAGCCTCTGCCTCTTCAACCGTAAACCCGAACTCCCCTGCCGCTGCAGCTGCGGCGGCCTCTTCTACCCGAGAAGCTATATAAGCAATCTCCCGATCAGTGGTGTCCCGGGTGAGCCCCTTGATCTCTTCCTTGTTCTTCGGCACCTCCACCAGGTTGTCGAAGAAGCTCATGATGGCATCCGGCTTGGGCGCTATCCATGTGGGGTCGACGCCGTGCGAGTCGCATGCGGTCATCATTGCGCGCAAGGGGTCCCGGGCCGTGCTGTTGCATAGGGGCACCACTCCCCGGGGAGCTCTAAACCACTCTGGGTGGGCCGGGTCGTGCTTAAAAAGTTCCCGGACCATCCCCTTCAGCTCCAGCGACGTGAAGTTGAAGTTCAGCCCTGGGCGCAGTCTCATAATGTCCGCCGCGTTGCCGTACTCCCATGCTGGCCTCTTCCTCTCCTGTAGAGGGGCAATGCGGCGGCGGAGGAAGTCTGCTCCTACTTCTCCGATGGTCAACTTGGCTACCCGGAGACGAAGAATTCTGACAAGGGCGACGTTGAGCTTGATGTCGTCCGAGTCCAGCTCGCTCCAGTCCCTGCCGCGCACTATGGCTGTTGTGCGCGGCGCGGTGAAGGGCTGCGGCTCGTCCTCTACTATCCAGCACCAATCCGCGCGCCACTCCTCCCACTTGCCGCGGAGCTCCCCTTGCAGATAGGATTCCTTCTTGTTCAAGCGGAAGACCCAAGAGATACCCCCGGAGAGGGGAGCGCCGGCCTCTACTCTAGGCGTAAAGAAATGCCTAAAAAGCGCTACATTTGGATAGATCCCTATATAGTTTTCGCACAGATGTGCGAAAACCGCCATCGTGAGGATGGCGTTGGGGGTGAAGTCTAAAAGGTGGAGGTTGTAGGTGTTCATGATATCACAGAAAAATTCAGAGAAGGGAGGACAAAGGCCGCAGTGGAAGAAAACAGCGAAGAAGAAATACCCGCCGGGGTACATATCCTTGGCGGCGGCGGGATAAGCTCTGGTCCGAGGATGCGCCTTGGTCTCCTTGGCCCAGAACAGGTAGTACTTGTTCCAGAGCTCCCGCACGCCGAGCCTTGGCGCGAAGACGACGTTCCTCTTCCGCAGAAGAGCAAGCCTCGCCGCCTGCTCAGATTTCTCTTTCTTGGCCTTCTCCGCCTTCGCCTTCTCGGTCTCCGGGGCCATGGCGGAGGCGGCGAAGGAAAGGGGGAGCGAGGAGTCCGGCGGCGCCGCAGATGCGGAAGACGGCGGAGGAGGTGTGGAGGCGGAGCGCAAAGGGGAATTTCTGGAGATGGAAGAAGCAATGAAGACGAAGTAAGGTAACGGCCCCTGCTTCCTGTAGGATCGAAAGTAGGTCTAGAGGGGGGGGGTGATTAGACTACTTGACAATATAAAAAATCTGCCTTTAGATCATGCAAAGTTTTTGGCAGTTTCACAATTAAGATCAATTCAAGTATCACCCTACACATGCAATTCTAGAGTATATGCAGCGGAAAGTAAATTGCACATGTAAAAGAGAGGTGGAGAAGATCAAACGCAGTTTGGTGACACGAAGATTTTTGTCGTGGTTCCGATAGGTGGTGCTATCGTACATCCACGTTGATGGAGACTTCAACCTACGGAGGGTAACGGCTGCGCGAGTCCACGGAGGGCTCCACCCACGAAGGGTCCACGAAGAAGCAACCTTGTCTATTCCATCATGGCCTACGCCCACGGAGGACTAGCCTTACTCGGGGTAGATCTTCACGAAGTAGGCGATCTCCTTGCCCTTACAAACTTCTTGGTTCAACTCCACATCTCAAGGACGGAGGCTCCCAAGTGACACCTAACCAATCTAGGAGGCACCACCCCCCAAAAGGTAATAGACGGTGTTGATGATGATGAACTCCTTGCTCTTGTGCTTCAGATGATAATCTCCCCAACACTCAACTCTCCTCACTGATATGGCTGTGGTGGAAGAAAGATTTGAGTGGAAAGCAACTTGGGAAGGCTAGAGATCAAGTTTCATATGGTAGGAATGGAATGGCTTGATCTCAACACAAGGGTAGGTGGTTCACTTCTCAGAAAGTGTATGGTAGGAGTGGTAGACTTTCTGATGGCTCTCCTCACGAATGAAGAGGGGGTGGAGGGGTATATATAGCCTCCACACAAAATCCAACCGTTACACACACATTTGACCAATCTCGGTCAGACCGAAGTGAAAACTCGGTCAGACCGAAAGTTCAAATATACTGAACGTTGGGATTTTCGGTGGGACCGAAAATACCATCTCGGTGGGACCGAAAGTGTATCTGATATGAACGTTGGAGTTTTCGGTGAGACTGAGAAAGAAAACTCGGTTGGACCGATTTGAGAAAGAATAGGAACATGCCAGAATCGGTGAGACCGAAAATGAATTATCGGTGAGACCGATTTGAGCCAAGACAGAAGCTTGCCCATTTCGGTGAGACCGATAATATAAACTCGGTTATTCCGATATGATGTGAAATGGTTACAGAAACTTGGCAGTTCAGTTTCGGTACCGATCTCAAACTCGGTATGACCGATTTTTCTAGGGTTTGGAATATGGCAGAAGTGGTTCATCTCGGTGGGACTGAGTTTGCAGAATCGGTTTGTCCGAGATTACTTATGAGTGTGTTGAATAGTGAAGAGTGCTGATAGTTGAGGGAGCTAGATCACCAAGCACTTGAGCAACTAGATCATTAACACAACCTCATCCCCTTTTAATAGTATTGGCTTTTCCTATGGACTCAATGTGATCTTTGATCACTAAACCAAAAATAGAGTCTTGAGCTTTTGCCAATGCTTGTCTTAGCATTTTGAGGGGTCCACTTCTTCAGACATTTCCATACCCATATCATCGAACTTTTCTGAAATGATTCTCAAGTAAATATTAGTTCAATGATATATATGTTGTTATTAATTACCAAAACCACCCGGGGATTAGTTGCACTTTCAATCTCCCCCTTTTTGGTAATTGATGACAACATATAGATCAAAGCTTCGACAAAGGACATAATCAAAGAATAATATCGTCGCTTTGAGAAGTATGTGATAAACAAGAGCTCCCCCTAAATTTGTGCATTATTTAAAATTTGCGTTTGAATGCAAATGCACAATCGATTAGGATTATGGGTCACTCTTCCATGTCACATACATCTTGGTGGAGCGCACAAAATGATAAGAATGAGTAACATGCACTCAATCACCAAGACAAGAGTAAATAGCCATACAATAAGGAATAGCATATGATAAGCAATAAGCACACATTAAGGCATAGTATGACTAAGCACTCATTAAGGTAGCATCAAACGTGGTAGCAAGCACACTTAAAGTTTCAGGAACCAAAAGAAATCACTGTATCTCAAAGAAAACCGGCATAAGAACGAAAGACGAAAGAGCACTCTCTCTCTCGAAGCCCTATGATCTATAACAATTTCTCCCCCTTTGGCAACAAGTTACCAAAAAGTTCGAAAAGGTATAGAGCTAAACGTCACTGCGGGCTCTGCTGGCGGCTCCCGTCTGGGTAGATGTCGGTGTAGAGATAGCTGCATCGGCGAAGACTTCTGCTGATGTCTGCGGTGGAGGAGTGGATGCTGGAGCTGGAGGAACTGCTGGAGCTGTAGCTGGTGCTGAAGTGGTAGCCCTGGAGTCTGTCACTGGGATAGCTGCAGATCTGGATCCTCTGGGAACCTGAGCAGTCTGGCTATGAGAGTCCTGGACTAGATCATCCTGCATAAGCTCTGCTCTCTCCTGCCTTGTCTCCTCCATGTCTGCCTCAAGCTTGTTGACAGACACCTGAATCTCAGTCAGCTTCACATCCAGAGCGTGGATCTTGTCCTCGACAATCCTCTCTAGGCTCTCCTGAGATTGCTCAATGCTGGCCAGGCGTTGTTCAATCCTCTGGGTAGCTTCAAGAATTTGTTCTCCAAAGCTCTTTGGCTTAGCTGCTGCTGCTGCTGCCTCTTTGTCAGCTTTAGCCTTCTTCGCAGCTTCGATTTTGGCCTGTCCTTCAACTGAGGTAGGATCCTCTTCATCCATCACAACTACGTTGTCCTCATGCTCTGGCTGTAGTGGCAAGTGCTTCCTATCCAACATGAATTTGCCCGTGCCAAACTTGGCGTTGATGAGCATCTGAATCTGCGGTGCAAACCCACACGACCTCTTCTGGTCAGCTGCAGTCCTCTTAATGGTCTCTACCATCAAGTCCATCACCTTAAAAGGTGCCTTCTCATCGAGAATGTGCAGCATGTTGATAGAATAGCCTCGGATCATCCGGTGGTCTCCAGACTTAGGCATCAATGTATGCCTCAGAATAGTGTTAGTGGTGGTCAGACCTGCCTGGAGATAGTACACTGAGCCAAGCTTCCATCCTTCTAAATCAGCAGCCGGGATCTCCTTGTACATGTTCTTCATGGAATCATGACTCTTCTTAGGAATCCCATAGACATCAATGTCGTCCTCTCTCTGCACTGGAGCGTTCAGAAGTTCTGCCCATTCTTCAACAGTCGAAGAAAACCTTTGACCTTCAGTCATCCAGGTGATCTTGCCATCAGGATAGAAGTGGGCTGTGGCATAGAACTGCATGATCATCTCGTCATTCCAAGCTGTCAGCTCTTGACCCACAAAATCAGCAACTCCACATGCAGTAAAGCTCTCATGCACATGGGGAAAGAAGTCCCGATGCTCTTCACTGTCAATATACTTCCAGTCAACATACCTGGTGTCAGCAACAATGGGCTTCTTATCCATCAGCACGGTCTCATAGAAATCCTGCTGCTCTCTGGTGTGGAATCTGGGGTCCACAGCAGTCCTTCTCCTTACAGCATATGGATCAGACTGTCTCCATAGCCTGAGACCTTTGTCCTTCCTTGCTTTCATGTCCTCAGCTTGAGGATGAGCATCATTGTGGAGTGGCAACTTGGGACGGAGCTTAAGCAACACATGCTCTTCATCTGATTCAGACGGTGGCATCTCACCTTTGTTCTTCTCAGAAGCTGGAATGCTTCTGGTTGTTCTCTTGGGCTTGGCTGGAGCTGCCTTGGCTTGAGCAGGCTTCTTGGGCTTAGAGGAGGCTTGAGCCCGAATAGCATCACCCATGAACTTAGCTTTCTGAGGAGGAGGCTGGGGTGTTTCTTCTTCTTCTTCTGCAGCATCAACTTGAGGTTCAGCATATACTACCCTCTTCCTTTTGGAAGTCTTCTTCACCTTGCTTGGAGCAGGCTCTTCCAAGTTGAGCTTCTTTGCAACTGCTGACTGCTTCACTTTGCTTGTGCCATTCCTTGACTGCTGCCCTTGGTGCTCTTTGGCAACCACATTCCTCTTGGGCTTGGAGGTAACTTCCTCAGCAACAAAGTTAGAGTCCTCATCATCAGAAGTTCTCTTCTTCCAGGTTCTAGTGGCTGCAGGAGGCAAACCACTAGGGGTGCTCCTCTCACCATCATCACTGGAGCTGCTAGCAGGACTTGTATCTGCCTCTGGAATTTCAGCAAACGGTGATTCAGATCTGTTCTGGCTGTCACTGACATCTGACATGGCTGAAAAACCTGTGAAAAGATAAGGTATAGGCAGAGTAGAAGAGTTATCACAACTGCAGAGGTTTTTGCAAAAAAAAATGAGTTCAAAACTTAGTTTTGAGTTTTCACAGAATGTATTTCGGTCAAACCGATTTCAAGTTTCGGTGCAACCGAAGTGCTCAACAGAAACCTACACACCACTTTCGGTCAGACCGAAATGGGTTTCGGTTCTACCGATAACTTAGGGTTTCACTGAAACTACGCTTCGGTCATTCCGATTGGCACAACTCGGTCAAACCGAATGATGCAGTGCAATGGCCAGAGGCCAAATCGGTCATTCCGAGTTTCAAAAATCGGCTTCACCGAGATGCATTCCGTGGAAACCTAAACCTAAGAATTTTCCTCGAAACTAGAAGATCTGAACTAATGTATAGGGAATATCTCAAACGTGGATTGAATCATGGCAAGCCTATCGTGCAAGAATCGGAAGGGGAGCACGAAAAGGGATCGGGACACACCCTAACTTGGTGGTGTCCCTCTACGGCGGCAACGGTGGAGATGATTACCGTTGACGGCGGCGGAGACCTGCGGCGAGGGCGCACAGGCGACGACGGCGACGATCCGTAGACCAGGGCGACGGCAGCAGGGGTATTGGGGGCGAGCGGTTTGAAGAATTGAATCGCGCGCAGCCCTCAGGTATATATAACCCCGTGCTGTCGGTGGGACCGAGTTGAAAAACTCGGTGTCACCGAGATGTATAACTGCTGTGCAGTTACGCATATCGGTCAGACCGAGAGTTTGAACTCGGTTTCACCGAGATGAAACCTAGATCAGTCTAAGCGTTTCGGTTGGACCGAGATTGAGAAGCCGGTCAGACCGAAATGGACTTAGAAGGTTTTGGAAGTCAGCCTTAGACGAATCGGTGGTTCCGAGTGCTCCTCACTCGGACTGTCCGAAAAAAGACTTGTTCAAAGTTGTGATATGAGCATGAATAGAATTTGAGACAAGAAAGCATAGATAGCTAGGGAAAGGTGCTTAGGCATTCTTGTCCATCCATTTGGCCAGAAAGAGAAAACAAAACAATCAAAACAACAAATGGATGTCCTTGAATGGATAAAATCATGCATTCAACATGCTCACACAATAAGATAGAAACTGAAATATGTGTCAAACATGCACAACCAATCACTCTAGCTACTAGCACACAATTTGTCGATGACTAGGTCATCTATATATGAGTATATTGACTTAGGAGCCAAATGAGAACATTTGATCATAGGTCATACTCATCGTTTAAGCACAAGTGGGGTTACCACTTTTACATAAAGCATTTATGTGTTCACATCATTTGGAGATGCTTTAGCTCAATTTTTAGAGCAAAGCTCCCCCTAGATGTGAGAACCCCTTTTAAAGGGTCAAACTAACCTTGGGTTGTCGTAGAAGACTTCATGTAGATGTTGAAGATGTGGATGCTCAAAGTTGATGTAGATCATCAAGAGTTGGGAGCAATCCTTTGGATTAGGGCACTTTCAATACCTACATGGGTTAGTCCCACAAGGAACAAACAAGAATATCCATAGACATAGAGTGAAGTACACAAAAGATGATGTCCATGAAAGCAATGATTACCTTGTCCCTTGACTTACCAACAAGAGGGTTTGTGACTCCATGAACTAGTGCATGATGTGGAAGTTGATTGCACAAGTTCTTGCCAAAATGAATATGAGTGAAGTTTGTTGGCGGAGTCACCCTCAAGAACCTACTAGTTCTTCTTCTTTGGGATCCACATCATCTTGATGGGAATCCTTGGTGTTGTAGTTGAGCTTGACGAAGTAGAACTTGATGTGTCCTTGGGAACCCACTTGACCATGGCTTGAGGTGCTTCAATGAATGCATCAATCTCCTCTTGAAGCTTGTCCTTGGCCTTTGGCTTGTGGTCTTGTGGTGGAAGATCATCTTGAGCTTGTTCCACATTGGAAGAAGTAGGATCATACTTCTCCTTTTGTGAAACAAACTGTGGAGTAGGGTATTGACCTTCTTCCCACTCAACACCTTCGGCGTTGAACTTTCGCTCAAAACCAATCCCTTGATTCTTCCGGTGTCTTCCTTGTTTGCGAACAATCTCCTCAAAGTTCTTGCTTCCGGCAAGACTCTTGTAGACACCTTTCTCTATGATTTCCTTCAATAAGCTATTTTCTTGCTCAAGTGTAACTTGGCTTGAAACATTGTTAGTGGAATCAAGAGAACTACTAGAAGCAACAATATTGGATTTAACATTGTTATTGTTACTACTAGAGGAAGAATTTTTCTTATGCTTGTCATGCTTAGTCTTGATAGGTGGCAAGAAATTAGACAAGAGAAGTCGTTTGGCAAGATATGAAGAACTCTTCTTTCGAAGATCGTCATTGATCGCCTTTAGAAACTCATGTTCTTGCTCTAGAGTGAGCTTCTCGAAGCGTAGCTTCTCATGAGATCTTAGGAGCTCTCTATGATCTTCTTGAGTTGTTTCATGAGCTAACTTAAGAGTGTTTAGTTCTTTAGTTAGACGCTCAATCTCCTTCATAGCATTGTCATTCGACTCTTCTCGACTATAAAGACTACTAGCATTTTCATCATTACTAAGCTCACTAGATTTATCATGCAAGAGCTCATCTTCACCAAGCAAGTCATCCTCATCACTATCAAAGTCAATGAATTCAGGGTGTGTTACCTTGGGACCTTTAGCCATGAAGCATCTTCCAATTCCCTCATTTGGTGAATCAAATAAGTCGTAGGAGTTGGAGTTGGAGGATACTAGTGCAAGTCCGGCAACACCTTCATCTTGACTATAGTCGGAGTCGGAGTGATAGCTTCCATCGGATTGATTGTCAGAGTCGGAGCCGGAGACCCATTCACCAACATGAGCTTGATGTCTTCTTCTTGTGTAGCGCCTTGATGACTTGTCTTTCCTCTCCGAATCCTTGCTTCTCCGAGAGGGTCTTCGTTCATAACGATCATCTCTGCTCCTTCTCTCTCTCCGAGGTGACTCATCTCTTGCTCTTCTTCTTGGAGATTCTTCTCTTCTTTTGTGGGGAGCCGTACACTCATTTGAGAAGTGTCCGGGTCTTCCACAATTGTAGCAGTTTCGATCACGACTAGAAGATCTCTTTTCATCATATGATCTAGACTTTGAGCTTCTTTCTTTGCCTCTATTCTTGTAGAACTTGTTGAAGTTCTTGACCATTAGGCTTATCTCTTCATTGGAAATTAACTTGTCACTTGAGGTAGTAGGAGCATCACTTGTAGCTTTGTAAGCACCACTTGACTTGTTGTGAAGCTCTTCCTTATCCTTAAGTGTCATCTCATGAGCAATAATTCTTCCAATGACTTCAGTTGGCTTGAGAGTCTTGTAGTTTGGCATCATTTGGATCAAAGTGCACACGGTGTCATACTTTCCATCCAAAGCTCTGAGAATCTTCTTAATGATGAGTCGGTCGGTCATTTCTTTGCTTCCTAAGCCGGCAATCTCATTTGTGATGAGAGCAAGCCTAGAGTACATTTCAGCGACTCCTTCACCATCCTTCATCTTGAACTTGTCAAGTTGACCTTGAAGAATATCTAGCTTTGATTCCTTCATAGATTCAGTACCTTCGTGCATTTCAACCAAAGTATCCCAAATCTCCTTAGCATTCTCAAGACGGCTGATTTTGTTGAACTCTTCGGGACACAAAGCATTGAAGAGAATGTCACAAGCTTGAGCATTGTTTTGCAACATCCGCAACTCTTCGGGTGTAGCTTCGCGATCCGGAACTTTTCCTTCTTCAAAGAAATCACCTTGCATACCAACACAGATAATGCCCCATGCGGCTGGGTTATGACCAAGAATATGCATTTTCATTTTATGCTTCCAACTAGCAAAATTTGTACCATCAAAGTAAGGACCTCTACGATAATTACCCTCACTAGACGCCATACTCTCCTAGGTTGTGAAACCAAGCTTATGGAGTCCAATGCAATGGAAACCAAAACAATGGAGACCAAAGCTCTGATACCACTTGTAGGATCGAAAGTAGGTCTAGAGGGGGGGGGGTGATTAGACTACTTGACAATATAAAAAATCTGCCTTTAGATCATGCAAAGTTTTTGGCAGTTTCACAATTAAGATCAATTCAAGTATCACCCTACACATGCAATTCTAGAGTATATGCAGCGGAAAGTAAATTGCACATGTAAAAGAGAGGTGGAGAAGATCAAACGCAGTTTGGTGACACGAAGATTTTTGTCGTGGTTCCGATAGGTGGTGCTATCGTACATCCACGTTGATGGAGACTTCAACCTACGGAGGGTAACGGCTGCGCGAGTCCACGGAGGGCTCCACCCACGAAGGGTCCACGAAGAAGCAACCTTGTCTATTCCATCATGGCCTACGCCCACGGAGGACTAGCCTTACTCGGGGTAGATCTTCACGAAGTAGGCGATCTCCTTGCCCTTACAAACTTCTTGGTTCAACTCCACATCTCAAGGACGGAGGCTCCTAAGTGACACCTAACCAATCTAGGAGGCACCACCCCCCAAAAGGTAATAGACGGTGTGATGATGATGATGAACTCCTTGCTCTTGTGCTTCAGATGATAATCCCCCCAACACTCAACTCTCCTCACTGATATGGCTGTGGTGGAAGAAAGATTTGAGTGGAAAGCAACTTGGGAAGGCTAGAGATCAAGTTTCATATGGTAGGAATGGAATGGCTTGATCTCAACACAAGGGTAGGTGGTTCACTTCTCAGAAAGTGTATGGTAGGAGTGGTAGACTTTCTGATGGCTCTCCTCACGAATGAAGAGGGGGTGGAGGGGTATATATAGCCTCCACACAAAATCCAACCGTTACACACACATTTGACCAATCTCGGTCAGACCGAAGTGAAAACTCGGTCAGACCGAAAGTTCAAATATAGTGAACGTTGGGATTTTCGGTGGGACCGAAAATACCATCTCGGTGGGACCGAAAGTGTATCTGATATGAACGTTGGAGTTTTCGGTGAGACCGAGAAAGAAAACTCGGTTGGACCGATTTGAGAAAGAATAGGAACATGCCAGAATCGGTGAGACCGAAAATGAATTATCGGTGAGACCGATTTGAGCCAAGACAGAAGCTTGCCCATTTCGGTGAGACCGATAATATAAACTCGGTTATTCCGATATGATGTGAAATGGTTACAGAAACTTGGCAGTTCAGTTTCGGTGAGACCGATCTCAAACTCGGTATGACCGATTTTTCTAGGGTTTGGAATATGGCAGAAGTGGTTCATCTCGGTGGGACTGAGTTTGCAGAATCGGTTTGTCCGAGATTACTTATGAGTGTGTTGAATAGTGAAGAGTGCTGATAGTTGAGGGATCTAGATCACCAAGCACTTGAGCAACTAGATCATTAACACAACCTCATCCCCTTTTAATAGTATTGGCTTTTCCTATGGACTCAATGTGATCTTTGATCACTAAACCAAAAATAGAGTCTTGAGCTTTTGCCAATGCTTGTCTTAGCATTTTGAGGGGTCCACTTCTTCAGACATTTCCATACCCATATCATCGAACTTTTCTGAAATGATTCTCAAGTAAATATTAGTTCAATGATATATATGTTGTTATTAATTACCAAAACCACCCGGGGATTAGTTGCACTTTCACTTCCTCTGCTTTTAAGGGGGAAGTGGGGGACGCTCCGCATTTCCCATTAAAGAACGTGGCCACGTTCTCTCCCACGACGCCGCAATCGACGCGTGCCGTTACGGAGAGACGCGGCGGATGCGGAAGGGGATTCGGCGTGCCGTGGGCCGCGCGTGCCCGTGCACTGTTTTGGGCCTTGCCCAACAGCGCTCGGCACCATGTGTGGCCCAGGCCCGGGGGCTCCTGTCGGTGTACTAAGGTAGGGGTCCCTCAGTACCCCAACTTGTGCATGGGCAGTAGCAGCTTCCCGCGGCAGGGCTTGCCACGTGCTCGCCGGAGACCTTTCTGATCCATATAAAGCCATTCAAAAACAAAGTATACAAGACAGAAGATCAAGACCCTGGCAAGTAGAGCTTGCCGGGAAGGCCGTCCCAGGCTCAAGACTACTTCACTAACACAAGACCCTGGCAAGAGGAGCTTGCCAGGAAGACTAGAAGATTACATTACAGAAGACATGCCTCGACGCAGCATGCGCCCCGGCAGGGCCCGGGGAGCGACAAGCTTCAGAGCACGGCAAGCTTCCGGGCCCGGCAAGGTCAAGGCCCCGGCAAGGTGCTTGCCGGGGAGAGTTACGCTGTGTGCCCACGCTCCAGCTCATCGAACCACGCGTCGCACTGGGGCCATCCCAGGGACGCGTGGCGGAAGGCTGTGCAGCCTGGGGGACACGGTGGCACTCCACGGTGACGAAGCCATCGCCGTGGCAAACGGAGACGCAAGGGCGGGCGCTTTTGGGGTCGACGGTGACGGGCATTTAATGCTCTTGTCCCCCACTGTCAAAGTAGGTGATGACCACTGTTCATCCACTGTTGCTCCACTATTCCCGCACTGTTACAACTACCACCACAGTTACATTTTTACCCTTTCTCCTACGTTGACACCTGTCGGTGACCCCTTGAGCTATAAAAGGAGGCCCATGCACAACGTAGAAAGGGTTCGGAACCTAGATCACTCATTCGCTCGGTGTAGCTAGTTCTTCAAGCTCCCGAGCTCCCCAACTCAATACAATCTAAGAAGGAGTAGGGTTTTACGCGTCCATCGCGGCCCGAACCTGGGTAAACTGCCCGCGCGAGCTCTACGATCTGCTCTTTGTGCTCCCTCCGCTCCCTTACCGCACGAAAAAGGGGCTCCGGTCCCATAGGGCCTCATGGTGGACAGTTTCCCCCGACATCTTTGGCGCACGAAACTGTCCACCACGAGAACCTATGGGACCGGAGCCCCTTGTTCGTGCGGTAAGGGAGCGGAGGGAGCACAAAGAGCAGATCGTAGAGCACACGCGGGCAGTTTACCCAGGTTCGGGCCGCGATGGACGTGTAAAACCCTACTCCTGCTTAGATTGTATTGAGTTGGGGAGCTCGGGAGCTTGAAGAGCTAGCTACACCGAGCGAATGAGTGATCTAGGTTCCGAACCCTTTCTACGTTGTGCATGGGCCTCCTTTTATAGTTCAAGGGGTCACCGACAGGTGTCAACGTAGAAGAAGGGGTAAAAACGTAATTGTGGTGGTAGTTGTAACAGTGCGGGAATAGTGGAGCAACAGTGGATGAACAGTGGTCATCACCTACTTTGACAGTGGGGGACAAGAGCATTAAATGCCCGTCACCGTCGACCCCAAAAGCGCCCGCCCTTGCGTCTCCGTTTGCCACGGCGACGGCTTCGTCACCGTGGAGTGCCATCGTGTCCCCCAGGCTGCACAGCCATCCGCCACGCGTCCCTTGGATGGCCCCAGGGCGACGCGTGGTTCGACGAGCTGGAGCGTGGGCACAAAGCGTAACTCTCCCCGGCAAGCACCTTGCCGGGGCCTTGACCTTGCCGGGCTCGGAAGCTTGCCGGGCTCTGAAGCTTGTCGCTCCCCGGGCCCTGCCGGGGCGCATGCTGCGCCGAGGCACGTCTTCTGAAATGTAATCTTCTGATCTTCCTGGCAAGCTCCTCTTGCCAGCGTCTCGTGTTAGTGAGGTAACCTTAAGCCTGGGATGGCCTTCCCGACAAGCTCTACTTGTCGGGGCCTTGATCTTCTGTCTTGTATACTTTGTTTTTGAATGGCTTTCTATGGATCTGAAAGGTCTCCGACGAGCACGTGGTGAGCCCTGCCGCGGGAAGCTGCTACTACCCGTGCACAAGTTGGGGTACTGAGGTACCCCTACCTTAGTACACCGACAGGTGATCTCGACTTCTAAGTAAGGGTCCCCACAGTCATATACCAAGTACCTATCACAAACCCTTATCCTTCGCATTACATTATTTGCCTCTCGTTTTCCTCTCCCCCACTTCACCCTTGCCATTTTATTCTCCCTTCTTTTTCCGTGTGTTTACCGTTCCCTTGCCTCTTGTTTGCTTGTGTGTTGGATTGCTTGCTTGTCACTATGGCTCAAAACAATACAAAATTGTGGGACTTTTCCAATACCAACAATAATGATTTTATTAGCACTCTGATTTCTCCTATTACCGTTGCTGAATCTTGTGAGATCAATGCTGCTCTGTTGAATCTTGTCATGAAAGATCAATTTTCTGGCCTTCCTAGTGAAGATGCCGCTACCCATCTAAACAACTTTGTTGATTTGTGTGATATGCAAAAGAAGAGGGATACAGATTATGATATTGTTAAATTGAAGCTATTTCCGTTTTCACTTAGAGATCATGCTAAAACTTGGTTTTCCTCTTTGCCTAGAAAGAGTATTGATTCATGGATAAGTGCAAAGATGCCTTTATCTCTAAGTATTTTCCTCCCGCTAAGATTATCTCTCTTAGAAACGATATTATGAATTTTAAGCAACTAGATCATGAGCATGTTGCACAAGCTTGGGAGAGAATGAAATTAATGATACGTAATTGCCCTACACATGGTTTGAACTTATGGATGATTATACAAAACTTTTATGATGGCTTGAATTTTGCTTCTATAAATATTTTAGATTCGGCTGCGGGGGTCACTTTCATGGAAACCACCTTAGGAGAAGCTACCAAACTCCTAGATAATATTATGGTTAACTACACTCAATGGCACACTGAAAGATCTACTAGTAAAAAAGTGCATGCTATTGAAGAGATTAATGTTTTGAGTGGAAAGATGGATGAACTTATGAAATTATTTGCTACTAAGAGTGCTTCTTCTGATTCTAATGATATGCTTTTATCCATGTTGATCGAAAATAATAATGAATCATTGGATGTGAATTTTCTTGGTAGGAATAATTTTGGTAACAATGCTTATAGAGGAAACTTTAATCCTAGGCCTTTTCATAGTAATTACTCTAATAATTATGGTAATTCCTACAATAATTCTTATGGAAATTTTGGTAAGATGCCCTCTGAATTTGAGACTAGTGTTAAAGAGTTTATGAATTCGCAAAAGAATTTCAATGCTTTGTTTGAAGAAAAAATGCTTAAGATTGATGAGTTGGCTAGAAACGTGGATAGAATTACTCTTGATGTTGATTTTTTGAAACTTATATCTATTCCACCTAAGCATGATATCAATGAGTATCTCAAAACTATGAGAATTTCCATTGATGAATGCAAAGAAAGAACCGCTAGGATGCGTGCTAAAAAGGATTGCTTTATGAAAGCGTGTTCTTCTAATTATCATGAAAATAAAGATGAAGATCTGAAAGTTATTGATGTTTCTCCTATTAGATCCTTGTTTTCTAGTATGAATCTTGATAGAGATGGGACTGGAGATGAGTCTACTTTAGTTAAAAGGCATCCCAATGATTCGAGTGTTTAGATCTTGATGCTAAAATTGTTAAAAGTGGGATTGAAGAGATTAAAAATTTGCATAGTGATGAACCCACTATTTTGGATTTCAAGGGATTCAATTGTGATAATTGCTCTTTAATAGATTGTATTTCTTTATTGCAATCCGTACTAAATTCTCCGCATGCTTATAGTCGAAATAGGGCTTTGACCAAACACATAATTGATGCTTTGATGCAATCTTATGAAGAAAAACTTGAATTAGAAGTTTCTATCCACAGAAAGCTTTATTATGAGTGGGAACCTACTACTAAAATTAAAATTTAAAATCATGAATGGTTTGCTTTGTGTGATTTGGGTGCAAGTGTTTCTACAATCCCAAAAACTTTGTGTGATTTGTTAGGTTTCCATGAACTTGATTATTGTTCTTTAAATTTGCATCTTGCGGATTCTACCATTAAGAAACCTATGGTAATGATTAATGATGTTCTTAGTGTTGCCGATAGTAATTATGTGCCCGTAGATTTCATTGTTCTTGATATAGATTGCAATCCTTCATGTCCCATTATTCTTGGTAGACCTTTCCTTAGAACTATTGGTGCAATTATTGATATGAAGGAAGGAAATATTAGATTCCAATTTCCGTTAAGGAAAGGCATGGAACACTTTCCTAGAAAGAAAATCAAATTACCTTATGTATCTATTATGAGAGCCACTTATGGATTGCCTACCAAAGATGGCAATACCTAGATCTATTCTTGTATCGTGCCTAGCTAGGGGCATTAAACGATAGCGCTTGTTGGGAGGCAACCCAATTCTATTTTCTTTGTTTTTGCTTCCGTTTAGGAATAAATATTGCATCTAGCTTCTTTTTAGATGTGGTTTTGTGTTTTAATTAGTGTTTGTGCCAAGTAGAACCATTGGGAAGACTTGTGTGACGTTTATATGGTCATGATGTAAAAAACCGAATCTTTAGCGCTCACAAGATTGGCTGTAATGTTTTACTGGAGAGCGCTATTTAGTTGATTCTTTTTGTATATGATTAATAGACAAATTCCTCACGTTTAACAATTTATTTCAATGTTTTTGGAGTTACAGAAGTATTCGAAAGTTACAGATTACTAAAGACTGTTCTGTTTTTGACAGATTCTGTTTTTCGTGTGTTGTTTGCTTATTTTGATGAATCTATTAGTAGTATCAGGGGGTATGAATCATAGAGAAGTTGGAATATAGTAGGTTTAACACCAATATAAACAAAGAATGAGTTAATTACAGTACCTTTGAGTGGTGGTTTGTTTTCTTATACTAACGGAGCTCACGAGATTTTTGGCTAAGTTTTGTGTTGTAAAGTTTTCAAGTTTTGAGTTTGGCTTTGATGGACTATGGAACAAAGAGTGGAAAGAGCCTAAGCTTGGGGATGCCCAAGGAACCCCAAGGTAAATTTCAAGGACAACCAAAAGCCTAAGCTTGGGGATGCCCCGGGAAGGCATCCCCTCTTCCGTCTTCATCTATGAGTAACTATACTCGGGACTATATTTTTATTCACCACATGATATGTGTTTTGCTTGGAGCGTCATGTATGATTTGAGTCTTTGGTTTTTAGTTTGCCACAATCATCCTTGCTGGACACACCTTTTCAGAGAGATAAATATGGTTTAGAATTTATTAGAATACTCTATGTGCTTCACTTATATCTTTTGAGCTAGATTGTTTTGCTCTAGTGCTTCACTTATATCTTTAAGAGCACGGTGGTGGTTTTATTTTTAGATATTGTTGATCTCTCATGCTTCACTTATATATATTTGAGAGTCTTTTAGAACAGCATGGTAATGTGCTTTGGTTATAAAACTAGTCCTAATATGATAGGCATCCAAGATGAGTATAGTAAAAACTTTCATATCAAGTATATTGATGATGAGAAGTTTGATACTTGATGATTGTTTTGAGATATGAGGATGGTGATATTAGAGTCATGCTAGTGGAGTAATTTTGAATTTGAGAAATACTTGTGTTAAAGTTTGGGATTCCCGTAGCATGCACGTATGGTGAACCGCTATGTGACGAAGTTAGAGCATGAGGTATTTATTGAGTGTCATCCTTTGTGTGGAGGCCGGGATCGCGCGATGGTCAACTACTACCAACCCTTCCTCTAGGAGCATGCGTAGCATACTTTGTTTTGATGACTCGTAGATTTTCGCAAAAAGTATATGAGTTCTTTATGACTAATGTTGAGTCCATGGATTATACACACTGCACCCTTCCACCATTGCTAGCCTCTCTTGTATCGTACAACTTTCGCTGGTACCATACACCCACCATATACCTTCCTCAAAACAGCCACCATACCTACCTATCATGGCATTTCCATAGCCATTCCGAGATATATTGCCATGCAACTTTCCACCGTTCCGTTCATATGACATGCTTCATCATCATTCACATAGAGTCATATTTTTTTCTAGCTTCGAGTTGTAAGTCAATAAAGGTGTGATGATCTTAATTATTAGAGCATTGTCCCATTTGTTGAAAGGCCAAAAAAATAGATGGCTCAAAAAAATATAGAGAGTGGCTAAAAAAAGAGAAAGCCCCTCCAAAAAAAGAGAGAAAAGAGAGAAGGGACTATACTACTATCCTTTTTCACACTTGTGCTTCAAAGTAGCACCATGATCTTCATGATAGAGAGTCTCTTGTTTTGTCACTTTCATATACTAGTGGGAATTTTCATTATAGAACTTGGCTTGTATATTCCAACGATGGGCTTCCGCAAATGCCCTAGGTCATCATGAGCAAGCAAGTTGGATGCACACCCACTTAGTTTCTTTTGATGAGCTTTCATACACTTATAGCTCTAGTGCATCCGTTGCATGGCAATCCCTACTCACTCACATTGAAATCTATTGATGGGCATCTCCATAGCCCATAGATACACCTAATTGATGTGAGACTATATTCCTCCTTTTTGTCTTATCCGCAACCACCACTCTATTCCACCTATAGTGCTATATCCATGGCTCACGCTCATGTATTGCGTGAAAGTTGAAAGGTTTGAAAAAAATTTGAGTATGAAAACAATTGCTTGGTTGAAACCGGGGTTGTGCATGATATGAATATTTTGTGTGATGAAGAGGGAGCATAGCCAGACTATATGATTTTGTAGGGATAACTTTCTTTGGCCATGTTATTTTGAGAAGACATGATTGCTTTGTTAGTATGCTTGAAGTATTATTATTCCTATGCCAATATAGACTTTTGTCTTGAATCTTTCGGATCTGAACATTCATGACACAATAAAGAAATTACATTGAGAATTATGTTGGTTATCATTCCACATCAAAAATTCTGTTTTTATCATTTACCTAGTCAAGGACGAGCAGGAATTAAGCTTGGGGATGCTTGATACGTATCCAATGTATCTATAATTCTTGATTGTTCCATGCTATTATATATTCTGTTTTGGATGTTTAATGGGCCTTATTATACACTTTTATATTATTTTTGGGACTAACCTACTAACCAAGGTCCAGTGCAAATTGCTGTTTTTTTGCCTATTTCAGTGTTTCGCAGAAAAGGGATATCAAACGGAGTCTAAACAGAATGAAACCTTCGGGAGAGTTATTTTTGGAACAATATATTCACGGGAGACTTCGAGTAAAAGCCAGAGAAGAAATGTGGTGCCCACGAGGGGGCAGGGCGCGCTTAGGGGGGGGGGGGGGGCAGGCACGCCCCCCACCCTCGTGGGCCCCACGTTGCTCCACCGACGTACTTCTTCCTCCTATATATGTCCACGTACCCTGAAAACATCGAGGCAACAGAGAAAACCCTAATTACACCGCCGTAACCTTATGTTCCCGTGAGATCCCATCTTGGGGCCTGTTCCGAAGCTCCGCCGGATGGGGTGGGGGATCTACCACAGAGTTCTTCTACACGAACACCATAGCCTCACCAATGAGTTGTGAGTAGTTTACCACAGACCTTCGGGTCCATAGTTATTAGCTAGATGGCTTCTTCTCTCTTTTTGGATCTGAATACAAAGTTCTCCTCGATCTTCCAGGAGATCTATTCGATGTAATCTTTTTGCGGTGTGTTTTTCAAGATCCGATGAATTGTGGGTTTATGATCAAGATTATCTATGAACAATATTTGATTATTTTCTAAAATCTTTCATGTATGATTATAATATCCTTGAAAGTCTCTTCAAATTATTGGTTTGATTTGGCCTACTAGATCTATAGTTCTTGCAATGGGAGAAGTGCTTGGCTTTGGGTTCAATCTTGCAGTGTCCTTTCCCAGTGACAGCAGGGGCAGCAAGGCACGTATTGTATTGTTGCCATCGAGGATAAAAAGATGGGGTTTATATCATATTGCTTGAGTTTATCCCTCTACATCATGTCATCTTGCCTAAAGCATTAATTTGTTCTTATGAACTTAGTACTCTAGATGCATGCTGGATAGCGGTTGATGTGTGGAGTAATAGTAGTAGATGCAGAATCATTTCAGTCTAATTGTCACGGACGTGATGCCTATATATAATGATCATGCCTAGATATTCTCATAACTATGCGCTTTTCTATCAATTGCCCGATAGTAATTTGTTCACCCACCGTAGAATTCTGCTTTCATGAGAGAAGCCACTAGTGAAACCTATGGCCCCAGTTCTATGTTTGTCATATTACTTTCTTTCAATTTCTACTGCTGTTTCTTATTTGCTTTATTTACTTTCTGTTCTTATACCAAAAATACCAAAAATATTATACTATCCTATCTATCAGATCTCACTTTCGTAAGTGACCGTGAAGGGATTGACAACCCCTTATCGCATTGGCTGCGAAGTTCTTATTTGTTTGTGCAGGTGCGAGGGACTCGCGCGTGGTCTCCTACTGGATTGATACCTTGGTTCTCAAAAACTGAGGGAAATAGTTATGCTACTGTGCTGGATCACCCTTTCCTCTTCGAGGGAATACAATGCAAGCTCGAGAAGTAGCTTTAACGACCAAACCTCGAAGGATTTGAGTCTCTGTGCTTACCGTGCTAGTCCCTGGATCGAACTCGCTAGCACACACAGTATAGATGAATACCAGAATACAAGTGCATCATTTATTACAACGTATGATCCAGAGTATATAAAATAAAACAATCTGCATAGCTCATGGCTAGCTATTATTCAATCACACAGCGGAAAGTAGCAGAAAATAACGATGAGTCCCATCATAGCCCAACTGGCGATGCTGAGTGCAGACTCGCGACCCTAACGGTACCTTACTCCTCGTCTGAAAATCCTGCAACATGAGACGTTGCAGCCGTATAGGTCAATACATTGAATGTATTGGCAAGTTACACAGGAGAAGTAATAAAGCAGACCTACATGTATATGCATAGAACAACAAAGGAAGGCTTGGGGGTTTATTTTGCAGAAAGCTGATTTTGTCCTCATAACTACCTAATAGTCAATTTTTCATTTAGTTCCTTTAATACTACAATTAAATGCACAAGGTTGAGTTGGCAAAATCAACTCCAACCTACCCATTTATTAATTTGCCCACAAATATTATTAAGTATCACATCTGTCAAGATCATCCTACAACTGTAATGGCATAGTCGCTCAAAATTACCCATAACCGGGGGCACGGCTAATCATGATTAGTTTTATTACTCTACAGAGTTTTGCACACTTTACCCACTAGACTCAACCCGAAGATTGAGACGAAGCCTTTCAGAAGTAGTCACCTCCACCCCCGGCAGCCGGTACACCTATCCATGTCTACATCTGCTAGCATACCTGGGCGAGGATCCCACAACCTACTCAACTAAGCCAGAGCCCATATAGCTAGTGGTCGCGCATGGAAGCTACTAGTCATTAAGTCTGTCTGATCTTTTTGAGCCTGGGCGGCCGTCCACTTACATTCAGAGGGTATAAACCATGATGTTCTTAAGACCACCCATCAATACCACTTCCGCCCAGAGGTGAGTTAAGTCCTGAATTACTACTCAGTTTGTTAAATATTAATAATCCTCACATAAGCTCAATGTATTCAGGAACCAACCCCGTCTACAAGCATAGCAAAACTATACCTACCACGATTTGCAAAAGACGGGAGATAATTCAACAATATAGCTCAAATTATAACATTCCTATAATGCATAATTTCATAGTGTGGCATAACCTACAATGCATAGGAAAACAATAGGTAAAGGATGATCAACATGTAACTTGCCTTGGTTCTGGTTCAGAAAGTCACACTCCTGACAATAGCTCGCGTCGCACTCCGGACAATCTACACGTTTCACACAATATAACAGATCAATCACCGAAACTCCAAAGAAACCAAAATAAAGCCAACAGCAAGAACATCATTTTAAAATTCAACAACAGCAGCAAACAACATGTACAGATCATCTACACAGCACTACGATCACAATGCAAAAAGAATCACTCGATTCCGATAAACGGTTTAAAAGATATGGCCTCCGGAAAGTTTAATTCAAATTCAAACGAATTCAAATTTGAACAGTGCAAACATGTGTGAAATTGGTACTGTGATGAAGAGATGATTTTTGTGAGTGCATAGGAAAAAGAATCACCTAATTTGGATAAACAGAATAAAAGATATAGCTGTTTGAACTTTTGAAGAAAAACTGAAAAAGACAAAAAGAACAGAAAACGCCTGGAACTCCTGTGCGGAAACTCCTGTAGATGCCCAGTAGCGAACTGCCACGTGGCAGTTCGTGGTTGGCCCAGGTTTTTCTTTTCTTTTCTTTTTATTTTTCTCACCACGCGACAAGGGATCGGCGGCGACGGCACGGGCGTCGACGGCGGGGCTGCTCCGGCGATGCTCCGGCGAAGGAGAGGGTATGGGCGGATGCGGCAGTGACTGGCGGAGGCTGTGGTGGTGTCGGACGGCGGCGGGGTGAGCTGTAGCGGCGGCAGTGACGAGATGAAAGGCGGCGATGCTCCGGCGGCGGCGGACGAGGTTGTTTCCGATGACCTGCTGCGATTCCGGCGATAGGAGGATGTCAGGTAGGTGCGGCGTTGAGAGTGGGTTCGAACGGAGTAGTCACTGCGGCTCGAGGTGCTCTTACGGCGACGGCAGCGTCCTGTCAACGGCGGCGGACGGCGGAGCTCGCGGCCAGATCGGTTCTGCCCTAGCAGCGCGTACAGGTGGCGAGAGGGGTCAGGGAAAAGATGGTCGGGCGCGTCGGGGCCTTGGCTATGTGCTAGACAGCTCAGGAGCGCTCGGGTTGGACCGAAACGGCCTCGGCGTGCGTGCGCGGCACGTACCGCTTCGGCTCGAGGGGTGGGCTGGGCAGCGGTGCGGTGGGCTCGTGCGCTAGCTGGCTGGCTGCGCTGGCTGGTGGGCTGGGCCGCTGGCTAGCTGGCTGGCCGGCTGGCTGGGCCGCGCAGTGCCCTGCGCTGCGCGGCATTTTTTTCTTTTTTTTAAGCAACCAGCAGTAAAACGAAATAAATAAAATGCAAACACATAAGATAACTTCTAAATAAAAATACCTAGACAACGAGTAAAAATAGCCCTACAGCTATAAACTACAGGAACATCAGTTCCAATACTAATGCAATTTTGTAAAATGATTTTGATGCATTTGGCCACTCAAACAACATATAAAACCACAATTAAAATATTTTGAGGATTGCAAAAATTACCAGATCATATCAAATCAACTGGAAACATTATTCTGGACATTATGAACATTTTTAAAAACAAGGGAGAAGTCATGTTATCTCCACTCCAATTAAATTGCCTTTAGTTGCATAATGAAAAGAATATTGCAGAAAGACATATAATGCAATAAAAATATGATATGCAAGTGAATGAGCTATTAACATCCAAATTAGGAAAATTGGGATGTTACAAACCTACCCCCCTTAAGATGAATCTCGCCCTCGAGATTCGGGCTGGCTAGGAAATAGGTGTGGGTGCTCCTGCCTAAGATCTTCCTCTCGTTCCCAGGTAGCTTCTTCCTCTGTATGATGATCCCACTGAACTTTGCATAACTTAATTGTCTTGGTTCGAGTAACTCTCTCTGCTGTCTCCAGAATCTTAACAGGTTTCTCCTCATATGTCAAATCACTCTCCAACTGAATTGCATCAAGTGGCACTGTGTCCCTCAATGGAACATCCATCATCTCTGCGTGACACTTCTTCAGCTGAGATACATGAAACACATTATGAACTCCAGACAAAGATTCTGGCAACTCCAGCTGATAAGCTACCTCTCCTCTACGCTCCAAAATCCTGTAAGGCCCCACGAAACGTGGTGCTAACTTACCCTTAATGCCAAACCTCTAAATTCCATGATGTGGTGAAACTCGAAGATATGCACGGTCTCCTACCTCATATGTCACCTCTTTGCCCTTTGCATCTGCATAACTCTGCTGTCTGGATTGTGCTATCTTCAACCTGTCACGAATCAGCTTGACCTTCTCCTCAGCATCTCTAATCAAGTCTGGTCCAAAGAACTGTCGCTCTCCAACCTCATCCCACATCAACGGTGTCCTGCACTTCCTGCCATACAATACCTCAAACGGTGCCATCTTCAGACTAGCCTGATAACTGTTATTATATGAGAACTCTGCATAAGGTAAATTATCATCCCAACTGGACCCATAGTCCAAAACACAAGCTCTCAACGTATCCTCCAAAATCTGATTTACCCTCTCTGTCTGCCCATCAGTCTGTGGATGGAAAGTTGTACTGAACTCCAGCTTGGTGCCCAAGGATTCATGCAACTGACGCCAAAATTTAGATGTGAACTGAGTACCTCTATCAGACACTACCTTCCTTGGAACTCCATGCAGACAAACAATTTTAGACATATAAAATTTAGCTAGCTGAGCACTGTTATAAGTAGTCCTTACCGGAATGAAATGAGCAACCTTAGTCAAGCGATCAACAATTACCCAAATAGAATCATAACCTGACCGAGTCCTGGGTAAACCTGTAATGAAATCCATACCAATCTGATCCCATTTCCACTCAGGTATAGGCAATGGCTGTAACAAACCTGCTGGCCTCTGATGTTCTGCTTTAACTCTCTGGCACACATCACATGTAGCAATATATCCAGCAATTTCCCTCTTCAGGCTAGGCCACCAAAATCTTTCCCTCAAGTCCAAATACATCTTAGTATTACCTGGGTGAATAAAATAAGGTGAATCGTGTGCCTCCTGAAGAATTAGTTTCCTGATGTCTGCATCTTGCGGTACACAAACACGATTCTCAAACCATATGGTCCCATGTTCATCCTCATGGAAACCTTCTGCCTTACCTTTAGTCATATTCTCTTTTATTGCAGCAATCTCTTTGTCACCCTTTTGAGCTTCCCTGATCCTATCAAGCAAAGTAGGCTTTACCTCAAGTGTTGCCAAATATCCCTTAGGAACCATCTCCAACCTGAGATCCCTGAACTGATCACACAACTCTTGTGGCATATCACTAATATCAACTGCATTAACATGGCTCCTACGACTTAATGCATCAGCAACAACATTGGCCTTACCAGGATGATACTGCACATTCAAATCATAATCCTTAATAAGCTCCAACCATCTCCTCTGCCTGAGGTTCAAATCTTTCTGAGTAAAAATATACTTCAAGCTCTTATGATCAGTAAATATATCACAATGATTACCAATAAGATACTGCCTCCAAGTTTTCAATGCATGCACAACTGAGGCTAACTCCAAATCATGTGTAGGATAATTATGCTCATGATTCTTAAGCTGACGTGAAGCATATGAAACAAATTTACCTTCCTGCATCAAAACACTCCCAAGTCCCTGACGAGAAGCATCACAATAAACCTGGAAGTCCTTATGTATATCAGGCAGAATTAAGACTGGTGCTGTAACCAAACGCTGCTTCAATTCCTGAAAGCTGGCTTCACATTCATCAGTCCAAGCAAACTTCTTCTCCTTCTTCAACAATTCAGTCATGTGCTTTGCAATTTTAGAGAAGTTCTCGATAAACCTCCTGTAATAACCTGCAAGGCCCAAAAAGCTGCGAATCTCCCCAACTGTCGTGGGTGCCTCCCACTCTCTAACTGCAGCAACCTTAGATTGATCAACTGCAACTCCATTACCTGACACAACATGTCCAAGTAATGCTACCTCATCCAGCCAAAATTCACATTTGCTGAACGTGGCATCCAACTGATGTTCCCTCAGCTTCTCCATCACCAAACGCAGATGTACCTCATGCTCTTGATTATTCTTGGAGAACACCAATATATCATCAATGAAAACAACCACAAATTTATCCAAGTACTCCATAAATACCTTGTTCATCATATTCATGAAGTATGCAGGAGCGTTAGTCAATCCAAATGACATAACAGTATATTCATACAACCCATACCTCATAGTAAAAGCAGTCTTTGGAATATCTTGCTCACGAATCTTTAATTGATGATAACCAGAACGAAGATCAATCTTGGAAAACACAGTAGCTCCCTCCAACTGGTCAAACAAATCATTTATCATAGGCAAGGGATATTTATTCTTAATGGTTACCTCATTCAGAGAACGATAATCAACACACATCCTCAAGGTACCATCTTTCTTCTCCACAAATAAAACTGGAGCTCCCCAAGGTGATGAACTTGGGCGAATAAATCCCCGTTCCTGCAATTCCCTTATCTGCTTCTTCAATTCCTCCAACTCCTGAGGAGGCATTCTATACGGTCTCTTTGCAATAGGTCCGGTGCCTGGTATCAAATCAATAAGAAACTCAATATCTCTGTCTGGTGGCATACCTGGCAACTCCTCTGGAAACACATCTGGGTAGTCCCTCACAACTGGCACATCTTCCAGACTACCCCCCTTAAGAGAGTTCACTTGCACCTGATTATGCTTGTACTTACATACATATCTGATCCTCTTACCTCCTGGTGCACTGAGAGTAATAGATCGACTGGCACAATCAATAAGACCTTTATATTTAGTCAACCAGTCCATACCCAAAATAACATCAATACCCCGTGACTTCAATATAACCAAATTTGTGGGAAAAACATGCTTCCCAATGGACAAAGGCATCTGAAAACATCCCAAACTTGCTGCCATCTCAGCCCCCGGAGAACTTACTAGAATAGGTGTCTTAAGTGCTACGGTAGGCAACTTATGTTTATCCACAAATACCCGTGAGATGAATGAATGCGATGCACCAGAATCAAAAAGAACAAGTGCAGGTACCGAATTAATCAAGAACTTACCAATCACGGCATCAGGTTCATCATAAACCTCCTCCACATTAACATGGTTAACATGACCCTTTTGAAAGGGGTTTGGCTTGCTGACTCCAGAATTTCCATTACCATTCTTACTCTCTGGGCAAGCGTTGGAGTAGTGGCCCATGTGTCTACACTTATAGCACTGAACCTGGCTAATGTCCCTCTGCACAGGCACACTCTGGTGGTTCTGGGTATTACTCCCTCCATTACCATTACCACTACCATTACCTTTGACATTTCCATTGTTACTCTTGTGCCCATTGTGATTATGACGGCCATTATGGTTGTGGCCATTCCCTCCATGATGATTATGTCCATTACCTCCATGATGATGATGATGCCCATTACCTCCATTACCCTGATATGAAGTGCGTGGCTTCTGTTGTGGTCCTGAATTATACCTGTTATTGTTGTTGTACTTCCTCTTGCGATTCTCTATGGCCTGATGCTTCCCCTCTAGCATAATAGCCTTATCAATCAGCTGCTGACAATTATCAAAAGTGGCCACTGTCAACTGAAGGCTCAACTCATCATTTAGGCCCTCCAAGAATTTCTCCTGCCTAGCTGCATCAGTGTTAACATCATTAGGAGCATAGCATGCAAGATTATTAAATTCATCCACATACGCATTAACTGTGCGTCCTCCCTGACGCAAACTGCAAAACTACTTCTTTTTCAAACTCATAGCACCAGCAGACACATGTGTAGCACGAAAAGCAGTCTGAAACTGAGTCCAAGTGATACCAGCAATGGGATAAGAGACCAAGTAGTTGTCCCACCAAGCTGCGGTAGGACCCTCCAACAAATGTGCGGCAAACCTCACCCGCTCTGCATCTGTGCATCCAACTGTCTCCAGGTTCTTATTGACTCCACGGAGCCAATCATCAACCACAATAGGTTCAGGGGAACTGGAGAACCTCTGAGGATTCAACCTCAGGAACCTGGTAAGCATATCCACGGGTGGCGGGTTGTTGTTGTTGTTGTTCTGGTTGTTCTGGTTCTGCACAAGCAACTGGATCAACTGTGTCTGCCCCTGAAGCAACTGCTGCATGTATGGCGGTATGTCATTGCCATTGTTCTCTCCTCCTGCAGCATTGCGCCTATTCTCACGCCTCGGCGGCATCTGGTGGGCAAGCATAGAAGAGTTATAGATATAATAGGGCCAAAGCTATAAATATAAGTATATTCTACCCATATGCATATATGATCAAGGCAATAAAACACAACAACGAATAACACAAACGAACAAACAGACAAACAATCACAATAATATAGTAGTATATATATATATATGCATATATAGTCAAATAATTTTGACGAGATAAAACTTAACAAGCAAGCTACCAATCAAGCAAACAATCTAGTATCTTCATACCACGAAAGTGGACATAATCAGATACGCTAACATGGTAACGTTGCAAAATAAAACAAGCAATATGGTGGTCTCAGCTCTAGTTCCTACTTAACTGTTCAAGATACTTGAGGGGATGAACTAATAAACAGTAAGAAGTATAACTAGTTTATAAAATAATTTTCACTCCTATGGCTTTTCTAATCCATTTTCTAGGGTCACGTCCTACAGTCAACACACTGCTCTGATACCATCTGTAACGACCAAACCTCGAAGGATTTGAGTCTCTGTGCTTACTGTGCTAGTCCCTGGATCGAACTCGCTAGCACACACAGTATAGATGAATACCAGAATACAAGTGCATCATTTATTACAACGTATGATCCAGAGTATATAAAATAAAACAATCTGCATAGCTCATGGCTAGCTATTATTCAATCACACAGTGGAAAGTAGCAGAAAATAACGATGAGTCCCATCATAGCCCAACTGGCGATGCTGAGTGCAGACTCGCGACCCTAACGGTACCTTACTCCTCGTCTGAAAATCCTGCAACATGAGACGTTGCAGCCGTATAGGTCAATACATTGAATGTATTGGCAAGTTACACAGGAGAAGTAATAAAGCAGACCTACATGTATATGCATAGAACAACAAAGGAAGGCTTGGGGGTTTATTTTGCAGAAAGCTGATTTTGTCCTCATAACTACCTAATAGTCAATTTTTCATTTAGTTCCTTTAATACTACAATTAAATGCACAAGGTTGAGTTGGCAAAATCAACTCCAACCTACCCATTTATTAATTTGCCCACAAATATTATTAAGTATCACATCTGTCAAGATCATCCTACAACTGTAATGGCATAGTCGCTCAAAATTACCCATAACCGGGGGCACGGCTAATCATGATTAGTTTTATTACTCTGCAGAGTTTTGCACACTTTACCCACTAGACTCAACCCGAAGATTGAGACGAAGCCTTTCAGAAGTAGTCACCTCCACCCCCGGCAGCCGGTACACCTATCCATGTCTACATCTGCTAGCATACCTGGGCGAGGATCCCACAACCTACTCAACTAAGCCAGAGACAATATAGCTAGTGGTCGCGCATGGAAGCTACTAGTCATTAAGTCTGTCTGATCTTTTTGAGCCTGGGCGGCCGTCCACTTACATTCAGAGGGTATAAACCATGATGTTCTTAAGACCACCCATCAATACCACTTCCGCCCAGAGGTGAGTTAAGTCCTGAATTACTACTCAGTTTGTTAAATATTAATAATCCTCACATAAGCTCAATGTATTCAGGAACCAACCCCGTCTACAAGCATAGCAAAACTATACCTACCACGATTTGCAAAAGACGGGAGATAATTCAACAATATAGCTCAAATTATAACATTCCTATAATGCATAATTTCATAGTGTGGCATAACCTACAATGCATAGGAAAACAATAGGTAAAGGATGATCAACATGTAACTTGCCTTGGTTCTGGTTCAGAAAGTCACACTCCTGACAATAGCTCGCGTCGCACTCCGGACAATCTACACGTTTCACACAATATAACAGATCAATCACCGAAACTCCAAAGAAACCAAAATAAAGCCAACAGCAAGAACATCATTTTAAAATTCAACAACAGCAGCAAACAACATGTACAGATCATCTACACAGCACTACGATCACAATGCAAAAAGAATCACTCGATTCCGATAAACGGTTTAAAAGATATGGCCTCCAGAAAGTTTAATTCAAATTCAAACTTTTTCAAATTTGAACAGTGCAAACATGTGTGAAATTGGTACTGTGATGAAGAGATGATTTTTGTGAGTGCATAGGAAAAAGAATCACCTAATTTGGATAAACAGAATAAAAGATATAGCTGTTTGAACTTTTGAAGAAAAACTAAAAAAGACAAAAAGAACAGAAAACGCCTGGAACTCCTGTGCGGAAACTCCTGTAGATGCCCAGTAGCGAACTGCCACGTGGCAGTTCGTGGTTGGCCTAGGTTTTTCTTTTATTTTTCTTTTTATTTTTCTCACCACGTGACAAGGGATCGGCGGCGGCGGCACCGGCGTCGACGGCGGGGCTTCTCCGGCGATGCTCCGGCGAAGGAGAGGGTATGTGCGGATGCGGCAGTGACTGGCGGAGGCTGTGGTGGTGTCGGACGGCGGCGGGGTGGGCTGTAGCGGCGGCGGTGACGAGATGAACGGCGGCGATGCTCCGGCGGCGGCGGACGAGGTTGTTTCCGATGACCTGCTGCGATTCCGGCGATAGGAGGATGTCAGGTAGGTGCGGCGTTGAGAGTGGGTTCGAACGGAGTAGTCAGTGCGGCTCGAGGTGCTCTTACGGCGACGGCAGCGTCCCGTCAACGGCGGCGGACGGCGGAGCTCGCGGCCAGATCGTCTGCCCTAGCAGCGCGTACAGGTGGCGAGAGGGGTCAGGGAAAAGAGGGTCGGGCGCGTCGGGGCCTTGGCTATGTGCTAGACAGCTCAGGAGCGCTCGGGTTGGACCGAAACGGCCTCGGCGTGCGTGCGCGGCACGTACCGCTTCGGCTCGAGGGGTGGGCTGGGCCGCGGTGCGGTGGGCTCGCGCGCTAGCTGGCTGGCTGCGCTGGCTGGTGGGCTGGGCCGCTGGCTAGCTGGCTGGCTGGCTGGCTGGGCCGCGCAGTGCCCTGCACTGCGCTGCGTTTTTTTTTCTTTTTTTAAGCAACCAGCAGTAAAACCAAATAAATAAAAATACAAACACATAAAATAACTTCTAAATAAAAATACCTAGACAACCAGTAAAAATAGCCCTACAGCTATAAACTACAGGAACACCAGTTCCAATACTAATGCAATTTTGTAAAATGATTTTGATGCATTTGGCCACTCAAACAACATATAAAACCACAATTAAAATATTTTGAGGATTGCAAAAATTACCAGATCATATCAAATCAACTGGAAACATTATTCTGGACATTATGAACATTTTTAAAAACAGGGGAGAAGTCATGTTATCTCCACTCCAATTAAATTGCCTTTAGTTGCATAATGAAAAGAATATTGCAGAAAGACATATACTGCAATAAAAATATGATATGCAAGTGAATGAGCTATTAACATCCAAATTAGGAAAATTGGGATGTTACAGTAGTAGTAAGTGGCACTCACATCCTGTCAACGAAGCTCTTTTCTGGCGCCGTTGCCGGGGAGGTAAGTGCTTGAAGGTATATCTTTAGATCTTGCAATCGAATCTTTTAGTTTCTTGTTTTACCACTAGTTTAGTTTATAAAATAAAACTACAAAAAATGGAATTGAGGGTGCCTCATATGCTTCTTCTTTTTAATGTCTTTCGTGAAAATGATGGAAAGGAAAACTGTGCCCAAGTAGTAGAAGAAGAATGCATTAAAATCTTTGGCACTATATCTTTGAATGATGAGAGTGATTATGCTTATGATATGAAAAGGCCCAAGCTTGGGGATTCTATGTTTGATGAGAATGACATGTTTGAGAATTTATTTGCTACAATTAATGTTTGTCCCAAGCTTGGGGATGCTATGTTTAATGAAGATGATATTTTCAGTCTTACAAGTTTTGATGAGCAAATTTATTATCATGATAGCGGGCCTCCTATTTATGATGGTTATAATTATAAAAGTGGATTTGGAGAGGTCATGACTTTATTTAGTAATGATTCCACTATCTTGGAAGTGGTTTCAATTGATTATGATGAGAACAAAGTTGCTATCTATGATGAATATTGTGATGACTTATATGCTATAAATAATAATGATAACCATGAAACTTGTCATCTTGATTTTAATTTCCAATTGGATTATGCCTCACATGATAGTTATTTTGTTGAGTTTGCTCCCACTACTATTCATGAGAAGAAATTTGCTTATGTGGAGAGCAATAAAATTTATGTGCTTGGAGATCATGAAAATAATGCTTTATGTGATGGTTATATTGTTGAATTCATTCATGATGCTACTAAAAATTATTATGAGGGAGGAACATATGCTTGTAGGAGTTGCAATAATATCAAGTTTCCTCTCTATGTGCTTAAAATCTTGAAGTTATGCTTGCTTTGCCTTCCTATGCTAGTTAATTATCGTTCCCATAAATTGTTTGCTCACAAAATCCCTATGCATAGTAAGTGGGTTAGACTGAAATTTACTAGTTATATTCTTCATGATGCTCTCTGTATGTTTCAATTCTTATCTTTTATGCGAGCATCATTGAAATCATCATGCCTAGCTAAAATGCATTAAAGAAAAGTGCTTGTTGGGAGACAACCCAATATTTACCCCTACTATTTTTGTGTGTTCTCATGATTAAGCTACTGTAGTAATCATTTTTTTTAGATTTTGTTTCAATAAAGTGCCAGGTAGAACCTATGGGAAGGCTTGGGTGAAATTAATGTGATCTTGCTGTAAAAAACAGAAACTTTGCGCTCACGAGATTAGCTGCCATTTTTTTTACAGAAGAGTGATTTTAAGTTGATTCTTTTTGCAGAATATTAATAGACAAATTACTCACGCCCACCAATTTATTTCAGAATTTTTAGAGTTATAGAAGTATTCGAGAGTTACAGATTACTACATACTGTTCTGTTTTTGACATATTCTGTTTTCTATGCGTTGTTTGCTTATTTTGATGAATCTATGAGTAGTATTGGAGGGTATGAACCATAGAGAAGTTGGAATATAGTAGCTTTTACACCAATATGAATTTAGAATGAGTTCACGACAGTACCTAAGTGGTGGTTTTATTTTCTTCTACTAACAGAGCTTACGAGTTTTGTGTTGAATTTTGTGTTGTGAAGTTTCAATGTTTTGGGTAAAGATTCGATGGACTATGGAGTAAGGAGTGGAAAGAGCCTAATCATGGGGATGCCCAAGGCACCCCAAGGTAATATTCAAGGACAACCAATAGCCTAAGCTTGGGGATGCCCCGGAAGGCATCCCCTCTTTCGTCTTCGTCTATCGGTAACTTTACTTAAGGCTATATTTTTATTCACCACATGATATGTGTTTTGCTTGGAGCGTAAATTTATTTTATTTTGTTTTGTTTTCTGTTTGAGTGATATCCCAATATCTGAAATTCTTAAATGTTAGAGAGAATTCACATAGTTACATAATTATTTAACTACTCATTGATCTTCACTTATATGTTTCCGAGTAGTTTCTCGTTTGCTCTAGTGCTTCACTTATATCTTTTTAGAGCACGACAGTGGTTTTATTTTGAAGAAATAGATGAACTCTCATGCTTCACTTATATTATTTTGAGAGTCTTTTAGAACAGCATGGTAATTTTCTTGGGCTATAAAACTAGTCCTAATATGATGGGCATTGTCGGTGTACTAAAGTAGGGGTACCCTTAGTATCCCGAACTTGTGCACGGGCAGTCGCAGCGTCCCGTGGCAAGGTTTGCCAGGTGATCGCCAAGGTCCTCTGTGGTTCCTTTGGAGCCATTCAAGAACAAAGTATCCAAGCCAAGGAGACAAGGCCCCGGCCAGAGGAGCTTGCCGGGAAGGCCACTCAAGGCACAAGAACACTCAAGGCGCAAGACCCTGGCAAGAGGAGCTTGCCGGGAAGGCCAACCAAGGCACCTCAAGAAACTTGCCGCGACGCGCCACGCGTCTCGGCAAGGCCCGGTGAGCGAAAAGCTCCCAGAAATGACAAGATAGCGACCGCGGCAAGGCGCTTGCCGCGGCAAGCTTCCACTCAGTACCTGTGCTCCAGCACATCCACCCACGTGTTGCTCTGGGATCCTCCCGGGCATACGTGGCTGAAGGCTGTGCAGCCAGGGGTACGCGGTGGCAAGCAGCGATGACAAGGATGCCATCGTGGCGAACGGTGGCGCCCCTGACGGCCCTTTTTGCACTGTTTGGGCGACGGCGATGGGCATTTAATGCCCTTGTCCCCTGCCATCAGGGTTAGGTATGGAACACTGTACCAACTACCACCCTTTTTCCATTTTTACCCTCAACTGCGTTGCCACCTGTCGGTGACCCCTTGAGCATATAAAAGGAGGCCCAAGCGCAACGTAGAAGGGGGTTAGACATTCGAATACTCTCATGCTCGGTCTCGTTAGCCGCCGAAGAGTACTGTAGCTTCCAGCGCTCCCGAGCCAAGAACTCAATACAAACCGAAGCAGGAGTAGGGTTTTACGCGTCCGTGCGGCCCGAACCTGGGTAAACTGCTCGTGTGTCTCGCCTCGATCTGCTCTTCGTGCAATCTCCGCCCCCTGCCGTACCGAAAAGGGGCTCTGTCCCCATAGGTGTTCGTGGGTGGATCAGTTTCCCCGACATCTTTGACACGCCAGGTAGGGGGTGCGTCGAGGTTGTGTGAACCTGATCCGGCGTTCCACACGAGCTAGATCTTCACCATCTTCATCAACATGCCGCCGAAGAAGAAGGCTTCGGACGCAGCTGGTCCGTCCGCGTCGATCCCGCCGCCGCCGAAGCCAACGACCGGTGGGGTAGCCGCCGGCGGAAGGACGAACGTCGACGAGGGAACTCACGGTGCCGCCAGGTCCAAGGATAAGGCTGCGCTGCCCATCGGCGGCGTAGCCGGCTCCCACGACGACCGGGCGCACTCCAAGACCTCGGCGTCCGTGCATGCACCGCGCCCATCTCAGGAGGCGCGGGACCGGCAGCGTCATGGTACTCACGGTACCATACGCTTGCTGGGCCAAGGTCAAGCTGGTGGGTCCCGGAACGCTCAAGACCAGCATGTACGCCAACACGCTGGCACGAGCAAGGCACGGTCGCCCGGACGGGATGCTGCTCCTTCTAACGTAGTTAGAAGTCCGAGCATATCTCGCTCCTCGCACCGTTCGCCACCGCTATCCACCACTCCAGCAGAAGCTCTGGCACGAGCTCAATTACTTCTAGACTTCCCTCCAGCGGCAGACAAGGCCGACGACTGGAGGGCCACCATCCAGAGTCTCATCGCCTTCGCCAATGGCGACACTCCGCGGCAGCCAAGCACATTGCAGCCGCGGCAAGTCAGCCAGGCGCGGGCCGATCGTGACAAGACTGGTGGGGGTGCAACCACCGTGCACTCTCCGTCCCGAAGGCCAAAATCGCCGACTCGCCGGATCAACATCGACAATGACTCCACCGCGTCATCAGATCCGCGAGCTCGTCGCGACCAGCGCCAAGTTCTCCACGAACGACAACAAGAAGACGCTCGCACTCGCATCGAGCGCCGAAGAGAAGCGCGACGTCAATCAGACCAGCGCGCTGGGCCCATTGTCGACATGCATGCGCCAGGGGGATCAGGGGACTTGCCGTACGCGGTAGGTTGTCCTGCGTTCACCCGTGAGCTGCGGCAAGTCCAGTGGCCCAGCATGAAGAACTTCAAGCCAGACGTACCAGAGAAGTACGACGGCAAGACGCACCCGTCGGAGTTCCTCAGCATCTACACCATTGCGGTGCAAGCTGCCGGGGGACGGGACGACAAGATCCTTGCCAACTACTTCCCTCTGGTTCTCAAACCCAACGTCAGATCCTGGCTCATGCACTTGCCGGACAACTCCATATCTTCTTGGGCAGACTTGTGCCACCAGTTTGTAGGCGCCTTTACAGGTGGCCACAAACCCCATGGCCAAGAAAGTGACCTTCACGTGCTCGCCCAGAAGGAAGGAGAACCCCTGCGCAAGTATATCCAGAGATTCAGCCGCGTACAACATAACATCCCAGACGTCCACCCTGCCGTGGTTATCTGTGCGTTCCATCAGAACGTGCGTAACCGCAGGATGAGGGAGGAGATGGCGATGTGCAAGATCAGGGACGTCAGTGAGCTGTATGCCCTGGCCGACAAGTGTGCACATGCTGAGGAGGGGAGGAAACTCCCCGGGGAGGATACCGGAGCAGGGGGATCTGATAGTGAGGATGCTGCCCCGGCAAAGAAAAACTGGCGGCGGAACAGCAGGAAGAAGAAAAACAAAGAGGTGCTAGTCGTTGAGCAGTCCGGCAACGGAGGTGGCGCCGACAAGGCCAAAGTTGGTAGCTCCGGGAAGGATACTACCGCATGCACCAATTGCCAGGCTGTGGCGGCCGCCGACAAGCAGGACGGCACCGACAATCAGTATTGCAAGATCCACCGCACCAAGGGCCACGACCTCCAGAACTGCAAGAGGGTCGAGCAGCTCGTCGAGCAGCAGAAGGCTGAGTACGAGCTACGCGACAAGGAGAAGACCCAAGGAGGTGATGGAGGATCCGGCAAGAAGCGGCCATTCAACGGCAGGGGAGGACGCCGCGGCAAGGCCAAGCAGCGGCAAGGAGACAGACCTCCCCGCGGCCGCGACAAGGATGAAGATGACGATGACGATGAAGACATGGAGGATGCTGAGACCAGTGAGCAGGAGTTCCAGAAAGCCACAGAAGTTTTGTGCGTTGACGGCGGTGCTTCTCTGCATACTTCTCACCGCCAACTCAAACAGTGGGTGCGGGAAGTTAATGCAGCAGAACCACCGGTCGAATCGCGCAAGCTTCTGAAGTGGTCCAGCACGCCTATCATCTTTGATATTGAGGACCACCCTGATCGCACAACTGCGGTCGGTTGCTTGCCGATGTTGGTTTCACCAACTATCCGCAACCTCAAGGTCACTAAGATGTTAGTTGACGGCGGGGCCGGCTTGAACTTGATCTCCTCCACTATACTCCAGAAGCTCCAGATCCCTGACAGCGAGCTCGAAGAGACCGGTACATTCCAAGGAATCAACCCGGGAAGGAGCAAGCCGAAGGGGAAGATTACGCTGCCAGTAACCTTTGGCGGTGAGCTAAACTTCAGGACTGAGAGGGTCACCTTTGACGTTGCCGATTTTCCATTACAATGGGATACTTGGCCATCCAGCACTCGCCAAGTTCATGGCAGCCTCTCACTATGCATACAACATGCTGAAGATGCCAGGCCCGATAAGCATCATCTCTGTCCCCGGCGACAAGAAAGATGCCCTTATCTGCGCCGACAAGATCTACCAGGAAGCAGCAGCCGCAACAGATAGCAAGACACTTGCCGCTGAAGCTCCCAGGGGGAAGGACAAGACCAAGTCCGGCAAGAGCTCTGGGGCCCACTCCGGCAAGCGCACCTCTTCGGAGTGCTGCGCTGCCGTCAAGGACGCACCATCGAGCTCCACCGACAAGTGTAAGAAAACGATGACAGCTCCGCCAGAGACCAAGAAGGTGTCCACCAAGGAGGACGGCACTGGTGGTACCTTCACCATCAGTGCCATGCTTGACCCTAAATAGGAAAGCACGCTCGTTGCTTTCCTGCGGGCGAACGTCGACGTGTTTGCATGGCAACCGTCTGACATCCCCGGTGTTCCCAGGAAAGTAATTGAGCATAAGCTTGCTGTCTGTCCTCATGCGCGGCCCGTCAAGCAGAAAGTCAGAAAACAAGCGGTGGAGCGCCAAGAATTTATCACAGAAGAAATCAAGAAGTTCGAAGCAGCAGGCCTTGTCAGAGGAGTGCTCCATCCTACGTGGTTGGCCGATCCTGTAGTCGTACGCAAGGCAAACGGGAAATGGAGGCTTTGTATCGATTTCACTGATGTGAATAAAGCTTGTCCCAAAGACCCATTTCCCTTGCCGCGCATCGACCAGATTGTTGACTCCACGGCCGGATGTGACCTGCTTTCATTTCTTGACGCATACTCAGGATACCACTAGATCTTCATGGCAGAAGAGGATGAGAAGAAGACTGCATTCATCACTCCATGTGGCACATACTGTTTTATACGAATGCCTTTTGGTTTGAAGAATGCTGGTTCAACATTTGCAAGGGTGGTCCATACAGCTTTTGAGCCGCAAATTCACAGAAATGTAGAAGCATACATGGATGACATAATGGTCAAGAGCAAGGACAGGGCGACCCTGGTTCAAGATTTAGAAGAGACCTTTGCAAATCTGCGCAAGATCCAGCTCAAGCTCAACCCCGAGAAGTGTGTGTTTGGAGTCCCTTCCAGCAAGCTTCTCGGGTTCTTCGTGTCCCAGAGGGGGATTGAAGCCAATCCCGACAAGATCAAGGCCATCGAGCAGATTGAAGCACCCAAGCGCGTCAAGGATGTACGAAGACTTGCCGGTTGCGTGGCTGCTCTCAGCAGGTTTATTTCTAAGTCTGCTGAACGCGCCCTGCCGTTTTTCAAAATTTTGAAAAAGGCAGGTCTGATGAAATGGACTCCCGAATCGGAGGCTGCGCTGCAAGACTTGAAGAGGTACCTGTCCTCCACTCCAATACTTGTCGCAACTAAGCCACAAGAGAAGTTGCTGCTGTACCTAGCGGCAACCAATCAAGTGGTTAGTGCTGCGCTAGTAGCGGAGAGGGAGGAAGACGACGAGCCAGCAAACGCGGCAAGCACGTCCAGCGACAAGCAGGGGGCTTCCCCGACAAGCTCTGGTCCCGACAAAGATGGATCTGCGCAGGCGCAAGGGGAGGTACGGCCGAGAATGGTGCAGCGCCCAGTGTACTTTGTCAGCTCCCTTCTGCAGGGGGCTAGGTCAAGGTACTCTGGTGTGCAGAAATTGCTTTTTGGTCTTTTCATGGCCTCGAGAAATCTGCGCCATTACATCCAGGCACATGAAATCACAGTTGTCACTCACTTTCCACTGCAGAGGATACTACAGAATCCAGAAGCAACAGGCAGGATTGTCGAGTGGGCACTGGAACTGTCAAGCTTTGGCCTCAAGTTTGAAAGCACTTCAACTATCCAGAGCAGAGCATTGGCAGAATTCATAGCAGAGTGGACGCCAACACCAGACGAAGAGATTCCAGAAACAGGCATCCCCGTCAAGGAAGCAAGCAAAGAGTGGCTGATGTACTTTGATGGTGCCTTTTTGCTGCAAGGCGCCGGGGCTGGCGTGCTGCTTGTCGCGCCCACCGGAGAGCACCTCAAGTACGTAGTCTAGATGCACTTTCCCAAGGAGCAAGCGACAAACAATACTGTAGAGTATGAAGGTTTGCTTGCCGGTCTCAGGATCACAGCAGACCTTGGGATCAAGAAGCTGATTGTCAGGGGTGACTCGCAGCTTGTCGTCCGCCAAGTGAACAAGAATTATCAGAGTCTGTTGATGGAAGCTTACGTTGATGAAGTGAGAAAGCTAGAAGAGCACTTTGACGGCCTACAGATGGAGCATGTTCCAAGAACTCAAAACGACATCGCAGATGGCCTGTCAAAGTGCGCCGCACTTAAGTTACCTGTGGAACCAGGGATCTTTGTGCTCAAGCTGACTCAACCATCCGTAACACCATCAACTGGACAGAGCAAGAAGAGAAAGTTGATTTCTGGCGACTATTTTCCGGCGGAGCTTCCCGAAGCCGCCGCCAAAAAGGTCCCCAAGATCAACACCAAGAATGCTGAGGAGCAGTCTGCTCCGGCAAGCCCTAGGGTTTGTTCCGTTGAAGCAAACGATCCCGATGAGTTTTGCTCCGGCAAGCTTGCCGGGGAATGTCAAGCTCCGGCTGAGCCGCAGGTTCTTGCCGTAGAAGCGGACGTTCCCGCAGCAGCAGATGTGCCTTTAGCCCTTGCTGTCGAGCCACAAGCTCTAGCATGGGCGCAGCAGATTGTCCGTTTTCTTCAGACAGGAGAACTTCCCGAAGAACAAGAAGAAGCGGAAAGAGTAGCCCGACAGTCAAGTATGTACCAGTTTGTTGACAACACACTGTACAGAAGAAGACTCAACGGTGTGAAATTGAAGTGTATTCCCCGGGAAGATGGACAAAAGTTGTTGGCAGAGATACATGGAGGCATATGTGGTCACCACATTGGCGCAAGAGCACTTGCCGGCAAAGCATTCCGGCAAGGTTTCTTTTGGCCAGAAGCCCTCCAGGATGCAACTGCACAAGTAACCAAGTGTGAAGCGTGCCAGTTCCATTCCAAGCAGATACACCAGCCAGCTCAAGCTCTCCAGACGATCCATTTATCTTGGTCATTTTTGGTCTGGGGGCTCGACATCCTCGGCCCTTTTCCCCGCGCAGCCGGGGGCTTTGAGTACTTGTACGTTGCAATCGACAAGTTCAAAAAGTAGCCGGAAGTGGAACCAGTGAGGAAGGTGACAGCACAGTCAGCAGTCAAGTTCTTCAGGTCGATTGTCTGCCGCTTCGGGATCCCTAACAGGGTCATCACCGATAACGGTACGCAATTCACGAGCCGCACCTTCATGCAGTACGTCCAAGATCTTGGCGCCAAAGTCTGCTTCCCTTCTGTTGCTCACCCGAGAAGCAACGGTCAAGCGGAGAGGGAAAATGCTGAAGTGCTGCGTGGGCTCAAGACCAGAACTTTCGACAGGCTGCACAAGTGCGGAAGAAACTGGATCGAGGAGCTGCCGGCGGCTCTTTGGTCGATCAGGACGACGCCAAATCGAGCCACCGGGCAGACACCTTCGCTCTAGTCTATGGAGCAGAGGCAGTTCTCCCCACGGAACTCGTATACGGGTCACCTCGAGTGCTCGCTTATGATGAGCTTGAGCAAGAGCAGCTGCGACAAGATGACGCACTGCTCCTTAAGGAAGACCGTCTTCAGGCTGCTGTACGAGCTGCTCACTACCAGCAAGCTTTGCGCCGCTACCATAGCTGCAAAGTTAACGGCAGAAGTCTCGAGGAAGGCGACCTTGTTCTTCGACGCGTTCAGTCCGCCAAGAATTCCAACAAGTTGACACCAAAGTGGGAAGGCCCTTACCGGGTGAAACGAGTCACTAGGCCAGGCGCTGTCCGCCTTGAGACCGAAGATGGCTTTCCGGTGAGCAACTCCTGGAACATCGAGCATCTTCGTAAGTTTTACCCGTAAGGCGCAGTTGCCGTGACCCGCTCCGGCAACCACCTTTTGTACAAGTCTTGCCACTGTTGCATGTAATCCTTTGTACAAAGCCAGGGCGCAGACCCCGTGCATCAGTAAAGCTCATACGCTCCACACATCTTGTCAATTTCATGCTTTATATTTTTTGCATGTGTTATCTGACACTTTGTGCAGCACCCAACCCCGGTAAGCAATAACGAGCCTGGAGGCTCCATATCGTTGTTTTCTCTTCTTTCTTTTTTTCAAGGAAAGGAATGTCCCCTCACGCACAAGTTTGCCGGGGGGGGGAGGAGAAGATAGTGGTATGGACCAAGCGACGTTCAAGAAAGTTCCGCCTTGCCGGGGAGCAAACAACACAAAAGCTAAGTTGCCAAAGTTTGAGCACTCAGATTTTCAAATTTTTTAAGTTATCTTCCTTGAACGACCGCGCTTTGTATGGAAAACCTCTGCGCGGAGGAACCTACTCGTAGCTAGTTGCACCCTTACTTTGTTTCGAGTCCGCACAACGACTTAAGTGTGCTGCGACTAGTGTCGCGCCCTTACTTTGTTTTAGAGCACGCTCAACAACTTAAGTGTGCTGCAACTAGTTGCGACAAAGTTTCTTGTCGGTAGCAGCATCGCCAGCAGGCTGCTGACGTTCCGCACTCAGCGCTCGCGGCAAAGGTGCTCGCACCGGCAAGTTCCCTAAAAGCGTAGGGCAAAGACATACAAAGCAAGGAATCGAGTAAAGGAAATAACAGTGCAACCATTACTCAAAATAGAGTTATATTACAAGATAGCTCATCGCAGCTCTAACAGATTGTTCTCCTAACATGATGAGCAGCGACAAGGAAAGAAGAAAAACGGGCGGCCTAATCTACGCGATCGCCCTCAACCCTCTTGATGCCGCTCACCTTGTCCACAATGGGTGCGACAAGGGCCTTGAGCACGTCCAGATCAGCGTCCGACGGCAGGGACCTGAGGACGTTGGTGAGGTTGAGGCCAGGGTTGCGGAAGGCCACCTTCATCAGCACCTTTTGAAGGGCTCCCACGCAAAGCTTGCGCGACTCGTCCGCCAGTTGCTTTGGGATCCTTTCCCGAAGCTGTTGGAGGGCCGTCGCCACGCCTCTGAAGAATAGGGTGAGCTTGGCGCTGGGGTGGAGGTTCTCGTCGGAGGAGTACCCAAGATACTCCGCCCCCAGCTACGCCAGCTCCCTATCGATATCCGCAGCAGCGTTCACAAGACCCTCCTTCCAGTGCTCGACGGTCACCCTGAAGTTGTTCTGGGTGATGGCAGCACTCTCGATCAACGCCTTCTCGGCCCTGACCTCCTCCTTCAGGGCCGCCTCCCGCTCCTTGGCGCCGTCCAGTGTCTTGGTCAAAGTGGTTAGCTTCAACTCAAGATCCGCATTGGAGTTCTTGGCGGCGGCAAGCTCCTTGCCCTTCTCGGCGAGGCGGACCTGTAGCTCCGAGTGGCTGTGGGCGTCCTTCTCCCGCTCGAGTTTGAGCGCGGCGATCTCTTCGCCTCTCGCCTGGAGATCGGCCTCGAGCTGCGCCACCTTCGTCTCCAACTCTTTCTTGGCGGTCTCGGCAGCTGCGGCAGCGTCCTTTGCTTCCTGGAGTGCCCTGCCAAGTGACTGCTCGCGCGCGGCAAGCTATTCCTCGTGGCTGTCGAGGTTGACCTTCCGCTGTGCCAGCTTGCCTTCCCGCGTGGATAGCCTCTCAGCGGCAAGCCGCTACTGCTCTTCGACTTCGGCCTTCTCGAGGAAGAAGGCCGTCTGCTCTTCGGCAAGTTGCTCCCGTTCCTCTGCCAAGGACCAGAGAGCTGCCTGGTTGAGGGACCGGAGCTCCTCTGCGCGCTTCTCAATGTCGACTCCCGCCTTGGTGGCCAGTGCTTCGCAGGACTCCAGCTTGGCCTGCCGGGCGCGGTAGAGCGAGAGCAACTTCTGCAACAGCCGCTCCTCTTCAGGCTCGCCACTGCTGCTACTCGGCGCGTCGACAAGCGTCAGCCCGGCAGAGGCGAGCACTTCCCCGTCAAAGGTTTCTCCTTCGACCGGCGCCCTGGAGCTCGACGCCCAGGGGAGCTTGACGAAGACCCCGTCGCCGGCCTTCAAGTAGGCGCCTGGCTCGGGTTCCTCGGAGCCTGGGGCTGCGGCAGCGGCGGAGGGATCGGCGGTCGGTGTAGCGCCAGGCGCTCCTGCGGCCTCAGGGCCGTCAGTGCGATCGCCGGACACCTCGCCGGCTGCTGCCGCAGCAGCCTTGGTGGCCTCGTCGCCGGCGGGATCGTTAGCACCGGCCGCTCCTTCGGTGGTAGCGGCATCGCCGGTGTTGCCGCGCGTATCCTCCTCAACAGCAGCCTCCGTCTCCATAGGCTCCGCAGCAGATGGATCTGACGGTAGGAAAGGGGAGGAAAACAGTCAAGCACATATCCAAAAAAGAAGAATCAAAAGAAGAAAAGCCCAAGGGGGGTTTTTAAACAAGGAGATTACCTACGCGAGCCGGCTCCTCGACAGTGTCGCTCGCCGGGGAGCTCTCCCTTGGCGACGTAGCTGTAGTCCCCGCTGGCGGAGGGCCGCTGGTGCTGTCCCTCGCCGGAGAACTTGCCCTTGGCGGAGAATTCGCCCTTGGCGGAGAACTATCCCTTGCCGGGGAACTTTCCCTTGGCGGCGTGGTCGAAACAGGTGGCACGACGGGGGCGGTCTCCGGGCGCTCCTGGTGTGTCTGCTCTGCTCCTACACAAATCAACAAGCAAATGTCAGCAAAGATAGAGCGCCCATGCGCACCTAACAGCGGAAAGTAAACTATGCACTTACGCTGGGGGCTGCTCTGAAGATCAGTTGCCTGGTCCGGCAAGTTTGTCTTAGGCGCACCCCCTGCTGTCGCGGCGGGCTCGTTCTCGATGACAATCACCGGGACCTTGGCCCTCTTTGCCGCCCTCTGGGCCAGAGTTCTGAAAAAAGGAACAAGTTCAGAGTGAGGCAAAAGATATACAAGACCAAACAGCAAAAATCGAAGAAATACAAGAACAACAAAATCTTACTCTTCTTCTTCCTCGTCGGAGCTGAGCGCAGAGAAGTCGAAGTCTGGCTCACGCGTCCCGGCGCGAGGAGGCGGAGGAGTAGGCTCCCTTGACCGCTTGGCGGGAGCAGGGGCGATGGTCTGAGAAGACCCCGCTCCGGCTGCCGCCGAGGCGTGGGGAGCGGCAGGGGCAGAAGCAGTGGTCTGAGAAGATCCCGCTCCAGTTGCCGAAGAAGCGCGAGGTGCTCCCGCGGCAGCCTTGCTTGCCGCGGTGGCGCGTGTCGCGCGGCGCGGCGGCTGTTGACCCGTCTACCGCTCCGTCACGTCCACGGCCTTGCGGAGACGCCTTCTTGGTGGAGCTGGAGGCTCTGCTGGTGGTGGCGAGCTGCCTGAAGACGAGGAGGAAGAGGAGCCGATCTCCAGCGAGCCGCTCGTGCCTTCGGCGGGCCCGCTCGACTCGACGCCCTGCTCGGCGGGCTCGCTTGACTCGGCGTCTTGCCCGGCAGGCTTCCCCGCGTTGAGAAACGCCTCTCGCTCGGCAAGGCTTGCCGCCTCCGCTGCCTCCGCCTCCTCCACGGTGTATCCAAACTCGCCCGCGACCGCGGCTGCCGCCGCCTCCTCCAGCCTAGTGGCGATGTACGCCATCTCCTTGACGGTGGTGTCGCGGGTGAGGCCCTTCTTCTCGTCGGAGCAGATCGGCGTTTCCTCCAAGTTGTCGAAGAACTCCTACACGGCTTCATCGGCAGGCTCTTGCCAAGTTGGATCGATCCCGTGCGAGTCGCACAGCGGCATCATTGCGCGGATGCGGCTGAGCACGGAGTTATTGCACAACGGAATGACCCCCCTCGGCAACCTGAAGACTTCGGGGTGATCGGGGTCATATTTGAACAGCTCCTGGAGCATCCCGTTAAGCTCTAGGACAGTGAAGTTGTAGTTGAGGCCTGGGCGCAGCCTCATGATATCCGCCGCGTTCTCGAACTCCCAGGCAGGCCTCTTCCTCTCCTGCAAGGGGGCAATGCGGCGGCGGAGAAAGTCTGCGCCAACTGCGCCTACAGTTAGGCCGGCAAGCCTGAGGTGAAGGATCCGGGCAGTGGCAATCTTCAGTCTACTGTCTTCCGGGGCCAGGTCGCTCCAGTCGTTGCCGCGTACTACTGGGGCTTGGCGCCGGGCGGTGAATGGCTGCGGGTTCTCCTCTACAATCTAGCACCAATCTGCTCTCCATTCATCCCATTTGCCGCGGATCTCGCCCTCCAGATAAGCTTCCTTCTTGTGCATCCTCGAGATCCAGGAGACCCCGCCGGATAACGGCTCTCCTCTCTCAACTCGGGGCATGAAGTAGTGGCGGAAAAGAGCTACATTTGGGAAGACTCCGACAAAGTTTTCGCAGAGATGTGCGAAAACTGCCATGGTCAGAACGGCGTTGGGGGTGAAGTCAAGGAGGTGGAACCCGTAGGTGTTCATGATGTCGCAGAAGAATTCAGAGAAAGGCGGGCAGAGCCCGCAGTAGAAGAACAAGGCGAAGAACGCGTATCCATTCGGAAACATTTCGCAAGCAATGGCTGGGAGTACCTTGGTGCGCGGATGCGCCCGCGTCTCCCCCGACCAGAAGAGGTAATAGTTGTCCCTCAGCTTCCTCGCGGCAAGCTTGGGGGGAAGACGGCCCGCTTCTTTCGCAGCGCCGTGAGCCGCAGCGCCTCGGCTGACTTCGCGGTCTTCCCCTTGTCGCCTTTCGGAGCCATGGCGGAAGCGGTGAGGGAGGTCGACGGCACTGGTGGTGCTGGTGGCGACGGGGGGGGGGGGGGGG
>LR738715.1:871549251-871593103 GCA_902687465.1 Secale cereale | reverse complement strand
CGCTGCTCTCTTTCAAGCTTTGGGAAGAAGGGGAGCGGCGGAGGTTCTCAAGATTGAAGAAGCAACGGGCGAATGGACGAACAGCCCCTGTTTCCCTTGCTTATAAGGGGGGAGGGGGCGGACGTTCCGCATTTCCGATTAAAGAAACCGCCCATGATCTCTCCCACGACGCCGCAATCGACGCGTGCCGTTAGGGGAGGGCGCGGCGGATACGGAGTAAGATACGGCGAGAACCAGGCCACGCGTGCCCGTGCACTGTTTCGGGCCTGGCCCAACAGCGCTCGGCACCGTGTATGGCCCAGGCCCGGGGGCTCCTGTCGGTGTACTAAAGTAGGGGTACCCTTAGTATCCCGAACTTGTGCACGGGCAGTCGTAGCGTCCCGCGGCAAGGTTTGCCAGGTGATCGCCAATGTCCTCCGTGGTTCCTTTGGAGCCATTCAAGAACAAAGTATTCAAGCCAAGGAGACAAGGCCCCGGCAAGAGGAGCTTGCCGGGAAGGCCACTCAAGGCACAAGACCACTCAAGGCGCAAGACCCTGGCTAGAGGAGCTTGCCGGGAAGGCCAACCAAGGCACCTCAAGAAACTTGCCGCGACGCGCCACGCGCCTCGGCAAGGCCCGGTGAGCGACAAGCTGCCGGAAATGACAAGATAGCGACCGCGGCAAGGCGCTTGCCGCGGCAAGCTTCCACTCAGTACCTGCGCTCCAGCACATCCACCCACGTGTCGCTCTGGGATCCTCCCGGGCATACGTGGCGGAAGGCTGTGCAGCCAGGGGTATGCGGTGGCAAGCAGCGATGACAAGGATGCCATCGTGGCGAACGGTGGCGCCCCTGACGGCCCTTTTTGCACTGTTTGGGCGACGGCGATGGGCATTTAATGCCCTTGTCCCCTGCCGTCAGGGTTAGGTATGGAACACTGTACCAACTACCGCCCTTTTTCCATTTTTACCGTCAACTGCGTTGCCACCTGTCGGTGACCCCTTGAGCATATAAAAGGAGGCCCAAGCGCAACATAGAAGGGGTTTAGACATTCGAATACTCTCATGCTCGGTCTCGTTAGCCGCCGAAGAGTACTGTAGCTTCCAGCGCTCCCGAGCCAAGAACTCAATACAAACCGAAGCAGGAGTAGGGTTTTACGCGTCTGTGCGGTCCGAACCTGGGTAAACTGCTCGTGTGTCTCGCCTCGATCTGCTCTTCGTGCAATCTCCGCCCCCTGCCGTACCGAAAAGGGGCTCTGTCCCCATAGGTGTTCGTGGGTGGATCAGTTTCCCCGACAGGCATCCAAGATGGGTATAATAAAAACTTTTATATAAAGTGCATTGAATACCATGAGAAGTTTGATGCTAGATGATTGTTTTGAGATATGAGGATGGTGATATTAGAGTCATGCTAGTAGAGCAATTGTGAATTTGAGAAATACTTGTATTGAGGTTTGCAAGTCTCGTAGCATGCACGTATGGTAACCGCTGTGTAACAAATTTGAAGCATGAGGTATGTCTTTAATTGTCTTCCTTTGTGTGGAGGTCGGGATCGCGCGATGGTTAACTCCTACCAACCCTTCCGTTAGGAGCCTATGTGTACTGCCTGGTTTTGATGACTTGTAGATATTTGCAATAAGTATGTGAGTTCTTTATGACTAATGTTGAGTCCATGGATTATACGCACTCTCACCCTTCCACCATTGCTAGCCTCTCTAGTACCGCGCAAATTTCGCCGGTACCATAAACCCACCATTTACCTTCCTCAAAACAGCCACCATACCTACCTATTATGGAATTTCCATAGCCATTCCGAGATATATTGCCACGCAACTTTCCACCGTTCCATTTATTATGACACGCTCCATCATTGTCATGTTGCCTTGCATGATCATGTAGTTGACATTGTATTTGTGGCAAAACCACCATTCGTAATTTTTTCATACATGTCACTCTTGATTCATTGCACATCCCCGTACACCGCTGGAAGCATTCATGTAGAGTCATATTTTGTTCTAAGTATCAAGTTGTAAACCTTGAGTTGTAAAAGAAATAGAAGTGTGATGATCATCATCATTAGAGCATTGTCCCGTGTGAGGAAAAAAAGGCCAAAGAAGCCAATGAAAAAAAAGAAAGGCCAAAAGAAGCCAATGAAAAAAAGAGAGATAAAAAGAGAGAAGGCACAATGCTACTATCCTTTTTCCACACTTGTGCTTCAAAGTAGCACCATTATCTTCATGATAGAGTGTCTCTTGTTTTGTCCCTTTCATATACTAGTGGGAATTTTCGTTATAGAACTTAGCTTGTATATTCCTACAATGGGCTTCCTAAAAATGCCCTAGGTCTTCGTGAGCAAGCAAGTTGGATGCACACCCACTTACTTTCTTTTGTTAAGCTTTCATACATTAATAGCTCTAGTGCATCCGTTGCATGGCAATCCCTACTCACTCACATTGATATCTATTGATGGGTATCTCCATAGCCCATTAATACGCCTAGTTGATGTGAGACCATCTTCCTCCATTTTGTCTTCTCCACAACCACCACTCTAATCCACCTATAGGGCTATGTCCATGGCTCACGCTCATGTATTGCGTGAAAGTTGAAAAAGTTTGAGCATACTAAAGTATGAAACAATTGCTTGGCTGAAACCGGGGTTGTGCATGATTTGAATATTTTGTTTGACGAAGATGTAGCATAGCCAAACTGTATGATTTTGTAGCGATGAACTTTCTTTGGCTGTATTATTTTGAGAAGACATGATTACTTTGTCAGTATGCTTGAAGTATTATTACTTTTATGTCAATATTAAAATTTTATCTTGAATCTTTCGGATCTGAACATTCATACCATAATAAAGAAAATTACATTGATAATTATGTTAGGTAGCATTCCACATCAAAAATTCTGTTTATATCATTTACCTACTCGAGAACGAGTAGGAATTAAGCTTGGGGATGCTTGATACGTCTCCAAAGTATCTATAATTTTTGATTGTTCCATGCTATTATATTATCCATCTTGGATGTTTTATGTGCATTTATATGCTATTTTATATGATTTTTGGGACTAACCTATTAACCTATAGCCCAATGGTAGTTTCTGTTTTTCCTTGTTTTTGAGTTTTACAGAAAAGGAATAGCAAACGGAGTCCAATTGACGTGCCAATTTGTCGGGGGAAACTGTCCGCCACGAACACCTATGGGACCGGAGCCCCTTGTCTGTGCGGTACGAGGGCGGAGGGAGCACAAAGAGCAGATCGAGGCAGACGCGCGGGCAGTTTTTACCCAGGTTCGGGCCGCACGGATGCGTAAAACCCTACTCCTGCTTGGTTGTGTATTGAGTTGGGCGCTCGGGAGCTTGAAGAAGCAGCTACACCGTGCGTGAGAGTAATCTAGGTTTCGAACCCCCTCCACGTTGTGCATGGGCCTCCTTTTATAGTGCAAGGGGTCACCGACAGGTGTCAACGTAGGAGAAAGGGGTAAAAATGGAAAAGAGGTGGTAGTTGTAACAGTGCGGGAATAGTGGAGCTACAGTACAGAACAGTGGTCTATACCTACTTTAACAGTGGGGGACAAGGGCATTTAATGCCTGTCACCGTCGACCCCAAAAGCTCCCGCCTTCGCGTCTCCGTCCGCCACGGCGACGGATTTATCACCGTGGTGTGCCACCGTGTACCCCAGGCTGCACAGCCATCCGCCACGCGTCCCTGGTTAGACCCCAGGGCGACGCGTGGGCCGATGAGCTGGAGCGCGGGCACACAGCGTGGTCTTCCCGGCAAGCACCTTGCCGGGGCCTTGATCTTGCCGGGCCCGGGAACTTGCCGCTCCCCGGGCCCCTTGCCGGGGCGCGCGTAGCGCCGAGGTAATACCTTCTAATCTTCCTGGCAAGCTCCTCTTGCCAGGGCCTTGTGTTAGTGGAACAGTCTTGAGCCTGGTACGGCCTTCCCGGCAAGCTCCTCTTGCCGGGGTCTCGATCTTCTGTCTTGTATACTTTGTTTTTGAATGGTTTAATAAGAGGCAGGAAGGTCTCCGGCGAGCACGCAGTAAACCTTGCCGCGGGAGGCTGCAACTGCCCGTGCACAAGTTGGGGTACTGAGGTACCCCTACCTTAGTACACCGACAGGAGCCCCCGGGCCTGGGCCACACACGGTGCCGAGCGCTGTTGGGCCAGGCCCAAAACAGTGTACGGGCACCCGCGGCCCGCGGCGCGCCGAATCCACTTCCATATCCGCCGCACCCCACGGTAACGGCACGCGTCGATTGCGGCGCCGTGGGATGGGACGTGCCCACGATCTCTTAATGGAAAGGGGGAAACGCCCCCCACTCCCCCATAAAAGCAGAGGCAGCGGGCGCGGTTCCCCTCCCTGTGCTCTCATTACGTCGTCTTCCTCCTGCAAAAGATTCCTCCTTGCGCTCCGCCTCTACAGCTCCGCCGCCGCCTAGCTCTCCGTCCCCTTCCTTCCGCCGCATCCGCCATGGCCCCAAAGAGCGACAAGGGGAAAGCGGAGAAGTCCAAGAAGGAGAAATCCGAGCAAGCAGCCAAGCTCATCGCTTACCGGAAGCGGAACGTCGTCTTCTCGCCGAAGCTCGGTGTGGAAGAACTCTGGAACAAGTACTACTTGTTCTGGTCCAAGCGCACCGATGCGCATCCCCGCACCCGAGCATACCCGGCCGCCGCCAAGGACCACTATCCCGGCGGGTATTACTTCTTTGCTCCCTTTTTCCACTGTGGTCTCTGTCCTCCATTTTCGAACTTCTTCTGTGATATCATGAATACGTATGGCTTCCATCTGCTTGATTTCACCCCCAACGCCATCCTCACCATGGCCGTTTTCGCACATATGTGCGAAAACTTCATAGGAGTCCACCCCAACGTAGCCCTCTTTAGACACTTTTTCACCCCTAGAGCCGAGGCAGATGCCCCCCTCTCCGGATGTATTTCTTGGGTCTTCCGTCTCAACAAGAAGGGGTCGTACTTGCCGGTGGAGCTCCGCGGCAAGTGGGAAGAATGGCGAGCGGAGTGGTGCTGGATTGTAGAGGACCAGCCGCAAGCCTTTACTGCGCCGCGCACAACGCCTATCGCGCGCGGCAGAGATTGGAGCGAACTAGACTCCGACGACGCCAAGCTTGACATCGCTCTTGTCCGGATCCTCCGTCTTCGGCTGGCCCGGCTGTCAGTTGCCGAGGTGGGCGCAGATTTCCTCCGCCGGCGCATCGCCCCTCTCCAGGACCGGAAGAGGCCGGCCTGGTTGTACGGCGGCCCGGCAGACATCATGCGGCTGCGCCCTGGACTTAATTTTAACTTCACCACTCTGGAGCTGCGCGGGATGGTACGAGAGCTCTTCAAGTACGACCCGGCGCACCCCGAGTGGTTCCGGACTCCCCGGGAAGTGGTGCCGCTCTGCAACAACGCCGCGAGGGACCGAATCCTGGCCATGATGCCGATGTGCGACTCGCATGGCCTGGACCGTTCGTGGATCCCCCCGAAGCCAATCGACGTCCTCACTTTCTACGACAACCTCGTCGAGGTGGCGAGCAACAAGGAGGACCTCAAGCTGCATACACGGGACACCACCGAGCAGGAAATCGCCTACATAGCTTCTCGGGCTGAGGAGGCCGCCGCAGCCGCGGCGGCAGGAGTCTTCGGATTCTCGCCGGAGGAGGCGGAGGCCGAGGAGGCGTCCACCCAGGCGGAAGAGGCGGAGATCCGTCGGTTGCTGAACCTCCCACCCGACGCGCTCGCCGGGGTCCCCTCGTTGAGGCACTCCGGGATCCATGGGATCGCGACGGAGGCCGCGGCAAAGGAGGGAACCGCCGGAGGAAGCAGAGGCGCCGCGAGGGGCGGAGGCGCCAAGGGGAAGAGGGCCGCATCGCTGGATGCTGGGCCCAGCGAGCCGGCCGAGGCAGAGGAGGAGGAGGAGGAGGAGGCCGAAGACTCCGGCGGATCGACAGAGTTGTACGCCGACGACCTCTCCTCGTCGGAGAGCTCCCCGCCCCCGGCAAGCCCGAAGGAGTCCCCGGCAAAGCGTCTCCGCAAGGCGGCGACGGGGGAAAGGGCACGGGCGCCCCGGCAACAGCCTCCTCAGCGGGCGGCCCCCCGGGGGAGTCAAGCCGCGCCAAGGCCGTCCGGCGCACCAGCCGCAGCAGAGGCGGGCCGGGCGCGGACCACGACGGAGGCGCCCCGCAGGCCGGCAGCGAGCCGGCAGGGGTCTTCTCGGAGCGGAGCAACGGCTCCGCCCGCCCCCCGGGCGCCGGCAGCCACAGGGGCTGGGTCTTCGCAGCCCCCAGCCCCGGCGAGCACCAAGCGCGCGAGGGAGTCTTCGCCTCCCGCTCCTCGCGTCGACGCGCCCACGGTGGAGTACGACTTCTCCGCCCTGAGCGAGGACGACGAGGAGGACCAGGAGTAAGGATCCGAGATTCTTCATCTTCTTAATTTTTGTCTTGAGCTTCTGTCGATGTTAACTCTGTCTTTTGTTCTGGTTTCAGGACCCTGGCCCATCGCGCCGCGAAGAAGGCCAAGGCGCCCGAGGCTGAGGTCGCGGAGGACTCGGCGGCGGCGGCAACAGAGGGCGCGCCGAAGCCGAGCCTGCCGGACTCTGGCACTGCTCCGATGAGCAGCCCCCAGCGCAGCCCGCAGCGCAGCCCCCAGCGTAAGTCTGGGGTTCTTTCTTTTTGCGTGTCGGGGTGCGTCTGAAGCTTTTGACTTTATCTTCATATTTTGATATCTCTTGTCTTGTTCCGTGCAGAGGAGGAGCCGCAGCGGGAAGAGCGCCCGGAGACCACCGCCGAGGAGCCGCAGGCACCGCCATCCCCGCCAAGGCAGGACTCTCCGGCAAGGGAGAGTGCTCCGTCAAGGGCGGGTACTCCGCCAAGGCAGAGTACCCCGCCAAGGACGAGCAGCCCGGCGAGGGCGGCCACCCCGCCGAGGCCGAATTCCCCGGCGAGGGCGACTACCCCGACGAGGCCGAGCTCCCCGGCGAGGGAGCCCGCCGCTGAGGACGTCCGCCAAGGTAACCTTTGTAACTTGTCTTCTTGGCTTGTATCTTTTTTGGATATTTGCTTGAGTCTTGAATTTCTTTGTCTTCTTCTTCTTTCTAGATCTTCCTCCTCCTGCGCCTATGGAGACGGAGGTAATCATCCTCGAGGAGGAGGACGCGCAGGGCGGTGGCGGCGACGCTCCAGTCGTCGAGGAGGTGGGCGAGGCCGCCGAGCCGGCCGCGCAAGAGACTGCTCCGGCTGCGGACGCAGCGGCCGGGGAGGGGGACGGTGGCCGCACCGCCGACCCGGAGGTGGCGGGAGCATCGGATGCTGCGCCGGCCACCGGTCCCTCCGCCGGCGAGGAGCAAAGGTTTTATCTCGAGGCCCCCAATGGCGTCTTCATCCAGATGCCGTGGGGGTCTTCGTCGCGAGCTCCTGCGGAGGGCGAGGCGTTCGACGGAGAAATCCTCGCCTCCGCAGGCCTGAAGATAGTCCAGGCGCCCGGTGGAGGTGAGGGGCCCGAGGAGGAGCGATTGCTTCATCAACTCCTGGCCCTTTACCGGGCCAGGCAAGCAAAGCTCGCTTCCCGGGAGGCTCTTGCCGCCAAGGCTGCGGCAGAGATGGAGAAGCGCGCGGCGGAGCTCAGCGCCGCCAACCAGGCTGCCCTCCGCCAAGTGGCAGAGGAGCGAGAGCGTCTCGCCGGCGAGTATCAAGAGTGGGTGCTTGAGAGGGCCGAAGCCGACGAACAGCAGCGCCTCGCCGGGGTGGAGATGTCCCGGCGAGAGGGAGAGCTCGCGCAGCGGAAGGTGGATCTGGATTCTCATGAAGAAGACCTTGCCGCTCGCGAGGCTGCCCTTGGCGGGGAGCTGAAAGAGGCGAAGGCCGCCGCGGCTGCCGCGGAGGACGCCAAGAAAGAGCTCGCCGCCAAGGTTGAACAACTGGAGAAGGCGATGAAGGTGAGCGCCGAGAAGGTTGCCGCGCTCATCCTGGAGCGCGAGAAGGATGCTCACACCAACTCAGAGCTCCAGGTGAGCTTGTCCCAGAGGGGTGACGAGCTGAAGGCCGCCAAGGATTCCATTGAAGACTTGGAGCTGAAGGTCACCACCCTGAAGGAATCGCTTGATGCTGCCCGGGCCCAGGAGACCAAGCTGAAGGATGAGCTCCGCAAGGAGCGAACCTTGATGGAGAGCGTCAACAAGGCCTCCGAGCTCTTCCGGCAGACTATCGAGGTGTGGACCGAAGAGCTGGTTTCTTCTGCGTCCAACATTGACCAGGAGTTGCTTGCTTTGAAGGTCGAACATCTTATCTACTCGCCGGATCCAGACCTCCCGCACAGCGCCAAGCTCAGCCTCTTCTTCAGAGGCGTCGCTCCGGCCCTTGCAGGTCTCCGGAACCGCATCCCCGCGCAGCTGGCCGAGGAGTCGCGCCGTCTCTGCGCGGGAACTCTGGAGCGGGTCTTGACGAAGATCGTGTACCGCAACCCGGGGATCAACCTCAGGAACGTTCTTTGCAGCTTGCCGGCAGATGCAGACACGGAGGCCCTGAAGGAGCAGGTCGGCCACATCATCGCCAAGGTGGCAAAGCTTGGCAGGAAGGAGGGCGACCGCGTAGACTAGGGCCCCATTTATCTTTATCTTTTTGTTGCTGCACGTTATGTTACGAACTCATTAGTCCATTGCGACAAGTTATCCTTGTAAGATATTTGCTTTATTTCAATCAATCAGTGCAATGTTATCTTCCTTGTTCCAATCTTTGACTTTGTATGTTCTTCACCCTACGCTCCCGGGGAGCTTGCCGGAAAGGGGCCCTTGCCGCGAGCGCTGAGTGCCGGACTCTGAGCGGCCTGCTGGCCAAGGTCCTCGCCGGCAAGCAACCTTGCCGCAGCAGGTCGCAACGCGCTTAGCTTGCTGAGTGTACTCGGAAACGAGGCAAGGGCGCGACACTTGTCGCAGCTCACTTGAATCGTTGAGTGGACTCGAAAACAAGATAAGGGTGCGGCAAGCTACGGGTAGGTTCCTCCGCGCACAGGTTTTCCATACAAAGTGCGATCGTTCAAGGAAGACAACCAAAAATTTAAAATTTGAACTGGTCAAATTCTAACAACTTATCTTTCATATGCTGCTTGCTCATGTTGTTTGCTTTCCGGTAAGGCTCTTCTTACTTGAACAGCACTTAGTTCCTCCTCCATCTCCTTCCCCCCCGGCAAACTTGTGCGCGAGGAACGTTCCTTCTGTTTAAGAGAAAAGGAAAGGGAGAGGGAAAAAGCATATTGCCTTTCGGCGTAATAGTGCTTACCGAATGTCTAAGTGTTGCATCAAATGCCAAATAAAACATGCAAATAGCAAAGAGAAGCATGCAAAAGGCAATTGATGCGAAAACACGAAATCTTTACTGATGCACGGGGTCTGCGCCCGGCTTTGTACAAAGGGTTACATGCAACAGCGGCAAGGCTTGTACAAAAGATGGTTGCCGGAGCGGATCACAGCAACCGCGCCTTAGGGGTGAAACTTGCGAAGATGCTCTATGTTCCAGGAGTTGCTCACCGGTAAGCCTTCTTCGGTCTCGAGGCGGACAGCGCCGGGCCTCGTAACTTGTCTCACCCGATAAGGGCCTTCCCACTTCGGCGTCAACTTGTTGGAATTCTTGGCGGACTGAACACGCCGAAGAACAAGGTCGCCTTCCTCGAGACTCCTGGCCTTGACTTTGCGGCTATGGTAGCGGCGCAAAGCTTGCTGGTATCGAGCAGCTCGTACAGCAGCCTGGAGACGTCCCTCCTCAAGGAGCAATGCGTCATCTTGTCGCAGTTGCTCTTGCTCGAGCTCATCATAAGCGAGCACTCGAGGAGATCCGTATACGAGTTCCGTGGGGAGAACTGCTTCTGCTCCATAGACTAGAGCAAAAGGTGTCTGTCCGGTGGCTCGATTTGGTGTCGTTCTGATTGACCAAAGAGCCGCCGGGAGCTCCTCTATCCAATTCCTTCCGCACTTGCGCAGCCTGTCAAAGGTCCTTGTCTTGAGTCCGCGCAGCACTTCAGCATTTGCCCTCTCCGCTTGGCCGTTGCTCCTCGGGTGAGCAACGGAAGCGAAACAGACCTTGGCGCCAAGGTCTTGGACGTACTGCATGAAGGTGCGACTAGTGAATTGCGTACCGTTGTCGGTGATGATCCTGTTAGGGATCCCGAAACGGCAAACAATCGACCTGAAGAACCTGACTGCCGACTGTGCTGTCACCTTTCTCACTGGCTCCACTTCTGGCCACTTTGTGAACTTGTCGATTGCAACGTACAAGTACTCAAAGCCCCCGACAGCGCGAGGGAAAGGGCCGAGGATATCGAGCCCCCAGACCGAGAAGGGCCAGGACAAAGGGATTGTTTGGAGAGCTTGAGCTGGCTGATGAATTTGCTTTGCATGGAACTGGCACGCTTCACACTTGGTTACTAGTGCAGTTGCATCTTGGAGGGCTTCTTGCCAAAAGAACCCTTGCCGGAAAGCTTTCCCGGCAAGTGCCCTTGCGCCAATGTGGTGGCCGCATATGCCTCCGTGTATCTCTGCCAACAGCTTCTGTCCATCTTCCCTGGAGATGCACTTCAACCTGACACCATTGAGTCTTCTTCTGTACAGCTCGTTATCCACAAACTGATACATACTTGACTGCCTGGTTATCTTCTCTATCTCTTGTGGGTCGTCGGGAAGTTCTCCAGTTTGTAGAAAACGGACGATCTGCTGCGCCCACGCCGGAGCTCGAGGCTCGACGGCAAGGACTAAAGGCTCGAGGGCCGCTGCGGGAACCTCAGCTTCTACGACAAAGACCTCTGGTCCTGTCGGAGCTGTCGGTCCCCCGGCAAGCTCGCCGGGGCGAGGCTTGTCGGGAACACTTGCTTCAACTGCACAAGCCCGAGGGCTCGCAGGAGCAAACTGTTCCTCAGCGTTATTGTTGATCTTGGGAACTTTGGCGGCGGGTTCAGGAAGATCCGCCGGCAAGTAGTCGCCGGAGACCAACTTTCTCTTGTTGGACTGCCCAATTGATGGTGTAACTGATGGCTGAGTCAGCTTGAGCAGAAAGGTCCCTGGTTCCACAGGTAACTTCATCGCGGCGCACTTTGAAAGGCCGTCTGCAATCTCATTTTGAGCTCTTGGGACGTGCTCCATCTGCAGACCTTCAAAGTGCTCTTCAAGCTTCCTCACTTCATCGACATATGCTTCCATCAAAGGGCTCTGGTAGCTCTTGTTAACTTGTCGGACCACCAACTGAGAATCTCCCCGTACAATCAGCTTCCTGATCCCAAGTTCGGCCGCAATCCTGAGGCCGGCAAGCAAGCCTTCATATTCTGCAGTGTTGTTTGTCGCTTGCTCCCTGGGGAAGTGCATCTGGATAACATATTTGAGGTGCTCTCCGGTGGGCGCGATGAGTACCACGCCGGCACCGGCGCCTTGCAGCGAGAAGGCACCGTCAAAATACATTATCCATTCACTTGTCGCTTCTTGCACGGGTACGCTCGTTTCTTGAACTTCTTCTTCTGGCGTTGGGGTCCACTCAGCGATGAATTCTGCCAAAGCTCGGCTCTGTATGGTTGAAGTACTTTCAAACTTGAGTCCGAAGCTTGACAGTTCCAGTGCCCACTCGACGATCCTGCCTGTTGCCTCTGGATTGTGCAATATCCTCTTCAACGGAAAGCGAGTGACCACCATTATCTCATGGGCTTGGAAGTAGTGGCGCAGCTTTCTTGAAGCCATGAGGAGGCCGAAAAGCAATTTTTGCACACCAGAGTACCTTGATCTAGCTCCCTGGAGAAGGGAACTTACAAAATACACTGGGCGCTGCACCATCTTCTTCCGCACCTCTCCTTGTTCCTGCGCAGAGTCTTCCTTGTCGGGGCCAGAGCTTGTCGGGACAGCCCCCTGCTTGTCGCTAGATTCGCTTGCCGGTGATGCTGACTCCTCGTCGGACTCCCTCTCCGCTACTAACGCAGCACTAACCACCTGGTTGGTTGCCGCTAAGTATAGCAACAACTTTTCCTGTGGTTTAGGTGCGACAAGTATAGGAGTGGAGGACAGGTACCGTTTCAAATCCTGCAACGCCGCCTCCGCTTCCGGAGTCCACTTCATGGGACCTGCCTTTTTCAAGATTTTGAAGAAAGGTAGGGCGCGTTCTGCGGATTTTGAAATGAACCTACTGAGGGCAGCAACGCAACCTGCAAGCCTTCTGACATCCTTGACGCGCTTCGGGGCTTCTATCTGCTCGATGGCTTTGATCTTGTCGGGATTGGCTTCAATCCCCCTTTGTGATACAAAGAACCCGAGAAGCTTGCCGGAGGGAACTCCAAAGACGCACTTCTCGGGGTTCAGCTTGAGCTGTATCCTGCGCAGGTTCTGAAATGTTTCTTCTAAGTCTTGAATCAGTGTTTCTTTGCTCTTGCTCTTCACCACGATGTCATCCATGTAGGCTTCTACATTCCTGTGGATCTGTGGCTCAAAAGCAGTGTACACTACCCTTGCAAAAGTGGAGCCTGCATTTTTCAGTCCAAATGGCATGCGGATAAAGCAATATGTGCCACATGGAGTGATAAATGCAGTCTTCTCTTCATCTTCCTTAGCCATGAAAATCTGGTGATAGCCTGAGTATGCATCAAGAAAACAGAGTAGCTCACATCCGGCAGTGGAGTCAACGATCTGGTCAATGCGCGGCAAAGGGAAGGGATCCTTGGGACATGCTTTATTGACATCAGTGAAGTCTATACACAGTCTACACTTCCCGTTGGCTTTGCGCACGACGACTGGGTTTGCCAACCACGTCGGATGGATCACACCTCTAACTAGGCCTGCTGCCTCTAGTTTCTTGATCTCCTCGTTGATGAACTCTTGGCGCTCCACGGCTTGCTTCCTCACTTTTTGCTTGATGGGCCGCGCATGAGGGCAGACAGCAAGCTTGTGCTCAATCACCTTCCTGGGAACACCGGGGATGTCAGATGGTTGCCAAGCAAACACATCGACATTCGCCCGCAGGAAGGCGACGAGCGCGCTTTCCTATTTGCTGTCAAGGGTGGCGCTGATGGGGAAGGTACCACCAGTGCCATCCTCCTTTGCGGACACCTTCTTGGTTGCCGGAGGAGCAGCCATTCCTTTCTTGCTCTTGCCGGTGGAGCTCGATGGAACGTCCTCGACGGCGGCGCAGCACTCCGAAGAGGTGCGGTTGCCGGAGTGTGTCCCAGAGCACTTGCCGGACTTGGTCTTCGTCTTCTTCCCCCCGGGAGCTTCAGCGGCAAGAGTATCCTTCTCGGCTGCAGCTGCCGCATCCCGGTAAATCTTGTCGGCGCAAATAAGCGCATCTTTCTTGTCGCTGTGGACAGTGATGACGCTTATCGGCCCCGGCATCTTCAGCACGTTGTAGGCATAGTGGGAAGCTGCCATGAACTTGGCGAGGGCGGGACGGCCGAGTATTCCATTGTAGGGCAATGGAATATCGGCAACGTCAAAAGTGATGCGCTCAGTCCTGAAGTTGAGCTCCCCGCCAAAGGTCACCGGCAGAGTAATCTTTCCCTTGGGCTTGCTCCTTCCCGGGTTGATTCCTTGGAATGAACCGGTCTCTTCGAGCTCGCCGTCTTGAATCTGGAGCTTCTTGATCACAGCAGAGGAGATCAAGTTCAGCCCGGCCCCGCCGTCAACCAACATTTTGGTGACCTTGAGGTTGCGGATGGTGGGTGAGACCAGCATCGGCAAGCACCCGACCGCAGTGGTGCGGTCAGGGTGATCCTCAAGATCAAAAACGATGGGCGTGCCGGACCATTTGAGGAGCCTGCGCGACTCCACGGGCGGCTCCGCTGCATTCACCTCACGCACCCACTGTTTCAACTGGCGGTGGGAGGTGTGCAGAGAGGCGCCACCGTCGACGCACAGGACCTCCGTGGCTTTCTGGAACTCCTGCTCGCTGTTCTCGTCGTCCTCCATGTCTTCATCGTCGTCTTCGTCGTTGTCGCGGCCCCGGGGAGGTCGATCTCCTTGCCGCTGCTTGGCCTTGCCGCGGCGTCCTCCCCGGCCGTTAAACGGCCGCTTCTTGCTAGGCTCCTCCCCGCCACCTTGGGCCTTCTCCTTGTCGCGCCTTTCGTACTCAGCTTTTTGCTGCTCGACGAGGTACTCGACGCGCTTGCAGTTGGAGAGGTCGTGACCCTTGGTGCGGTGAATCTTACAGTATTGCTTGTCGGAGCTACCCAGCTTGTCGGCCGCCGCCGCAGGGGCAGGCTCCTTGCCGGAGCCGCCGGCCTGCGCTTGCTTGGCGGGGGCCTCCTTGCCGGACTTCTCGACGGCAAGCACTTCCTTCTTGCCCTTCTTCCTGTTGTTCCGCCGCCGGCTCTTCTTTGCCGGGGCGGCGTCGTCGCTGTCGCTTCCCCCTGCGCCAGCATCCTCCCCGGGGAGTTTCCTCCCCTCTTCTGCACGGGCGCACTTGTCGGCAAGAGCGTAGAGCTCGCTGACGTCCCTGATCTTGGTCATCGCCATCTCCTCACGCATGCGGCGGTTACGCACGTTCTGATGGAACGCGCTGATAACCGCAGCAGGGTGAACGTCGGGGATGTTGTGCTGTACCCGGCTGAAACGTTGGATATACTTGCGCAGGGGTTCGCCTTCCTTCTGGGCCAAAATGTGGAGATCGCTCTCCTGGCCATGGGGTTTGTGGCCGCCGGTGAAGGCGCCAACAAACTGATGGCAGAGGTCGGCCCAAGAAGAGATAGAGCCTTCCGGCAAGTGCATGAGCCACGAACGGACGTTCGGCTTCAGCACGAGCGGGAAGTAGTTGGCTAGGATCTTCTCGTCGCGCCCCCCGGCAGCTTGCACTGCTATGGTGTAGACGCTGAGAAACTCTGAGGGGTGCGTCTTGCCGTCGTACTTCTCCGGTACGTCGGGCTTAAAGTTTTTCATGCTGGGCCACTGGACGCGCCGCAGCTCGCGGGTGAACGCAGGGCAGCCTGCCGCGTACGGCAAGTCGCCTGGTTCACCGGGCGCGGGCGCGTCGACAGTGTTCCCAGCTCTCTTGTCGGATTGTCGCCGAGCTTCTCGGCGGCGCTCGATCGTGGTCCGAGCGTCTTCATCTCGCCGGTCGTCGAGGACCTGACGCTGGTCCCGACGGGCCCGCGGGTCCGACGAGGCTGTGGAGCCGTCGTCGGGATTGTTCCGGCGGGGCGGCGTCTTCTGCTTCTGCGGCGGGGAGTGCACGCTTGCCGCACCCCCGGCAGTCTTGTCGCCGATAGCCTTCGTCTTCTCGGCCTGCCGCGGCCGTGAGGCCGACGGCTGCTGCGGAGAGTCGTTGTTGGCGAAGTCTATCAGGCTCCGGATAGTGGCCCTCCATTCCTCGGCCTTGTCGGCCGCTGGAGGAAAATCGAGGAGCAGCTGCGCCCTTGCGAGCGCTTCTGCCGGAGTAGTGGGGAACGCGGGCGAGCGGTGCGAGGAGCGGGATACGCTCGGACTTCTAACGACGTTAGAAGGAGCGGGGTCCCGTGCCGGCGCCTTCGCTTTGCTTGTGCCCGGACGGGGGTCCGGGGCGTCTCGCGAACCTCCAGTATGGCCTTGTCCCAGCAAGCGGATACCACCTCCCGTGGTATGGCGCTGCGGGGTCGTTGTGTGCTGTGATGGACGCGGCGCGTCCACGGAGATCGAAGTCCGGTCGTCCGTCTTGTTCTTGGATCTGGTGGCACCGTGAGTGTCCTCGCCGGCAACCACCCTTCCGACGGCGTCTCCCCCGCCCACCGTTGGCTCTGGTGGCGGCGGGTGAGACGCGGACGGGCCTCCGACCTCCGAGGGCTTCTTCTTCGGGGCCATGGAGTTGTCGCTGATGAAGTTGTTGATGAAGCTGGAGAGGTTGATGAAGATTGCGCCCGCGCGAACGCCGGATCAGGTTCGCACAACCTCGACGCCCCCTACCTGGCGCGCCAAAGATGTCGGGGGAAACTGTCCGCCACGAACACCTATGGGACCGGAGCCCCTTGTCTGTGCGGTACGAGGGCGGAGGGAGCACAAAGAGCAGATCGAGGCAGACGCGCGGGCAGTTTTTACCCAGGTTCGGGCCGCACGGATGCGTAAAACCCTACTCCTGCTTGGTTGTGTATTGAGTTGGGCGCTCGGGAGCTTGAAGAAGCAGCTACACCGTGCGTGAGAGTAATCTAGGTTTCGAACCCCCTCCACGTTGTGCATGGGCCTCCTTTTATAGTGCAAGGGGTCACCGACAGGTGTCAACGTAGGAGAAAGGGGTAAAAATGTAAAAGAGGTGGTAGTTGTAACAGTGCGGGAATAGTGGAGCTACAGTACAGAATAGTGGTCTATACCTACTTTAACAGTGGGGGACAAGGGCATTTAATGCCCGTCACCGTCGACCCCAAAAGCTCCCGCCTTCGCGTCTCCGTCCGCCACGGCGACGGATTTATCACCGTGGTGTGCCACCGTGTACCCCAGGCTGCACAGCCATCCGCCACGCGTCCCTGGTTAGACCCCAGGGCGACGCGTGGGCCGATGAGCTGGAGCGCGGGCACACAGCGTGGTCTTCCCGGCAAGCACCTTGCCGGGGCCTTGATCTTGCCGGGCCCGGGAACTTGCCGCTCCCCGGGCCCCTTGCCGGGGCGCGCGTAGCGCCGAGGTAATACCTTCTAATCTTCCTGGCAAGCTCCTCTTGCCAGGGCCTTGTGTTAGTGGAACAGTCTTGAGCCTGGTACGGCCTTCCCGGCAAGCTCCTCTTGCCGGGGTCTCGATCTTCTGTCTTGTATACTTTGTTTTTGAATGGTTTAATAAGAGGCAGGAAGGTCTCCGGCGAGCACGCAGTAAACCTTGCCGCGGGAGGCTGCAACTGCCCGTGCACAAGTTGGGGTACTGAGGTACCCCTACCTTAGTACACCGACACAATTTTTGATGATTTTTTATGGACCAAAAGAAGCCCCCGGAGTAAAAGAGTTCGGCCAGAAGAGTCCCGAGCCGTCCATGAGGGTGGAGAGCGCGCCCTACCCCACTGGGCTCGCCACCCTATCCCATGGACGATGCTACTTCTCGTGCTTGCGTTGTATTCCCTCGAAGAGGGAAGGGATATGCAGCACAGTAGCGTAAGTATTTCCCTCAGTTTTTTAGAACGAAGGTATCAATCCAGTAGGAGACCACGCGCGAGTCCCTCGCACCTGCACAAACAAATAAGAACTTCGAAGCCAACGCGATAAGGGGTTGTCAATCCCTTTACGATCACTTACAAAAGTGTGATCTGATAGAGATGATAGTTTGATATTTTTGGTATTTTTTGATTACAAGAACAGAAAGTGAAAGCGAAAAAAGTAAAGTAAGTGTAGATTGATATGTTGAGAATAGACCCGGGGGCCATATTGTTCTCTAGTGGCTTCTCTCATGATAGCAATATTCTACGACGGGTAAACAAATGACTGTCGAGCAATTGATAGAAAAGTGAATAATTATGAGACTATCTAGGCATGATCATTATATATAGGCATCACGTCCGAGACAAGTAGACCAAAACGATTCTTCATCAACTACTATTACTCCACACATCGACTGCTATCCAGCATGCATCTAGTGTATTGAGTTCAAAAGAAGAGAGTAATGCCTTAAGCAAGATGACATGATGTAGAGGGATAAACTGAAGCAATGTGATATAAACCCCATCTTTTTATCCTCGATGGCAACAATACAATACGTGCCTTGCTGCCCCTACTGTCACTTCGAAAGGACACCGCAAGATTGAACCCAAAGCCAAGCACTTATCCCATTGCAAGAACTATAGATCTAGTAGGCCAAACCAAACCAATAATTCGAAGAGACTTGCAAGGATATTATAATCATACATAAAGTGTTAAGAGAAGAACCAAATATTTCTCATAGATATTCTTGATCATAAACCCACCATTCATCGGATCTCGACAAACACACTGCAAAAAGAGATTACATCGAATAGATCTCCTCGAAGACCGAGGAGAACTTTGTATTGAGATCCAAAGAGAGAGAAGAAGCCATCTAGATACTAGCTATGGACCTGAAGGTCTATGGTAAACTACTCACAACTCATGTTGAGGTGATGATGATGATGTAGAAGCATTCTGTTAAAGAACCCCCCTCCGGCGGAGCTCCGGAACAGGCCCCAAGATGGGATCTCACGGGAACAGAATGTTACTGCGGTGGAACTAGGGTTTTCTCTGTTGTTCTGATGGTTTCGGGGTATGTAGGCATATATAGGAGGAAGGAGGGCACCAGGGGCCGTACGTGGGACCCACGAGGCAGGGGGCGCGGCCTAGGGGGGCGCCCCCACCCTCATGGGCACCACGTAAGCCCTACTCCGTGGTTCTCAGGTCTCCCGAGCGTGATTTTCTCCAAAAATATCTCTCCCATAGGTTTCATTCCTTTTAAACTCCGTTTGATATCCCTTTTCTGTAAAACCCTGAAACAGGCAAAAAACAACACTATGGACTGGGCCTTTGGGTTAGTAGGTTAGTCCCAGAAATAATATAAAAGTGTATTGCAAAGCCCATTAAACATCGAATCCATCATAAATAATAGCATGGAACATTCAAAAATTATAGATACGTTGGAGACATATCAGACGACTTGGAGATCCCCCTGACTTGAGAAGAACGCCGAAAATTCCTATAAATACAGAAACCCCCAAAAGGAAACCTATATCGAGAGTTCCGCCACCGCAAGCCTCCGTAGCCACCAAAAACCAATCGGGGCCCTGTTCCAGCACCCTGTCGGAGGGGGATCCATCACCGGTGGTCATGTTCATCATCCCGGCGCTCTCTATGATGAAGAGGGAGTAGTTCACCCTCGAGGCTGAGGGTATGTACCGGTAGCTATGTGTTTGATCTCTCTCTCTCTCTCTCGTGTTCTTGATTTGGCACGATCTTGATGTATCACGAGCTTTGCTATTATAGTTGAATCTTATGATGTTTCTCCCCCTCTACTTCTTGTAATGGATTGAGTTTTCCCTTTGAAGTTATCTTATCGGATTGAGTCTTTAAGGATTTGGGAATACTTGATGTATGTCTTGCATGCGCTTATCTATGGTGACAATGGGATATTCACGTGATCTACTTGATGCATGTTTTGGTGATCAACTTATGGGTTCAGTGACCTTGTGAACTTATGCATAGGGGTTGGCACACATTTTCGTCTTGAATCTCCGATAGAAACTTTGGGGCACTCTTTGAAGTTCTTTGTGTTGGTTGAATAGATGAATATGAGATTGTGTGATGCATATCGTATAATCATGCCCACGGATACTTGAGGTGACAACGGAGTATCTAGGTGACATTAGGGTTTTTGTTGATGTGTGTCTTGGTGTTATTCTAGTACGAACTCTAGGATAGATCAAATGGAAAGAATAGCTTTGTGTTATTTTACTACGGACTCTTGAATAGATCGATCAGAAAGAATAACTTTTGAGGTGTTTTCGTACCCTACAATAATCTCCTCATTTGTTCTCCGCTATTATTGACTTTGGAGTGACTCTTTATTGCATGTTGAGGGATATGATCTAGTTATGTTATTACTGTTGAGAGAACTTGCACTAGTGAAAGTATGAACCCTAGGCCTTGTTTGGAAGCATTGCAATACCGTTTGTGCTCACTTTTATCATTATATTTTCAGATGACAAAAACCTATATCTACCATCCATATTGCATTTGTATCACCATCTCTTCACCGAACTAGTGCACATATACAATTTACCATTGTATTGGGTGTGCTGGGGACACAAGAGACTCTTTATTATTTGGTTGCAGGGTTTTTTGAGAGAGACCATCTTCATCCTACACCTCCCACGGATTGATAGACCTTAGGTCCACTTGAGGGAAATTTGCTACTGTCCTACAAAACTATGCACTTGGAGGCCCAACAACGTCTACAAGAAGAAGGTTGCAAGTAGGCATTAGGTAATGTCAACAATAATAGTTTATGATAACTTACATCCAATTGGGTATATATGTCAGGATCTTTCCAACACAATGTGCTTGCCAAAGAATAAAATGTAAAAAAGGAAAGGTGAAGATCACCATGACTCTTTTATATGGTATAAGACAAGAATAAAAGATAGGCCCTTCGCAGAGGGAAGCAGAGGTTGTCATGTGCTTTTATGGTTGGATGCAAGAAATCTTAATGTGAAAGAACGCCACATTATATTGCCACTTGTGATAGGGACCTTTATTATGCAGTCCGTCGCCTATTTTCTCCACACTAATAGATCATACATATTTAGAGAGAAATTTTTATTGCTTGCAACAATGACAACTTACATGAAGGATCTTACTCAATCCATAGGTAGATATGGTGGACTCTCATGGCAAAACTAGGTTTAAGGATATTTGGAAGCACAAGTAGTATCTCTACTTAGTGCAAGGAATTTGGCTAGCATGAGGGGGAAAGACAAGCTCAACATGTTAGATGATCCATGACAATATAATTTATTTTGGATATAAGAAAACATAACCCATTACGTTGTCTTGCTTGTCCAACATCAACCTTTTAGCATGTCATATTTTAATGAGTGCTCACAATCATAAAAGATGTCCAAGATATTAAATATATATGTGCGAACCTCTCTTTCTTTATTACTTCCTATTAATTGCAACGATGACCAAAACTATGTTTGTCAACTCTCAACAACTTTTATTCATCATACTCTTTATATGTGAAGTCATTACTCTACATAAGCTCAATATGATCTCTTTATTTCTTTTTATTCTTTCTTTTATTCCCTCGAGATCATAGTAAGATAATCAAGCCGTTGAATCAAAACTAACCTTTATTATATATAGCTCACGGACTCGGTTACATAGATAAGGATCAACACAAAAACTCAACGCTAGATCATACTAAACTTTGTTCTACTAGATCAAGATATGACCAAAAGGATCGAACTAAGAAAACAGTAAAGATAGAAGTGTGATGGTGATACGATACCGGGGCACCTCCCCCAAGCTTGGCAGTTGCCAAGGGGAGTGCCCATACACATGTGTATATGTCTCTTTCTTCAGAGGTGGCGATGATGGAGTTGTTGATGATGGAGGCTTGTCGTACATCTTCCAAGGCATAAGCTCACCATCGTAGAAGGATGATCTAGTCTCCGGGATCCTCAAATATGTCCATTTTCCAAGGCATAAGCTCACTATGCAAAGTTTTAATCTCTTCACTCCCACTTTTAACAATTATAGCATCAAGATCTAAAAACTCCGAATCATTGGACACCTTAAAGTAGAACCATCTCCAATCCTATCTTCATCAATATTTATGCTAGAAATCAAGGATCTAATAGGAGACACATCAATAACTTTCAGATCTTCATCTTTATTTTCATGATAACTAGAAGAACTCGCTTAAATATAATCCTCTCTTGTAGCACGCATCCTAGTGGTTCTTCCTTTGCATTCATCAATGGAAATTCTCATGGCTTTGAGAGACTCATTGATATCGTGCTTAGGTGGGATAGTGTCGGTGTACTAAGGTAGGGGTACCTCAGTACCCCAACTTGTGCACGGGCAGTTGCAGCTTCCCGCGGCAGGGTTTACCACGCGCTCGCCGGAGACCTTCCTGCTCCATATCAAACCATTCAAAAACAAAGTATGCAAGACAGAAGATCGATACCCTGGCAAGTGGAGCTTGCCGGGAAGGCCGTACCAGGCTCAAGATTACCTCACCTGCACAAGACCCTGGCAAGAGGAGCTTGCCAGGAAGACTAGAAGATTCCATTATAGAAGACACGCCTCGGCGCTGTATGCGCCCCGGCGAGGGCCCGGGGAGCAGCAAGCTCCCGGACCCGGCAAGATCAAGGCCCCGGCAAGGTGCTTGCCGGGAGAGTTGCGCTGTGTGCCCGCGCTCCAGCTCATCGGCCCACGCGTCGCCCTGGGGCCTATCCAGGGACGCGTGGCGGATGGCTGTGCAGCCTGGGGGACACGGTGGCACTCCACGGTGGTGGATCCATCGCCGTGGCAGACGGAGACGCAAGGGCGGGAGCTTTTGGGGTCGACGGCGACGGGTATTAAATGCACTTGTCCCCCACTGTCAAAGTAGGTAGCGACCACTGTTCGCGCACTGTAGCTCCACTGTTCCCGCACTGTTACAACTAACACCACTTTTACGTTTTTACCCCTTTCTCCTACGTTGACACTTGTCGGTGACCCCTTGCACTATAAAAGGAGGCCCATGCACAACGTGGAGGGGGTTCGGAACCTAGATCACTCGTACGCTCGGTGTAGCTGCTTCTTCAAGCTCCCGAGCTCTCCAACTCAATACACAACCAAGCAGGAGTAGGGTTTTACGCGTCTACCGCGGCCCGAACCTGGGTAAAACTGCCCGCGTGCTCGCTACGATCTGCTCTTCGTGCTCCCTCCGCCCTCGTACCGCACAGACAAGGGGCTCCGGTCCCATAGGTGTTCGCGGCGGACAGTTTCCCCCGACATCTTTGGCGCGCCAGGTAGGGGGCGTCGAGGTTGTGCGAATCTGATCCGGTGTTCGCGCGGGCGCATTCTCCACCAACCTCTCCAGTTTCATCAGCAACTTCATCAGCAACAGCTCCATGGCTCCGAAGAAGAAGGCTTCGGAGGTCGGAGGCCCGTCCGCGTCTCATCCGCCGCCGCCGGAGCCAACGGTGGGCGGGGGAGACGCCGTTGGAAGGGTGGTCGCCGGCGAGGACACTCACGGCGCCACCAGATCCAAGAACAGGACGGACGACCGAACCTCGGTCTCCGTGGACGCACCGCGTCCATCTCAGCACACAACAACCCAGCAGCGCCATGTCACAGGAGGTGGCATCCGTTTGCTGGGCCAAGGACAAACCGGAGGCTCGCGGGACGCCCCGGACCCCCGTCCGGGCACAAGCAAAGCGAAGGCGCCGGCGCGGGACCCTGCTCCTTCTAACGCCGTTAGAAGTCCGAGCATATCCCGCTCCTCGCACCGCTCGCCCGCGTTCCCCTCCACTCCAGCAGAAGCGCTCGCGAGAGCGCAACTGCTCCTCGACTTCCCTCCAGCGGCAGACAAGGCCGACGACTGGAGGGCTACCATCCAGAGCCTGATAGCCTTCGCCAACAACGATTCTCCACAGCAGCCGTCGGCCTCGCGGCCGCGGCAAGCTGAGAAGACGAAGGCCGACGGCGACAAGACCGCCGGGGGTGCGACAAGCGTGCACTCCCCACCGCGGAAGCAGAAGACGCCACCCCGCCGGAACAATGCCGACGATGGCTCCACGGCCTCGTCGGACCCGCGGGCTCGTCGGGACCAGCGCCAGGTCCTCGACGACCGGCGCCAAGAAGACGCTCGAACAAGAATCGAGCGCCGCCGAGAAGCTCGGCGACAATCAGACCAGAGGGCTGAGGACGCTGTCGACGCGCGCGCGCCCGGTGAACCAGGCGACTTGCCGTACGCGGCAGGCTGCCCTGCGTTCACCCGCGAGCTGCGGCGCGTCCAGTGGCCCAGCATGAAGAATTTTAAGCCCGACGTACCGGAGAAGTACGACGGCAAGACGCACCCCTCGGAGTTTCTCAGCGTCTACACCATCGCGGTGCAGGCTGCCGGGGGGCGCGACGAGAAGATCTTGGCAAATTACTTCCCGCTTGTGCTTAAGCCAAACGTCCGTTCGTGGCTTATGCACTTGCCGGAAGGCTCCATTTCTTCTTGGGCAGACCTTTGCCACCAGTTTGTTGGCGCCTTCACCGGCGGCCACAAACCCGACGGCCAGGAGAGCGATCTCCATATTCTGGCCCAGAAGGAAGGAGAAACCCTGCGCAAGTACATCCAACGCTTCAGCCGTGTGCAACACAACATCCCTGATGTCCACCCTGCCGCGGTTATCAGCGCGTTCCATCAGAACGTGCGTTAACGCCGCATGCGTGAAGAAATGGCGATGACAAAGATTCGGGATGTCAGCGAGCTCTATGCTCTCGCTGACAAGTGCGCACGTGCAGAAGAGGGGAGGAGACTCCCCGGGGAGGATGCTAGCGCAGGAGGAAGCGACAGCGACGACGCCGCCCCGGCAAAGAAGAGCCGGCGGCGGAATAACAGAAGGAAGGGCAAGAAAGAGGTGCTTGCCGTCGAGAAGTCCGGCAAGGAGGCTCCCGCCAAGCAAACACAGGCTGGCGGCTTCGGCAAGGAGCCTGCCCCTGTAGCGGCAGCCGACAAGCAGGACGGCTCCGACAAGCAATACTGTAAGATCCACCGCACCAAGGGTCACGATCTCTCCAACTGCAAGCGCGTTGAGTATCTCGTCGAGCAGCAGAAGGCTGAGTACGAGAGGCGCGACAAGGAGAAAGCCCAGGGTGGCGGGGAAGAACCAAGCAAGAAGCGGCCGTTCAACGGCCGGGGAGGACGCCGCGGCAAGGCCAAGCAGCGGCAAGGAGATCGACCTCCCCGGGGCCGCGACAAGGACGAAGACGACGACGAAGACATGGAGGACGAGGATAACAGCGAGCAGGAGTTCCAGAAGGCCACGGAGGTCCTGTGCGTCGACGGTGGCGCCTCTCTGCACACCTCCCACCGCCAGCTCAAGCAGTGGGTGCGTGAGGTGAATGCAGCAGAGCCGCCCGTGGAGTCGCGCAGGCTCCTCAAATGGTCCAGCACGCCCATCATTTTTGATCTTGAGGATCACCCTGACCGCACCACTGCGGTCGGGTGCTTGCCGATGCTGGTCTCACCCACCATCCGCAACCTCAAGGTCACCAAAATGTTGGTTGACGGCGGGGCCGGGCTGAACTTGATCTCCTCTGCTGTGATCAAGAAACTCCAGATTCCAGATGGCGAGCTCGAAGAAACCGGTTCTTTCCAAGGAATCAACCCGGGAAGGAGCAAGCCCAAGGGAAAGATCACTCTGCCGGTGACCTTTGGCGGGGAGCTCAACTTCAGAACCGAGCGCATCACTTTTGATGTCGCCGATATTCCATTGCCCTACAATGGAATACTCGGCCGTCCTGCCCTCGCCAAGTTCATGGCAGCTTCCCATTATGCTTACGACGTGCTCAAGATGCCGGGGCCGATAAGCGTCATCACCGTCCACGGCGACAAGAAGGATGCGCTTGTCTGCGCCGACAAGATCTACCGGGATGCGGCAGCCGCGGCCGAGAAGGATACACTTGCCGCTGAAGCTCCCGGGGGGAAGAAGACGAAGACCAAGTCCGGCAAGTGCTCTGGGGCCCACTCCGGCAACCGCACCTCTTCGGAGTGCTGCGCTGCCATCGAGGACGTCCCATCGAGCTCCACCGGCAAGAGTAAGAAAGGAATGGCCGCTCCTCCGGCAACCAAGAAGGTGTCCGCCAAGGAGGACGGCACTGGTGGTACCTTCACCATCAGTGCCACACTTGACAGCAAATAGGAAAGCGCGCTCGTTGCCTTCCTGCGGGCGAATGTCGAAGTGTTTGCCTGGCAACCATCTGACATCCCCGGTGTTCCCAGGAAGGTAATTGAGCACAAGCTTGCTGTTTGTCCTCATGCGCGGCCAATCAAGCAGAAAGTGAGGAAGCAAGCCGTGGAGCGCCAAGAGTTCATCAACGAAGAAATCAAGAAGCTAGAGGCAGCAGGCCTAGTTAGAGGTGTGATCCATCCGACGTGGTTGGCAAACCCAGTCGTCGTGCGCAAGGCCAATGGGAAATGGAGACTGTGTATAGACTTCACCGATGTGAATAAAGCATGTCCCAAGGATCCATTCCCTTTGCCACGCATTGACCAGATTGTTGATTCCACCACCGGATGTGAGCTACTCTGTTTTCTTGATGCATATTCAGGCTATCACCAGATTTTCATGGCCAAAGAGGATGAAGAGAAGACTGCATTTATCACTCCATGTGGCACTTATTGCTTCATACGCATGCCATTTGGACTGAAGAATGCAGGCTCAACCTTTGCAAGGGTAGTATACACCGCTTTTGAGCCACAGATCCACAGAAATGTAGAAGCTTACATGGATGACATCGTGGTGAAGAGCAAGAGCAAAGAAACCCTGATCCAGGATTTGGAGGAGACATTTCAGAACCTGCGCAGAATTCAGCTCAAGTTGAACCCCGAGAAGTGCGTCTTTGGAGTCCCCTCCGGCAAGCTTCTCGGGTTCTTTGTATCACAGAGGGGGATTGAAGCCAACCCCGACAAGATTAAAGCCATTGAGCAGATAGAGGCCCCAAAGCGCGTCAAGGATGTCAGAAGGCTTGCAGGTTGTGTGGCTGCCCTCAGTAGGTTCATTTCGAAGTCTGCAGAACGCGCCCTACCTTTCTTCAAAATCTTGAAGAAGGCAGGTCCCATGAAGTGGACTCCGGAAGCGGAGGCAGCGCTGCAGGATTTGAAACGGTACCTGTCCTCCACTCCAATACTTGTCGCACCTAGACCACAGGAAAAGTTGTTGCTATACCTAGCGGCAACCAACCAGGTGGTTAGTGCTGCGTTAGTAGCGGAGAGGGAGTCCGACGAGGAGTCAGCACCACCGGCAAGCGAATCCAGCGACAAGCAAGGGGCTGCCCCGGCAAGCTCTGGCCCCGACAAGGACAGCTCTGCGCAGGAACAGGATGAGGTGCGGAAGAAGATGGTGCAGCGCCCAGTGTATTTTGTAAGTTCCCTTCTCCAGGGGGCTAGATCGAGATACTCTGGTGTGCAAAAGTTGCTTTTCGGCCTCCTCATTGCCTCGAGAAAGCTGCGCCATTACTTCCAAGCCCATGAGATAACAGTGGTCACTCGCTTTCCGCTGAAGAGGATATTGCACAACCCGGAAGCAACAGGCAGGATCGTTGAGTGGGCACTGGAGTTGTCAAGCTTTGGACTCAAGTTTGAAAGTACTTCAACCATACAGAGCCGAGCTTTGGCAGAATTCATAGCTGAGTGGACCCCAACGCCCGATGAAGAAGCCCAGGAAACGAGTGCACCCGTACAAGATGCGACAAGTGAATGGGTAATGTATTTCGATGGTGCCTTCTCGCTGCAAGGCGCCGGTGCTGGCGTGGTACTCATTGCGCCCACCGGAGAGCACCTCAAGTATGTTATCCAGATGCACTTTCCCAGGGAGCAAGCGACAAACAACACTGCTGAATATGAAGGCTTGCTTGCCGGCCTCAGGATTGCGGCTGAACTTGGGATCAGGAAGCTGATTGTGCGGGGAGATTCTCAGTTGGTGGTCCGGCAAGTTAACAAGAGCTATCAAAGCCCTTTGATGGAAGCTTATGTCGATGAAGTGAGGAAGCTTGAGGAGCACTTTGAAGGTTTGCAAATGGAGCACGTCCCGAGAGCTCAGAATGAAATAGCAGATGGCCTTTCAAAGTGTGCTTCGATGAAGTTACCTGTGGAACCAGGGACCTTCTTGCTCAAGCTGACTCAACCATCCGTTACACCATCAATTGGGCAATCCAAGAAAAGAAAGTTGGTCTCCGGCGACTACTTGCCGGCGGATCTTCCAGAAACCGCCGCCAAGGTCCCCAAGATCAACAATCACAACGCTGAGGAACAGTTTGCTCCTGCAGATCTTCGGGTCTGTACAGTTGAAGCAAGCGTTCCCGACAAGCCTCGCCCCGGCGAGCTTGCCGGGGGACCATCAGCTCCGGCAGAACCAGAGGTCCTTGCCGTAGAAGCTGAGGTTCCCGCAGCGGCCCTCGAGCCTTTAGTCCTTGCCGTCGAGCCTCAGGCTCCGGCATGGGTGCAGCAGATCGTCCGTTTTCTTCAAACTGGAGAACTTCCCGATGACCCAGAAGAAATAGAGAAGATAACCAGGCAGTCAAGTATGTACCAGTTCGTGGATAACGAGCTGTACAGAAGAAGACTCAATGGTGTCAGGTTGAAATGCATCTCCAGGGAAGATGGACAGAAGCTGTTGGCGGAAATACACGGAGGCATATGCGGCCACCACATTGGCGCAAGGGCGCTTGCCGGGAAAGCTTTCCGGCAAGGGTACTTTTGGCAAGAAGCCCTCCAAGATGCAACTGCACTAGTAACCAAGTGTGAAGCGTGCCAGTTCCATGCGAAGCAGATTCATCAGCCAGCTCAAGCTCTCCAAACAATCCCTTTATCCTGGCCCTTCTCGGTCTGGGGGCTCGATATCCTCGGCCCCTTCCCCCGAGCTGTCGGGGGCTTTGAGTACTTGTACGTTGCAATCGACAAGTTCACAAAGTGGCCAGAAGTGGAGCCGGTGAGAAAGGTGACAGCACAGTCAGCAGTCAGGTTCTTCAGGTCGATTGTTTGCCGTTTCGGAATCCCTAACAGGATCATCACCGACAACGGTACACAATTTACTAGTCGCACCTTCATGCAGTACGTCCAAGACCTTGGCGCCAAGGTCTGTTTCGCTTCTGTTGCTCACCCGAGGAGCAACGGTCAAGCGGAGAGGGCAAATGCTGAAGTGCTGCGCGGACTCAAGACAAGGACCTTTGACAGGCTGCGCAAGTGCGGAAGAAATTGGATAGAGGAGCTACCGGCGGCTCTTTGGTCAATCAGAACGACACCAAGTCGAGCCACCGGACAGACACCCTTTGCTCTAGTCTATGGAGCAGAGGCATTTCTCCCCACGGAACTCGTATACGGATCTCCTCGAGTGCTCGCTTACGATGAGCTCGAGCAAGAGCAACTGCGACAAGATGACGCGTTGCTCCTCGAGGAGGGACGTCTCCAGGCTGCTGTACGAGCTGCTCGATACCAGCAAGCCTTGCGTCGCTACCATAGCCGCAAGGTCAAGGCCAGGAGTCTCGAGGAAGGCGACCTTGTTCTTCGGCGTGTTCAGTCCGCCAAGAATTCCAACAAGTTGACGCCGAAGTGGGAAGGCCCTTATCGGGTGAGACAAGTTACGAGGCCCGGCGCTGTCCGCCTCGAGACCGAAGAAGGCTTACCGGTGAGCAACTCCTGGAACATAGAGCATCTTCGCAAGTTTCACCCATAAGGCGCGGTTGCCGTGATCCGCTCCGGCAACCACCTTTTGTACAAGCATTGCCGCTGTTGCATATAACCCTTTGTACAAAGCCGGGCGCAGACCCCGTGCATCAGTAAAGATTTTGTGTTTTGCGCAATTTGCCTCTTGCATGCTTTTCTTTGCTATTTGCATGTGTTGTTTGGCATTTGGTGCAACACTCAAGTATCCGGTAAGCATTAGCACGCCGAAAGGCAATATACTTGTTTCCCCCTTCTTTTTCCTTGCCTCTTAAGCAGAAGGAACGTTCCTCGCGCACAAGTTTGCCGGGGGGGAAGGAGGTGGAGGAGGAACCAAGTGCTGTTCAAGAAAGAGGAGCCTTACCGGGAAGCAAGCAATATATGAAAACTAAGTTATTAGAATTTGACCAGTTCAAATTTTAAATTTTTAGTTGTCTTCCTTGAACATCCACACTTTGTATGGAAAACCTGTGCGCGGAGGAACCTACCCGTAGCTTGCCGCACCCTTATCTTGTTTCCGAGCTCGCTCAACGATTTAAGTGAGCTGCGACAAGTGTCGTGCCCTTGCTTCGTTTCCGAGTACGCTCAGCAAGCTAAGTGCGTTGCGACTAGCTGCGGCGAGGTTGCTTGCCGGTGAGACCTTGGCCAGCAGGCTGCTCAGAGTCCAGCACTCAGCGCTCGCGGCAAGGGCCCCTTGCCGGCAAGCTCCCCGGGAGCGTAGGGTGAAAACATACAAAGCAAAGGACTGAGACAAGGAAGATAACATTGCACTGATTGATCAAAATAAGATAAATATCTTACAAAAGATAGCTTGTCGCAATGGACTAATGGGTTCATAACAACTCAGTGCAGCAACAAAAAGAGATAAAGATAATGGAGGCCTAATCTACGCGGTCGCCCTCAATCCTGGAGATCTTAGCCACCTTGGCTATGATGTGGGCGACCTGCTCCTTCAGAGCCTCCATGTTCGCGTCAGCCGGCAAGCTGCGAAGAACGTTGGTGAGATTTATACCGGGATTACGGTATACGATCTTCGTCAGCACGCGCTCCAGAGTTCCCGTGCAGAGTAGGCGCGTCTCCTCGGCCAGTTGCGCGGGGATCTTCTTCCGCAGATCTGCAAGGGCCGGCGCGATTCCCTTGAAGAAGAGGCTGAGCTTGGTGCTGTGAGGGAGGTTTGGATCCGGGGAGTAGATGAGGTGCTCCAGCTTCAACGCCAGCAGCTCCTGGTCGATGTTGGACGCACAAGATACTAAGTCCTCGGTCCATACCTCATCGGTTTTGCGGAAGAGCTCAGCCGCTTGGTTGGCGCTGTCCACCAAGGTCCGCTCCTTGCGGAGCTCCTCCTTCAGCTTGGTCTCCCGAGCCCGGGCAGCGTCGAGTGAATCCTTCAGTGTAGAGACCTTCAATTCCAAGTCCTCGATGGAGTCCTTGGCGGCCTTCAACTCGTCGCCCTTCTCAGAAAGACGCACCTGGAGTTCTGAATTGGTGTGGGCGTCCTTCTCGCGCTCTGTGATGAGCGCGGCAACCTTCTCCGCGCTCACCTTCAGCGACTTCTCCAGCTGCGCGACCTTGGCGGCAAGCTCCTTCTTGGCGGTCTCCGCGGAAGCCGCGGCGGCTTTCGCCTCCTTCAGTTCCCCGCCAAGGGCCTCCTCCCGAGCGGCAAGGTCCTCCTCGTGGGAGTCGAGGTTGACCTTACGCTGGGCAAGTTCTCCTTCTCGCCGGGACAGCTCCACCCCGGCGAGCCGCTGCTGTTCCTCGGCCTCGGCCTTCTCCAGCACCCACTCCTGGTATTCGCCGGCGAGTCGCTCGCGCTCCTCCGCCACCTCGCGGAGGGCCGCCTGGTTGGCGGCGCTGAGCTCCGCCGCGCGCTTCTCCATCTCCGCGGCGGCCTTGGCGGCAAGGGCTTCCCGGGAAGCAAGCTTCGCCTGCCTGGCCCGGTAAAGGGCCAGGAGCTGGTGAAGCAGCTTTTCCTCCTCGGGCCCTTCACTCCCGCCGGGCGCCTCGACGATCTTCAGGCCCGCGGAGGCGAGGACCTCCCCGTCAAATGCCTCGCCCTCCGCGGGAGCTCGCGACGAAGAACCCCACGGCACCTGGATGAAGACGCCGTTGGGGGCTTCGAGATAATAGCCCTGCTCCTTGCCGGCGGAGGGATCGGCGGCCGGCGCAGCACTTGATGCTCCCGCCGCCTCCGGGTCGGCGGTGCGGTCGCCGTCCCCCTCCCCGGCCGCTGCGTCCGCAGCCGGAGCGGCCTCTGGCGCAGCCGGCTCGGCGGCCTCAGCCATCTCCTCGGTGGCGGGGGCGCCGCCGCCGTCGCCCTGCGTGCCCTCCTCCTCAAGGTTGATGACCTCCGTCTCCATCGGCTCGGGGGGAGGAAGATCTAGAAGAAGAAGAAGAAAAACAAGTTCAAGCAAAAATCCAAAAAGAGACAACGCCAAGAAGACAAAATTACAAGACCTACCTTGGCGGACGTCGTCAGCGGCGGGCTCCCTCGCCGGGGAGCTCTGCCTTGGCGGAGTGGCCGCCCTCGCCGGGCTGCTCGCCCTTGGCGGGGTACTCGCCCTTGGCGGAGTACCCGCCCTTGGCGGAGCGCTCTCCCTTGCCGGGGAGTTCGGCCTTGGCGGGGACGGCGGGGCCTGCAGCTCCTCGGGGACGGCCTCCGGACGCTCCTGCGGCTGTGGCTCCACCTCTGCACAAGTCAAGACAAGGACATCAAGATATTGAAACAGGATAAAATCCCCAAGCGCGGCCCGACAAGCGAAAGGATAGAACCGAGACTTACGCTGGGGGCTGCGCTGGGGGCTGCTCCTCGGAGCAGCGCTCGGGTCCGGCAGGCTTGGCTCCGGCACGTCCCCAGTTAACGCGGTGGCCGAGCCTTCCGCGACCTCGACCACTGGCGCCTTGGCTTTCTTCGCCACGCGCTGAACCAAGGTCCTGAAATCAAAGCAACAAACAGAGTTAGCATCAACAATAATCAAGACGAAACTTGAGAAGGTGTAAGATCTTGGATTCTTACTCCTGGTCCTCCTCGTCGTCCTCGCTCAAGGCGGAGAAGTCATACTCCACCTGGGGCGCGTCTGCACGAGGAGCGGAAGACGAAGATTCCCTCGGGCGCTTGGCGATCCCTGGGGCTGGGGGCTGCGAAGACCCAGCCCCTGTGGTAGCCGGAGCCCGGGGAGCGGGCGGAGCCGCTGCTCCGCTCCGAGAAGACCCCTGTCGGCTCGACGCCTGCTTGCGGGGCGCCTCCGTCGTGGCCCGCGCGCGGGCCGCCTCCGCTGTGGCTGGTGCGCCGGTCGCCCCCGGCGCAGCTTGGCTCCCCCGGGGAGCTGCCCGGCGAGCTGGTTGTTGCCGGGGCGCCTGCGCCCTCTCTCCCGTCGCCGTCTTGCGGAGACGCTTCGGTGGAGACCGCCTTGGGCTTGCCGGGGGCGGGGAGGTCTCCGACGAGGAGAGGTCGTCGGCGTAGAGCTCCGTAGATCCGTCGGAGTCCTCGGCCTCCTCCTCCTCCTCCTCCCCGGCTGGTTCGCTGGGCCCAGCGCCCTGCGCTGCGGCCTCTTTTCCTCTGGCGCCTCCGCTCCCCGCGGCGCCTCTGTTCCCTCCGGCAGCGCCATCCCTTGCCGCGGCCTCGGCCACGATCCCGTGGATCCCGGAGTGCCTCAGAGAGGGGACCCCGGCGAGCGCATCGGGAGGAAGTTGCAGCAGTCTGCGGATCTCCGCCTCCTCCGCCTGGCTGGACGCGTCCGCAGCCTCCGCCTCTTCAGGCGTATATCCAAAATCTCCTGCCGCTGCGGCTGCAGCGGCCTCTTCAGCCCGAGAAGCCATGTATGCAAGCTCCTGCTCGGTGGTGTCCCGCGTGTGCTCCTTGATGTCATCCTTGTTCTTCGCCACCTCCACGAGGTTGTCGAAGAAGGTGAGGACGTCTATGGGCTTGGGCGGAATCTACGTGTGGTCCACGCCGTGCGAATCACAGGCGGGCATCATGGCGCAGAGACGGTCCCGGACTGTGCTGTTGCAGAGGGGCACCACTCCCCGGGGAGGTCTAAACCACTCAGGATGGGTCGGGTCATATTTGAAGAGTTCCCGGACCATCCCCTTCAGCTCCAGCGTCGTGAAGTTGAAGTTTAGCCCGGGGCGCAGCCTCATTATATCCGCCGGGCCGCCGTACTCCCAGGCCGTCCTTTTCCTGTCTTGGAGAGGGGCGATGCGGCGGCGGAGGAAATCTGCGCCTACCTCTGCAACGGACAGCCTGGCGGTCCGAAGACGAAGAATCCGGACGAGGGCGACGTCGAGCTTGATGTCGTCCGAGTCCAGCTCGCTCCAATCCCTGCCGCGCACGATGGGCGTTGTGCGCGGCGCGGTGAAGGGCTGTGGCTCGTCCTCAACAATCCAGCACCACTCCGCACGCCATTCCTCCCACTTGCCGTGGAGCTCCCCCGGCAAGTAGGACCCCTTCTTGTTCAGACGGAAAACCCAAGAAATTCCTCCGGAGAGGGGGGCGTCGGCCTCTGCTCTAGGAGTGAAGAAGTGCCTAAACAGCGCTTCGTTTGGGTGTATTCCTATGAAGTTTTCGCACATGTGTGCGAAAACCGCCATTGTGAGGATGGCGTTGGGGGTGAAGTCAAGAAGGTGGAGGCCATAGGTGTGCATGACGTCGCAGAAGAAATTAGAGAAAGGAGGGCAAAGACCGCAGTGAAAGAAGGCTGCGAAGAAGTAGTACCCGCCGGGGTAGTTGTCCTTGGCGGTGGCCGGATAAGCTTGAGTGCGGGGGTGCGCCTTGGTTTCCTTGGCCCAGAACAAGTAGTACTTGTTCCAGAGCTCCCGCGCGCCGAGCCTCGGCGGGAAGACGAGGTTCCGCTTCCAATACGCGGCGAGCTTCGCCGCTTGCTCCGACTTCTCCCTCTTGGCCTTCTCCGCCTTCGCCTTGTCGGTCTTCGGGGCCATGGCGGACGCGGCGGAAGGAGGGGGACGAAGAGCCCGGCGACGCCGGAGATGCAGACGACGGCTGCGGAGGTGTGGAGGCGGAGCGCAAAGGGATCTCTGGAGGAAGAAGAAGATGCAATGAAAGCGCAAGGAGGGGAATCGCTCCTGCTTCCTCTGCTTTTATGGGGAAGTGGGGGGAGCGTTTCACTCTTTCCATTAAGAGAACGTGGGCACGTCCCATCCCACGACGCCGCAATCGACGCGTGCCGTTACGAGGGGATGCGGCGGATACGGAAGTGGATTCGGCGCGCCGTGGGCCGCGTGTGCCCGTGCACTGTTTTGGGCCTGGCCCAACAGCGCTCGGCACCGTGTGTGGCCCAGGCCCGGGGGCTCCTGTCGGTGTACTAAGGTAGGGGTACCTCAGTACCCCAACTTGTGCACGGGCAGTTGCAGCTTCCCACGGCAGGGTTTACCACGCGCTCGCCGGAGACCTTCCTGCTCCATATCAAACCATTCAAAAACAAAGTATGCAAGACAGAAGATCGAGACCCCAGCAAGTGGAGCTTGCCGGGAAGGCCGTACCAGGCTCAAGATTACCTCACCGGCACAAGACCCTGGCAAGAGGAGCTTGCCAGGAAGACTAGAAGATTCCATTATAGAAGACACGCCTCAGCGCTGTATGCGCCCCGGCGAGGGCCCGGGGAGCGGCAAGCTCCCGGACCCGGCAAGATCAAGGCCCCGGCAAGGTGCTTGCCGGGAGAGTTGCGTTGTGTGCCCGCGCTCCAGCTCATCGGCCCACGCGTCGCCCTGGGGCCTATCCAGGGACGCGTGGCGGATGGCTGTGCAGCCTGGGGGACACGGTGGCACTCCACGGTGGTGGATCCATCGCCGTGGCAGACGGAGACGCAAGGGCGGGAACTTTTGGGGTCGACGGCGACGGGTATTAAATGCCCTTGTCCCCCACTGTCAAAGTAGGTAGCGACCACTGTTCGCGCACTGTAGCTCCACTGTTCCCGCACTGTTACAACTACCACCTCTTTTACGTTTTTACCCCTTTCTCCAACGTTGACACCTGTAGGTGACCCCTTGCACTATAAAAGGAGGCCCATGCACAACGTGGAGGGGGTTCGGAACCTAGATCACTCGTACGCTCGGTGTAGCTGCTTCTTCAAGCTCCCGAGCTCTCCAACTCAATACACAACCAAGCAGGAGTAGGGTTTTACGCGTCTACCGCGGCCCGAACCTGGGTAAAACTGCCCGCGTGCTCGCTACGATCTGCTCTTCGTGCTCCCTCCGCCCTCGTACCGCACAGACAAGGGGCTCCGGTCCCATAGGTGTTCGCGGCGGACAGTTTCCCCCGACAGATAGATCTAAGTTTCAAAGAATCAACATCAAGAGTAATTCTATCCACACTTCTATCCAATTCATCAATCTTAAGCAATTTTTCTTCAAGCATAGCATTGAAATTCTTTTGCGAAATCATAAACTGCTTAACACTAGTTTCAAATTCAAAAGGCATCTTTCCATAAGAGTTGTTGTAGGAATTACCATAATTATTAGTGGAATTACTAGGAAAAGGCCTAGGATTGAAGTTCCTTCTATAAGCATTGTTACCAAAATTATTCCTGCCAACAAAATTCACATCCAAAGATTCATTGTTATTTTCAATCAAAGTGGACAAAGGCATATCATTGGGATCAGAAGAAGAACTGTTAGCAGCAAATAATTTCATAAGTTCATCCATCTTTCCACTCAAAACACTAATTTCTTCAATAGCATGCACTTCTTTACTAGTAGATCTTTTGGTGTGCCATTGAGAATAATTAACCATAATATTATCTAGGAGTTTGGTAGCTTCTCCTAAGGTAGTTTCCTTGAAAGTGCCTCCTGCGGCCGAATCTAAGAGATTTCTGGAAGCAAAATTCAAGCCAGCATAAAAGTTCTGAATAATCATCCATAGATTCAAACCATGTGTAGGTCAATTACGTATCATTAATTTCATTCTCTGCCAAGCTTGTGCAACATGCTCACGATCTAGTTGCTTAAAATTCATAATATCGTTTTTAAGAGAGATGATCTTAGCAGGAGGGAAGTACTTCGAGATAAAAGCATCTTTGCACTTATTCCATGAATCAATACTATTTCTAGGCAAAGAAGAAAACCACACTACTAGGAAAAGGCCTACTAATGGCGCACCTAATTTGGCCATTAATGGCGCATTAGTGGTGCGCCATTAGTGCCACGCCATTAGTATATTTTACTAATGGCGCACCTCTGGTGCGCCATTAGTATCTGGTATACTAATGGCGCACCACAGATACGCCATTAGTATGCACAGTAGTGCGCCATTAGTATGCCTCCCAGGGGGCCATGTATACCCAGGTGCTTTGGCATACTAATGGCGCACGCCAGCAAGATGCGCCATTAGTAACTTCGGCATAGTAATGGCGCACTGTATAATGATGCGCCATTAGTATCCTTTGGCATACTAATGGCGCACTGTGATGTGATGCGCCATTAGTATGAATATTAGGTTTTTTTATTTTTTTATTTTCTATTTTTTGCACAGGTTACAAAATGTATAATTGGACAGAATATAGATAGCACACATCAACAATAGATTCATCGAATACAATAGAAGATTAGTCTCTGAATACAATTCATCATATTAGTCTACGAATACAATTCATCATATTAGTCTCCGAATTGAAAAGACCGAACAAAGATAGAACATTATATTACAAGTCTCGAGACCGCGAGTAGCGAGTTTGTCATCACATTACAAGTCGATATCGATCATCTAAACTACCATCACATAGAAGAGAGCTGCGGTCATCACGATGAAACTCATCTTCATCCGGTTCCTCCAACGCTCCCTCCCCTCTCCCGCGAGATAGCGGGCGTATCTAGATTCGGCCTCGGCCCTAGTGGTGTACCCTTTGTAACTGTTACCGCTGAATCGGTGAACCTGTCTCCGACACTCCTCCCAGTCGTCGTAGACTCCGGGAACCTTACCCTTGTACACGACATACGACGGCATCGCTATGCACTAGCCAAACGAAACGTTAGTACCAATTCACAGACAATACATAAGCAATATATAAGTATGCAACAGAACGACCGAAAGAGAAAAGCAAGACATTAATAGCATCGATTACATCTAAGTTGAACGACTCTCGAAACCAAAGAGACATACTACAAGTTCATTAAAGTTTAATTACAACATGAGCCAATCGATGTTTCAGAACTAGACACAGCATCACTGCTTTCGACTCGACTCAAGGGACCGGAGCATGGATGAAGCCACCATCTATCGTGGGAGTCATGAAATCACGGGCGTTGTCAGCCTACATTTGTAGCATTGTGTCGATGTCACTGTTGGACGGTTGGTTCCTGAGGAAGAACTGCCCCGAGGTACGAAGGACATCTTGATGGATGATTTCCGCAAACTCCGACTGGATGTGAAAGAATTCTTGTCTGATGTCCGCCACCTGGATTGCCGACACTCTCGCGGCCCAATCTTTGAGTTTACTCGGTAGCAGAAGTTGATGATGGTCCCGTACGATCGCCCGCATGTGATGGATGGCATAGTAGGCACCCTTCTGACCGCCAGGCGGCTGCTTGACGCAACAGAACGTCGTGTTGTGGGAGAACACGTGCTTGCCAGTCTTACGAACTGTCCTGGTGAAGGTGCCTCCAGATTTGGCGTAGTCGGGGAGAACATCATCAAGAACCTTCTTGACATTTGTGTAGTCTACGTTCGACTGGCGGTCCGGGTCGAAATACAGAATATTTGGGGCTTAGGAGGATGAGCGTGCAATGTGTGTCACTGCAGAAAACACGGAATGTTAAAAGAAAAACGATCGAAATCTAAGAATTCATATGTTACGGGGCGGTTGAGGGGGAGGACTTACTCGGGAAAGTAAGGCATGAGGAAGTTATCCTTATCTCAGTTTGCCAGAATGACGCCTTCGAGGTAAGAACTCGCGACTTGCCGGTCCCCAGCACTGCCCAAGATCTTGGCACGCATGTAGAAGGGGTCGACTATCACGATGTCCGGGGTCTTGTCGCGAATGATCCGCATCTCCATACTCAGCGAAAATAGCCGAACGAAGGTGTAGTGCAGCGGATGAAGGTTCAACATAGCGTGGATGTCATCAAACCGCAGGATGATCGTACCCCCGATGGAGTTATCCACAAAGCCCTTGCCCTCTGGCACCTTGGACACGAAAACCGGGTATGCCACATCCTTCTCTCTGAGACACCGCTTCTCCAAAGAAAGAACACTGTCATGCAGACTCCGCATAGCACCGGTTGCAGCATCGAGCGTATTTGTCGGTAGCATCGGGCTACCCGCCACATGCACCCTCCTCATTAGATCCTCAGGTGAAGGTGGCCCGTCCTGAGCACGGATCGTACTCGGTGCCGGCTGGCTCGCACCCTTGTTAGTTTTTCTTTTGCATGCCTTCTTCTTCTCCTGAATTGGGGACGAGTTCTGCTCACAGACCGCCTTCTTGAGTGTGTTGGGGCTGATAATATTTTGCACCTCGCCTATCTGAGGCTCGGTGAAGTCGGCAGCTGGAGGCGTCTCCTGAGAGCTGAACGGCAGACGACGTCGTTGCAACTTGGCTTCTCCGCGGTACCAGCTAGATCGCGCACGTCTTTTGTTGGGTTGGGTTCTTGAGAAGGAGGCCCCATGAAGTTGCCACCGTACCCATGATCGGAAAAGTACTGATCGACGATGCCAAATGTATCGTCGTCGTCGTCGTTCTGATCCTGTGCCATATGCATGTTCGGATCCAGTGGCATAGGGATGTCCGGCACCGTTGCGGCGGTCTTGCCATGGGGCCGACCTGGCGCCGGCACGACTGGCGGTCTTGTCTTTGGGGTGGTGTCCCCCGCCCCCAAACGAATCTGGCTCTTCGGCCAAAGCAGGGGCCAGCTCAGGCAGGCGCTGAGGGTCATCACGTCATCATCGTCGGCCCCAACGGGTCGAATCAGAGGTAACACCTCGTCGCAGCCTGGCAGCACCCGAACCAGTTGAACCCTAAAGAAGTTGGGTGGCATCTGGGTACCGTGGAACAAGGGGTTGCCCGGTTGAACGATTTTGCCCTTGGCGACATCGACCAACTCGTTGTTCACGAAGTGCAGGAGAGTGCACGGAACGTCGGCGGCGCCCTGCAAAAACATGTAGGGCGTCAGGGATGCCCAGTCAAAGGCAAGGAGATGAAGTCCTCGGCCTAGAGAGGCTTAATTAGTTACCGTGATGATGGCGTCGAGCTCGGCTAATGTCGAGGCACCGCCAACGGCGGGCGTGCAGTTGACGGAGGGGCCGCTTGCTGCAGAGGTGCCGGCCGGCGTACACCCGGGTGCATTAAGCTCTCGTGCCGGCGTCGGAGACACCAATGCCGCCTCCGCCGGAGACACCAATGGCCCCGCCATCGCGTTCTGAGAGTTGCTGGCCGTGAAGCTAGGAATCGGGGGCGGCCCCTGTTGGCCGCCCGCAATCCACACATTCAACCCCTCGATCAAGGTAGGCACAATGGCGGTGATCGTCGCTCCGAGCTGTTGTTGCACTTGCTCTTGGACAATCTCCGGAATCCGCGCCACCTGTGCCTTGAGTTCTTGAACCTCGTGCGCCTGGCTTTCCGAGCTGGTCTTTTTCTCCTTTCGCCCACCAGCGTTATAGTATGATGACCATTTTGTCGACAAGCCTTTGCCGGCCACATGACCAGCTGACGTCGGCTTACTGAGCTTATCATTGTTCTTCATTACATTCAACGCCCTATTTAGAGTCGTGTCCCAATGGTTGCTCTTAGTCGACCCCGCGCTACTGCTTTCAGTCGCCTGCGGAAGGAATGTGAACCATTTAGAAATTTGGCTTCATTAATTAGAATGGAACCATATGGAGCTAATTACGCGGGGGTGTATTCCTTACCAGAACAAGCTCAAGCGCCCTGGTCTTCGGATCCGTGGTAAGCTCCTTTGTTTTCGGGTCCTTCTTGTACCGGGCCCTGACAAAGTTCCTGGTCTGCTTGTCACCGTATTTATCGAAGAGGGGCGGTAGTCCTTGCTCGGCACGGTCCGCATCCTCCTTGTCCCATATAGGCTCCGCCACTCTGTAACCGCCGGGACCGAGTGTGTGTTCCCCTAAGTTCAGCTCCCGTATTTCTTTCCCCCACTGACTTGATTAGGAGTGTGCGGTGCTCGAGCAATTAATCTTAAAGTCGTTGTAGTCATCTTCGGTGATCGAAGGATTTTTCTCCTTGATCTTCTCATAACTCTCACCTTTCTCGATCATTCTCTTCACATTTCTTTTCCAAGTAGACAGGGCCTTGCTCATCTTCGTGAGGGCAGCATTGTTCACTTTATTCCCTTTTAGGCTTGTGTTTTCAAATTCAGCGGGGAACTTGTATCGTTCATGGACCTTCGTGAAGAGGAGGTTGCGCAAATTCCCTCGGTCAGGATGCCTCAGGTTCTCGGTGTTGATCGAGACGGTGCTCCGGAGAATGCACCCGAGCTGAAGCGAGTACCCCTTGACTATTCGTTCGGGCGCCGTTGGATTCCCGTCGGAGTCCACTTCAGTAACTTCCTCCTTGAGGGTGCGGAGCACGGTCGGGCGCCGGTCCTTTCGTTGCCTCTTCGGTTGGCTGCCATCTGTGCGTGCGCCGCCATCATCAGTGGTGGCATCAGTGGGGTCGTCCTCGGCGGTACCATCAGTGGTGTCATGATCGGTGGGGAAGGCGGCGTCCTCATACAAGTGAGGTTGTTCCTCCATCTCCTGGGACAACTCCCAGAATGCCTTGCGGCCCGAACCCCCGGCCTCATCGTTGTTGGCCATGTTTCTCTCTAAATAGGAACTAAGTTTGGTCAAAAAGTTGGTTATTGTCAAGGAACAAGATCATGGTCTCATCATTTAGGGTTTGTCGACATCGAGGCATCCTAAAAGCTAAGCTTTTATAATTGAGGGTATTTCGACGCCGAGGCACCCTAAAAGCCTAAGCTTTCATCATTTCGGTTTTTATCGACACCGAGGCACCCTAAAAGCCAAGGTTTTAATTTATGGTTTGTCGACACCGAGGCATCCTAAAAACTAAGCTGGGAAGAAGAATTCTAAGTTGGGCCTAATCACTTGGCTCTATTGCCGCCTATGGTTTAATGCAGTTAGAATAAAGGGGCACTTGATCCTACTTAATTAACTACTAAGATATCCCGGCCCATGCATTATTCACAAGTACCCCATATGTCCTATTTTTAGCAAAGTCATGCTAAAATTCACGGAAAATTTCAGCATGACCTTTGCTGAAAATAGGACATATGGAGTACCCGAATTTGCCGGAACGGAAGTTAATCGACATTCCAGCAAACTCAAGGGCCTCTCGGGGTACCTGCAAAATCATCACGACACGATGGTCGGAGACAAAACCCAGCAAAATGCTGCTCGAGGTTCACCAATTGACTGATACTCATGGATAAGCAAAGCAAACTACTACTACCAAAACAAGAACCAGACAAACTGATATATAATGTCAAGCATGTCTAATACCAGCAGCTAATTGTAGCTTTTACTTTTCAGTGCCAAATTCTAGCTAGGACCAGTAGTTTTTCTCTTCAGGTAAAATTAACAGCTAGCAGCAATTATTTTCAAATATATATACAAGACAGTAGATAAAAGGAATTTATATGTGCCCACTGGACATTTTTATAGTAACCTAATGAAAAATTAATAGTTAGGTTAATTACCCACTGTGAATAACAACACATATATAAGAGAAACACCTGATGTATTATCTCAATAAAATGAGCCAGATTTGCATTCCCTTCAACAAACAAAAAATAAATGTATGTGTGGCCTTATTATTTATAAATATAAGAGAGACAACAAAGTATATAAGAGAGACAGACACTTGCTGTAATAAAATGAGCCAGATTTGCATTCCCTTCCAAAAATAAAGTTGTATGCGTGGACTTATTATCTATCAACCAAAAAAGACACACGCATATATAGGGTAGCTGCTAGTGTATATACACTTAACTTAATTTGACAGCTCCATCATGCATCAGCTATAACTCAACTCTAACAGCAATTAAGCTAAGCAATTAACTACTAACTCTAACATCAATTAAGCTAAGATATTAACTACTAACTCTAACAGCAATTCCCTATACACGTTGTTAATGAAAGGGCGTGTAACAGTGACACGAGAACATCACCATTACGGAGTGAGTTAACAATATTCAGGTCGGGCAGACATTCACAGAGAAACACGAAAACATTCAGGCTTGAAAACCTACTTAAGGACTTGGAACGGTTTAGCAAATATGCTTGGAACTTGGACTGACTTGTCTGCAGTAATTGATCTTTATTTCGGTAACTCCGAATTTGGGCAAGTTGAGGTTAATCAAGTAGCCATGTCAGGAACATTGAATTTGTTCAAAGAAAAATACCGTTTCGGTTCAAAGACATCTCTCTCACACAGGTTGAATTCCTCGAGCCAATCAGATCGAAACTGTAACATGATTGACGCAAAGAATATATATTTGTGTGTGTGTGTGTGTTCTGAAACGGCAGGAGAAACAAACTTTCTTCAGACTTTTGGAACGGTTCAACTCAACCTGAAGAAAGTTTTTTAATTCAAAAATCGACCGCACATTCCTTTAGATCACTTAACAGTTCCTCGCTGTCGTTTCTTTGTGCAGAAACTTGCTACTATCAAACTGAAACAACAAACATCTCACAGATAGATTTCGGGCACAAACACAAAAACTTTCTTCAGACTTTGGAACGATTCAGCAATCAAGAAGGCAGTAATTTAATGTGGTCAATGGAAGGGCGTGTCCGATATTGATCAAGGACAGGCTCAGGATCAAATCTCACAGTTAAGTATGCATTCGAACAACAAAGCAAGTTTCAGTTCAGTCAGACATTACAGAAGAAGGCAAAAGTTTTCAGACTTGAAGCTCTTCTTTTTTCCGTCAGAAACCGACCAGATAGGGAACAAACTCCCTTCACTTCTCACATCTCAAACAGTCAAGGAAGACATTGAGAGGAACACAAAAGGCTTTCTTCAGACACCGTAACGGTTTAGCAGCTAACTATGCATGTGGTTGATAAAAGGGCGTGTCACAGTGACAGAGGAACTGCCATTTCTTTCATGTCGGGAAGACTGAATTTGTTCAAAGAAAAATACGAGAGGGATTTGACCTAGTTAACCTAATTAATCCCTAGAAGTTAATTAATTTGACCTAGTTAACCTCCAGCAAGCAAGTTTGAACCTAATTTGACCTAAATTCGAGAGGGATTTGAACTAAACCTAGCAAAAGAGAGAAGAAGAGGGCATGGCCGGGAGGGAGGAGAGGAGGAAGAGAGGAGAAGAGAGGCAGAGGGAGGAGGGTTACCTGAGACGACGAAGACGACGGAGGGCGGAGACGACGGAGGGCAGAGACGGCGGGGAGGTCGCGGGCCTCCTCTCCTGGTGGACGTACGAAGCTGGCCGGCGCGGACCTCCTGGATGTCCTCCCCGCACGAAGGCGACGACGGCGAGCGGAGATAGTGGAGGGGGCGGCGCGTGGCGGGTGGTGGGGGCGCGGGGGCGTGGGGGCGGCGTCGCGGGGGAGCTGCGGTAGTGAGGGGCGCGGGGGCGCGGGGGCACGGGGGCGGCATGGGTGGAGTCGGTGAGAGAGAGGGGATAGCTAGGTTGGGGATGGCCGGGAAGGAGATATGGATGGTGGGGGGGGGGGGCGCAATAATAATGGCGCACCACCCCTCGATGCGCCATAAGTGCATACATACAAATGGCGCATCTCACCCTGGTGCGCCATTAGTATATTTTTTTCTGCTCGAGCCAATAGGTTATCTTCGACCTGACCTGATCCACATCAAGTGTCCTCTACTAGCTCGACTGGTCAGCAGCCAGTTCTCACACCAGGAGGTCCTGGGTTCGATTCCCAGGCTCCACAATTTTTTTCATGCATTTAAAATGCTGTTTGATACTTATTTGTGTTTAAATATGTTCAAACTTGTTTAAATCATAACAGTAATTTTTTTTTATAAGACAGTAATATTTTTTAAAAAAAATATCATCAAACAGTAATGCCGGTGGAGCGGGGGAGGGTGCGGGGGGTCGGAGGCGGCG
>LR738715.1:871537192-871549241 GCA_902687465.1 Secale cereale | reverse complement strand
GATAGCGATCGAGATGGAGGGGGGGTCGAGATCGAGTGTCCATGAAATTTAAAAATATTCATGATAGTTCAAAAAGTGCCCATGAAATACAATCGAGAAATGAAGGCTACGATTTAAATACAATCGATCTTAGCTAGCTATCTGTTCACAATCTTCTTGCCCTTCTTTTTCGCAAATGGAGTTCTTCTGTGGAACGGACGTCCTTTAGGTAGGGTGTCCCTGCTTCTTCTTGTGGTGTATGCTTCTACTTCATCATCGTCGTCATGTTCGATCCTCGGGTGGCCGTACTTGTCGAAGTCTTGCTCAATGACTACTCCATCCATTCCGATGTTCTTCCTTTTGCCTCTCCTCACGACCACACGACTGGGCTTTGACGGGTCGGTAATGAAGAAGCATTGGTCAACTTGGGAAGCCAGTACCCATGGCTCATTTTTTGCGGTGACGTTTGCGCCCACGGTCTTGGATTTGGCTTCGGGTATAACCATGGTGGTGAAATACCGGTCTTCTTTTAGGACGCTCTTGGCCTATCTGACACGGAACATCGAGACCTTCTCTCCAGCGTAGCTCAGCTCCCAGATCTCCTCGATCTTTTCGTAGTATCTGTCCTTGTCATTACCGTTGTAGGATTCCATCGTTACCCCGGAGTTCTGATAACCATCGCTCTTCATGTCCTTGGCCTCGGTGTAGAATGTGTAGCCGTTGATATCGTACGCCTCATAGGTCATCAGGTTGTGCTCGGCGCCCTGTGATAAGGCGAATATGAGTTGTTCTTCCGCGGAAGAATCCTCATGTAAAGGGTACGACAGAAGCTTCTGCTTGAACCAACGCGTGGAACATGAGTTGTGCTCTTTGATTATATCTCCGTCCGTCCTCTGTTGGCCTTGGTCATTGTACGTCTTCTCAATAAAGGTTTTGTGCTCTACCACCCAAGGATCGACCACGTCTATGTGTTGTAGCGCGACTAGGTTTGCTCTTTCAAAGTCGGCGAGTCGACCCTCGAAGTCGACATGCATTTCGCAGCGACCATCACGGTGACCACATCCAGCGAGCCTGCCGAGGTGCCTGTTGACGGGCAGACCAACGGGGTTCTCGATTCCTAGATAATTCGTGCAGTAGGAGATGCACTCTTCGGTCAGAAAGCCCCTGGCTATGCTTCCCTCTGGACGTGACATGTTGCGAATGTATCCTTTGATGACACCATTCATCCTTTCGAACGGCATCATGTTGTGCAGGAACGTCGGCCGGAGTTGGATGATATCGTCCACGATATGGACCAGCAAATGCACCATAATGTCGAAGAATGCTGGCGGGAAGTACATCTCAAGCTCGCATAGTATCACCACGATCTCTTCCTGTAGCCTTCTGAGTTGCCTCACGCCAACAGACTTCCGAGAGATGACGTCGAACAAGTTGCATAGGCCAAATAGGGTTTCACGGACGTGCGCGTCCATGATCCCACGGATTGCAACTGGAAGTATCTGCGTCATCAGCACGTGACAGTCGTGAGACTTCATCCCGCTGAACTTCAGCTTCGCCCGGTCTAGGTATCTGCTTATCTTCCCCGTGTAACCGTAAGGAAGTTGTACTCCTACGAGGCAGGTGAAAAACTGCTCGATCTCCTCCTGACTTAGAGTGAAGCACGCGGGAGGGTAGTCATTTCCGGTCTTCTTGGCCTTTTTGCCTTTGCGACGACTTTCCGTGTCCTGCTTCGCCTCATCATCATCATCATCATCATCATGATCATCATATATAGCGTGAAGCTCCTGCCTGATGCCCATTGATTTCAAGTCTGCCCTTGCTTTCGGCCCATCTTTGGTCCTCTCTGGCATGTTGAGCAGGGTACCAAGCAGACTCTCGTACACGTTCTTCGTGATATGCATTACATCAAGGCTGTGAGGCACACGGTGGATCTTCCAGTACGGCCAGTCCCAAAAAACAGACCTCGTTTTCCATACCTTCAGGAGCGGCTCTGGCGCCTTTCGCTTCTTTCCCGGCTCTGGCGCCTTTTGCTTCTTTCCCGGCAGTGGGCAATCTTTCCAATTTTTCAACAGCTCGTCTATTTCCTCGCCGCTCCTCGTACGCGGGCGTCCTCGGGTTTCTGTTTCACCATCGAACAGATCCTTGCGTTTTCTCCACAGGTCATCGTCGCGAAGCCACCTTCGATGTACCATGAACACGGTTTTCTAAGACCCGGGATCTCTATCTAGCTGGCGATACGTTGTGTCATCCATGCACCTGACGCATCCAGAAAATCCGTGGAGCACCTGCCCCGCGACATATCCGTTACCGAGATAGTCATGCACCGTCGTGAGCAGCGCGGCTCTCATAGGGAAATATTCTTTCTTTGCGGCGTCCCACGTATTGGCTGGCGTTTTCCACAGCGTGTCTAGCTCCTCTTTCAGCAGCCCCAGATACGGATTTATGTCGTTCCCTGGTTGTTTCGGTCCTTCAATTAGCATACTCATGTGAATGTACTTCCTCTTCATGCACAACCAGGGGGGAAGGTTGTACATCCACAAAAACACAAGCCAGGTGCTATGTGTGCTTCTCTGGCTGCAAAACAGATTGACTCCATCGGTGCTCGCGCCCAGCACGATGTTCCTTGGATCGTTCCCAAATTCTAGGTCTTCGAAGTTCAACGCTTGCCACTGGCTCGCATCCTTCGGGTGACTCAGCATCTTGTCTTTTTTGTCTATCTCCGGATCATTTGCGTCATCTTCTCGCTTCTTCTCCTCCCTATCTGCGTGCCAACGCAGGAGCTTTGCTACTTTAGGGTCCGCGAAATACCGCTACAGACGAGGAGTGATCAGAAAGTACCACACCACTTTTCGAGGAGCTTTCTTCCTCTTCTTGTATCGAGTGACGCCGCACACCGGACATATGGTAGTCTCCGCATGCTCGTCCCGATAAATGATGCAATTGTTCATGCACACATGGTATTTCACGTGCGGTAAATCCAGAGGACACACGATTTTCTTCGCCTCCTCCAAACTGGTGGGGCACTTGTTCCCCTTGGGAAGACGTTCGTGCCAGAATGACATGTTCTCGTCGAAGCATGAGTCGGTAATTTGGTGTTTTACCTTCATCTCCAGAGCTATGAGCGTTACATTCAGGCGGGTATCCTCGGGCCTGCATCCTTCATACAATGGAGTAACCGCGTCTAACTCAAGTTGATCCATCTTGGCTTTCTCTCGGGCGGCAGCTCTTGCATTATCGGTCTGCTTGAGAAGGAGCTCTTGAATATGAGGGTCCTGCACCCAGCCCATCGATGGTCCAGCGTCGTCTGCTCCGCCGGCATCATCATCTTCATGATCATGCCCGTCGTCTGCTCCGGCATCTTCCTCATCATCATGTCCTGCATCTTCTACATGATGACTGGTGTGTACACCATCACCGTCGTGATCATCTCCTGGGGATTCTTCATCTTCTCGCCCGCCCGAGCCGCGGTGGTTGTCTTGCTGCCCTTCCTCATTTCTTGCCCGGCCCCCATGGATGACTTCATAGTCATCTTCATCACCTTGCCACCGATAGCCTTCCATGAAACCACGCAAGAGCAGGTGGTCCCGCACCTGCTCGGAATCCGCGTCCGCAATAAGGCTCTTCAGCTTGCATCTTTGACACGGACATCTTATCTCAGTCTCGTTCTTTTGAAGCATCTCGGCCTTCGCGGACCTCAAAAACCTATTCACGATGCCTTCGGTCATCGTGCGCACCATGGTCGCCTGCGGGGTAGAGCAAAACGATATTTTAGAACCAAGAAAAAATTTGCCATGACTTTCCCTAAAAATAGGACAAAAAAATGCTTAATGCCAAAATTCTAACCGAAACAGAAATGAATCAACATTCCGGGAAAATATTGGCAACTATCGCATTTCAAATACCGGTACACCTCCAAACACAAACACATATGCAACACAACAAACATATGCAACACCACGAACATACATAGATCTAGCTAGGCCATAAAAAGTGCATGTGCACATTGGTGTATGGAGAACAACATAAATATAGCTTCCCCTTACTTACCTATCAAAACAAGGTAATTTAACCACTTAATTTGAATGAATCGATGGTGGAAATGAGGTGAAAAGAGGAGGGACCCGAGACAAGGAGGAGGTGGAGAGAATGAAGTGGGGAGAAAGTGAGTGTGGGTAGGAGAGGCTGTCCAAAATATCTTGTTGCTGCCCACTTACTAATGGCGCACCCACTATAAATGCACCATTAGTAATCAAGGTTACTAATGGCGCATCTTCAGTTAGTGCGCCATTACTAGTTTTGAAACAAAAAAAAACAATACTAATGGCGCACTGTCCCACAGTGCGCCATTACTAGTTTAAACTAGTAATGGCGCACTATGGAACAGTGCGCCATTAGTAGTTTTGCAAAAAAAAGAATAAAAAATATAATAAAAAAAAGAACATTAATGGCGCACTTTACTGCTGGTGCGCCATTACTAGTTACAACTAGTAATGATGCACTTTGTCTGGATGCGCCATTAGTATGTTTGGACAGGCGCACTAGTTAAAAAAAAACTTTTTGATAATAATGGCGCACCCTGGGCCAGGTGCGCCATTAGTAGTTTGAACTTAATGGCGTATCAGAGGTTGGTGCGCCATTAGTATATACTAATGGCGCACTGCTTGTCTGGTGCGCCATTAGTATCAATTCCATCTATAGCCCTTTTCCTAGTAGTGCCAAGTTTTAGCACGATCTCAAAGTGAAAACAGAAATAACTTCAATTTACCAATATCGTTATCCGTATCCCTTTTTCTTTTGCATATCACACAAATCATCAAAGTTGTTTAGATGGGTAGCGGCATCTTCACTAGGAAGGTTGGAAAATTGATCTTTCATGAAAAGATTCAACAAAGCACCATTGATCTCACAAGATTCAGCACCGATAATAGGAGCAATTGGAGTGCTGATAAAATCATTATTGTTGGTGTTTGAGAAGTCACACAGCTTGGTATTGTTCGGAGCCATAGTGACAAACAAGCAATCCAACACACACAAGCAAACAAGAAGCAAGCGAACGATAAACACATGACAGAAGAAGGGAAAATAAAACAGCAAGGGTGAAGTGGGGGAGAGGAAATGAGAGGCAAAAAAATGTAATGCGAAGGATAAGGGTTTGTGATAGGTACTTGGTATATGACTTTTGCGTAAGCCTACCCGGCAACAGCACCAGAAATTCTTCTTGCTACTTCTCGAGCTTGCGTTGTATTCCCTCGAAGAGGAAAGGGAGATGCATCATAGTAGCGTAAGTATTTCCCTCTGTGTTTGAGAACCAAGGTATCAATCTAGTAGGAGACCACGCGCGAGTCCCTCGCACCTGCACAAACAAATAAGAACTTCGCAGCCAACGCGACAAGGGGTTGTCTATCCCTTTACGGTCACTTACGAAAGTGAGATTTGATAGAGATGATAGTTTGTTATTTTTGGTATTTTTTTATTATAAGAACAGAAAGTAAAAGCGGAAAAAGTAAAGTAAGTGTAGATTGATATGTTGAGAATAGACCCGGGGGCCATAGTGTTCTCTAGTGGCTTCTCTCATGATAGCGATATTCTACGGCGGGTAAACAAATTACTCTCGAGCAATTGATAGAAAAGTGAATAATTATGAGACCATCTAGGCATGATCATTATATATAGGCATCACGTCCGAGACAAGTAGACCAAAACGACTCTGCATCTACTAATATTACTCCACACATCGACCGCTATCCAGCATGCATCTAGTGTATTGAGTTCATAAGAACAGGGTAACGCCTTAAGCAAGATGACATGATGTAGAGGGATAAACTCCAGCAATATGATATAAACCCCATATTTTTATCCTCGATGGCAACAATACAATACGTGCGTTGCTGCCCCTACTATCACTGGGAAAGGACTTCGCAAGATTGAACCCAAAGCCAAGCACTTCTCCCATTGCAAGAACTATAGATCTAGTAGGCCAAACCAAACCAATAATTTGAAGAGACTTGCAAGGATATTATAATCATACATAAAGAGTTCAAAGTAGAACCAAATATTTCTCGACAAACACACCGCAAAAAGAGATTACATCGAATAGATCTCCTCGAAGACCGAGGATAACTTTGTATTGAGATCCAAAGAGAGAGACGAAGACCTCTAGATACTAGCTATGGACCCAAAGGTCTGTGGTAAACTACTCACAACTTATGGTGAGGCGATGATGATGATGTAGAAGCACTCCGTGGAAGATCCCCCTTCGGCGGAGCTCCGAAACAGGCCCCACGATGGGATCTCACGGGAAAAGAAGGTTACGGCTGTGGTACTAGGGTTTTCTCTGTTGTTCTGATGGTTTCGGGGTACGTAGGCATATATAGGAGGAAGGAGGGCACTGGGGGCCATACGTGGGACCCACGAGGCAGGGGGCGTGCCCTAGGGGGGCGCCCCCACCCTCATGGGCACCACGTTAGCCCTACTCCATGGTTCTCAAGTCCCCCGTGCGTGATTTTCTCCAAATATCTCTCCCGAAGGTTTCATTCAGTTTGGACTCCGTTTGATATCCCTTTTCTGTAAAACCCTGAAACAGGCAAAAAACAGCAATCTAGACTGGGCCTTTGGGTTAGTAGGTTAGTCCCAAAACTAATATAAAAGTGTATGACAAAGCCCATTCAACATCCAAAACATCATAAATAGTAGCATGGAACAATCAAAAAATTATAGATACGTTGGAGACGTATGAGACAACTTGGAGACCCCCCCTGACGTGAGAAGAACACCGAAAATTACTATAAATACAGAAACCCCCGAAAGGAAACCTAGATCGGGAGTTCCGCCACCGCAAGCCTCTATTGCCACCAAAAACCAATCGGGGCCTTGTTCCAGCACCCTGTCGGAGGGGGGTCCATCACCGGTGATCATGTTCATCATCCCGGCGCTCTCCATGATGAGGAGGGAGTAGTTCACCCTCGGGGCTGAGGGTATGTACCAATATCTATGTGTTTGATCTCTCTCTCTCTCGTGTTCTTGATTTGGCACGATCTTGATGTATCACGAGCTTTGCTATTATAGTTGGATCTTATGATGTTTCTCCCCCTCTACTTCTTGTAATGGATTGAGTTTTCCCTTTGAAGTTATCTTATCGGATTGAGTCTTTAAGGATTTGAGAATACTTGATCTATGTATTGCATGCGCTTATCTGTGGTGACAATGGGATATTCACGTGATCTACTTGATGTATGTTTTGGTGATCAACTTGCGGGTTCAGTGACCTTGTGAACTTATGCATAGGGGTTGGCACACGTTTTTGTCTTGACTCTCCGATAGAAACTTTGGGGCACTCTTTGAAGTTCTTTGTGTTGGTTGAATAGATGAATCTGAGATTGTGTGATGCATATCGTATAATCATGCCCACGGATACTTGAGGTGACAATGGAGTATCTAGGTGACATTACGGTTTTGGTTGATGTGTGTCTTGGTGTTATTCTAGTACGAACTCTAGGATAGATCAAACGGAAAGAATAGCTTCGTGTTATTTTACTAGGGACTCTCGAATAGATCGATTAGAAAGAATAACTTTTAGGTGGTTTTGTACCCTACAATAATCTCTTCATTTGTTCTCCGCTATTAGTGACTTTGGAGTGATTCTTTGTTACATGTTGAGGGACAGTTATATGATCTAGTTATGTTATTACTGTTGAGAGAACTTGCACTAGTGAAAGTATGAACCCTAGGCCTTGTTTGGAAGCATTGCAATACCGTTTGTGCTCACTTTTATCATTATATTTTCAGATGGCAAAAACCTATATCTACCATCCATATTGCACTTGTATCACCATCTCTTCACCGAACTAGTGCATCTATACAATTTACCATTGTATTAGGTGTGTTGGGGTCACAAGAGACTCTTTGTTATTTGGTTGCAGGGTTGTTTGAGAGAGACCATCTTCATCATACACCTCCCACGGATTGATAAACCTTAGGTCATCCACTTGAGGGAAACTTGCTACTGTCCTACAAACCTCTGCATTTGGAGGCCCAACAACGTCTACAAGAAGAAGGTTGCATAGTAGACATCAGGTAACATCAACAATAATCGTTTATGATAACTTACATCCAATTGGGTATATATGTCAGGATCTTTCCAACACAATGTGCTTGCCAAAGGATAAAATGTAAAAAAAAGGAAAGGTGAAGATCACCATGACTCTTGTATAAGGTATAAGACAAGAATAAAAGATAGGCCCTTCGCAGAGGGTAGCAGAGGTTGTCATGTGCTTTTATGGTTGGATGCAAGAAATCTTAATGCGAAAGAACATCACTTTATATTGCCACTTGTGATAGGGACCTTTATTATGCAGTCCGTCGCTTATTTTCTCCACACTAATAGATCATACATATTTAGGGAGAAATTTTTATTGCTTGCAACAATGACAACTTACTTGAAGGATCTTACTCAATCCATAGGTAGATATGGTGGACTCTCATGGCAAAACTGGGTTTAAGGATATTTGGAAGCACAAATAGTATCTCTACTTGGTGCAAGGAATTTGGCTAGCATGAGGGGGAAAGACAAGCTCAACAAGCTGGATGATCCATGAAAATATAATTTATTTCAGATATAAGAAAACATAACCCATTACGTTGTCTTCCTTGTCCAACATCAACCTTTTAGCATGTCATATTTTAATGAGTGCTCACAATCATAAAAGATGTCCAAGATAGTATATTTATAGGTAAGAACCTCTCTTTCTTTTTTACTTCCTATTAATTGCAACGATGACCAAAACTATGTTTGTCAACTCTCAACAACTTTTATTTATCATACTCTTTATATGTGAAGTCATTACTCTACATAAGCTCAATATGATCTCTTTATTTATTTTTATTCTTTCTTTTATTCCCTCAAGATCATAGTAAGATAATAAATCCATTGACTCAAAACTAACCTTTATTATATATAGCTCACGGACTCGGTTACATAGATAAGGATCAACACAAAAACTCAACGCTAGATCATACTAAACTTTGTTCTACTAGATCAAGATATAACCAAAAGGATCGAACTAAGAAAAACGAGAAAGATAGAAGTGTGATGGTGATACAATACCGGGGCACCTCCCCCAAGCTTGGAAGTTGCCAAGGGGAGTGCCCATACCCATATTTTAATGTCTCTTTCTTCAGAGGTGGTGATGATGGAGTTGTTGATGATGTAGGCTTGTCGTCCATCTTCCAAGGCATAAGCTCACCATCGTAGAAAGATGATCGAGTCTCCGGGATCCTCAAATCTATCCATCTTCCAAGGCATAAGCTCACCATCGTAGAAGGATGATCGAGTCTCTGGGATCCTCAAATCTATAGCCAAACTCATCCTATTGAATCTATATTCATACTCACAGTTTTGGTTTTGCAGGTCATAGATCTCGGATTGGAGGTGCTCGATTTTCTCGTGAAGCTTGAAGATTGTCTCCCCAATGTTTTTGGCATCTAGCTTGTGGTTGTTGGTGAACTCTGAGATCATCATGTGGTTGGCGTTGAGTCCATGTTCCACAATCCCCTGACACTTGAAAACTTGTTGCTCCATTGCTTCGAGTCTTGTCTCCATGTTTCCGTTCCTCCTTGGTCCCTCAACATCGCGGATGTGCAGCACCCCCTCACGCATCTCAATGGTTTGAGGGTGTTGTAGCACCTCCGTGAGGTAGGGGTTGATGACCTTTTCGAAAAACTTATCCTCGGGGGCGCATGAAGACGTCATGGTGGTCTAGATCTGCCAGAAAAAATAGCTCGAAACAAAAGCAGATGATTTTGTCGTGGTACCGTGGTCAAAACCTTCCGGAGATTATATAATGAATTTTTACCGGCCAAAAGAAGTATCGTGCAAGAAAACGGAGTCTGGAGGGCACACAAGGTGTCCACGAGGCAGAGGGGCGCGCCCTCCACCCTCGTGGATGCCTCGTGTCCCTTTCGGACTACTTCTTATTTTCCTATTTTTTTAATATTCCAAAACAGAGAAAATTTGCTATTAGAACTGTTTTATAGTTGGTTTACTTATTGTACCACATACCTATTCCTTTTCGGAGCCTGAAACATTCTGGAAAGTGTCCCTTATGTACTCCTCCGGGGTTACGGTGTCAATAACATTGGTTTCAACATTTATGGGATTACCTGAGATATAATATTTGATTCTTTGACCGTTCACCACCTTAGGATTTGTGCCTTCGAAGTTGTTGATTTTTATGGCACCGGAACGGTAGACCTCCTCGATAACGTTAAGGACCTTCCCATTTAGAGGGAAGTTTTCATGCAAACAATCTTAAACGAGTGTTGTATAACAAAACATAATCACCTACATTAAACTCACGCTTTTGTATCCTTTTGTCATGCCATCTTTTAACTTTTTCTTTAAACAGTTTAGCATTCTCATTGGGCTGGGTTCTCCACTCATCAAGTGAGCTAATGTCAAATAGTCTCTTCTCACCGGCAAGTTTGAAACCATAAATGAGCTCTTTAATGGCCCAATATGCCTTATGTTCTAGTTTGTGAGGTAAGTGCCATGCTTTTCCATAAACCATTTTATATGGAGACATACCCATAGGATTTTTATATGGAGTTCTATAGGCCCATAATGGATCATCAAGTTTATTGGACCAATTATTTCTAGATCTATTGACAGTCTTTTGCAAAATTAGCTTGATATCTCTATTGCTCAGTTCTACTTGACCACTAGACTGTGGGTGGTATGGAGATGCAATTCTATGGTTAACATCATACTTAGCAAGCATTTTAGGAAAAGCACCATGAATAAAATGTGAAGCACCATCAGTCATTAAGTATCTAGGGACTCCAAACCTCGAAAAAAAACTTCTTTAAGCATCTTAATATTGGTGTTATGATCAGCACTACTAGTTGGAATAGCTTCTACCCACTTAGTAACGTAATCAACAACAAATAAAATATGTGTATACCCATTAGAGGAAGGAAACGGTCCCATATTGTCAGGCTCATTTCTGGGAAATAAATCACAGAATAGCCTTAAGTCACACTGGCTCCCAAGCACAACCAGTGGACAACCTTGATATAGATAACCAGTACAATAATATTACACAGGGTTGAGTCAGGGTGACTCACTAATTTATTACAACAACTCAACGCACTAGGGTGGCAGAATATGACAGTGGGTGGTGGAACTCAACACTGATATACTAGCATAGAGTCAAGCGTCAGTGTGAGGCTTGACTATTTTATTGGTGTGGCGGAAGCTTGACGGATGATACAAGTGATAGACTCCAAGACACAGGTGTGCTGACTGGGAACCTTCTAAGCGTCGGCCTCGCTAGCGCAATTCTCCTCCAGAAGCTCGTCCTCCTCCAAATCTGGCCAAGTAAATAGCCAGGGACAAGCCAATGAGTACTTTGAATGTACTCGCAAACATTATGAACTTAAGGTATACCGAATGCAAAATGCCATGGTAAATATACTATATGCGTGCAACAATTATCAAGACTTGGCATGGTGAAACATGGTTAGTACAAAAATAATTATTTGTCACAATAATAATAAAAGACAAAAGGAATGCCGGTCGGATGTCAAGTGACATCACGGTAGGACTTGAAAAGAAATGCCAGTCGGGTGTCCACACGAGTAGTGGCGTGATAGACCGCCTGACACTCGAGGGACGCCTCAAAAAGGACTTTAAAAGAAATGCCAATTGGGTGTCCACAAGAGTAGTGGCGAGATAAACCGCCTGACACTCGAGGGACGCCACAAAAAGGACTTTAAAAGAAATGCCAATTGGGTGTCCACAAGAGTAGTGGCGAGATAAACCGCCTGACACTCGAGGGACGCCACAAAAGGACTTTTAAAATAAAAGCGAGCGTCCGGGGTAGTCTAGCCAGCCCCTGAGACACTCTTGAAGGTAACAATAAAATCATAGGATTAGTCCATAAGCATAATATTCATCATAAATAAATTCATGATAAATACTGACTGTGATAAAAGCATCATGCAAACATAACATGCTCAAGTATATTATTTTCCTCCAGAGACTGTCACCGAGACCGTTACTTGACCCACCCAA
>LR738715.1:871396004-871537182 GCA_902687465.1 Secale cereale | reverse complement strand
ACCGCCTGACACTCGAGGGACGCCACAAAAAGGACTTTAAAAGAAATGCCAATTGGGTGTCCACAAGAGTAGTGGCGAGATAAACCGCCTGACACTCGAGGGACGCCACAAAAAGGACTTTAAAAGAAATACCAATTGGGTGTCCACAAGAGTAGTGGCGAGATAAACCGCCTGACACTCGAGGGACGCCACAAAAGGACTTTTAAAATAAAAGCGAGCGTCCGGGGTAGTCTAGCCAGCCCCTGAGACACTCTTGAAGGTAACAATAAAATCATAGGATTAGTCCATAAGCATAATATTCATCATAAATAAATTCATGATAAATACTGACTGTGATAAAAGCATCATGCAAACATAACATGCTCAAGTATATTATTTTCCTCCAGAGACTGTCACCGAGACCGTTACTTGACCCACCCAACTAAGTCCTTAACCGTGGACACGGCTATTCGAATAGATATAACTCTGCAGAGAGTGTACTCTTTACCCACGCGTATGGGCCTTCCTTAGACAGTACCGTGCACTGACTAATACCCAATACGGACTTTGGGTTAAAAACACGCCTGACGCATACGCACCGACCGGATGCCAGGACTCACCCAGAGCATCGCTCCAGAAACCTTAAGTCAGGGAGGCAACAACCTCCGAAAAGCATGGGATCACTATTAAACGCGCGGATTACAAGTGGTGCCCCCCTCTCGGCTACAACCGGAAACACCCATGCCCCTGACCCGATGACAGGATACAACCTTCATCGTAGTATCTGTGTGGCGTGTACCCGTACAGGGGTTATCAACTTACTAGGCCGTACCCTCCTTTCGGAAGGACCCGTGGCAGCACGGTATACAGCTAGGTGTATAGAGCAAGATTCGATCTAGGCAGACTCAGGAGGTATTATTAACATAACACCGGTATTCTCAATCAGTATCTCACGACACCATTGTGTCAACAAAGGACCATGCCCACCAGCATGTCCCAACCAGCAGCAACACTTCTGCCCTTACGTAACCACATGCATGCCAGACAAGCTAGTGTGACATGCAAGCCAAGGTAAAACAAAAAGACACGACTATGCATGCACATGTGATATAACATGCAACGTATGTGATGCACTACTAAAACATGTAGCCATGCAAGAATGCAAACATCATATCTCAGGTTCAATAATGCTTGCCTTGTCCAAAATAATCAGGAGAAAACCCCTCTGAAATTCCAGCAAAAGTTCCTTCTTCTTTTTCTGAAAATTTCAAATATGACTTCGAATGAGAAACCCAACACAGAACAGAAAAAGTTCTCAAAATATTTTTAATTAAATCTTAAAATAAACTAGAGAAGAAAAGAAAATTTTAGCAAAAAGAATCAGCTCATTTGGATTTATATTTTAAAAGTTATTAACTTTTCAAAACCAGGGGTCTTTCTGCAAAACAGAAGCCCCTGAGCTGTTTTAAAAGAAAACGCTTCGGCAGCGAATACGCCTTCCCGTGCAGAAGGCGTAAAGCGCAAAGTGCGCCATCGCCGAACATAGGAAACAGAGAGAGAGAGCTGACGGGTGGGGGCCACCCGTCAGGTTTGAATTTTGAACGCGCTCGCGCGCGAGTACAGAGAAGCGGCGGCGATCGCCGGCGACGATCGCCGGGGTTTCAGGGCCCGGCGCTGGTCGCAAAGTGACCAGCGTGGACTTCCGCATCCAGGGGTGGTGGAGGTGGCCACCGGCGGTCACCTGAACGGCGGTGAGCTCGTCGCCGGCGGACGGTGGTTCGGGCGAAGTTGAAGCTCGTCGGAGAGAGCTCGGGGAGAGGAATTGGCTTAGGGTTTCGGCACAGTGGTGGAAAAGGGGTGGCTCGACGGAGTTTGGGCGGCTCTGGTGGTGTGAGTGCGTGTTTTGGCTCGAAGGCAGAGACGGCGGAGCGGTGGCCGGAGGGGGAGAAGATGACCCCCTCGTGGCCTGGTGGGTGGTCAGGAGGAAGCGTGGGAGGTGGTGGAGGCCAGCCGTGAAGCTAGAGGGGCTCGGGGACCCCTTTTATAGGCGAGTCGAGGAAGGCCGAAGCGGGCGGAGCTCGCCGGAGTAAATTTGGTCGTCGGGGTTGGTTTTGGCCGGTGGTTTGGGGCGACGGAGCACTTATGATGCTGGTGGAGTTCGCCCGAAGCTTTAGTTTGGACGGGCGCGCGCTCGTTTGACACGTCCGCGATGCGCTGTCCGCACGGGCGCGGCGGCGTGGCTGGCTCCGGCGACTGCCGTGCGGGCCCTGGGCGGCGTGGTCGGTGCATCCATTGTGCGGAGGGGCGAAGGAGGATGACGCGTGGGCAGGGAGGTAGGTAGGAGCGTTGCAGTGGAGTAAAGGGCGGTTGATGGCCGAGGCGTTCCGCTCGGCTCCGCCGTGGACGAGCCCGGGGTGGCTGCACCGGCCAGCAGCCAGCTCACCAGAGTGGAGAGGCTGGCGATGGGCCAGGGGAAGCTGCGGCATTGAAAGCGGGCGACATCGCCGTGCGGGAGAGGAAGATGAGGGGTGCACGGCATCGCCGGCCCCTGTCGGCTGAAGAATTCAGTTAACTGAATTTTATTCAGTGTTGAACAGTATGCCTGCCAACTGTTTGATGAAATGCTCTGGGGTCTTAAACAACTTGGTTGATTCATGGGGTTTTCTGTGGTGGTGTGTGGTTACTCAAAAATGAGTTTGCCAGAAGGCCAAGCATTTTGGTGAAGTTTGGAAATGGTTTGGGGCAGAAATATGATTTCTGGACCAAATTTGAATTGAATTTAATTTGAAAATTTTGAACTGTGGGACCAAAGGTTTTTGAAGAAATGGGTTAAGGGTACCATATATATGTAGGGATAATTTTGGTGGAGGCAGAAAGGTCATAGAAAATATAGTTCCTTTGCAAAAGTCAAGAAACTATGATTAATTCAAATTCCATTTATGGAATTCAAAATATAAAAAAATATCTTTGTGGAGTGGGAAGGAAAGGAATAATATCACAGAAGATGTGCATGACTTGAGAGGTAAATCTTGGAGTGGCAGAAAATATTTGGAGAAGTTTATGGTGTTAGAAGAGATGGAAAGGATTTTTGCCTTTGAAAATAAATAACCAAAAACCAAAGATTCTTTAGAAAGAAAATAGTTTTGAAAACCTCCAAAATAATTAAATCAAATGAGTCCACCCTTCAAACAGAACCCTCCAAGAAAATTTTAAACCCTATCTAAAATTTTGAAAAGTTTTCACAACTCCAAATAAAATATTTTTGGGGTGTGACAGCACCTACCCCCTTAAGAAAAATCTCGTCCCCGAGATTCCAGCTGTCCCTCAAACAGGTACGGATACTCAGTCCTTAAATGATCCTCTCTTTCCCAGGTTGCCTCTTCCTCGGTGTGATTGCTCCATTGGACTTTGCAAAATTTTATTACGTTCTGTCGGGTTCTCCGTTCAGACTCCTCCAAAATCTTTATGGGACGTTCCCGATAGGTAAGATCTGGTTGAAGATCCAACTCTTGGTGCTGGATCTGCTTTTCCGGGTTGCTAACACATTTCCTCAGCTGAGATACATGGAACACATCGTGGACATCTGATAATTCTGCCGGTAATTCTAGTTGATAGGCAACCTTGCCTCTTCTTGCGGTTACTTTAAATGGTCCAATAAATCTTGGTGCTAATTTCCCCTTAACCTTAAATCTCTGTAGCCCCCTTGTCGGGGATACTCTAAGGTATACGTAGTCATTGGGCTCAAAGTGGACCTGGCGGTGTTTTTGATCATAATAACTCTTCTGTCGGCTTTGAGCTGCCCTTAGTCGGTCCTGAATAAGCTTTACTTTGGTTTCTGCCTCTATTAGTATCTCTGGTCCAAAAATTCGGCTATCTCCGGTTTCAGACCAATTTAATGGGGTTCGGCATCGTCGTCCGTATAATGCTTCGAACGGTGCCATTTTTAGGCTAGCTTGATAACTGTTGTTGTAGGAGAACTCTACATAAGGCAAACTATCCTCCCAACTGACTCCGTAGGTAAGCACACAAGCTCTCAACATGTCTTCTAATATTTGATTTACCCGCTCTGTCTGTCCTCCGGTCTGCGGGTGGTATGCTGTGCTGAAAGCCAGTTGCGTGCCTAAGGCTTGCTGTAGATGTTCCCAAAATCTAGAGACAAATTGGGTGCCTCTGTCAGAGACAATTATTTTGGGTACCCCGTGTAAACAAACAATCCTGGATAGGTACAGCCTAGCTAGCCTCTGTGTTGAGTAGGTGGTTTTTACCGGAATGAAATGTGCTACCTTGGTTAGCGAATCTGTTATTACCCAGATAGCATCATTCCCATGGCGTGACCTTGGCAAACCAACAACAAAATCCATTCCAATTCTATCCCATTTCCATTCAGGCACCTTAATTGGTTGCAACAACCCTGCTGGTCTCTGGTGTTCCGCTTTCACACGTTGGCATGTATCACAACAAGCCACATATATGGCTATATCCCTTTTCATCCCGTGCCACCAGAATCTCTCCTGTAGATCCTTATACATTTTGGTCCCTCCGGGGTGAATGGAATATGGAGTGGTATGCGCCTCTGCCATTATTTGCTGTTTTAAGTCTTCAATGTTTGGTACGCATAATCTCTGTCCAAACCAAATAACTCCTTGGTTGTCTGCCATAAATTCGGGCGCCCTGCCCAGTTTCATCTTCTTCCTAATCCCTTCAATACTTGGGTGCCCCTTCTGGGCTTCTCTGATCTGGTCCTCTATTGTTGGTTTTATTTCCAACTGGGAAATGGTCCCTTCCGTGACTAGGGCCATGTTGAGCTTGGCAAACTCCTGGCTGAGCATATGTTGCGAAAGTTGTACACTGCCATTTCCGGCGTATGGATTCCTGCTGAGGGCATCTGCCACAACATTGGCTTTACCTGGGTGATAGTGAATTCCTACGTCATAATCCTTAATTAGCTCAACCCAACGCCGTTGTCTCAAATTTAATTCTGGCTGCGTGAAAATATATTTAAGACTTTTATGATCCGTGTATATTTCACATCGGTTCCCCAGAAGATAGTGTCGCCACTCTTTGAGTGCGTGTACTACTGCAGCGAGTTCCAGATCATGAACGGGGTAATTTTCTTCATGTCGCCGTAGCTGTCTTGAGGTGTAAGCCACTACTTTTCCTTCCTGCATTAACACACCTCCAAGGCCTTTCCCGGATGCGTCACAATATATATCAAAATTTTTGTGCACATCGGGCACAACCAGAACTGGTGATGTTGTTAACCTCTTTTTCAACTCCTGAAAACTCTTTTCACAAGCTTCAGTCCATTCAAACTTCTTGTCTTTCTTGAGTAACTGGGTCATGGGTCTGGCTATAGTGGAGAACCCTTCAATAAACCTTCGATAATAGCCCGCTAGGCCAAGAAAACTTCTGACTTCCGTTACGTTTGTGGGTTGCTTCCATCCCAACACATCCTTTACCTTTCCCGGGTCTACAGCGATTCCGTTTTGGGTCAATACGTGCCCAAGGAAACCAACTTCTCTTAACCAGAATTCACATTTACTGAATTTGGCGTATAGCTGATGTTTTCTTAACTCTTCCAGTACTATCCGAAGATGCTGCTCATGTTCTTCAGGCGTCTTAGAGTAAATAAGTATGTCATCGATAAATACCACCACAAATTTATCCAAATATTTCATAAAAACCTTGTTCATGAGATGCACAAAATATGCCGGGGCATTGGTTAAACCAAATGGCATCACTGTGAATTCATATAATCCGTATCTGGTAGTAAACGCCGTCTTAGGTATGTCCGTCGTCCGAATTTTTAACTGATGATAACCTGATCTCAGGTCTATCTTCGAGAAGACTTTAGCTTCTGCTAGCTGCTCAAACAAATCGTTGATTCTGGGCGGTGGATATTTATTCTTGATAGTGACCATATTCAGTGCCCTGTAATCAATGCATAGCCGTAGGGTACCATCCCTCTTTTTTGCGAATAAAACTGGCGAACCCCATGGTGACGAGCTGGGTCGCACGTAACCTTTCTCCATCAATTCCTTAATTTGCTTCTTTAATTCTGCCAGTTCCGTTGGGGCCATACGGTACGGTTTCTTATATATGGGTGTCGTTCCGGGTGCGAGTTCAATAACGAACTCAATTTCGCGGTCCGGTGGCATTCCTGTTAATTCTTCAGGAAATACATCAGGATATTCACAGACTACAGGAACCTTATTTAATTCCACTGTATCCACTTGATTTAATTTCCCTTGGGATGTGGCAATCTTCCTTGTACCCACTTTTATTGTCTTTCCTTGGCAATTGGTAAGAGTTACCGTACGGTTATAGCAGTCTATGAAACCTTTGTTTGTGGTTAACCAATCCATTCCCAGAATAATGTCCAAATCAACTTCGCCTGTATGATGAGATTGGCTAGGAATCCCATTCCTTCAATTTCGATGTTCACATCCTTGCAGTACCATTGAGTATTTTGCTTTGATCCCGGGGACTGAATAACCATGGAATTTTGCAAAGGCAAAAAGGGAAATTGATTCTTCGAGGCAAATCTTTTAGAGATGCAAGAATGGGAAGCTCCGGAATCAAATAAAATTGTAGCATCTACTGAGTTGGCGGGGAACGTACCAAACACGATATCCGGTGCGTTCTGAGCTTCCTCAAAAGTCACGTGGTTGATATTTCCTTGCTTGTGGCTGTTATTGGGGTTGAAGTTATTGCGTCGTGGAGCGTTGGTCGCACCACGGCCATTGTTGTTGTTATTGGCTTTGGGAGGGTTGTTTCCTTGTTTTGGGCACTGTTTAGCATAATGCCCCGCTTCTCCGCAGGAGTAACAGGTGACTCCAGGATAAAAATTTGTATCCTTGGTCCTATTGTGGAATGCACTGCAGTTTTGTGGTGGAGCTGTATTAGTTGGTCGGGTTACTACTGGCTTTTGAACATCATTCCTGGGCCTGTTGTTGCGGACCTGTCCTGACTGGTTCATGCGACGCTTGCGAGCCTCATCCATATTGCGGTGTTCATTTTCCAGGATAATAGCCTTATCCACAAGTGTCTTAAAGTCTGGAAAGGTATGAACCATCAGCTGGCATTTTAGCGACGAAATAAGTCCGTCGAGAAATTTTTCCATCTTTTTGTTCTCTGTCATATACTCGTCGTTGGCGTACCGGGCCAACTGAGTAAACTGATCCAGATATTGGGATACTGTGGAGCCCCGCTGTTTGAGATCCTCAAATTCCCTCTTCTTTAATTTCATAATGCTATTTGGGATATGCGCTCCTCGGAAATTCTCCTTGAATTGTGCCCATGTCATATTTGCTCCATCAGGGTGGGTGTGACATAAGTTTTCCCACCACGAAGCAGCCGTTCCAGAAAAATAGTGTGGTGTGTACAGCACCTTTTCCTGGTCAGTACATTGGGCAATGACCAATTTTCTCTCCATGTCTCGAAGCCAGTCGTCTGCCTCTAGTGGCTTGTCAGTGTGCGTAAAGACCGTTGGGCGGGTCTTTTGTAACTCCGACAGTTTGGACCTGGGTTGTGGTTGTCCTTGTTGATTTCCCATGTTCATCAAATGCTGCATCATCTCCTGATGCTGTTGCTGACTCTGCTCATATAGGCGGCACACTTGCGAGAAAGCTGATTCACTGCTTTGCTGACTTGTCTGCCCCTGAGTAAAATTATTTCCCATTTGTCCAGAGTTGTTTTCAGGTTGAGTTGGCATAGAACGGGTCCAGGGACGATGCATTTTCTTTCTGGGGTATTTGCATAACACCAAGGAAAATAATCAAATAGCAGAAAATAAATTCCCAAATAAACTTTTCCCCCCAGGACAAGGTAAGACATGGCAGCTAGATATATTACACAAGTGATTTAATTATACAAGCAGGATTTAATTATACAGGATACATGCGGAAACTGTATCATACAAGATCATTTATTCTACTAGCGCACTCTCCGTGCTCTCATCGACTAGCGGTCCTAACATCGCTATTTTACAAAGGCGAGGCAGAACAGGAAATAAATATATTACACCCGTGTACTCAAGCGGTCATCTGGCGAAGTAAACTGCGTTCGTCCCCATGGCTCATCCTAGGTCCTGCTGAGAGTGAGACTCAGGCAAGGCACCCAGGATGTGATATCGCCCTCCTCCTCTTCCTCCTCGAGGATCGCCTCTAGTCGGGTGGTCGATGATGCCGTGCCTGCTGGAGGTGGCACCGTGCTCGTCAGTGGAGAAGCTCTGGTAGGAATGGGTGCAGTCGGACGGCTAGCATCGCCAGTCGTGGTCGAGCGCTGAGCCGCGGGACTAGCCAGAGAAGTATTTGGTGGATTGGAAGTGCGTGGAGCACGAGGCGAAGGAGAGCGGTACTCGCTCCTGCGAATAATTCTTGCACGAGACAAGTCCATCCGCGCAGTGAGGTAGTCATCCACCAGGGAGGTGAAAGCTGACTCCAAGGCCATGATATACTGGACAAGTGGCTCAATAGCCAGATCCTTTTCCCCTATGGTGCAGGAAAAAGCATAGTGGCTAGTATATGGAACGTGGCAAGGCAGGTAGTAATAGGGACGGTCCTGCATAACGTTCAGGATGTCCCGGAGACGTGCGATAGCCTCACGTGCGGCCATTTGGATAGCATGCCTCTCAGTGGGCATGGCTCTCCCCATGAAGCGATAGTTGCGGAAAGACACAGACGCACCACCCCGAATATATACCGAAGCCTGGTACATAGTCAGGGTCTCTGAGATCTTGTCCGGGTAAACGACGTACTCCGGACGCCCGAGGGACCCCATCGCGTCCCTCGCGATGCTCGCGAGAAGGCGGGAAAATCCCGCAGGCTCGTTGGCGAAAACCTGAGATGGGCAGCTGCCACCAGCCATCTACAACAGTAGACAAAAATCCAAGTAGCCATGTCATAAGTGTATGATGACTAAGGAAAGTTTGCTACGATGCATGAGATGCATGCTGGAAAAAAAATGTTAGCACTGACTCGGGGACTAGCGATCGTGCCTAGGGCTCCTACAGTCAGCCTGGCTCTGGTACCAAGGTCTGTCAGGCTCATTTCTGGGAAATAAATCACAGAATAGCCTTAAGTCACACTGGCTCCCAAGCACAACCAGTGGACAACCTTGATATAGATAACCAGTACAATAATATTACACAGGGTTGAGTCAGGGTGACTCACTAATTTATTACAACAACTCAACGCACTAGGGTGGCGGAATATGACAGTGGGTGGTGGAACTCAACACTGATATACTAGCATAGAGTCAAGCGTCAGTGTGAGGCTTGACTATTTTATTGGTGTGGCGGAAGCTTGACGGATGATACAAGTGATAGACTCCAAGACACAGGTGTGCTGACTGGGAACCTTCTAAGCGTCGGCCTCGCTAGCGCAATTCTCCTCCAGAAGCTCGTCCTCCTCCAAATCTGGCCAAGTAAATAGCCAGGGACAAGCCAATGAGTATTTTGAATGTACTCGCAAACATTATGAACTTAAGGTATACCGAATGCAAAATGCCATGGTAAATATACTATATGCGTGCAACAATTATCAAGACTTGGCATGGTGAAACATGGTTAGTACAAAAATAATTATTTGTCACAATAATAATAAAAGACAAAAGGAATGCCGGTCGGATGTCAAGTGACATCACGGTAGGACTTGAAAAGAAATGCCAGTCGGGTGTCCACACGAGTAGTGGCGTGATAGACCGCCTGACACTCGAGGGACGCCACAAAAAGGACTTTAAAAGAAATGCCAATTGGGTGTCCACAAGAGTAGTGGCGAGATAAACCGCCTGACACTCGAGGGACGCCACAAAAAGGACTTTAAAAGAAATGCCAATTGGGTGTCCACAAGAGTAGTGGCGAGATAAACCGCCTGACACTCGAGGGACGCCACAAAAAGGACTTTAAAAGAAATACCAATTGGGTGTCCACAAGAGTAGTGGCGAGATAAACCGCCTGACACTCGAGGGACGCCACAAAAGGACTTTTAAAATAAAAGCGAGCGTCCGGGGTAGTCTAGCCAGCCCCTGAGACACTCTTGAAGGTAACAATAAAATCATAGGATTAGTCCATAAGCATAATATTCATCATAAATAAATTCATGATAAATACTGACTGTGATAAAAGCATCATGCAAACATAACATGCTCAAGTATATTATTTTCCTCCAGAGACTGTCACCGAGACCGTTACTTGACCCACCCAAGTAAGTCCTTAACCGTGGACGCGGCTATTCGAATAGATATAACTCTGCAGAGAGTGTACTCTTTACCCACGCGTATGGGCCTTCCTTAGACAGTACCGTGCACTGATTAATACCCAATACGGACTTTGGCTTAAAAACACGCCTGACGCATACGCACCGACCGGATGCCAGGACTCACCCAGAGCATCGCTCCAGAAACCTTAAGTCAGGGAGGCAACAACCTCCGAAAAGCATGGGATCACTATTAAACGCGCGGATTACAAGGGGTGCCCCCCTCTCGGCTACAACCGGAAACACCCATGCCCCTGACCCGATGACAGGCTACAACCTTCATCGTAGTATCTGTGTGGCGTGTACCCGTACAGGGGTTATCAACTTACTAGGCCGTACCCTCCTTTCGGAAGGACCCGTGGCAGCACGGTATACAGCTAGGTGTATAGAGCAAGATTCGATCTAGGCAGACTCAGGAGGTATTATTAACATAACACCGGTATTCTCAATCAGTATCTCACGACACCATTGTGTCAACAAAGGACCATGCCCACCAGCATGTCCCAACCAGCAGCAACACTTCTTCCCTTACGTAACCACATGCATGCCAGACAAGCTAGTGTGACATGCAAGCCAAGGTAAAACAAAAAGACACGACTATGCATGCACATGTGATATAACATGCAACGTATGTGATGCACTACTAAAACATGTAGCCATGCAAGAATGCAAACATCATATCTCAGGTTCAATAATGCTTGCCTTGTCCAAAATAATCAGGAGAAAACCCCTCTGAAATTCCAGCAAAAGTTCCTTCTTCTTTTTCTGAAAATTTCAAATATGACTTCGAATGAGAAACCCAACACAGAACAGAAAAAGTTCTCAAAATATTTTTAATTAAATCTTAAAATAAACTAGAGAAGAAAAGAAAATTTTAGCAAAAAGAATCAGCTCATTTGGATTTATATTTTAAAAGTTATTAACTTTTCAAAACCAGGGGTCTTTCTGCAAAACAGAAGCCCCTGAGCTGTTTTAAAAGAAAACGCTTCGGCAGCGAATACGCCTTCCCGTGCAGAAGGCGTAAAGCGCAAAGTGCGCCATCGCCGAACATTGGAAACAGAGAGAGAGAGCTGACGGGTGGGGGCCACCCGTCAGGTTTGAATTTTGAACGCGCTCGCGCGCGAGTACAGAGAAGCGGCGGCGATCGCCGGCGACGATCGCCGGGGTTTCAGGGCCCGGCGCTGGTCGCAAAGTGACCAGCGTGGACTTCCGCATCCAGGGGTGGTGGAGGTGGCCACCGGCGGTCACCTGAACGGCGGTGAGCTCGTCGCCGGCGGACGGTGGTTCGGGCGAAGTTGAAGCTCGTCGGAGAGAGCTCGGGGAGAGGAATTGGCTTAGGGTTTCGGCACAGTGGTGGAAAAGGGGTGGCTCGACGGAGTTTGGGCGGCTCTGGTGGTGTGAGTGCGTGTTTTGGCTCGAAGGCAGAGACGGCGGAGCGGTGGCCGGAGTGGGAGAAGATGACCCCCTCATGGCCTGGTGGGTGGTCAGGAGGAAGCGTGGGAGGTGGTGGAGGCCAGCCGTGAAGCTAGAGGGGCTCGGGGACCCCTTTTATAGGCGAGTCGAGGAAGGCCGAAGCGGGCGGAGCTCGCCGGAGTAAATTTGGTCGTCGGGGTTGGTTTTGGCCGGTGGTTTGGGGCGACGGAGCACTTATGATGCTGGTGGAGTTCGCCCGAAGCTTTAGTTTGGACGGGCGCGCGCTCGTTTGACACGTCCGCGATGCGCTGTCCGCACGGGCGCGGCGGCGTGGCTGGCTCCGGCGATTGCCGTGCGGGCCCTGGGCAGCGTGGTCGGTGCATCCATTGTGCGGAGGGGCGAAGGAGGATGACGCATGGGCAGGGAGGTAGGTAGGAGCGTTGCAGTGGAGTAAAGGGCGGTTGATGGCCGAGGCGTTCCGCTCGGCTCCGCCGTGGACGAGCCCGGGGTGGCTGCACCGGCCAGCAGCCAGCTCACCGGAGTGGAGAGGCTGGCGATGGGCCAGGGGAAGCTGCGGCATTGAAAGCGGGCGACATCGCCGTGCGGGAGAGGAAGATGAGGGGTGCACGGCATCGCCGGCCCCTGTCGGCTGAAGAATTCAGTTAACTGAATTTTATTCAGTGTTGAACAGTATGCCTGCCAACTGTTTGATGAAATGCTCTGGGGTCTTAAACAACTTGGTTGATTCATGGGGTTTTCTGTGGTGGTGTGTGGTTCATCAAAAATGAGTTTGCCAGAAGGCCAAGCATTTTGGTGAAGTTTGGAAATGGTTTGGGGCAGAAATATGATTTCTGGACCAAATTTGAATTGAATTTAATTTGAAAATTTTGAACTGTGGGACGAAAGGTTTTTGAAGAAATGGGTTAAGGGTACCATATATATGTAGGGATAATTTTGGTGGAGGCAGAAAGGTCATAGAAAATATAGTTCCTTTGCAAAAGTCAAGAAACTATGATTAATTCAAATTCCATTTTTGGAATTCAAAATATAAAAAAAATATCTTTGTGGAGTGGGAAGGAAAGGAATAATATCACAGAAGATGTGCATGACTTGAGAGGTAAATCTTGGAGTGGCAGAAAATATTTGGAGAAGTTTATGGTGTTAGAAGAGATGGAAAGGATTTTTGCCTTTGAAAATAAATAACCAAAAACCAAAGATTTTTTAGAAAGAAAATAGTTTTGAAAACCTCCAAAATAATTAAATCAAATGAGTCCACCCTTCAAACAGAACCCTCCAAGAAAATTTTAAACCCTAGCTAAAATTTTGAAAAGTTTTCACAACTCCAAATAAAATATTTTTGGGGTGTGACAGCACCTACCCCCTTAAGAAAAATCTCGTCCCCGAGATTCCAGCTGTCCCTCAAACAGGTACGGATACTCAGTCCTTAAATGATCCTCTCTTTCCCAGGTTGCCTCTTCCTCGGTGTGATTGCTCCATTGGACTTTGCAAAATTTTATTACGTTCTGTCGGGTTCTCCGTTCAGACTCCTCCAAAATCTTTATGGGACGTTCCCGATAGGTAAGATCTGGTTGAAGATCCAACTCTTGGTGCTGGATCTGCTTTTCCGGGTTGCTAACACATTTCCTCAGCTGAGATACATGGAACACATCGTGGACATCTGATAATTCTGCCGGTAATTCTAGTTGATAGGCAACCTTGCCTCTTCTTGCGGTTACTTTAAATGGTCCAATAAATCTTGGTGCTAATTTCCCCTTAACCTTAAATCTCTGTAGCCCCCTTGTCGGGGATACTCTAAGGTATACGTAGTCATTGGGCTCAAAGTGGACCTGGCGGTGTTTTTGATCATAATAACTCTTCTGTCGGCTTTGAGCTGCCCTTAGTCGGTCCTGAATAAGCTTTACTTTGGTTTCTGCCTCTATTAGTATCTCTGGTCCAAAAATTCGGCTATCTCCGGTTTCAGACCAATTTAATGGGGTTCGGCATCGTCGTCCGTATAATGCTTCGAACGGTGCCATTTTTAGGCTAGCTTGATAACTGTTGTTGTAGGAGAACTCTGCATAAGGCAAACTATCCTCCCAACTGACTCCGTAGGTAAGCACACAAGCTCTCAACATGTCTTCTAATATTTGATTTACCCGCTCTGTCTGTCCTCCGGTCTGCGGGTGGTATGCTGTGCTGAAAGCCAGTTGCGTGCCTAAGGCTTGCTGTAGATGTTCCCAAAATCTAGAGACAAATTGGGTGCCTCTGTCAGAGACAATTATTTTGGGTACCCCGTGTAAACAAACAATCCTGGATAGGTACAGCCTGGCTAGCCTCTGTGTTGAGTAGGTGGTTTTTACCGGAATGAAATGTGCTACCTTGGTTAGCGAATCTGTTATTACCCAGATAGCATCATTCCCATGGCGTGACCTTGGCAAACCAACAACAAAATCCATTCCAATTCTATCCCATTTCCATTCAGGCACCTTAATTGGTTGCAACAACCCTGCTGGTCTCTGGTGTTCCGCTTTCACACGTTGGCATGTATCACAACATGCCACATATATGGCTATATCCCTTTTCATCCCGTGCCACCAGAATCTCTCCTGTAGATCCTTATACATTTTGGTCCCTCCGGGGTGAATGGAATATGGAGTGGTATGCGCCTCTGCCATTATTTGCTGTTTTAAGTCTTCAATGTTTGGTACGCATAATCTCTGTCCAAACCAAATAACTCCTTGGTTGTCTGCCATAAATTTGGGCGCCCTACCCAGTTTCATCTTCTTCCTAATCCCTTCAATACTTGGGTGCCCCTTCTGGGCTTCTCTGATCTGGTCCTCTATTGTTGGTTATATTTCCAACTGGGAAAGGGTCCCTTCCGTGACTAGGGCCATGTTGAGCTTGGCAAACTCCTGGCTGAGCATATGTTGCGAAAGTTGTACACTGCCATTTCCCGCGTATGGATTCCTGCTGAGGGCATCTGCCACAACATTGGCTTTACCTGGGTGATAGTGAATTCCTACGTCATAATCCTTAATTAGCTCAAGCCAACGCCGTTGTCTCAAATTTAATTCTGGCTGCGTGAAAATATATTTAAGACTTTTATGATCCGTGTATATTTCACATCGGTTCCCCAGAAGATAGTGTCGCCACTCTTTGAGTGCGTGTACTACTGCAGCGAGTTCCAGATCATGAACGGGGTAATTTTCTTCATGTCGCCGTAGCTATCTTGAGGTGTAAGCCACTACTTTTCCTTCCTGCATTAACACACCTCCAAGGCCTTTCCCGGATGCGTCACAATATATATCAAAATTTTTGTGCACATCGGGCACAACCAGAACTGGTGATGTTGTTAACCTCTTTTTCAACTCCTAAAAACTCTTTTCACAAGCTTCAGTCCATTCAAACTTCTTGTCTTTCTTGAGTAACTGGGTCATGGGTCTGGCTATAGTGGAGAACCCTTCAATAAACCTTCGATAATAGCCCGCTAGGCCAAGAAAACTTCTGACTTCCGTTACGTTTGTGGGTTGCTTCCATCCCAACACATCCTTTACCTTTCCCGGGTCTACAGCGATTCCGTTTTGGGTCAATACGTGCCCAAGGAAACCAACTTCTCTTAACCAGAATTCACATTTAGTGAATTTGGCGTATAGCTGATGTTTTCTTAACTCTTCCAGTACTATCCGAAGATGCTGCTCATGTTCTTCAGGCGTCTTAGAGTAAATAAGTATGTCATCGATAAATACCACCACAAATTTATCCAAATATTTCATAAAAACCTTGTTCATGAGATGCACAAAATATGCCGGGGCATTGGTTAAACCAAATGGCATCACTGTGAATTCATATAATCCGTATCTGGTAGTAAACGCCGTCTTAGGTATGTCCGTCGTCCGAATTTTTAACTGATGATAACCTGATCTCAGGTCTATCTTCGAGAAGACTTTAGCTTCTGCTAGCTGCTCAAACAAATCGTTGATTCTGGGCGGTGGATATTTATTCTTGATAGTGACCATATTCAGTGCCCTGTAATCAATGCATAGCCGTAGGGTACCATCCCTCTTTTTTGCGAATAAAACTGGCGAACCCCATGGTGACGAGCTGGGTCGCACGTAACCTTTCTCCATCAATTCCTTAATTTGCTTCTTTAATTCTGCCAGTTCCGTTGGGGCCATACGGTACGGTTTCTTATATATGGGTGTCGTTCCGGGTGCGAGTTCAATAACGAACTCAATTTCGCGGTCCGGTGGCATTCCTGGTAATTCTTCAGGAAATACATCAGGATATTCACAGACTACAGGAACCTTATTTAATTCCACTGTATCCACTTGATTTAATTTCCCTTGGGATGTGGCAATCTTCCTTGTACCCACTTTTATTGTCTTTCCTTGGCAATTGGTAAGAGTTACCGTACGGTTATAGCAGTCTATGAAACCTTTGTTTGTGGTTAACCAATCCATTCCCAGAATAATGTCCAAATCAACTTCGTCTAGTATGATGAGATTGGCTAGGAATCCCATTCCTTCAATTTCGATGTTCACATCCTTGCAGTACCATTGAGTATTTTGCTCTGATCCCGGGGACTGAATAACCATGGAATTTTGCAAAGGCAAAAAGGGAAATTGATTCTTCGAGGCAAATCTTTTAGAGATGCAAGAATGGGAAGCTCCGGAATCAAATAAAATTGTAGCATCTACTGAGTTGGCGGGGAACGTACCAAACACGATATCCGGTGCGTTTTGAGCTTCCTCAAAAGTCACGTGGTTGATATTTCCTTGCTTGTGGCTGTTATTGGGGTTGAAGTTATTGCGTCGCGGAGCGTTGGTCGCACCACGGCCATTGTTGTTGTTATTGGCTTTGGGAGGGTTGTTTCCTTGTTTTGGGCACTGTTTAGCATAATGCCCCGCTTCTCCGCAGGAGTAACAGGTGACTCCAGGATAAAAATTTGTATCCTTGGTCCTATTGTGGAATGCACTGCAGTTTTGTGGTGGAGCTGTATTAGTTGGTCGGGTTACTACTGGCTTTTGAACATCATTCCTGGGCCTGTTGTTGCGGACCTGTCCTGACTGGTTCATGCGACGCTTGCGAGCCTCATCCATATTGCGGTGTTCATTTTCCAGGATAATAGCCTTATCCACAAGTGTCTTAAAGTCTGGAAAGGTATGAACCATCAGCTGGCATTTTAGCGATGAAATAAGTCCGTCGAGAAATTTTTCCATCTTTTTGTTCTCTGTCATATACTCGTCGTTGGCGTACCGGGCCAACTGAGTAAACTGATCCAGATATTGGGATACTGTGGAGCCCCGCTGTTTGAGATCCTCAAATTCCCTCTTCTTTAATTTCATAATGCTATTTGGGATATGCGCTCCTCGGAAATTCTCCTTGAATTGTGCCCATGTCATATTTGCTCCGTCAGGGTGGGTGTGACATAAGTTTTCCCACCACGAAGCAGCCGTTCCAGAAAAATAGTGTGGTGTGTACAGCACCTTTTCCTGGCCAGTACGCTGGGCAATGACCAATTTTCTCTCCATGTCTCGAAGCCAGTCGTCTGCCTCTAGTGGCTTGTCAGTGTGTGTAAAGACCGTTGGGCGGGTCTTTTGTAACTCCGACAGTTTGGACCTGGGTTGTGGTTGTCCTTGTTGATTTCCCATGTTCATCAAATGCTGCATCATCTCCTGATGCTGTTGCTGACTCTGCTCATATAGGCGGCACACTTGCGAGAAAGCTGATTCACTGCTTTGCTGACTTGTCTGCCCCTGAGTAAAATTATTTCCCATTTGTCCAGAGTTGTTTTCAGGTTGAGTTGGCATAGAACGGGTCCAGGGACGATGCATTTTCTTTCTGGGGTATTTGCATAACACCAAGGAAAATAATCAAATAGCAGAAAATAAATTCCCAAATAAACTTTTCCCCCCAGGACAAGGTAAGACATGGCAGCTAGATATATTACACAAGTGATTTAATTATGCAAGCAGGATTTAATTATACAAGATACATGCGGAAACTGTATCATACAAGATCATTTATTCTACTAGCGCACTCTCCGTGCTCTCATCGACCAGCGGTCCTAACATCGCTATTTTACAAAGGCGAGGCAGAACAGGAAATAAATATATTACACCCGTGTACTCAAGCGGTCATCTGGCGAAGTAAACTGCGTTCGTCCCCATGGCTCATCCTAGGTCCTGCTGAGAGTGAGACTCAGGCAAGGCACCCAGGATGTGATATCGCCCTCCTCCTCTTCCTCCTCGAGGATCGCCTCTAGTCGGGTGGTCGATGATGCCGTGCCTGCTGGAGGTGGCACCGTGCTCGTCAGTGGAGAAGCTCTGGTAGGAATGGGTGCAGTCGGACGGCTAGCATCGCCAGTCGTGGTCGAGCGCTGAGCCGCGGGACTAGCCAGAGAAGTATTTGGTGGATTGGAAGTGCGTGGAGCACGAGGCGAAGGAGAGCGGTACTCGCTCCTGCGAATAATTCTTGCACGAGACAAGTCCATCCGCGCAGTGAGGTAGTCATCCACCAGGGAGGTGAAAGCTGACTCCAAGGCCATGATATACTGGACAAGTGGCTCAATAGCCAGATCCTTTTCCCCTATGGTGCAGGAAAAAGCATAGTGGCTAGTATATGGAACGTGGCAAGGCAGGTAGTAATAGGGACGGTCCTGCATAACGTTCAGGATGTCCCGGAGACGTGCGATAGCCTCACGTGCGGCCATTTGGATAGCATGCCTCTCAGTGGGCATGGCTCTCCCCATGAAGCGATAGTTGCGGAAAGACACAGACGCACCACCCCAAATATATACCGAAGCCTGGTACATAGTCAGGGTCTCTGAGATCTTGTCCGGGTAAACGACGTACTCCGGACGCCCGAGGGACCCCATCGCGTCCCTCGCGATGCTCGCGAGAAGGCGGGAAAATCCCGCAGGCTCGTTGGCGAAAACCTGAGATGGGCAGCTGCCACCAGCCATCTACAACAGTAGACAAAAATCCAAGTAGCCATGTCATAAGTGTATGATGACTAAGGAAAGTTTGCTACGATGCATGAGATGCATGCTGGAAAAAAAATGTTAGCACTGACTCGGGGACTAGCGATCGTGCCTAGGGCTCCTACAGTCAGCCTGGCTCTGGTACCAAGGTCTGTCAGGCGCATTTCTGGGAAATAAATCACAGAATAGCCTTAAGTCACACTGGCTCCCAAGCACAACCAGTGGACAACCTTGATATAGATAACCAGTACAATAATATTACACAGGGTTGAGTCAGGGTGACTCACTAATTTATTACAACAACTCAACGCACTAGGGTGGCGGAATATGACAGTGGGTGGTGGAACTCAACACTGATATACTAGCATAGAGTCAAGCGTCAGTGTGAGGCTTGACTATTTTATTGGTGTGGCGGAAGCTTGACGGATGATACAAGTGATAGACTCCAAGACACAGGTGTGCTGACTGGGAACCTTCTAAGCGTCGGCCTCGCTAGCGCAATTCTCCTCCAGAAGCTCGTCCTCCTCCAAATCTGGCCAAGTAAATAGCCAGGGACAAGCCAATGAGTACTTTGAATGTACTCGCAATCATTATGAACTTAAGGTATACCGAATGCAAAATGCCATGGTAAATATACTATATGCGTGCAACAATTATCAAGACTTGGCATGGTGAAACATGGTTAGTACAAAAATAATTATTTGTCACAATAATAATAAAAGACAAAAGGAATGCCGGTCGGATGTCAAGTGACATCACGGTAGGACTTGAAAAGAAATGCCAGTCGGGTGTCCACACGAGTAGTGGCGTGATAGACCGCCTGACACTCGAGGGACGCCACAAAAAGGACTTTAAAAGAAATGCCAATTGGGTGTCCACAAGAGTAGTGGCGAGATAAACCGCCTGACACTCGAGGGACGCCACAAAAAGGACTTTAAAAGAAATGCCAATTGGGTGTCCACAAGAGTAGTGGCGAGATAAACCGCCTGACACTCGAGGGACGCCACAAAAAGGACTTTAAAAGAAATACCAATTGGGTGTCCACAAGAGTAGTGGCGAGATAAACCGCCTGACACTCGAGGGACGCCACAAAAGGACTTTTAAAATAAAAGCGAGCGTCCGGGGTAGTCTAGCCAGCCCCTGAGACACTCTTGAAGGTAACAATAAAATCATAGGATTAGTCCATAAGCATAATATTCATCATAAATAAATTCATGATAAATACTGACTGTGATAAAAGCATCATGCAAACATAACATGCTCAAGTATATTATTTTCCTCCAGAGACTGTCACCGAGACCGTTACTTGACCCACCCAACTAAGTCCTTAACCGTGGACGCGGCTATTCGAATAGATATAACTCTGCAGAGAGTGTACTCTTTACCCACGCGTATGGGCCTTCCTTAGACAGTACCGTGCACTGACTTGTCGGTGTACTAAGGTAGGGGTGCCTCAGTACCCCAACTTGTGCACGGACAGCTGCAGCTTCCCGCGGCAGGGTTTACCGCGTGCTTGCCGGAGACCTTCCTGCTCCATATCAAACCATTCAAAAACAAAGTATACAAGACAGAAGATCGAGACCCCGGAAAGAGGAGCTTGCCGGGAAGGCCGTACCAGGCTCAAGATTACCTCACCAGCACAAGGCCCTGGCAAGAGGAGCTTGCCAGGAAGACTAGAAAATTCTATCATAGAAGACCCGGCAAGGGCCCGGGGAGCGGCAAGCTCCCGGACCCGGCAAGATCAAGGCCCCGGCAAGGTGCTTGCCGGGAAGGTTACGCTGTGTCTCCGCGCTCCAGCTCATCGGCCCACGCGTCGCCCTGGGGCCTATCCAGGGACGCGTGGCGGATGGCTGTGCAGCCTGGGGGACACGGTGGCGCTCCACGGTGGTGGATCCATCGCCGTGGCAGACGGAGACGCTAAGGCGGGAGCTTTTGGGGTCGACGGCGACGGGCATTAAATGCCCTTGTCCCCCACTGTTAAAGTAGGTATAGACCACTGTTCTGTACTGTAGCTCCACTGTTCCCGCACTGTTACAACTACCACCTCTTTTACATTTTTACCCCTTTCTCCTACGTTGACACCTGTCGGTGACCCCTTGCACTATAAAAGGAGGCCCATGCACAACGTGGAGGGGGTTCGGAACCTAGATCACTCTCACGCTCAGTGCAGCTGCTTCTTCAAGCTCCCGAGCACTCGAACTCAATACAACCAAGCAGGAGTAGGGTTTTACGCGTCTACCGCGGCCCGAACCTGGGTAAAACTGCCCGCGTGCTCCGCTCCGATCTGCTCTTTGTGCTCCCTCCGCCCTCGTACCGCACAGACAAGGGGCTCCGGTCCCATAGGTGTTCGCGGCGGACAGTTTCCCCCGACATCTTTGGCGCGCCAGGCAGGGGGATGCGGCGGATACGGAAGTGGATTCGGCGCGCCGCGGGCCGCGGGTGCCCGTGCACTGTTTTGGGCCTGGCCCAACAGCGCTCGGCACCGTGTGTGGCCCAGGCCCGGGGGCTCCTGTCGGTGTACTAAGGTAGGGGTGCCTCAGTACCCCAACTTGTGCACGGACAGCTGCAGCTTCCCGCGGCAGGGTTTACCGCGTGCTTGCCGGAGACCTTCCTGCTCCATATCAAACCATTCAAAAACAAAGTATACAAGACAGAAGATCGAGACCCCGGCAAGAGGAGCTTGCCGGGAAGGCCGTACCAGGCTCAAGATTACCTCACCAGCACAAGGCCCTGGCAAGAGGAGCTTGCCAGGAAGACTAGAAAATTCTATCATAGAAGACCCGGCAAGGGCCCGGGGAGCGGCAAGCTCCCAGACCCGGCAAGATCAAGGCCCCGGCAAGGTGCTTGCCGGGAAGGTTACGCTGTGTCTCCGCGCTCCAGCTCATCGGCCCACGCGTCGCCCTGGGGCCTATCCAGGGACGCGTGGCGGATGGCTGTGCAGCCTGGGGGACACGGTGGCGCTCCACGGTGGTGGATCCATCGCCGTGGCAGACGGAGACGCTAAGGCGGGAGCTTTTGGGGTCGACGGCGACGGGCATTAAATGCCCTTGTCCCCCACTGTTAAAGTAGGTATAGACCACTGTTCTTTACTGTAGCTCCACTGTTCCCGCACTGTTACAACTACCACCTCTTTTACATTTTTACCCCTTTCTCCTACGTTGACACCTGTCGGTGACCCCTTGCACTATAAAAGGAGGCCCATGCACAACGTGGAGGGGGTTCGGAACCTAGATCACTCTCACGCTCGGTGCAGCTGCTTCTTCAAGCTCCCGAGCACTCGAACTCAATACAACCAAGCAGGAGTAGGGTTTTACGCGTCTACCGCGGCCCGAACCTGGGTAAAACTGCCCGCGTGCTCCGCTCCGATCTGCTCTTTGTGCTCCCTCCGCCCTCGTACCGCACAGACAAGGGGCTCCGGTCCCATAGGTGTTCGCGGCGGACAGTTTCCCCCGACATGACTAATACCCAATACGGACTTTGGGTTAAAAACACGCCTGACGCATACGCACCGACCGGATGCCAGGACTCACCCAGAGCATCGCTCCAGAAACCTTAAGTCAGGGAGGCAACAACCTCCGAAAAGCATGGGATCACTATTAAACGCGCGGATTACAAGGGGTGCCCCCCTCTCGGCTACAACCGGAAACACCCATGCCCCTGACCCGATGACAGGCTACAACCTTCATCGTAGTATCTGTGTGGCGTGTACCCGTACAGGGGTTATCAACTTACTAGGCCGTACCCTCCTTTCGGAAGGACCCGTGGCAGCACGGTATACAGCTAGGTGTATAGAGCAAGATTCGATCTAGGCAGACTCAGGAGGTATTATTAACATAACACCGGTATTCTCAATCAGTATCTCACGACACCATTGTGTCAACAAAGGACCATGCCCACCAGCATGTCCCAACCAGCAGCAACACTTCTGCCCTTACGTAACCACATGCATGCCAGACAAGCTAGTGTGACATGCAAGCCAAGGTAAAACAAAAAGACACGACTATGCATGCACATGTGATATAACATGCAACGTATGTGATGCACTACTAAAACATGTAGCCATGCAAGAATGCAAACATCATATCTCAGGTTCAATAATGCTTGCCTTGTCCAAAATAATCAGGAGAAAACCCCTCTGAAATTCCAGCAAAAGTTCCTTCTTCTTTTTCTGAAAATTTCAAATATGACTTCGAATGAGAAACCCAACACAGAACAGAAAAAGTTCTCAAAATATTTTTAATTAAATCTTAAAATAAACTAGAGAAGAAAAGAAAATTTTAGCAAAAAGAATCAGCTCATTTGGATTTATATTTTAAAAGTTATTAACTTTTCAAAACCAGGGGTCTTTCTGCAAAACAGAAGCCCCTGAGCTGTTTTAAAAGAAAACGCTTCGGCAGCGAATACGCCTTCCCGTGCAGAAGGCGTAAAGCGCAAAGTGCGCCATCGCCGAACATAGGAAACAGAGAGAGAGAGCTGACGGGTGGGGGCCACCCGTCAGGTTTGAATTTTGAACGCGCTCGCGCGCGAGTACAGAGAAGTGGCGGCGATCGCCGGCGACGATCGCCGGGGTTTCAGGGCCCGGCGCTGGTTGCAAAGTGACCAGCGTGGACTTCCGCATCCAGGGGTGGTGGAGGTGGCCACCGGCGGTCACCTGAACGGCGGTGAGCTCGTCGCCGGCGGACGGTGGTTCGGGCGAAGTTGAAGCTCGTCGGAGAGAGCTCGGGGAGAGGAATTGGCTTAGGGTTTCGGCACAGTGGTGGAAAAGGGGTGGCTCGACGGAGTTTGGGCGGCTCTGGTGGTGTGAGTGCGTGTTTTGGCTCGAAGGCAGAGACGGCGGAGCGGTGGCCGGAGGGGGAGAAGATGACCCCCTCGTGGCCTGGTGGGTGGTCAGGAGGAAGCGTGGGAGGTGGTGGAGGCCAGCCGTGAAGCTAGAGGGGCTCGGGGACCCCTTTTATAGGCGAGTCGAGGAAGGCCGAAGCGGGCGGAGCTCGCCGGAGTAAATTTGGTCGTCGGGGTTGGTTTTGGCCGGTGGTTTGGGGCGACGGAGCACTTATGATGCTGGTGGAGTTCGCCCGAAGCTTTAGTTTGGACGGGCGCGCGCTCGTTTGACACGTTCGCGATGCGCTGTCCGCACGGGCGCGGCGGCGTGGCTGGCTCCGGCGACTGCCGTGCGGGCCCTGGGCGGCGTGGTCGGTGCATCCATTGTGCGGAGGGGCGAAGGAGGATGACGCGTGGGCAGGGAGGTAGGTAGGAGCGTTGCAGTGGAGTAAAGGGCGGTTGATGGCCGAGGCGTTCCGCTCGGCTCCGCCGTGGACGAGCCCGGGGTGGCTGCATCGGCCAGCAGCCAGCTCACCGGAGTGGAGAGGCTGGCGATGGGCCAGGGGAAGCTGCGGCATTGAAAGCGGGCGACATCGCCGTGCGGGAGAGGAAGATGAGGGGTGCACGGCATCGCCGGCCCCTGTCGGCTGAAGAATTCAGTTAACTGAATTTTATTCAGTGTTGAATAGTATGCCTGCCAACTGTTTGATGAAATGCTCTGGGGTCTTAAACAACTTGGTTGATTCATGGGGTTTTCTGTGGTGGTGTGTGGTTACTCAAAAATGAGTTTGCCAAAAGGCCAAGCATTTTGGTGAAGTTTGGAAATGGTTTGGGGCAGAAATATGATTTCTGGACCAAATTTGAATTGAATTTAATTTGAAAATTTTGAACTGTGGGACCAAAGGTTTTTGAAGAAATGGGTTAAGGGTACCATATATATGTAGGGATAATTTTGGTGGAGGCAGAAAGGTCATAGAAAATATAGTTCCTTTGCAAAAGTCAAGAAACTATGATTAATTCAAATTCCATTTTTGGAATTCAAAATATAAAAAAAATATCTTTGTGGAGTGGGAAGGAAAGGAATAATATCACAGAAGATGTGCATGACTTGAGAGGTAAATCTTGGAGTGGCAGAAAATATTTGGAGAAGTTTATGGTGTTAGAAGAGATGGAAAGGATTTTTGCCTTTGAAAATAAATAACCAAAAACCAAAGATTCTTTAGAAAGAAAATAGTTTTGAAAACCTCCAAAATAATTAAATCAAATGAGTCCACCCTTCAAACAGAACCCTCCAAGAAAATTTTAAACCCTAGCTAAAATTTTGAAAAGTTTTCACAACTCCAAATAAAATATTTTTGGGGTGTGACACATATAATCAAAGCCACAAATATCAAATGGTTCAATAACACGAGAATAGTTCATAGGAATTTCTTGACGTGTACTAATATTACCAATTCTTTGGCATTCATCGCAAGACAAGACAAACTTATGGGCATCTTTGAAGAGAGTAGGCTAATAAAAACCGGATTGCAATACCTTATGTGAAGTTCTATCTCCAGCGTGGTGTCCTCCATATGCCTCGGAGTGACACTTGCGTAGGATTTGTTCCTATTCATGCTCAGGTACAAAACGTCTAATAACACCATCTACTCCTTCTTTATAAAGGTGTGGGTCATCCCAAAAGTAATGTCTTAAGTCATAGAAAACCTTTTTCTTTTGTTGGTATGTGAAACTAGGTGGTATAAATTTAGCAACAATGTAATTAGAATAATCAGCATACCATGGAGCAGTACGAGAAGCATTTGTGGCAGCCAATTATTCATCAGGAAAACTATCATCAATAGGTAGTGGGTCATCAAGAACATTCTCTAACCTAGATAAGTTGTTTGCAACGGGGTTCTCAGCTCCCTTTTTATCAATAATATGTAAATCAAATTCTTGTAGCAAGAGAACCCATCTAATAAGTCTAGTTTAGCATCTTTCTTTTCTTAGAGGTATTTAATAGCAGCATGATCAATGTGAACAGTTACTTTAGAATCAACAATATATGGCCTGAACTTATCACAAGCAAATACAACTGCTAAAAATTCTTTTTCAGTAGTAGCATAATTTCTGTGGGCACTGTCTAGAGTTTACTAGCATATTGGATAACATTTAATTTCTTATCAACTCTTTGTCCTAGAACAACACCTACAGCATAACCACTAGCATCACACATAATTTCAAATGGTGAATTCCATTCAGGTGGGTGAATTATAGGTGCAGAAATCAAGGCTTTCTTAAGTATTTCAAATGCTTCTACATAATCATCATCAAAGACAAATGGAACATCTTTTTGTAAGAGATTAGTTAGAGGCCTAGAATTTTTTTAGAAGTCTTTAATGAACCTCCTATAAAAACTGGCATGACCAAGGAAACTTCTTGTGCATTTAATGTCCTTTGGACACGGCATCTTTTCAATAGCATCAACTTCAGCTTTATCAACTTCAATACCTCTTTCAGAAATTTATGCCCCAAGACAATACCTTCATTAACCATAAAGTGGCACTTATCCCAATTCAAGACAAGATTAGTTTCTTCACATCTCTGCAAAACTCGATCAAGGTTGCTTAAGAAATCATCAAAAGAAGTTCCATACATGGAGAAATCATCCATGAAAACTTCAACAATCTTTTCACAAAAGTCAGAGAATATAGCAGTCATACATCTTTGGAAGGTAGTAGGTGCATTATATATACCAAAAGGCATACGTCTATAAGCAAAGGTACCGAAAGGGCAAGTAAAAGTGGTATTTTCTTGATCCTGCTTTGACACAGATATTTGACAGAAACCACAGTAACCATCTAGAAAGCAAAAATCTGTATGTTTGGATAATCTTTCTAGCATTTGATCAACAAAAGGTAAGGGGTAGTGATCGTTTTTAGTAGCTTTATTTAGTTTGCGAAAATCAATTACCATTCTATATCCTGTAACAATTCTTTGTGGGATCAATTCATCTTTATCATTAGGAACAACAGTAATACCTCCCTTCTTAGGGACACAATGGACCAGACTTACCCATTGACTATCAGCAACAGGATAAATTATACCTGCCTCTAGAAGCTTTAGTATTTCTTTCCTTACCACTTCTTTCATCTTAGAATTTAACCGTGTTGGCGATCTATAACCGATTTAGCGTCTTTCTCCAATTTTATTTTGTGTTGGCATAGAGTGGGAGTAATGCCCTTAAGATCATCAATAGTATATCCAATAGCAGCACAATGCTTCTTCAGAGTTTTCAATAATTTCTCTTCTTCCTGCTCTGAAATGTTAGCACTAATAATAACAGGATATATCTTATTTTCATCAAGATAAGCATACTTAAGAGTATCAGGTAATGGTTTGAGCTCAAACACGGGATCACCCTTGGGTGGAGGAGGATCCCCTATAAGTTCAACAGGCAAGTTGTGCTTCAAAATGGGTCCCTGTTTAAAGAATAATTCATCTATATCCCTTCTTTCATTCATAAACATATCATTTTCATGGTCTAGCAAATATTGTTCTAAAGGATCGTTAGGAGGCATGGCAATAGAAGCAAGACTAATAATTTCATACTTACTAGGCAATTCTTTATCATGGGGTTGTCTATGAAATTTAGCAAAATTAAAATCTTGAGACATATCCCTTAAACCAATATTAACAATATCCTTTTCGCTGTGTATCCTAGCATTAACAGTATTCAAGAAGGGTCTACCAAATATAATGGGACAAAAGTCATCTTGTGGGGAACCAAGAACAAGAAAATCAGTAGGGTATTTAACTTTCCCACACAAGACTTAAACATCTCTAACAATCCCAATTGGCGAAATAGTATCTCTATTAGCAAGCTTAATAGTAACATCAATACCTTCTAACGCAGCAGGTGCAATATCATGCATAATTTCTTCGTATAAAGAATGAGGTATTGCACTCGCACTAGCACCTATATCGCATAAGCCATGATAACAATGATCTCCTATTTTAATATAAACAACAGGCATGCCTACAACAGGTCTATGTTTATTTTTAGTGTTGGGTCTAGCAATTCTAGCAGCTTCGTTACAGAAGTAAATAACATGCCCATCAATATTATCGACCAAGAGATCCTTAACCATAGCAATACTAGGTTCATATTTAATTTGCTCAAAGGGTGTAGGTGTTCTAGCATTACTCTTGCGAACCATAGTTGAAGCTTTGGCATGATTCTTTATTCTAACAGGGATGGGTGGTTTCTCAATATAAGCGGTAGGAATAATAGGATCAACATTATAAGTGATAGTCTTTTCTTCAACTTTAACAGGTTCAACTACTTTTACTTCAATGGGAGGATGATATTTAAACCACTTCTCCTTAGGGAGATCAACATGAGTAGTAAATGATTCACAGAAAGAAGCTACTATTTCAGAGTCAAGTCCATATTTAGTGCTAAATTCACGAAAAGCATCGGTATCCATAAAAGATTTAACACAATCAAACTTAGGTGTTATACCTAACTCCTTATCTTCGTCGAGATCCCAATCTTCAGAGTTGCGTTTAATTCTTGGCAATAGATCCCATTTGAATTCAATAGTCTTCCTCATAATAGAACCAGTATAAGAATTATCGAGCATGGAGCGATTGTTGAGAGAAAGCCGAGCATAAATTTTTTGAATAATAATTTCTCTTTAGATCTCATGATTGGGGCATGAATATAACATTGACTTAAGCCTCCCCCAAGCTTGAGCGATACTTTCTCCTTCACTAGGCTTAAAAACGATCACGATGAACCTGATGCATAGGATAAAACTTCTGATGAGATTCCAATTTCAATCGGTTGTAGTTCCATGATCCCATATCATCACATAGCCTAAACCATGTCAATGCCTTTCCCTTCGAAGATAAAGGGAAAACCTTCTTCTTGATAACGCCCTCGGGCATACCTGCAAGCTTAAATAATCGACAAACTTCATCCACATAGATTAGGTGCAAATCGAGGTGCAATGTTCCATCTCCTGTAAAAGGATTAGCTAGCAGTTTCTCTATCATACCCGAAGGAATTTCAAAGTAAACATTTTTAGTAGGTTCAGTAGGTTGAGGAGCAACTCTTTGCTCTACGGGTCGGGGTGAAGATACCCTGAACAAGCCCCTCAAAGGATTATATTCCATAGTAACAAGTGACAGTAAATTTCAGCACACTATATAAATTTTTCCTTACCAAATTCCACTTACTAAAGGCGCTTAGCTCCCTAGCAACGGCGCCAGAAAAGAGTCTTGATGACCCACAAGTATAGGGGATCTATGATAGTCTTTTCAATAAGTAAGAGTGTCGAACCCAATGAGGAGCAGAAGGAAATGATAAGCAATTTTTAGTAAGGTATTCTTTGCAAGCACTGCAATTATCGGTAACAGATAGTTTTGTGATAAGGTAATTTGTAACCAGCAACAAGTAACAAAACTAAACAAGGTGCAGCAAGGTGGACCAATCCTTTTTGTAGCAAAGGACAAGCCTGGACAGAGGACACATGGGAATTATCATCAAGCTAGTTTTCATCATGCTCATATGATTCACATTCGTTACTTTGATAATTTTATATGTGGGTGGACCAATGCATGGGTACTGCCCTTCCTTGGACAAGAATTTCACTTATGGTTAACCCCTCTCGCAAACATCCGCAATGACGAAAGAAGAATTAAGGTAAACCTAACCATAGCATGAAACGTAAAGATCCAGCTGTTTGTTACCTTTGTTTAAAGGCTATCCCGAAAATCGAGGCGACTATGGAATCTTTATCCAATCTCTGACCTCCTTGATTCCCACGCTTGCCGTTTCACCTCTCAGCCTTTATAAATACCGCTGAGCCTTATCATTTTTCTTCCTTCCGCACTTCTTCTTCCTCCGTCGCCCGAAGGTCCGCCGCTGCCTTCGAGCTCGTCGCCGTCGTCCAGCCAGGCCGCTGCATCACCCTGAAACGCGTCCAGAGCACTTCGCCGCCGTCTCCTACCTTCTCAGGTATTCCTCTCTTCTTGTTGTAGATCTTTAATCTAGGGTTCCTCCATTGCTTCCGCCATGAAAGCTCGAAGCTTTGCTGTTCGCCTCTGTAGATTATATTTGCAGTAGATTCAACCCCTAGATCAGTTTTGAATGCGCTCCTGTTCTGTAATTTAAACTTAGATTCTGACTTTTAGACTCAACCTTTAGATTCATTTGCTCTGTAGAAAACCTTCGTTGTTCTTCCTGTGTCAAACTTGCGTATATTTCATCTTTTTCTTGCCGCTCAGATCCACTTTACTTTAGCCTTCTGTAGAAACCTGTTTCTTCATCTTTGATAGATCTACAAGCTACTCGCCGGTTTAACCAATCATATATTCCTCTTGCAAAGATTTAACCATGAGCCCGACGGTTTAGCTTCCTCTTTTTTGTCTATCATAAACCGGTAGCAATTCGTTTCACATCTGCTTCTGGGTTGCCAACGCAATTAGTCCCCTGTCTAAACCGTCGATATAACTTGATAGTACACTCCGGTTTATGCTTCAGTACTTAATAATCCGGATTTTGCACCGTACCTTTTCAGCGTTTTCCTTCTGCTCAGATGACTGCCAAACAATTTGTTTGTTGCAACTGGGCTCCTTCCCGCATCAAGGAAGAAGACTTAACCACTGCTGCTTCAATTGGTACTCTGGGCCCTAAAGCGGTTCTGAAACGGCGGGCCCCAGGAAATGAATGTCCTCCTACCCCTAAAGAAGGAGATGTCATTGTTTTCTTCGATCATATGGCCCGGGGTTTTAGCCCTCCCGGTTCAAAAAAGTTCCGGGATGTGCTGGCCGCTTTTCAGCTCCATCCTCAGGACATAGGTCCAAATTCCATATCAAACGTCTGCAATTTCCAAGTCTTCTCCGAAGTGTACCTTGAAGAAGAGCCGTCAGTGGACTTGTTCCGGGACTTTTTCCACTTAAACCGGTGGACAGAGTTTACTGCCAGACCACATCAAGAGCTGGGCGGGGTCAGTATTCTGAAGAGAAGAGACGTGGTCTTTCCTCATGCTGCTCTCCATACACACCCCAAGGACTGGAACCAATCCTAGTTTTATTGCAAGGATACCTCGCCCGAAGGATAAACCCCACTGCCGGGTTACCACGAACATCGTCTTCCTGAGGATCATGCCCTGCTGCAGCGTCTTACTTCCTCGGAGCAGGCCCGGTTTGCCCCTCAGCTTGCCAAGCTTAAGGCCTTTATGGCCAACGGTTTGATCGGAGTGGATTTCGTCCGATGTTGGCTTGCCTGGAGCATCCTTCCTTTGAGCCGGCACTCCGGTTTGATGTATGAGTATACCGGAAAGACGGATGACCCTCAACGCCATATTGATATAGTGCTTCCTGAGAAGGAAGTCATTGAATCCGCAAAGAAGATGCTCAATATTTCTCTGGAAGAGTGTAGCCAAACCGGATTGGCTGCATACTATGAGAAAAACAAGCTGCCAGCCGTAAGTTTTTTCTGACCTCTTCTGTTTGTTTCTAATCCGTTCATATCAATTATCTTCTATTTATCTTTCATCTTCTGCACAAGCCAACGATCCTTTTTGGAAAAGAAAATCTCAGGACAAGTCAGGTAAACAGCCACGCCGGAAGTCTTGCGCTGTCAAGAAGAAGAAGGCAGCTGCTGGCTCCGGTTCACACCTTGAGGAGGATGATCCGGATTCTGAGGTATGAGTTGATCCTGATATGTTTTGATCTCTCTTTATCCAGATTTATATTAACAGTGTCTTTTCGCTGGATTGGGCTGAAGGAAGCAAAGCGGCAGAAATTGAGGTAATCTCTCTTTTTTCAGATTCTGAACCGCCGGTGCCCAAAACTCGTCGGGCATCTCGGAAGTACCCTTTTTCTCATCCTTACGCTCAACTGGACCCTAAATTTCTTTTGAAGAAGCAGCAACATGAAGCACGCCGGACTACGCGCCATAGTGGCCATGTCATAGAATCTTCCGGAATATCTCTCACTCCGGTCGCAGGTGCTGCTCTGAGGTTTTACTTTTTCCAACTCTTCTCCATCCAAAGGCCGGACTTAAACGCAAACCCCTTAAACCGTCTGATCCTAACTATCAGGAGAGACCTTTGTCATCCTCTGGCGAATCGACTGCCACACAGGTCCCTGTACTGAAAACTGTACCTGGGTAATTCCCTTTCCACATCCGGTTTATATTTGCATTTGTTCCTTTATAATTCTGATTGCTTCTTCAATTTCTTTCAGCAAGCCCAAGCCTAGCAAAAGGGCAAAGGCCACCAAAGCATAAGGATTGCAATTTTACCCATGGACATGGATATCCATGGATATCTGACCCGTATGGACAGGGTTTGGATATGCTTTTGCGCCCATGGGCGGCACCCAAACCCGACCCGATTACTCGTGGGTAGGGCATGGACATAATCTTGTACCCACGGATATATCCAAACCCGACCCAATAGTATGACTTAATGGCAATTTTCTGCTATCCCTACCCACGAGTCACATGTCCCACTGTAATTTCACCCATTATAATCAAAAATATTCAAAGAAAATTGCACAATCCTCACCGTAACTTTTATTAGTTGACATTCAATCCCTGCCTGAATATTACTTCAGCCCCCTTCTGATCTTTTATGTCATTGTTAAATAGCTCATCGTTAAGTATCATTCCCGTCTCCTCTTCTTACTACTCATGCATCCCAAGAGATGGTCGACACTATTAGGAGCTATCTCCATGTATGGTGGAGCTCTTCAATAGCCAGCACCACTGGCCCATGACAACGCAACTAAATATCCCTTCGACCCGTCCGTCTCTACTTTTTCACATGCACATTGGTTCATGGGTGCAATAGCTTATGTGCATGTTATGCTGTGTCCAATGTATATGTCTTGAGAGGACCCCATGGATATCCAACGGATATAGATATCCATCGGGTTTGGGCATGGACATAATTTTTCGCCCATGGGTATTTCCATGGGTGGATAGAGACTGTCTTCATGGATATGGATATGGGTTTGATATTGTTCAACCCGATCCAAACCCGATCCATTGCCATCCTTACCAAAGCGGCTGCCGAGACTGCTGCTGCTGATCCGGTGGCTGATCCGGATGACGTCATCCCTCCAGAGAGCTAGCCTGCAATTCAGCTTGATGATCCTGCTCCCATGGACCATGACTACATTGCTGCTCCTGAAGATACAAATGTAGAAGATGTCCTTGAACCGGCGAGTCCTGTCCGGGTTAGCCCTCCTCGGACTAGCCCAGCTCCTGCTAGTCCGACTCGTACTGCTGCCCCTTCGCAGCCAACCACTGCTTCTTCGTCGGATGTTCAGTTAACCGGGATAGGTTTTACTGCTCCTGCTGAGCCTATCATCTTGGCCAAGCACACTGCTAAAGCGGAGAAGCTTCAACAAGAGAAGAGCAAGTGGAGCACGGACTTGTCCAACTATGCCGAATTGAGTGCCCAGGAACTTTATTCCGGGTATTTGAACCGGCTTCATACCAGCCGAGACTATGAACTGTGCTTGGTGAATATGATGAAGGATAAATACGAGGTACCTTCCTTCACTTGTCTTCGCTTTGCCTTCTTTATATTTCTGTCTATGTCATAGTAGCCCCCAAGTTCCGGTTTAGCTTCGTTGTAGGTGAACCGGTACTTCCAAATGTATGAGAATGAACTTACATTAGCCCCCAAGTGTCAAGTAGATAACTTGCTTATGTGCTTGAGACTTGTCTTAATTGTCATCTTTTGATACTTCAACTGCCCATTAGCCCCCAAGTGTCAAGTAGATAACTTGATTATGTGCTTGAGACTTGTCTTAATTGTCATCTTTTGATACTTCAACTGCCCATTAGCCCTCAAGTGTCAAGTAGATAACTTGATTATGTGCTTGAGACTTGTCTTAATTGTCATCTACTCCACTTGATTTTCTCGTAGGCTGACTTGACCCGGAGGGTTGCAGAATTAACTGAACTCCAGAATAGACTTGCTGTCACTGAAACTGCTTCTGCCAAGGCCAAAGATGAGCTGGCGCTGAGCTTAACCAATGCTGAAAAGTTGAAAAAGGATTTTGAAGCGGAGCGGACAGCCCGGGAGGTGCAGAGGAATGCTCTTGAAAAAAGAGCAAAGGATGCTGAAGAGGCCCTTAACCCGGTGACGCAAGAGCTGACCGGTTTAAGGCAGCAAATAGAGCTTATGACCTCTGCTATCTTTGGTAAGTACTTATATGCTTCCATCTCTGCAATCTTTATTTTGCTCCGGTTTAACTATAATATTCATATGCAGGGCGACGCGTCACCCATCTTGGGGATGACCTCCGGAAGAAACTCAAGGCCTCTTATACTCTGGTTGAGCAGCTGTATTCCGGCGCTCAAAGGATTATAAGTGCGATGTCCCATTATAAAGCGGCCCCCGCTACTATCCAAGGTACTTTGGAGAAGCTTTCTATACTGCCTGTACGCTTGGAAGAAGTGAAGAAATCTGCTGCACGGGCCGGTTCTCTTGTAGCGCTGACTAGAGCGAAGGCGTGGGTTCCGGACTTTGATCCGGAAGAAACTATGAACGGGTACCCCAGCAACAAGGAGGATGGATCTGCCTTCTCTGGCAAGGACCTTCATGCTTTGACTAAAGAAATGCGTCCTCTTGCCAGCAAGCTCGCTGATGAAGCAGACTTGACCAGGTATCATCCGGCATATGACTTAAAGAATGAGCGGATGGATCGGCCGGTTTATGACACTGAGAATCTAATCCCACCAATGTGCACCCATACTTTCGCCCCAGATGTTGATCCGTCCGATCTCATTACTGAAGAGATGTACTTTCGTGCATTATCCAAGATCGACTGGCGCGTTCCTGATTTTCATCCGCTTCAAGAGGACGAAGAAGTTCCGGAACAAGTCAATCCTGAGCCTTCGCAGCAGGAAGAAGCATAAGTCGCTTCGCTTTATTTTTATCTGCTGTAATCCGTTGCCGAAAAAACTTTAATCAGTCCAGGCCTTCAAGTGCCATGTAATAGGATAGCTCGAAACATTTTCTGCCTTAATCCGGATGTCAGAGTTTTGATTTGGCATCTGCCAATTTTAATCCCTTGTCTACTATGGTTTATCCTTTATATTACCTGTATCTGCATAGATAATACTGAAAAATTATCCTGGCGGTTTACCGCCGGACCGATTAAAGTGCTCTCATAGGCATATATATATATATCGAACAAGTATCTGCTTTATAGCTTAGAAATACTTTCATACCTTTCAATTAAGTATGCTTGACATCCTTAATCCGGTGGACATTGTAAATTCTGAGGAAGCTCTTGGCTCTGCTGGTATTTGCTCAATGATTATTCCGGGTTATAATAACTACTGGTTTGAATCATGCTGGTGCTCTATGACCAGACTTTTTATACTTATGTGGTCAACTTTGAAGCTGCCCAGCTCCGGAACAAAAAACCATAGAAAACATTGAAAAATCACAAAACACAAAACACAGTTTGCAAATAAGACCATGTAGTCGAGGCTTTTTATGAGCTGCCAGGCTCCATATGTGCCAATCAATGGGTGCGACCCAAAGGGCTATGTTTTTTTCTTTTGCCATTAAAGGATGTACTCCAAGGGGCAAGAACTGTTTCTTTTGCCATCAAAGGATGTACTCCAAGGGACAAGAACTTTTTCTTTTGCCATCAAAGGAAGTATCAACCAAGGGGCAAGAATTTTTGCATTTGCCATCAAAGGAAGTACCCCTAGGGACAAGAACAGTTTTTTCTTTTGCCATCAAAGGAAGTATCAACCAAGGGGCAAGAATTTTTGCATTTGCCATCAAAGGAAGTACCCCTAGGGACAAGAACAGTTTTTTCTTTTGCCATCAAAGGAAGTATCAACCAATGGGCAAGAATTTTTGCATTTGCCATCAAAGGAAATACCCCTAGGGACAAGAACAGTTTTTTCCAATCGATGGATGTAATCCAAAGGGCGTTGATGTGAAGACAATCATGTAAACCGGACCAGAAGAGATTTAAGCGAGGATTCACATGTGATCCGTAGCCCCCTAGTGATCCTGGAGGTAGGGTTCCTATGAAGGAGTTGCACTTGAAAGGCAAGTCCTGTTTGGTCCCTTATAGCATTGTCCTGTGTAACAAAATAGACTGTTCGAAATATCTGTATTAACTTTCATAAGACACTTATTTAGAAGAAAGAAGGCTGGTCCCCCGGTTTACCAGTTGTGCCGGTTTATTTATTAATCATAATATATATAGGATACATAAGGCGGAGCTCATGGCTCAGGTGTAGTAAGGCCGCAGGAGGGCAATGTTCCACGGCCTCTTCGTCTCTACTTCTGATGTCCGTGAGTCTTTGTGCTCTCGAACGTCCACCAGGTAAGAAGAACCGTTGTGTAGGTTCTTGCTGACCACAAAGGGCCCTTCCCAAGGTGGGGATAGCTTGTGCATATCTGTCTGGTCCTGGATGAGCCGGAGTACTAAGTCCCCCTCCTGGAACGTCCTGGTTTTAACCCGGCGGCTGTGATATCTGCTCAAGTCCTGCTGATAAATTGCAGATCTTGCTGCTGCTATGTCACGCTCTTCATGCAGCCGGTCCAAACTGTCCTGTCTTGCTTGCTCATTGGCTGCTTCAACATAAGCCGCTACCCGTGGTTTGTCATGGCGGATATCACTTGGAAGAACCGCTTCAGCACCGTACACCATGAAGAAAGGTGTGTAACCTGTGGACCTGTTTGGTGTAGTATTGATGCTCCAGAGGACAAAGGGCAATTCCTCAACCCAGCACCTTGGCGTTCTTTGCAAGGGAGTCATAAGCCGGGGCTTGATACCTCGCAAAATCTCTTGATTGGCCCTTTCAGCTTGATCATTGGATTGAGGGTGAGCTACAGAAGACACATCTAGGCGAATATGCTCCCTTTGACAAAACTCTTCCATCTCTCCTTTAGATAGATTGGTGCCATTGTCAGTGATGATGCTGTGTGGAAAGACATACCGGAAAATTACCTTCTTGATGAATTTAACCGCTGTTGCCGCATCACACTTGCTCACAGGCTCTGCCTCAATCCACTTCGTAAACTTATCCACTGCGACCAACAGGTGAGTTTTTTGATCTTGGGATCGTTTAAAAGGCCCAACCATATAAAGCCCCCAAGTCGCAAACGACCAAGTAAATGGAATCATCCGCAGCTCCTGTGCCGGAACAAGAGCACACCGTGAAAATTTCTGACAGGCATCGCATTTCTGGACTAGATCCTGCGCATCAGCATGGGCTGTCAACCAGTAGAACCCATGACGGAAAGCTTTAGCTACTAAGGATTTTGAACCGGCGTGATGACCACAATCCCCTTCATGAATTTCTCGAAGGATGTCACAGCCTTCCTCGGCTGATACACACCGCTGAAAATGTCCAGAAACGCTGCGATGATGAAGTTCCCCGTTTACAATTGTCATGGATTTGGACCGCCGGATTATCTGCCTTGATTCAATCTCATCATCCGGCAACTCTCCTCGGCTTAGGTATGCCAAGTAAGGGAGCGTCCAATCCGGAATAACATGAAGTGCTGCAACCAGCTGCGCTTCCGGATCAGGAACAACCAAATCTTCCTCCGATGGTACCTGAGCTGATGGACTGTGTAGCTCGTCGAGAAAAGTATTCGGTGGCACCGGTTTATGCTAAGAACCCAGCCGGCTTAGAGCATCGGACGCTTCATTTTTTCGCCGATCTATGTGATCCACCTGATATCCTTTGAAATATCATGCGACTGCTTCAACTTCTCGTATGTAAGCTGAAATGAGAGGGTCTTTAGAATCCCACTTACCGGATACTTGCTGTGCCACTAAATCTGAATCACCAAAACACTTGACCCGGCTCAAGTTCATCTCCTTAGCCATCCGCAGGCCATGAAGCAATGCCTCATATTCTGCAGCATTATTAGTACAAGGAAACATTAGATGGAGGACATAAAAAAATTTGTCACCTCGCGGGGGAGTTAACACAACTACAGCCCCCGAGCATTCTAATTGCCATGAACCGTCAAAGTGAATAGTCCAGTATGTATGATCCGGCTTTTCCTCTGGTGCTTGCAATTATGTCCAATCATTGATAAAATCTACCAATGCTTGGGATTTGATAGCGGTGCGTGGCACATACTTCAATCCGTGTGGGCTAAGCTCAATGGCCCACTTTGCTACTCAGCCAGTGGCTTCTCTGTTCTGGATTATATCCCCCAACGGAGCTGAACTGACAACAGTTATTGGGTGGCCTTGGAAGTAGTGCTTCAACTTCCGGTTTGCCATGAACACGCCATACACCAGCTTCTGCCAATGTGGGTACCTTTGTTTTGACTCAATTAGAACCTCACTGACATAATAAACCGGGCGTTGAACCGGATATTCCTTGCCTGCTTCTTTGCGCTCGACCACAATTGCAATGCTAACTGCCCGGGCATTGGCGGCCATGTATAACAGCAGCGGCTCCTTATCAACAGGGGCAGCAAGGACCGGTGGTTCTGCCAGTTGCCGCTTCAAGTCCTCAAACGCGGCGTTTGCAGCATCGCTCCATATAAACCGGTATGTCTTTTTCAGCATCTGATAAAGCAGAATTGTCTTCTCTCCCAGACGACTGATGAATCGGCTTAACGCTGTAATCCGGCCGGCGATACGCTGGACATCATTGATGCAAGCTGGTTTGGTCAAGGACGTGATTGCCTTGATCTTCTCTCGATTGGCTTCTATTCCTCTGTTTGACACCAAGAATCCAAGGAGCTTGCCAGCTGGAACACCAAAAACGCATTTCTCCGGATTAAGCATCATCTTATAGACCCGAAGGTTATCAAAGGTTTCCTTGAGGTCCTCTATCAATGTCTCCTCCTTCCTTGACTTTACGACAATGTCATCCACATAGGCATGGACATTTTTCCCTATCTGCCCCTTAAGACAGTTCTGTATGCAACGCTGGTAAGTTGCTTGGGCATTCTTGAGCCCAAAATGCATAGATACGTAGCAAAAGGCACCAAAAGGAGTGATGAAGGCTGTCTTCTCCTGGTCTTTAATCGCCATCTTGATCTGATGATATCCTGAATATGCATCCAAAAAACTTGGCCGCTCACATCCCGCAGTAACATCAATGATCTGATCAATACGGGGGAGAGAAAAAGGATCGGTTGGACAAGCCTTGTTTAAGTCTGTGTAATCCACACACATCCTGCACTTTCCATTTTTCTTTAACACCAGAACCGGATTAGCCAACCACTCCGGGTGGAACACCTCAACTATGAACCCTGCGGCCAAAAGCCTGGCCTCTTCTTCACCTATAGCTTTGCGCCTTTCTTCATTGAAGCGGCGCAGATACTGCTTAACCGGTTTGAACTTTGGATCAATATTAAGACTGTGCTCAGCGAGTTCCCTCGGTATACCTGGCATGTCAGAAGGTTTCCATGCAAAGATATCCCGGTTCTCACGGATGAACTCGATGAGCGCGCTTTCCTATTTGGGGTCAAGGTTAGCGCTGATAGTGAACTGCTTGGATGAGTCGCCCGTTACAATGTTGACTTGCTTGGTTTCCTCTGCCGATTTAAACTTCAACGCCGGATCATGCTCTGTAGTGTGCTTCTTCAACGGGGACATATCTGCCGGATCAACATTGTCTTTATAGAACTTCAACTCCTCCGTAGCACATACTGCCTCTGCATAAGCAGCATCTCCTTCCTCGCACTCCAATGCGATCTTGCGACTTCCATGAACCGTGATGGTTCCTTTGTGTCTCGGCATCTTGTGCTGTAGATAAACATAGCACGGTCTAGCCATAAACTTGGCGTAAACCGGCCGTCCAAATAGGGCATGATATGGGCTCCGGATCTTTACCACTTCAAAGGTTATCGTCTCTGACCTAGAATCCTGTTCATCTCCAAAGGTAACTTCTAGATCAATTTTCCCAATTGGGTAAGCTGATTTACTTGGCACCACTCGGTGGAACACTGTATTTGACTGTCTTAGCTTCTTGTCCGTTAACCCCATGCAACGGAAAGTCTCGTAATATAAGATGTTGATGCTGCTGCCGCCGTCCATGAGTACCTTAGTGAATTTGTAGCCACCCACCTGTGGTGCCACCACCAAGGCCAACTGGCCCGGATTATCAACCCGCGGCGGGTAATCCTCTCTGCTTCACACAATAGGTTGTTCCGACCAGCGCAGGAATCATGGTGTTGCCGGTTCAACCGTGTGTACCACCCGCTTTAGGATTTTTTGATCTCGTTTGCACAAACTCGTAGTAAACACATGATATTGTCCACTACTCAGCTCCTCCGGATTACTCTGATATCCGGATTGCTGCTGCTGACGCTGCTGATTGCCTTGGTTATTGTGATTACCCTGGCCATGCTGTTGGTTGCCTTGGTTATTGTAACCACCCTGACCATGATGATGGTTTCCTTGGTTATTGTAACCGCCCTGACCATGCTGATGATTGCCTTGGTTGTAGCCATTATTGCCACCATGATATCCTGATCCGGAGCCATTACCCTGGTGACCCGGACCATGAAATCCGGGACCTAAACCGCCGCCCGGTGGTCCGTTGTTGAATTTGGCCCGGCTCATGGCCTCTATCATGACCCAACATTGCCCCCATGTGTGTTTAGCTGGGCGTTCCTCTGTGCTGTGCTTCGGGCAAGGCTCGTTCAACTGTTGATCCAGATTAATGAATCCTCCGTCGCTCTGTGGAGGCGGTCTACCCTTGCGGCGCTGAAAGTTTCCTTGAACATTGGTACTGGCCACAAAATCAGAGCCACCTTCTGCCTTTCGCTTACCATTGAAGCTTGTTCCTTCTGGATTAACCTGCGCCGGTTTACCAGCCTTATTTGCTTTTTCGGATTTGCCTCCTTCCGCCTCTGGGTATTTAGTGTTGTCAGAGTCCCCATACTTCACCAGAGCGCTCATGAGTGTCCCCATGTCATTACAATCCCGCTTTAGCCGTCCCAACTTCAGCTTCAGAGACTCAAACCGGCAATTGTTTTCCAGTGTCACTATCGCCGTGCTAGGATTGATGCTATTGGAAGAGTGTAGGATTTCCGACACTCGCCGGACCCAGGTGCTCGTAGGCTCCTGTTCTCCTTGAACACACGCCGCCAAGTCCACTATTGACATCGGTTGCTTGCACGTGTCTTTGAAATTTTTGATAAACTGACGACGCAGCTCACCCCATGATCCGATGGAGTTAGGGGGTAAGCCTTTTAACCACGCCCGGGCTGTACCCTCAAGCATCATGGTAAAATACTTCACGCACGCCGCTTCATCCACCTCTAACATCTCCATGGCCATCTCATAGCTCTCAACCCAAGCCTCTGGAGCCAGATCTGCTGTATAGTTAGGCACCTTGCGCGGTCCTTTGAAGTCCTTGGGTAACCTTACGCTTCGTAAAGCGGGAACACGGCACTGTACTCCAAAAGAACTCGTCGTGACCCCCGTCTCTGCTGTGGTTGGGTGAACCGGCGTCGTTTGACGGGTATCCTCGCGGGCAGTAGGTCTGACCCGGTTTACTGGCTCCTGGGCGTGCACCTCTGCCAACGCCGGATTATCTTGCCTGTGACGGTGACGTCTCCGCTCGCTGCTTGATACCTCCGGTTCATCCCAATGCCTAGTATAACTCCTGCTGTGACGGGGTGTTGAATGAAGTCTCTCCCTGCTGTAAGAGTATGCCTGCTGCTGTGTTAACGCTGTGTCTAGCAATTCCTTGACCCTGTGCGCTTCTGCTGCCACGGGAGATGTTCCCTCAATGGGTAAAGCGGCCAGCCGTGAAGTGGCAGCGACAATGTTATCCAAGGGATTTGAATAATGGCCAGGAGGAGTGGGGACGTGCGGTGTGGGCCCAACGCGACGATTTTGCTCCGCGGTTGGTTGTTGAACCGGTGCGCCTGTTGCCGGGGCTCCCCTTCGGTTTACTTCTAGATTATTGCTGGCTCCCGTTCCTGGCGTGCCAAAGAGATTCATCGCCTCATAGACCGGCGGTAGACGAGTCTGATACCTTCTGTTCCTTACTTCCTGCGCAGAGACCTGATCCATCCTGAGCCGAAAAGCTTGGGAATCCAACTCTACTTGCCTTGTTACCATTGCGGCCTTCTCTGCATCCAGATCCCGTCTGGCTTGCTCAATCCGGCCCTTCAACTGAAGGATTTCTGCATCATGTTGCGCCTTGTCAGCAGGAGCCACCACTGCTACTGCACGGGCTGTCAACTCTTCCACTAAGGCGGATATAGCGTCGGAGGGTGAGGGGGCTTGGCTGCTCCCCCCTGCACCAGCTACCTCTGTTGTGAACGCCCAGGTCACCGTGGGTTGCTGCGCAGATTGTGATCCGGCCATAAAGACAGCCACCCGGTTTGGCGGATCAAAGGGGTCCGGAATACTATCATCATCGGATACACCCTCGGATCGACCGTCCCACAACAGATACAAGGATTCAGTCTCTCCGGATGAAGATTCATCGTCGGAATAGACAACTGTCTCGCCACCAGAATCCGATCCGTCCTCGGCTTGGACTCCATGTATTGCTCCAACGAAAACGCGCTTCATGGCAGGCTGAATCCGGGCGTATCTCGCACGCTGAGCCGGCTCGACGATGTTGGGGAAGATGTCCGGCTCAGGTCCAGGTTCACCAATCTTGCCGATGAAGACGTGGATGCCGCCGAAGGGGACCCGGTACCCGTATTTGATTGAATCGGCCCCAGGTCCCCAGCCTGCGTCGTCGATGTAGATCCGGCCGCGGCGACTCTTGGTCATCCGGCCGACCGCGTAACCCTTGAGTCCTTCAATGCTGCCCTTTCAAGAACTCGAAACCATCGTGCGATAGCCCCACGGTGGGCGCCAACTGTCATGGAATTAGCACGGCAGATGTCCGGTTTAGAGGTCTTAGGTGTGGAGCCATCGCGCGGGTTAGTGTCGGTGTACTAGAGTAGGGGTACCCTATTATCCCGAACTTGTGCACGGGCAGTCGCAGCGTCCCGCGGCAAGGCTTTCCTGTTGACTGCCAAGGTCCTCCGTGGTTCCTTTGGAGCCATTCAAGAACAAAGTATTTAAGCCAAAGAGACAAGGCCCCGGCGAGAGGAGCTTGCCGGGAAGGCCAACCAAGGCATCTCAAGGAACTTGCCACGACGCGCCACGCGTCCCGGCAAGGCCCGGTGAGCGGCAAGCTCCCGGACGCGACAAGACAACGACCGCGGCAAGGCCCTTGCCGTGGCAAGCTACCACTCTGTACCCGCGCTCCAGCACATCCACCCACGTGTCGCTCTGGGACCCTTCCAGGCGTACGTGGCGGGAGGCTGTGCAGCCAGGGGTACGCGGTGGCAAGCGGCGCTGACAAGGTTGCCATCGTGGCGAACGGTGGCGCCCCTGACGGCCCCTTTTTGCACTGTTTGGGCGACGTCGATGGGCATTTAATGCCCTTGTCCCCTGCCGTCAGGGTTAGGTATGGAACACTGTACAGGTAGCTGTACCAACCGCAGTACTTTCCCATTTTTACCCTCATCTGCGTTGCCACCTGTCGGTGACCCCTTGAGCATATAAAAGGAGGCCCATGGGCAACGTAGAAAGGGGTTCGAAAACTCTCATGCTCGGTCTCGTTAGCTGCTAGAGTGTACTGTAGCTCTCAGCGCTCCCGAGCCAAGAACTCAATACAAACCACAAAGCAGGAGTAGGGTTTTACGCATCCGTGCGGCCCGAACCTGGGTAAACTGCTCGTGTGCTTCGCCTCCATCTTCTCTTCGTGCGATCTCAGCCCCCGCCGAATCGAAAGGGACCCGGTCCCATAGGTGTTCGTGGGTGGATCAGTTTCCCCGACATCTTTGGCGCGCCAGGTAGGGGGTGCGTCGAGGTTGTGTGAACCTGATCCGGCGTCCACACGAGCTAGATCTTCATCATCTTCTCGACATGCCGCCGAAGAAGAAGGCTTCGGAGGCAGCTGCTCCGTCCGCGTCGATCCCAACACCGCCGGAGCCAACGGCTGGTGGGGTAGACGCCGGCGGAAGAACGGACGCCGACGAGGGAGCTCACGGTGCTGCCAGGTCCAAGGACAAGGCTGCGCTGCCCATCGGCGGCGTAGCCGGCTCCCACGACGACCGGGCGCACTCCAAGACCTCGGCGTCCGTGCATGCACCGCCCCCATCTCAGGAGGCGCGGGACCGGCAGCGTCATGGTACTCACGGTACCATACGCTTGTTGAACCAAGATCGAGCTGGTGGATCTCGGGACGCTCAAGACCAGCATGCACGCCAACATGCCGGCACGAGCATGGCACGGTTGCCTGGACGGGATACTGGTCCTTCTAACGTAGTTAGAAGTCCGAGCATATCCCGCTCCTCGCACCGTTCGCCACCGCTACCCGCCACTCCAGCAGAAGCTCTGGCATGAGCTCAACTGCTCCTAGACTTCCCTCCAACGGTAGACAAGACCGACTACTGGAGGGCCACTATTCAGAGTCTCATCGCCTTCGCCAACGGCGACACTTCGCGGCAGCCGAGCACATCGCAGCCGCGACAAGTCAGCCAGGCGCGGGCCGATGGGGACAAGACTGGTGGGGGTGCAACCACCATGCAATCTCTGCCCCGAAGGCCAAGATCGCCGACTCGCCGGATCAACATCGACGACGACTCCACCGCATCGTCGGACCCACGAGCTCGTCGCGATCAGCGCCAGGTTCTTCATGAACGACAGCAAGAAGATGCTCGTACCCACATCGAGCGCCGAAGAGAAGCGCGGCGTCAATCAGACCAGCGCGCTGGGCCCACTGTCGACATGCATGTGCCAGGGGAACCAGGCGACTTGCCGTACGCGGTAGGTTGCTCTGCGTTTACTCGTGAGCTGCGGCAAGTCCAGTGGCCCAGCATGAAGAATTTCAAGCCAGACGTACTAGAGAAGTACGACGGCAAGACGCATCAGTCGGAGTTCCTCAGCATCTACACCATCGCGGTGCAAGCTGCCGGGGGGCGGGACGACAAGATCCTTGCCAACTACTTCCCGCTGGTACTCAAGCCCAACGTCAGGTCCTGGCTCATGCACTTGCCGGACAACTCCATATCCTCCTGGGAAGACCTTTGCCATCAGTTTGTCGGCGCCTTTACAGGCGTCCACAAACCTCAAGGCCAAGAGAGTGACCTACACCTGCTCGCCCAGAAGGAAGGAGAGCCCCTGCGCAAGTATATCCAGAGGTTCAGCCGTGTACAGCACAACATCCCAGATGTCCACCCTGCTGCGGTTATGTGCAAGATCAGAGACGTCAGTGAGCTATATGCCCTGGCCGACAAGTGTGCACGTGCTGAGGAAGGGAGGAAACTCCCCGGAGAGGATACAGGAGCAGGAGGATCTGACAGTGAGGATGCTGCCCCGGCAAAGAAAAACCGGCGGCGGAACAACAGGGAGAAGAAAAGCAAAGATGTGCTAGTCGTTGAGAAGTCCGACAACGGAGGTGGCGCCGAGAAAGCCCAAGCTGGTAGCTCCGACAAGGAGACTGCCGCATGCACCAACTGCCAGGCTGTGGCGGCCGCCGACAAGCAGGACGGCACCGACAAGCAGTACTGCAAGATCCACCGCACCAAGGGCCATGACCTCCAAAACTGCAAGAGGGTCGAACAACTCGTTGAGCAGCAAAAGGCTGAGTACGAGCGACGCGACAAGGAGAAGGACCATGGAGGTGATGGAGGATCTGGCAAGAAGCGGTCATTCAACGGCCGGGGAGGACGCCGCGGCAAGGCCAAGCAATGGCAAGGAGACAGAACTCCCCGCGGCCGCGACAAGGATGAAGACGACGATGACGACAAAGACATGGATGATGTTGAGACCAGTGAGCAGGAGTTCCAGAAAGCCACAGAGGTCTTCTGCGTTGACGGCGGTGCTTCTCTGCATATTTCACACCGCCAACTCAAACAGTGGGTGCGGGAAGTCAATGCGGCAGAACCACCTGTCGAATCGCGCAAGCTTCTGAAATGGTCCAGCACGCCTATCATCTTTGATATTGAGGACCACCCTGATCGCACAACTGCGGTCGGGTGCTTGCCGATGTTGGTTTCACCAACTATCCGCAACCTCAAGGTCACTAAGATGCTAGTTGACGGCAGGGCCGGCTTGAACCTGATCTCCTCCGCTGTACTCCAAAAACACTAGATCCCTGACAGCGAGCTCGAAGAGACCGGCACATTCCAAGGAATCAACCTGGGAAGGAGCAAGCCGAAGGGGAAGATCACGCTGCCAATAACATTTGGCGGCGAGCTGAACTTCAGGACTGAGAGGGTCACTTTTGACGTTGCCGATTTTCCATTGCCTTACAATGGGATACTTGGCCGTCCAGCACTCGCCAAGTTCATGGCAGCCTCTCACTATGCATACAACATGCTGAAGATGCCAGGCCCGATAAGCGTCATCTCTGTCCCTGGCGACAAGAAGGATGCCCTTATCTGCGCCGACAAGATATACCGGGAAGCAGCAGCCGCAATGGATCGCAAATCACTTGCCGCTGAAGCTCCCGGGGGGAAGAAGAAGACCAAGTCCGACAAGAGCTCTGATGCCCACTTCGGCAAGCGCACCTCTTCGGAGTGTTGCGCTACCGTCGAGGACGCACCATCGGGCTCCACCGGCAAGTGTAAGAAGGCAATGGCAGCTACACCAGATACCAAGAAGGTGTCCGCCAAGGAGGACGGCACCGGTGGTACCTTCACCATCAGTGCCACACTTGACCCTAATTAGGAAAGCGCGCTCATTGCTTTCCTGCGGGCGAACGTCGACGTGTTTGCATGGCAACCTTCTGACATCCCCGGTATTCCCAGGAAAGTAATTGAGCACAAACTTGCCGTCTGTCCTCACGCGCGGCCCTTCAAGCAGAAAGTCAGGAAACAAGCAGTGGAGCGCCAAGAATTCATCGCAGAAGAGATCAAGAAGTTGGAAGCAGCAGGCCTTGTCAGAGGAGTGCTCCATCCTACGTGGTTGGCCAATCCTGTAGTCGTGCGCAAGGCAAACGGGAAATGGAGGCTTTGTATTGACTTTACCGATGTCAATAAAGCTTGTCCCAATGACCCATTTCCCTTGCCGCGCATTAACCAGATTGTTGACTCCACGGCCGGATGTGACTTGCTTTCATTTCTTGACGCATACTCAGGATACCATCAGATCTTCATGGCAGAAGAGGATGAGGAGAAGACCGCATTCATCACTCCATGTGGCACGTACTGTTTCAAACGAATGCCTTTTGGTTTGAAGAATGCTGGTTCAACATTTGCAAGGGTAGTCCATACTGCTTTTGAGCCACAGATACACAGAAATGTAGAAGCCTACATGGATGACATAGTGGTCAAGAGCAAAGACAGGGCAACCCTGATTCAAGATTTAGACGAGACCTTTGCAAATCTGCGCAAGATCAGCCTCAAGCTCAACCCCGAGAAGTTTGTGTTTGGAGTCCCTTCCGGCAAGCTTCTCGGGTTCTTCGTGTCTCAGAGGGGATTTGAAGTCAATCCCGACAAGATCAAGGCCATTGAGCAGATTGAAGCACCAAAGCGCGTCAAGGATGTACGGAGGCTTGCCGGTTGCGTGGCTGCTCCCAGCAGGTTTATCTCTAAGTCTGCCGAGCGCGCCCTGTTGTTTTTCAAAATTTTGAAAAAGGCAGGTCCAATGAAATGGACTCCGGAAGCGGAGGCTGCGCTGCAAGACTTGAATCGGTACCTGTCCTCTTCTCCAATACTTGTCGCACCTAAGCCACAAGAGAAGTTGCTGCTGTATCTAGCGGCAACCAATCAAGTGGTTAGTGCTGCGTTAGTAGCGGAGAGGGAGGCAGATGATGAGCCAGCAACCGCGGCAGGGGCATCCAGCGACAAGCAGGGGGCTTCCCCGACAAGCTCTGGTCCCGACAAAGATGGATCTGCGCAGGCGTGCGAGGAGATACGGAAGAAAATGGTGCAGCGCCCAGTTTACTTTGTCAGCTCCCTTCTGCAGGGAGCTAGGTCAAGGTACTATGGTGTGCAGAAATTGCTTTTCAGCCTTCTCATGGCCTCGAGAAAGCTGCGCCATTACTTCCAAGCACATGAGATAACAGTCGTCACTCGCTTTCCGCTGAAGAGGATACTGCACAATCCAGAAGCAACATGCAGGTTTGTTGAGTGGGCACTGGAACTGTCAAGCTATGGCCTCAAGTTTGAGAGCACTTCAACTATCCAAAGCAGAGCATTGGCAGAATTCATAGCAGAGTGGACGCCAACACCAAATGAAGAGATTCCAGCAACGAGCATCCCCGTCAAGGAAGCAAGCAAAGAGTGGCTGATGTACTTTGATGGTGCCTTCTCGCTACAAGGCGCCGGTGCTGGCGTGCTGCTTGTCGCACCCACCGGAGAGCACCTCAAGTACGTAGTCCAGATGCACTTTCCCAAGGAGCAAGCAACGAACAATACCGCAGAGTATGAGGGTTTGCTTGCCGATCTCAGGATCGCGGCAGACCTTGGGATCAAGAAGCTCATTGTCAGGGGAGACTCGCAGCTTGTTGTCCGCCAGGTGAACAAGAATTATCAGAGTCCGTTGATGGAAGCTTATGTTGATTAAGTGAGAAAGCTTGGGGGTTGTTTGGATAATGAGAATTAGTTGCAAGATTATAGGAAACGGGTTTTGAGAGGAGATTTAGGAAAACCAGTTTTCGCTAGTATTTCTGTTATAGTTGGTTTATATAATTTCTTGTTTGGATGAGAAAAAGGGGGAAACAAGATTAGGTATTTCTTTGTTTGGGTCACCTCCCTCTCATGGTCACGCAAACCTTGCTTCTCGCAACCTGCTTCGAGCTTGTCGCCGGTGAGAAGGTTGGTCATGAGCCCAAGCACAGGAGCACATGCCATAGTGTCGGGAGCATCAAAGAAGGCTGGCATGATGCGCACGCAGAAGCAGTAACAACACGAGCGCATGGGCAAGGGCACACCATTACGATGCAGACGTGGTGCCAGCCACAACCAAGCTGAGCACACGGACATGCCAGCCGGCGACGCCGCAGCCAGGCTGAGCGTTCTCATCTTCCGGCGAAGCCAACCACAACGCCGTCTCGTTCGTAATGCGGTGGAGAATCGTCGGCCGGCGATCGCCGCGGCCGTCGACATGGAAGACATGCATGCACAGAACTATACGACGAAAGCATGTTGGAGACGATGAGAACGATACCCATAATGCCTTAACCGAATCTGCAGCGGACGGGGAACATACAGAACTCGTTTTTAGAAAAACGTCGATTAGACGTTATTCCAAAAGCTAACTTTTTGAGCTTTTGTAAAACCCAGTTCTACATATCCGCAGATTAGTTAGATTACCCAAACGAGGTTTTAGGTGGTTATACCAAAAATCGTGTTTAATGAGATCTGGTTCTCTATAAACCCCTTATCCAAACAACCCCTTGAAGAGCACTTTGACGACCTACAGATGGAGCACGTTCCAAGAGCTCAGAACGACATTGCAGATGGCCTGTCGAAGTGCGCCGCACTAGTTACCTGTGGAACAAGGGATCTTTGTGCTCAAGCTGACTCAACCATCCGTAACACCATCAACTGGATAAGCAAGAAGAGGAAGTTGATTTCTGGCAACTATTTTCCGGCAGAGCTTCCCGAAGCCGCCGCCAAGAAGGTCCCCAAGATCAACACCAAGAATGCTGAGGAGCAATCTGCTCCAGCAAACCCAGGGTTTGTTCCGTTGAAGCAAACACTCCCGACAAGTTCTGCTCCGGCAAGCTTGCCGGGGAACATCAAGCTCCGGCTGAGCCGCTGGTTCTCACCGTAGAAGCGGATGTTCCCACAGCAGCAGATGTGCCTTTAGTCCTTGTTGTCGAGCCACAAGCGCCAGCATGGGCACAGCAGATTATCCGTTTCCTTTAGACAAGAGAACTTCCCGAAGAGCAAGAAGAAGCGGAAAGAGTAGCCCGGCAGTCAAGTATGTACCAGTTTGTTGACAACACACTGTACAGAAGAAGACTCAACGGTGTGAAATTGAAGTGTATTCACCGGGAAGACAGACAAAAGCTGTTGGCAGAGATACATGGAGGCATATGTGGTCACCACATTGGCGCAAGAGCACTTGCCGGCAAAGCATTCCGGCAAGGTTTCTTTTGGGCAACAGCCCTCCAGGATGCAACAGCACAAGTAACCAAGTGTGAAGCGTGCCAGTTCCATTCCAAGCAGATACACCAGCCAGCTCAAGCTCTCCAGACGATCCCTTTACCCTGGCCATTTTCGGACTGGGGGCTCGACATCCTCGGCCCCTTTTCCCGCGCAGCCGGGGGCTTTGAGTACTTGTACGTTGCAATCGACAAGTTCACAAAGTGGCCGGAAGTGGAACCAGTGAGGAAGGTGACAGCATAGTCAGCAGTCAAGTTCTTCAGGTCGATTGTTTGCCGCTTCGGGATCCCTAACATGATCATCACCGACAACGGTACGCAATTCACGAGCCACACCTTCATGCAGTACGTCCAAGATCTTGGCGCCAAGGTCTGCTTCGCTTCTGTTGCTCACCCGAGAAGCAACGGTCAAGCGGAGAGGGCAAATGCTGAAGTGCTGCGTGGACTCAAGACCAGAACTTTCGACAGGCTGCACAAGTGCGGAAGAAACTGGATCGAGGAGCTGCCGGTGGTTCTTTGGTCGATCAGGACGACGCCAAATCGAGCCACTGGACAGACACCTTTCGCTCTAGTGTATGGAGCAGAGGCAGTTCTCCCCACGGAACTCGTATACGGGTCACCTCCAGTGCTCTCTTATGATGAGCTTGAGCAAGAGCAGCTGCGACAAGATGACGCGCTGCTCCTTGAGGAAGACCGTCTTCAGGCTGCTGTACGAGCTGCTCGCTACCAGCAAGCTTTGCGCCGCTACCATAGCCGCAAAGTTAACGCCAGAAGTCTCGAGGAAGGCGACCTTGTTCTTCGGCGCGTTCAGTCCGCCAAGAATTCTAACAAGTTGACGCCGAAGTGGGAAGGCCCTTATCGGGTGAAACGAGTCACTAGGCCTGGCACTCTCCGCCTTGAGACCGAAGATGGCTTTCCGGTGAGCAACTCCTGGAACATCGAGCATCTTCGTAAGTTTTACCCGTAAGGCGCGGTTGCCAGGACCCGTTCCGGCAACCACCTTTTGTACAAGTCTTGCCGTTGTTGCATGTAATCCTTTGTACAAAGCCGGGCGCAGACCCCGTGCATCAGTTAAGCTCATATGCTCCGCACATCTTGTCAATTTCATGATTTTTATTTTATGCATGTATTATTTGACACTTTTTGCAGCGCCTACCCCCGGTAAGCAATAATGAGCCTTAAGGCTCCATATCTGTATTTTCTCTTCTTTCTTTTTTCTCAAGGAAAGGAAGGTTCCCTCGCGCACAAGTTTGCCGGGGGGGAGGAGAAGATAGTGGTATGGACCAAGCGCCGTTCAAGAAAGTTCCGCCTTGCCGGGAAGCAAACAACACAAAAGCTAAGTTGCCAAAGTTTGAGCAATCAGATTTTTAAATTTTTTAGTTATCTTCCTTGAACGACCGTGCTTTGTATGCAAAACCTGTGCGCGGAGGAACCAACTCGTAGCTAGTTGCGCCCTTAACGTTGTTTCGAGCCCGCTCAACAACTTTGTTTCGAGTCCGCTCAACAACTTTTTTTCGAGTTCGCTCAACAACTTAAGTGAGCTGCGACTAGTTGCGACAAGGTTTCTTGTCGGTAACGGCATCGCCAGCAGGATGCTGACGTTCCGCACTCAGCGCTCGCGGCTAAGGTGCCTGCGCCGGCAAGTTCCCTAAAAGCGTAGGGCTTAAACATACAAAGGAAGGAGTCAAGTAAAGGAAATAACATTGCAATCACTACCCAAAATAGAGTTATATTACAAGATAGCTTGTCGCAGCTCTAACAGATTGTTCTCGTAACATGATTAGCAGCGACAAGAAAAGAAGAAAACGGGTGGCCTAATCTACGCGATCGCCCTCAACCCTCTTGATCCCGATCACCATGTCCACAATGGGTGCGACAAGGGCCTTGAGCGCGTCCAGATCAGCGTCCGACGGCAAGGACCTGAGGACGTTGGTGAGGTTGAGGCCAGGGTTGCGGAAGGCCACCTTCACCAACACCTTTTGAAGGGCTCCCGCGCAGAGCTTGCGCGACTCGTCCGCCAGCTGCTTTGGGATCCTCTCCCGGAGTTGCTGGAGGGCCGTCGCCACGCCTCTGAAGAACAGGGTGAGCTTGGCACTAGGGTGGAGGTTCTCATCGGAGGAATACCCGAGATACTCCGCCCCCAGCTGCGCCAGCTCCCTGTCGATATCTGCGGCAGCATTGACGAGACCCTCCATCCAGTGCCCCACTGTCTCCCTGAAAGTATTCTGGGTGACAGCAGCACTCGCCAGCAACGCCTTCTCGGCCTTGATCTCCTCCTTCAAGGCCGCCTCCCGCTCCTTGGCGCCGTCCAGCGTCTCGGTCAAAGTGGTCAGCTTCAACTCAAGATCAGCGTTGGAGTCCTTGGCGGCGGCAAGCTCCTTACCCTTCTCGGCGAGACGAACCTGCAGCTCTGAGTGGCTGTGGGCGTCCTTCTCCCGCTTAAGCTTGAGCGCGGCGATCTCTTCACCTCTCGCCTTGAGATCGGCCTCCAGCTGCGCCACCTTCGCCTCCAGTTCCTTCTTGGCCGTCTCGGCAGCTGCGGCAGCGTCCTTTGCTTCCTGGAGGGACCCACCAAGTGATTGCTCGCGCGCGGCAAGCTCCTCCTCGTGGCTGTCGAGGTTGACGTTCCGCTGTGCCAGCTCACCCTCCCGCGTGGACAGCTTCTCAGCGGCAAGCCGCTGCTGTTCTTCCACTTCATCCTTCTCGAGGAAGAAGGCCTGCTGCTCTTCGGCAAGTTTCTCCCGCTCCTCTGCCCGGGACCGGAGAGCTGCCTGGTTGAGGGCCCGGAGCTCCTCCGCGCGCTTCTCAATGTCAGCTCCCGCCTTCGCGTCAAGAGCCTCTCGGGACTCCATCTTGGCTTGCCGAGCGCGGTAAAGCGACAACAGCTTCCGCAGCAGCCGCTCCTCCTCGGGCTCGCCGCTACTGCTGCTCGGCGCGTCAACAAGCGTCAGCCCGGCGGAGGCGAGCACTTCTCCGTCAAAGACTTCTCCCTCGACCGGCGCCCTGGAGCTTGATGCCCAGGGGAGTTTGATGAAGACGCCGTCGCCGGCCTTCAAGTAGGCGCCTGGCTCGGGCTCTTCGGAGCCTGGGGCTGCGTCAGCGGCAGAGGGCTCGGCGGTCAGTGTAGCGCCTGGCGCTCCTGCGGCCTCGGGGCCGTCAGTGCGATCGCCAGACCCCTCGCCAGCTGCTGCGGCGGCAGCCTTGGCGGCCTCTGCGCCGGCGGGATCATCTCCGCTGGCTGCTTCTTCGGTAGCGGCGGCGTCATCAGCAGCAACCTCAGTCTCCATCGGCTCCGCAGCAGATTGATCTGACAGCCGAAGAGGGGAGAAAAGTCAAGCAAATATCCAAAAAAGAAGAATCAAAAGAAGAAAAGCCCAAGGGAAGTTTGAAGCAAGGGGATTACCTGCGCGAGCCGGCTCCTAGGTAGGGTTCCTTGCCGGGGGGGGAGGAGAAGATAGTGGTATGGACCAAGCGCCGTTCAAGAAAGTTCCGCCTTGCCGGGAATTAAACAACACAAAAGCTAAGTTGCCAAAGTTTGAGCAATCGGATTTTTAAATTTTTAAGTTATCTTCCTTGAACGACCGTGTTTTGTATGGAAAACCTGTGCGCGGAGGAACCAACTCGTAGCTAGTTGCACCCTTAACGTTGTTTCGAGCCCGCTCAACAACTTTGTTTCGAGCCCGCTCAATAACTTTTTTTCGAGTTCGCTCAACAACTTAAGTGAGCTGCGACTAGTTGCGACAAGGATTCTTGTCGGTAACGGCATCGCCAGCAGACTGCTGACATTCCGCACTCAGCGCTCGCGGCTAAGGTGCCTGCGCCGGCAAGTTCCCTAAAAGCGTAGGGCATAAACATACAAAGGAAGGAGTCAAGTAAAGGAAATAACATTGCAATCACTATCCAAAATAGAGTTATATTACAAGATAGCTTGTCGCAGCTCTAACAGATTGTTCTCGTAACATGATCAGCAGTGACAAGAAAAGAAGAAAACGGGCGGTCTAATCTACGCGATCGCCCTCAACCCTCTTGATCCCGCTCACCTTGTCCACAATGGGTGCGACAAGGGCCTTAAGCGCGTCCAGATCAGCGTCCGACGGTAGGGACCTGAGGACGTTGGTGAGGTTGATGCCAGGGTTGCGGAAGGCCACCTTCACCAACACCTTTTGAAGGGCTCCCGCGCAGAGCTTGCGCGACTCGTCCGCTAGCTGCTTTGGAATCCTCTCCCGGAGTTGCTGGAGGGCCGTCGCCACGCCTCTGAAGAACAGGGTGAGCTTGGCGCTAGGGTGGAGGTTCTCATCGGAGGAATACCCGAGATACTCCGCCCCCAGCTGCGCCAGCTCCCTCTCGATATCTGTGGCAGCATTGACGAGACCCTCCATCCAGTGCTCCACAGTCTCCCTGAAAGTATTCTGGGTGACAGCAGCACTCACCAGCAACGCCTTCTCGGCCTTGATCTCCTCCTTCAAGGACGCCTCCCGCTCCTTGGCACCGTCCAGCGTCTCGGTCAAAGTGGTCAGCTTCAACTCAAGATCAGCGTTGGAGTCCTTGGCGGCGGCAAGCTCCTTACCCTTCTCGGCGAGATGAACCTGCAGCTCTGAGTGGCTGTGGGCGTCCTTCTCCCGCTTAAGCTTGAGCGCGGCGATCTCTTCACCTCTCGCCTTGAGATCGGCCTCCAGCTGCGCCACCTTCGCCTCCAGTTCCTTCTTGGCGGTCTCGGCAGCTGCAGCAGCGTCCTTTGCTTCCTGGAAGGCCCCACCAAGTGATTGCTCGCGCGCGGCAAGCTCCTCCTCGTGGCTGTCGAGGTTGACCTTCCGCTGCGACAGCTCACCCTCCCGCGTGGATAGCTTCTCAGCGGCAAGCCGCCGCTGTTCTTCCACTTCAGCCTTCTCAAGGAAGAAGGCCTGCTGCTCTTCGGCAAGTTGCTCCCGCTCCTCTGCCAGGGACCGGAGAGCTGCCTGGTTGAGGGCCCGGAGCTCCTCCGCGCGCTTCTCAATGTCAGCTCCCACCTTCGCGGCAAGAGCCTCTTGGGACTCCAGATTGGCTTGCCGAGCGCGGTAAAGCGACAACAGCTTCCGCAGCAGCCGCTCCTCCTCGGGCTCGCCGCTGCTACTGCTCGGCGCGTCAACAAGTGTCAGCCAGGCGGAGGCGAGCACTTCTCCGTCAAAGACTTCTCCCTCGACCGGCGCCCTGGAGCTTGATGCCTAGGGGAGTTTGATGAAGACGCCGTCGCCGGCCTTCAAGTAGGCGCCTGGCTCGGGCTCTTCGGAGCCTGGGGCTGCGGCAGCGGTAGAGGGCTCGGCGGTCGGTGTACCGCCTGGCGCTCCTGCGGCCTCGGGGCCGTCAGTGCGATCGCCAGACCCCTCGCCAGCTGCAGTGGCGGCAGCCTTGGCGGCCTCTGCGCCGGCGGGATCATCTCCGCCGGCTGCTTCTTCGGTAGCGGCGGTGTCATCAGCAGCAACCTCAGTCTCCATCGGCTCCGCAGCAGATGGATCTGACAGCCGAAAAGGGGAGAAAAGTCAAGCAAATATCCAAAAAAGAAGAATCAAAAGAAGAAAATCCCAAGGGAAGTTTGAAGCAAGGGGATTACCTGCGCGAGCCGGCTCCTCGGTAGGGTTCCTTGCCGGGGGGGAGGAGAAGATAGTGCTATGGACCAAGCGCCGTTCAAGAAAGTTCCGCCTTGCCAGGAAGCAAACAACACAAAAGCTAAATTGCCAAAGTTTGAGCAATCAGATTTTTAAAATTTTGAGTTATCTTCCTTGAACGACCGTGCTTTGTGTGGAAAACCAGTGCGCGGAGGAACCAACTCGTAGCTAGTTGCGCCCTTAACGTTGTTTCGAGCCCGCTCAACAACTTTGTTCCGATTCCGCTAAACAACTTTGTTTCGAGTTCGCTCAACAACTTAAGTGAGCTGCGACTAGTTGCGACAAGGTTTCTTGTCGGTAATGGCATCGCCAGTAGGCTGCTGACGTTCCGCACTCAGCGCTCGCGGCTAAGGTGCCTGCGCCGGCAAGTTCCCTAAAAGCGTAGGGCATAAACATACAAAGGAAGGAGTCAAGTAAAGGAAATAACATTGCAATCACTACCCAAAATAGAGTTATATTACAAGATAGCTTGTCGCAGCTCTAACAGATTGTTCTCGTAACATGATCAGCAGCGACAAGAAAAGAAGAAAACGGGCGGCCTAATCTACGTGATCGCCCTCAACCCTCTTGATCCCGCTCAACTTGTCCACAATGGGTGCGACAAGGGCCTTGAGCGCGTCCAGATCAGCGTCCGACAGCAGGGACCTGAGGACGTTGGTGTGGTTGAGGCCAGGGTTGCGGAAGGCCACCTTCACCAACACCTTTTGAAGGGCTCCCGCGCAGAGCTTGCGCGACTCGTCCGCCAGCTGCTTTGGGATCCTCTCCCGGAGTTGCTGAAGGGCCGTCGCCATGCCTCTGAAGAACAGGGTGAGCTTGGCGCTAGGGTGGAGGTTCTCATCGGAGGAATACCCGAGATACTCCGCCCCCAGCTGTGCCAGCTCCCTGTCGATATCTGCGGCAACATTGACGAGACCCTCCATCCAGTGCTCCACAGTCTTCCTGAAAGTGTTCTGGGTGACAGCATCACTCGCCAGCAACGCCTTCTCGGCCTTGATCTCCTCCTTCAAGGCCGCCTCCCGCTCCTTGGCGCCGTCCAGCGTCTCGGTCAAAGTGGTCAGCTTCAACTCAAGATCAGCGTTGGAGTCCTTGGCGGCGGCAAGCTCCTTACCCTTCTCGGCGAGACGAACCTGCAGCTCTGAGTGGCTATGGGCGTCCTTCTCCCGCTTAAGCTTGAGCGCGGCGATCTCTTCACCTCTCGCCTTGAGATCGGCCTCCAGCTGCGCCGTCTTCGCCTCCAGTTCCTTCTTGGCGGTCTCGGCAACTACGGCAGCGTCCTTTGCTTCCTGGAGGGCCCCACCAAGTGATTGCTCGCGCGCGGCAAGCTCCTCCTCGTAGTTGTCGAGGTTGACCTTCCGATGTGCCAGCTCACCCTCCCGCGTGGACAGCTTCTCAGCGGCAAGCCGCTGCTGTTCTTCCACTTCAGCCTTCTCGAGGAAGAAGGCCTGCTGCTCTTCGGCAAGTTGCTCCTGCTCCTCTGCCCGGGACCGGAGAGCTGCCTGGTTGAGGGCCCGGAGCTCCTCCGCGCGCTTCTCAATGTCAGCTCCCGCCTTCGCGGCAAGAGCCTCTCGGGACTCCAGCTTGGCTTGCCGAGCGCGGTAAAGCGACAACAGCTTCCGCAGCAGCCGCTCCTCCTCGGGCTCGCCGCTGCTGCTGCTCGACGCATCAACAAGCATCAGCCCGGCGGAGGCGAGCACTTCTCCGTCAAAGACTTCTCCCTCGACCGGCGCCCTGGAGCTTGATGCCCAAGGAGTTTGATGAAGACACCGTCGCCGGCCTTCAAGTAGGCGCCTGGCTTGGGCTTCTCGGAGCCTGGGGCTGCGGCAGCGGCAGAGGGCTCGGCGGTCGGTGTAGCGCCTGGCGCTCCTGCGGCCTCGGGGCCGTCAGTGCGACCGCCAGACCCCTCGCCAGCTGCTGCGGCGGCAGCCTTGGCGGCCTCTGCGCCGGCGGGATCATCTCCGCCGGCTGCTTCTTCCGTAGCGGCAGCGTCGTCAGCAGCAACCTCAGTCTCCATCGGCTCCGCAGCAGATGGATCTGACAGCCGAAAAGGGGAGAAAAGTAAAGCAAATATCCAAAAAAGAAGAATCAAAAGAAGAAAAGCCCAAGGGAAGTTTGAAGCAAGGGTATTACCTGCGCGAGCCGGCTCCTCGGTAGGGTTCCTTGCCGGCGAACTCTCCCTTGGCGGCGTAGTTGTAGTCCCCGCCGGCGGAGGGCCGCTGGTACTGTCCCTCGCCGGAGAGCTCCCCCTTGCCGGAGGACTCTCCCTTGCCGGGTTAGCCCTTGCCGGAGAGCATTCCCTTGGCGGCGTAGTTGAAGCAGATGGCACGTCGGGGGCGGTCTCCGGGCGCTCCTGGTGTGGCTGCTCTGCTCCTACATAGATCAACAAATAAATATCAGCAAAGAAAGAACGCCCACGTGCGCCTAACAGCAGAAAGTGAACCATACACTTACGCTGGGGGCTGCGCTGGGGGCTGCTCTGAAGATTAGTTGCCGGGTCCGGCAAGTTTGTCTCAGGCGCACCCCCTGCTATCACGGTGGGCTCGTCCTCGATGACAATCACCGGGACCTTGGCTCTCTTTGCCGCCCTCTAGGCCAGAGTTCTAAAAAGGAACAAGTTCAGAGTAAGGCAAAAGAGATACAAGACAAAACAGCAAGAATTGAAGCAATGCAAGAACAACAAGAATCATACTCTTCTTCTTCCTCGTCGGAGCTGAGCGTAGAGAAGTCGAAGTCCGGCTCACGCCCGGCACGAGGAGGCGGAGGAGTGGGCTCCCTTGGCCGCTTGGCGGGAGCAGTGGCGGTGGTCTGAGACGACCCCGCTCCGGCTGCCGCCGAGGCGTGAGGAGCGACAGGAGCAGAAGCGGCGGTCCGGGAAGACCCCGCTCCAGTTGCAGCAGATGCGCGACGTGCTCCCGCAGCAACCTTGCTTGCCGCGGTGGAGCGTGTCGCGTGGCGCGACGGCTGTTGACCCGTCTGCCGCTCCGTTACGTCCCCGGCCTTGCGGAGACGCCTTCTTGGTGGAGCTGGAGGCTCTGCTAGTGGCGAACTGCCTGAAGATGAGGAGGAAGAGGAGTCGATCTCCAGCGAGCCGCTCGTATCCTCGGAGGTCTCGCTCGACTCGTCGCCCTGCTCGGCGGGCTCGCTCGACCCGACACCCTGCTCGGTGGGCTCGCTCGACTCGACGTCTTGCCCAGCAGGCTCTCCCTTGCTGACAAACTCCCCTCGCTCGGCAAGGCTTGCCGCCTTTGCTGCATCTGTCTCCTCCACGGTGAATCCGAACTCGCCTGAGGCTGCGGCTGCTGCCGCCTCTTCCAGCCTAGTGGCGATGTACGCCATCTCCTTATCGGTGGTGTCGCGGGTGAGGCCCTTCTTCTCGTCGGAGCGGAACGGCACTTCTTCCAAGCTGTCGAAGAATGCCTGCACGGCGTCATCCGCAGGCTCTTGCCAAGTTGGGTCAATCCCATGCGAGTCGCACAGCGGCATCATTGCGCGGATGCGGCTAAGCGCAGAGTTGTTGCACAGCGGAACGACACCCCTCGGCAACCTAAACACCTCGGGATGGTTGGGGTCATACTTGAACAGCTCCTGGAGCATCGCGTTGAGCTCCAGGACAGTGAAGTTGAAGTTGAGGCCCGGGCGCAGCCTCATGATATCCGCCGCATTCTCGAACTCCCAGGCGGGCCTCTTCCTCTCCTGCAAGGGGGTGATGCGGCGACGAAGGAAATCTGCGCCAACTGCGCCTACCGTGAGCCCGGCAAGCTTGAGGCGTCGGATCCGGGCAGTGGCAATCTTCAGTCTACCGTCTTCCGGGGCCAGGTCGCTCCAATCGTTGCCGCGCACTACTGGGGCTTGGTGCCGGGCGGTAAATGGCTGCGGGTTCTCCTCTACAATCCAACACCAATTGGCTCTCCATTCCCCCCATTTGCTGCGGAGCTCTCCCTCCAGATAAGCTTCCTTCTTGTGGGACCTCGAGATCCAGGAGACTCCGCCGGACAAAGGCTCTCCTCTCTCAACTCGAGGCATAAAGAAGTGGCGGAAAAGGGCTACATTGGGATGGACTCCGACAAAGTTTTCGTAGAGATGTGCGAAAACTGCCATGGTCAGAACGGCGTTGGGGGTGAAGTCAAGGAGGTGGAACCCGTAGGTGTTCATAATGTCGCAGAAGAATTCAGAGAAAGGCGGGCAGAGCCCACAGTAGAAGAACAAGGCAAAGAACGCATATCCGTTCGGAGCCATTTTACAAGCAACGGCTGGCAGTACATTGGTGCGCGGATGCGCCCGCGTCTCCCCGACCAGAAGAGGTAGTAGTTCTCCCTCAGCTTCCTCGCGGCAAGCTTGGGGGGGAAGACAGACCGCTCCTTTCGCAGCGCCGCGAGCCGCTGCGCCTCGGCCGACTTCGCGGCCTTCCCCTTCTCGCCTTTCGGAGCCATGGCGGAAGCGGTGAGGGAGGTCGACGGCGCTGGTGGTGCTGGTGGCGATGGGGGGCGGAGTGCTGCTCTCTTTCGGCTTTTGGGAAGAAGGGGAGCGGCGGAGGTTTTCGAGGTTGAAGTAGCAACGGGCGAATGGACGAACTGCCCCTGTTTCCCCTGCTTATAAGGAGGAAGGGGGCGGACGTTCCGCATTTCTGAATAAAGAAACCACCCACGATCTCTCCCACGACACCGCAATCAACGCGTGTCGTTCGGGCAGGGCGCGGTGGATACGGAGAAAGATACGGCATGACCCAGGCCGCGCGTGCCCGTGCCCTGTTTTGGGCCTGGCCCAACAGCGCTCGACACCGTGTATGCCCCAGGCCCGGTGGCTCCTGTCGGTGTACTAGAGTAGGTGTACCCTAGTATCCCGAACTTGTGCACGGGCAGTCGCAGCGTCCCGCGGCAAGGCTTGCCGGGTGACTGCCAAGGTTCTCTGTGGTTCCTTTGGAGCCATTCAAGAACAAAGTATTTAAGCCAAAGAGACAAGGCCCCGGCGAGAGGAGCTTGTCGGGAAGGCCAACCAAGTCATCTCAAGGAACTTGCCGCGACGCGCCACGCGTCCCGGCAAGGCCCAGTGAGCGGCAGGCTCCCGGACGCGACAAGACAACGACCGCGGCAAGGCGCTTGCCGCGGCAAGCTACCACTCTGTACCCGCGCTCCAGCGCATCCACCCACGTGTCGCTCTGGGACCCTTCCAGGCGTACGTGGCGGGAGGCTGTGCAGCCAGGGGTACGCAGTGGCAAGCAGCGCTGACAAGATTGCCATCGTGGCGAACGGTGGTGCCCCTGACGGCCCCTTTTTTCACTGTTTGGGCGACGTCGATGGGCATTTAATGCCCTTGTCCCCTGCCGTCAGGGTTAGGTATGGAACACTGTACATGTAGCTGTACCAACCGCAATACTTTCCCATTTTTACCCTCATCTGCGTTGCCACCTGTCGGTGACCCCTTAAGCATATAAAAGGAGGCCCATGCGGAACGTAGAAAGGGGTTCGAACACTCTCACGCTCGGTCTCGTTAGCTGCTAGAGTGTACTGTAGCTCTCAGCGCTCCCGGCCAAGAACTCAATACAAACCACAAAGCAGGAGTAGGGTTTTACGCATCCGTGCGGCCCGAACCTGGGTAAACTGCTCGTGTGCTTCGCCTCGATCAGCTCTTCATGCGATCTCCGCCCCCGCCGAATCGGAAGGGAGCCGGTCCCATATGTGTTCGTGGGTGGATCGGTTTCCCCGACAGTTAGCTTGAAGAGGTTAAAGCACACAAAGAACAGAGAGGGTTTATACTAGTTCGGCCCCTTCGATGAAGGTAAAAGCCTACGTCTAGTTTGGTTTTGGTATTGCTTGGGCGTCGATGAACAGGGAGCAGATTGCTTGCCTGTCTCTTTACAGGTTGTTGCTTGTCCTTGAATCGTCGCCGGGCCATTCCTTTATATAGGAGGCAACGCTCGGTCCGGTTTACAGAGTCCCAAGGCCGGCTCATAATCGTGTCTGCCTCGGTCTCTACTCTTTCTTTCTTGTACCTTAAGCTACATGATAGGACGGTTTATAAACCGTAAACTTGACATATGGGCCCTAAGCTTTCATGGGCCGTAACATCTACTGAGCTTATAACAACATAGCTACATTATCGTAATCCGGATCTCCCTAGCCGGTTTATACCTGCTAGTAATATCCCTGACAACTAGAGTAAAGACAACATACATCTCATCAAAATATCGAACAAATACCAAATTCACATGACTACTTATAACAAGACTTCTCCCATGTCCTCAGGAACAAATGTAACTACTCCCAAATGATATTCATGTTCATAATCAGAGGGCTATTAATGTTCATAAAGGATCTGAACATATAATATTTCTCCGAATAAACCAACTAGCATCAACTACAAAGAGTAATCAACACTACTAGCAACATACAGGTACCAATCTGAGGTTTTGAGACAAAGATCAGATACAAGAGATGAACTAGGGTTTGAGAGGAGATGTTGCAGGTGAAGATGTTGATGAAGGTTGACCCCCTCCCGATGAGAGGATCGATGGTGATGACGATGGTGACGATTTTCCCCTCCCGGAGGGATGTTTCCCTCGCATAACAACCCTGCCGGAGCCTTAGATTGGTTCCGCCAATGTTCCGCCTCGAGACGGCGGCTCTTCGTCCCGAAAGCTTCCTTATGATTTTTCAGGGAAGAAGACACCTTATACTAAAAGATGGGCATCGAGGGGCTTCCCGGTGGCCCACGAGGCAGGGGGCGCGCCCTCCACCCTCGTGGACGCTGGGTGGGCCCCCTCTGGTGCTTTCTTCGCCCAATATTTTTAATATATTCCAAAACAGACTTTCATGGAGTTTCAGGACTTTTGGAGTTATGCATAATAGGTCTCTAATATTTGCTCCTTTTCCAGCCCAGAATTCCAGCTGTTGGCATTCTCCCTCTTCATGTAAACCTTGTAAAATAAGAGAGAAAAACATAAGTATTGTGACATAATGTGTAGTAACAGCCCATAATGCAATAAATATCGATATAAAAGCATGACACAAAATGTACGTATCACGAACCTTCGTGACGGATACTGGTTGGGTGATATCTGCAATCAAAGGTGATCGAACAAGCCGACCATGGGTTGAACTTGTGGGTGACAGGTTCTACGGTGTAAACGTCCTTGAGTGCGCGCTTGCATTCTCTCTTGGGGATGTGGGTAGCGTAGATCATATTCATGGTTTTTACCTCCGGTGGAATTTTTTTCTGTCCCCCAGTGTTCGGCTGGCGAGGTTCATCCTCGTCCTCACTTTGAGGTCCTTTCCCCTTGTGTTCGGCAATTAACTTGCTGGCCTGTTTGAAGACCCAACATTTTTGGTTGGTGTGATTTGCAGGTTTATCAAGGGTGCCATGAATCTAGCATGGCCTTTCTAGTCTTTTGTCCAAGCTAGATGGACTGTCTCTGTTGCCTTTGAATGGCTTCTACCATTGACTGGGCCTGGAGCCACTGACTCCGGCGTTTATTGATGTGTTATATGTGCTTCCGGTATTGTTTCGACACTTGTTCTTATTGCGTCGTGGCTTGCCATTGCCATCCCTGACTTTGGAGGTGCTAGGGTCGCTGGTACTATTGCTGCTATGAGCTAGCCAACTGTCCTCGCCCGCGCAAAAGCCGGTCATAAGTGTAGTAAGGGCTTCCATTGTCCTTGGCTTCTCTTGGCCGAGGGGTCTTGATAGCCACTCGTCCCGGACACTATGCTTGAATGCCGCTAATGCTTCGGCGTCCGGACAGTCAACAATTTGGTTCTTTTTAGTTATGAACCGATTCCAAAGCTTCCGGGCTGACTCCCTGGGTTGCTGGATTACGTGACTTAGATCATCAGCATCCGGGGCCGGACATAAGTCCCCTGAAAGTTGGCTCGAAACGGATCCTCAAGATCTTCCCAGCTTCCAATGGAGTTCTCTGGGAGGCTGTTTAACTAGTGCCGTGCTGGCCCTTTCAGCTTGAGGGGTAAGTATTTGATGGCGTGGAGGTCATCTCCACGAGCCATGTGGGTGTGAAGAATAAAGTCTTCTATCCATACAGCAGGGTCTGTCGTTCCATCATACGCCTCAATGTTTACGGGTTTAAACCCTTCTGGAAATTCGTGATCCGTCACCTCATTGGTGAAGCACACAGGGTGTGCAGCACCCGTATTTTGCAATGTCGTCGTGTAATTCAGACGGTATTGGTTTTTGGTGTTGATTCCAAACTTGATTGTGCCCAGCGTGTTTGGCTTGATAGCCGTCATCCCATGTGGGAGCACATTCCCTTGATCCATAGATTGATCTGGCATGGCCAGCTTTTTATTCAGGTCCTGCCGTAGATCGTACTTACGGCCCTGAGCCGATGTATCATTTCTGTTACGGCAGGGGGGTGTGGGCTGGTGTACGGTGTTGTTGGCCGCATTATCCCGCCCATTAGGTGGTCGGTCCGGTTGATCGGCCTTGTCGTACTTCGGCGGAATTGGCGCAATGGCCTCGTCATCGAATTAGGGCAGCAGTTTGCGCTTGGGATAGCTCTTTGTTTGGCGCTCACGGCCGTATCTTTCTTCAACGTCTAGCACTTCGTTCCATCTATAATTGAGCGTATCCTGTTCGGCTCTAAGTCATTGCTGTTGCTTTTTGAGGCTCCTTGCGGTAGCACTGAGCTGTTGTTGGAAGCGTTTCTGATCGAGGGGTTCTTCCGGGACGATGAATTCTTCGTCTCCCAGGCTGACGTCCTCTTCGGAGACTGGTTGATAATTGCCGTCTTTTGTATCGCTATGATCGACTAGCGGTTCGGGACTGTGTTTGCCATCTTCCCATTCGTCCTGCTCCACCGCTAGCTCCACGGGGTCATCAGCTTGCTCCGGATCATCACTGTCTCCGGTGACAGTGTTACTCTCCTTTCGTTTACAGGATGGAGATCGATGTTTCCGACGCTAGTGTTTAGGAGGTTGATCGATGGGCTTATCCTGCTTTGGATTTTTATCGCCATCGTCTTCCTTTTCCTTCGGTGTATCCACCATGTATACATCGTTGGTAGAAGTAGCCGTCCATCGCACGGTTACAGGCGGGTTTGCACTTAGATCGGCTTCAACGTCGTGGTCCATCCCATCGATGTCTTCGAAAGCATAATCTAGTAGATCAGTTAATTCTTCGACCATGGCTACCAAATGGGTGGTGGCTAGGATGCAAAATTCCCTATCCTCAGCCCCCAGTTCAAACTAGGCATTTGGCTGAGAATCCTCTGTTAGGGTTAGAGATTGTAATAAATCCAGCACCTCGTTTAAAAGCGAGTGCTGGATATATGTTCGGGAATCTGCAGGCTGGGCTCGATGGCAATTACTCCATTGGGCCCGCGGTGTGTGGATCCCGAAAGTTCGGAGCTCGTAATCGGGGACGAGTCTGGTGTTCCAGCGGCGGGGGGAGTCCCGCTCAATACTGGGTCTGTAAGCAGCTCGAACGCCGGTAAATCTGTGATTTCCGTGGCGGGGTTGATCTTCCCGTCCTCAGACGTAGCGACCTGCTCCGGATCTAAGGCCAGAGCTGTCCCAGGTGTTGACCCCTGGAATGGATCCAATGAAAGATCTAAGAAGTCTTCATCGCGTTGGCAGGGGGCAGTAGCCATGGGTGCAAATCCGTCGGAGATCAAGTCTCCACGGACGTTAGCAACATAGTTCAAGCTTCCAAACATGATCTGATGAAGCCGCCAAACACAAAAAGCTGGTCAGGGAGAAAAATTCCCTCATTGGTGGCGCCATTTTTGATGACGAAGCAAGCCATTAATCCTTCTATTTACGACACAGTCTCAATGAAAGCACCAATGTCGTGTCAAAACCGGCAGATCTCGGGTAGGGGGTTGCTACTTCTCGAGCTTGCGTTGCATTCCCTCGAAGAGTAAAGGTAGATGCAGCACAGTAGCGCAAGTATTTGCCTCAGTTCTTGAGAACCAAGGTATCAATCCAGCAGGAGACTACGCGCGAGTCCCTCGCACCTGCACAAACAAATAAGAACTTCACAACCAACATGATAAGGGGTTGTCAATCCCTTTACGGTCAATTACAAAATTGAGGTCTGATAGAGATGATAGTTTATATTTTTGGTATTTTTGGTTTATAAGAACAGAAAATAAAAGCAATAAAAGTAAAGTAGATGTAGATTGATATGTTGACAATCGACCCGGGGGCCATAGTGTTCTCTAGTGGCTTCTCTCATGATAGCGATATTCTACGACGGGTAAATAAATTAATGTCGAGCAATTGATAGAAAAGCGAATAATTATGAGACTATCTAGGCATGATCTTTATATATAGGCATCACGTCCGAGACGAGTAGAACGAAATGATTCTGCATCTACTACTATTACTCCACACATCGACCGCTATCCAGCATGCATCTAGTGTATTGAGTTCATAAGAACAGAGTAACGCCTTAAGCAAGATGACATTATGTAGAGGGATAAACTCAAGCAATATGATATAAACCCCATCTTTTTATCCTTGATGGCAACAATACAATACGTGCCTTGCTGCTCCTACTGTCACTGGGAAAGGACACTGCAAGATTGAATCCAAAGCCAAGCACTTCTCCCATTGCAAGAACTATAGATCTAGTAGGCCAAACCAAACCAATAATTCGAAGAGACTTGCAAGGATATTATGAGCACACATAAAAAGTTCAGAGAAGAACCAAATATCATAATCTTGATCATAAACTCACAATTCATTGGATCTCGACAAACAGACAACAAAAAGAGATTACATCGAATAGATCTCCTCGAAGAACGAGGAGAACTTTGTATTGAGATCCAAAGAGAGAGAAGAAGCCATCTAGATACTAGCTATGGACCTGAAGGTCTATGGTAAACTATTCACAACTCATGGTGAGGGCGATGATGACGATGATGAAGAACTCCGTGATGGATCCCCCTCCGGTGGAGCTCCGGAATAGGCTCCAAGATGGCATCTCACGGGAACAGAAGGTTATGGCGGTGGAATTAGGGTTTTCTCTTTGTTGTCGAAGGTTTCGGGGTACATAGACTTATATAGGAAGAAGAAGGACACTGGGAGACACTCGGGGGGGAGGGGCACGAGGCAGGGGGGGCGCCCAGGGCAGGGGGCGCGCCCCCACCCTTGTGGGCGCCTCGATGCTCCCTTGACGTGGTTGTCAAGTTCCCTGTGCGTGATTTTCTCCAAAAATATCTCTCGCGAAGGTTTCATTCCGTTTGGACTCTGTTTGTTATTCTTTTTCTGCAAAACCCTGAAATAGGCAATAAACAACAATCTGGACTGGGCCTTTGGGTTAGTAGGTTAGTCCCAAAGATGATATAAAAGTGTATGATAAAGGGCATTAAACATCTGAGACTTCATAAATAATAGCATGGAACAATCAAAAATTATAGATACGTTGGAGACATATCAAGCATCCCCAAGCTTAATTCCTGCTCGTCCTCGAGTAGGTAAATGATAAAGAAAGAATTTTTTTGATGTGGAATGCTAACCAATATAGTTTTTAAATGTAATTCTCTTAATTGTGACATGAATGTTCAGATCTGAGAGATTCAAGATAAAAGTCTATATTGACATAATAAATAATAATACTTCAAGCATACTAACAAAGCAATCATGTCTTCTGAAAATACTATGGCTAAAGAAAGTTATCCCTACAAAATCATATAGTCTGGCTATGCTCCCTCTTCATCACACAAAATATTCATATCATGCACAACCCCGATTTCAGCCAAGCACTTGTTTTCATACTCTATCTTTTCAAACCTTTGAACTTTCACCCAATACATGAGCATGAGCCATGGATATAGCACTATGGGTGGAATAGAGGTGGTTGTGGAGAAGAAAAAAGGAGGGAGATAGTCTCACATCGACTAGGCGTATCAACGGGCTATGGAGATGCCCATTAATAGATATCAATGTGAGTGAGTAGGGATTGCCATGCAACAGATGCACTAGAGCTAAGTATGTATGAAAGCTCAACAAAAGATACTAGTGGGTGTGCATCCAAGTTGCTTGCTCACGAAGACCTAGGGCATTTGTGGAAGCCTATCGTTGGAATATACAAGTATATGAAAGTGACTAAACACGAGACTCTCTACAATGAAGAACATGATGCTACTTTGAAGCACAAGTGTGGAAAAAGATAGTAGCAATTGTCCCTTCTCTCTTTTCTCTCATTTTTTTGGAGGGGCTCTCTCTCATTTTTTTAATTAGCCCCTCTCTCTATATATATATTTTTTGGGCCATCTCTTTTTTTATTGGCCTTTCCTCACATGGGACAATGCTCTAATAATGATGATCATCAAAGTTTTATTACAACTCGAAATTACAACTCGATACTACAACAAGTATGACTCTACATGAATGCCTCCGGCGGTGTACCGGGATGTGCAGTGAATCAAGAGTGACATATATGAAAATTATGCATGGTGGCTTTGCCACAATTACGATGTCAACTACATGATCATGCATGGCAATATGACAATATGATGCGTGTCATATGAACGAAACGGTGGAAAGTTGCATGGCAATATATCTCGGAATGGCTATGGAAATGCCATGATAGGTAGGTATGGTGGCTGTTTGGAGGAACAATATGGTGGCTGTTTTGAGGAAGGATATATAGTGGGTTTATGGCACCGGCGAAAGTTGCGCGGTGCAAGAGAGGCTAGCAATGGTGGAAGGGTGAGAGTGCATATAAAACATGGACTCAACATTAGTCATAAGAACTCATATAGTTATTGCAAAAATCTACGAGTCATCAAAACAAAGCAATCAACGCATGATCCTATGGGGGGTGTTGGTAGGATTTAACCATCGCGCGCCCCGACCTCCACACAAAGGTTCGCACTCTACAAATACCTCATGCTCTAACTTCGTCACATAGCGGTTCACCATACGTGCATGATACGGGAATCACTAACCTTAACACAAGTATTTCTCAATTTCATAATATCTCCACTAGCTTGACTCTAATATCACTATCCTCATGTCTCAAAACAATTATCAAGCATCCAACATCTCATCATATTCAATGCACTTAGTGTGAGTTTTTTTACTACATTGACATTGGATGTCTATCATGTGAAGACTAGTTTCTTAGCCTAAACACATTACCATGCTATTTTAGTAGACTCTCAAATAGATATAAGTGAAGCATGAGAGTTCAACAATTTCTACAAAATATTACCACCACCGTGCTCTAAATGATATGAGTGAAGCACTAGAGCAAAAACTATTCAACTCAAAAGATATAAGTGAAGCACATAGAGTGTTCTAACAATTCATAGGCCATATTTAACTCTCTCAAATAGGTGTGTCCAGCAAGAATGATTGTGACAAACTAACAAGAAAAGACTCAAATTATACAAGACGCTCCAAGCAAAACACATATCATGTTGCGAATAAAAATATAGCTCCAAGTATAGTTACCGATGGATGAAGACGAAAGAGGGGATGCCTCCTCGGGGCATCCCCAAGCTTAGGCTTTTGATTATCCATGAATTCCTTGGGGTGCCATGGGCATCCCCAAGCTTAGGCCTTTGCTACTCTTTGTTCCAAAGTCCATCAAAGCAATACTCAAAACTTGAAAACTTCACAACACAAAACTTATACAAAAATTCTCGTGAGCTCCGTTAGTATAAGAAAGCAAAACACTACTCAAAGGTGCAGAAATTAATTCATTCTTTGTTTATATTGCTGTTAAACCTACTGTATTCCAACTTCTCTATGATCCATACTTGCCAATACAACTCATAGATGCATTGAAATAAGCAAACAACACACGAAAAACAGAATCTGTCAAAAACAGAATAGTCTGTAGTAATCTGCAGGTTTTGCCTACTTCTGGAACTCCAAAACATTCAAACAAAATTGGTTAATTTGAGGAATTTTTCTATTAATCATCTGCAAAAATAATCAACTAAATAGCACGCTCCAGTAAAATCTGACGACTACTTTAGCGACCGCTAACGATTCTGTTTTTCACAGCAAGATCATATAAACTTCACACAAGTCTTCCCAAAGGTTCTACTTGGCACAAACACTAAGCAAAACATGAAACCACATCTAATCAGAGGCTAGATGCAATATTTATTCCCTAACAGCAACAGAACCAAAACAAAAATATAAAGTTAGGTTGCCTCCCAACAAGCACTATCGTTTTATGCCCCTAGCTAGGCACGATACAAGATAAATCTAGGTATTGCCATCTTTGGAAGGCAATCCATAAGTGGCTCTCATGATAGTGTCGGGGAAACTGGTCGCCCACGAACACCTATGGGACCGGAGCCCCTTTTCGGTACTGTGAGGGAGCGGAGGGAGCACAAAGAGCGGATCGAGGCGAACACGCGAGCAGTTTACCCAGGTTCGGGCCGCACGGATGCGTAAAACCCTACTCCTGCCTTGGTTTGTTATTGAATTCTTGGCTCGGGAGCAAGAAGATCTACAGTACTAGCTACACCGAGCGTGGGAGTGATCAAGTTTCGGAACCTCCTCTACGTTGTGCATGGGCCTCCTTTTATAGGTCAAAGAGGTCACCGACAGGTGGCAACGTAGTTGAGGGCAAAAATGTAAAAGTGCTGGTAGTTGTAATAGTGTATGCACAGTGTTTTGTACCTAACCCAGACGGTGGGGGACAAGGGCATTGAATGCCCGTCGCCATCGCCCCAAAACAGTGTAAAAAGCGTCCGTCCGGGCGTCTCCGTCCGCCACGACGGAGGTCTTGTCATCGTGGCTTGCCACCGTGTCCCCCAGGCTGCACAGCCTTCCGCCACGTGCCCCTGGAAGGGCCCTAGGACGACGCGTGGCCGGATGAGCTGGAGCGCGGGCACACAGTGGAAGCTTGCCGCGGCAAGCGTCTTGCCGCGGTCGCTACCTTGCCGGGCCCGGAAGCTTGTCGCTCTCCGGGTCTTGCCGGGGCGCGCGATGCACCACGGCATGTCTTCTGAAATGTTGTTCTTTGGCTTTCCCGGCAAGCTCCTCTTGCCAGGGTCTTGTGCTGAAGGGATGATCTTGAGCCTGGAGCGGCCTTCCCGGCAAGCTCCTCTTGCCGGGGTCTTGTTTCTTAACTTGAATACTTTGTTCTTGAATGGCTCTAAAGGAGCTAGAGTGGGCCTTGGCGAGCGCGTGGTGAGCCCTGCCACGGGACGCTGCTACTGCCCGTGCACAAGTTGGGATACTAAGGTACCCCTACTTTAGTACATCGACAGGAGCCCCCGGGCCTGGGCCACACACGGTGCCGAGCGCTGTTGGGCCAGGCCCAAAACAGTGCACGGGCACACGCGGCCCACGGCGCGCCGTATCCCACTCCGTATCCGCCGCATCCCTCCCTAACGGCACGCGTCGATTGCGGCGTCGTGGGAGAGATCGTGGCCTGTTTCTTTAATGGAAAAATGCGGAACGTCCCCCGCTCCCCCCTTAAAAGCAGAGGAAACAGGGGCAGTTTCCCCCCATTGCTTCATTGCGTCTTCAACCTCCAGAAACCCCCGCCGCTCTCCGCCTCCCCAAAGGTCGAAAGAGAGCCGAGCTCCACCCTTCTTCCGCCGCCGCCAGCCTCCCCAACGCCGCTGACCCCCCGCCGTCCCCGCCATGGCCCCGAAGAGCGACAAGGGGAAGAATGCGAAGTCCGACAAGGCGGCGAAGCTAGTAGCGATGCGGAAGAGGATGGTGGTGTTCCTGCCGAGGCTCGGCGCGAGGGAGCTGTGGGACAAGTACTACTTGTTCTGGTCGAGGGAGACGAAGGCTCACCCGCGCACCAGGGTTCTCCCCGCCGAAGCCTGCGACATGTATCCGGGAGGTTACCATTACTTCGCTCTGTTCTTCCATTGCGGTCTCTGCCCTCCATACTCTGAGTTCTTCTGTGACGTTATGAACACGTATGGATTCCACCTCCTCGATTTCACCCCGAACGCAGTCTTAACCTTGGCCGTTTTCGCACATCTGTGCGAAAACTTCGTCGGAGTCACCCAACATAGCTCTCTTCCGCCACTTCTTCACACCTCGAGTAGAGTCTGGGTCCCCTCTGTCCGGTGGCATCTCTTGGATCTTTAGGCTCAACAAGAAAGAGGCCTACTTGATTGGAGAGCTCCGCGGCAAGTGGGAGGAGTGGAGGGCCTATTCGTGCTGGGTTATGGAAGACGAACCCGAGCAGTTTACATCCCCTCGTCGGGCTGCAATAGTGCACGGCAAGGATTGGAGTGATCTGGCCCCAGAGGATGAGAAGCTGAAGATTGCCCTCACTAGGATCCTTCGTCTCCGGCGAGCCAATCTTACTGTAGGTGAGGTCGGGGCGGATTTCCTTCGCCGCCGCATTGCTCCCTTGCAGGAGAGGAAGCGGTCTGCTTGGGAGTTCGGCAACGCGGCAGACTGCATGAGGCTGCGCCCCGGCCTCAACTACAATTTCACCGTTCTGGAGCTCAAGGGGATGATCCGTTCGCTGTTCAAGCATGACCCCAAGCACCTGAAGTGGTTTGCCCCGTCGCGGGGAGTAGTTCCATTATGTAACAACTCTTCCCTTAGTGCTATCCGCGCGGCAATGCCTCTGTGCGACTCCCACGGGGTTGATCCCACTTGGCTGGCGCCTTCCGACGAGACTGCACAAGCTTTCTTCGACAACTTGGTCGAGCAGCCGATCAATCTCGAAGAGAAGAAGGGTCTCACCCGTGAGACCACCGACCGGGATTTGGCGTATATCGCCACCAGGATGTTGGAGGCAGCCGTAGCCGAGGCCACGGGTGAGTTCGGGTACTCCTTGGATGAGGCGGACGCAGCGGACGCGGTGAGCCGGGCCAAGGAGGAAGAGATCCTCAAGCTGTTGAGGCCTGCCGGGCAGCCTGCCGAGACGAGCGAGGCTGCCGGGCTGTGACGCCCGAGACTGACGTCCCAGAAGATTCCAGAAGTTTCCCGAAGATTCCAGATGTTCCGGGTTGCCCGTGTGTTTTTTTTTTGTGCTTGTGTTATTTATTTTTTGCATTGCATCATGTCATCATGCCATCATGTCATTTTATTTTGCATCTCAACCTAAATAAATTGTGTGGACCTTCGGTCCATTTAAATCGAGGGAAGAATGTCTTCTCTTTATAACATATAAAAGTCTCTCATTATTTTAGGGAGCTATATATTAAAATATTCCTTTCCTCGGTATTACTCTAACACACTTGCATAATTTTCCCCACGTCTCTTAATTCTAGTTTCACCTTCTAAATCTTGCCAATAATTCCTTTCCGTTGTTTCGAGGTTCCTCCGAAAATTCGAACATTTTTGGACACTTCTATAATCTCGTCTTAGTTCAAACCTATTTGAATTAAATTCAAATATGTTTGAATTATTTTCCAATCTCGCCTTTTCTATTTTTCTCGGACCGCACTCATTTTTTGATGCCCATGAAAAATAGTCCCATGTGTTTTTCCCTAACTTCCCTCCTCATTCTCTTTTTCTCTCTTTTGTTTTTATCTGCAAAATCTAATAAAAAGGAAGAGGCAGCCAGCCTCTGGGCCTCCTCCTCCCCCTCTTCCCAGCGGCCCAGGCCTCCCTCTCCCTCCTTTGGGCCTCCTCCTCCCTTTAAGCCCAACCGCTTCAGCCCATCCGGCCTCCCCACCGAACCCTAGCCCTCACCCCTCGATCCCTCGCTTCTCCCTCTCCTTTCGCTCAGCCGCCGCCACCCCTCGCACTCATCGCTCGTCCCTCGATCCCGCAGGCCTCTGGCCCGATTCCCTCGCTCTGCCTCGCTCCCTCGACCCCGCACCGCCGCCTCTCCTTCGCGCAGGCTCTCTCCTTCTGGCCCCCGAGCGCCCTCTTCCTCCCCGTCCAAGGCGCCGCTGCGCGGCCTCCGTCCTCCGGCCCTGCACCTCCAGGCCGGCCCTCAGCGCCTGCCCCGCGAGCGACGTCCTCGCGCTGGAGCTCCCTCTCCGTCCCCTTGCGTCCCTCGCGCGAGCTCGGCCAGGAGCCACCCGGGCGCTCTCTTTTCCTCCCTCCGTTCCCTGCTGTCGCGCCGAGGCAAGGAGCCCCCAAGCGCCGGCCCGCGGCCTGCTTCCTCCTCGCGCGAGCTGCGCCGCCCCTCCGGCCGCCCAAGCCCCGTCTCCAGCGCCAAGGCCAGGGGCCCAACGCGACCCCGAGGCGCCTCCAGCCTCGACCGACCCCGTGCGGCCGTCCTCAGGCAGCCGCGCCGCGCCCCCTCCTCTTCTGCAATGGTGCCCCGCGGCGGGAGCTGCACCCTCGCCACTACCGTCGCCAAGGCCGGCGCGCCCCTGCCTCGTCTCTTCAGCGCCGTGCCTCCGTGCCGCGTCCTCGCTTCGTCGAACTGCTGCCTTTGCTGCCGTTCTGTTTTTTTTTTGTGTGTGTTGCCTTGTGCTTTGGGATGTCCAGGAACGTGCACGATTACCTTCGGAAGAACGAGTACCCCTCCGATACGACAAGTACCCCTACACGGCGACGCCAAGTACCACTACCGACGCCGGAGCCATCGGAACCCTCGTGTACCTCTTCGTTACAAGAACCGAGACCGGACCGTCAAGTACATCTACATGATGACTCGCCAAGTACCACGACATGACGGATGAACATCTACAAATGTGTACCACGACGACCGAGTACATATACGGCCCGAACTTCTACCGTCGCCCGAACGACTACTGTCGCCCGAACGTCTACCGTCGGCCCATGTACCTCTACGGCAAGTACCTCGACGACATGTACCACTACGGCTCAAGTTCCTCTCCGATACGTCCAAGTACCACGACACCGACCCGAACATCTACGGCTACGAGCTCCGTGAACGACTACCGTCGCCGTGTACCACTACCGTCGCCGAGACCGCTAGTACATCTACGAACTCGACGCCGGAACGACTACTTCCTCTACTTCCACTACGTCCCTCTACGATTTCGAACCGCCCCGAAACGCACGCTTCGAAGGTATAACCCCGAGACGTGACCCGTGTGATGCTTGTTGTGGTTGTATGAAATGTCTCCCGTGTGTGCTCCGTGTCTGTTTCGTCCCTTTTGTTGTTCCTCGGTTGCCTCGTCACCGACTCGTGGGAACCCGGCAACGGGATCGCCCACCTTTCATCTCGTTTGACTCGCTCACGCCGTCTATCTTTTGCATCGGACTCTCAACGAGTTACCGGTACCGATATGTTGCCGTGGCTTCATTTTCGGATCGTTGCCGTGGCACCCTTTCGTTCCACCACGGTGACAATGCTTTATATCTTGTTAATTGTCAACCTTTTAATAACTTGCATAAAAACGTGTTCATGTCATCCGCATCATTTAACAACATTATATATGTTAATTGTTGTTTGCTTATAATTATTAAACATGCTCATGGGGATTTTTCCGGACTTGTTGTTGTTATTTTCCGGCCCCATTTAAAATGCCTTAATAGTATAGTTTCTTTATGCTTCACCTCTTGCCATGTTAAAACATTTAATCTTGTCTTGTTAATAAACGAGAGTCAATTAAATAATTAAATGTGGTGTTTCTTCAATATGCAACTCGTTGCATATTGATCTCCACTTACCTTGTAGTTTTGTTTGTGCACTTTGCGATGCCTTGCATATTTAAACCGGACATGCATCATACTTGTTTGTGCATCGTATGCCATGTTTATGCTTGCGTGTTTACCGTGTTGTTTCTTTCTTTCCGGTTGCTTCTCTTGTTAGCTTCGGTTTCGTTCCGGAGTTGTGAGGTTTCTCTCGACTGTTGCTCCGTCTTCTTCTGGATCCGTTCTTCTCCCTTGTGGAATCCCAGGCAAGATGACCGAACCAGGATACCATTACTATCTTTGCCTATTGCTAGTAGTCTCGATCTATAGTTTTGCCTCGATGCCCATGTTCTTCTTGTCAGCCTCCTACTTGTAACCATTGCCATGTTTAACCACCCTACCTACGCAAACCGTTTCTTGGCTAAGTACGCTTCGCTCAGCCCCTCTTATAGCATTGCTAGTTGCAGATGAAGATTGAAGATGCTTGCTTCATGTTGAAGTTTGGTTGGGTTATATCACACTATATAAATGCTTAAAAATGAAATCACCTATATACTGGCAGGGTGGAAGGCTAAGCCTTTTGCTTGGTGTTTTGTTCCACTCATGCCGTTAGGAACCGTATAAACCGGTGTTATGTTCCTTGATTATGCGTTCATAACACGGTTGGGGTGTATGGGACCCCCTTGATAAACCGCTAAGTGCTAAGTCTTTTCCAGCAAGTCCCAACATTGGTACTATTTGCCTAATAACAAACTAATAAAACTTGCATAAGGGCCTTGCAAACCCTATTTTATTTTAATTCCACCCCCCGGGCCAGTGCTCCTCATGAGTGTTGGTCCGAAACGAGCGGACTGCGGGGCCACCTCAAGGAAACTTGAGGTTTGGTAAAAACCCGTAGGATGTCTCATCCGGTCGTGTCCTGAGACCTAGATACGCGCGGCTACTATCAGGGTGTCGACACGCCGGGAGGATTTGCTGGATTAGCCTTACCTTAGTTCGGTTTAACTCGAGCACGGGATTCCGAGAATACTCGGGTCTTCCCAACTATGGAGTTGCGACTCCGCGGATCGTGGGCTTGTAATGGGTCAAGTTGGAACACCCCTGCAGGGTTTGAACTTTCGAAAGCCGTGCCCACGGTTATGTGGCAGATGGGAGCTTGTTAATTCCGGTTGTAGATAACTTGACACAATGATTCTATACACTACCAGCGTGTGTACCGTGACTGTCAATTTCCGAATAGGGATTCGGGAGTTGAACACGGTGGGGTTATGTTTGACCGGCTTTAGTTAGGATCACTTCGTGATCATCTTTCGACCGTTGCACTCCTCTTCTCGCTCTCTTTTACGTAAGTTAGTGCTAGTTGCTGCTGCAGACTCTTGTTGTTCCTTCACCTCATATTTCTTTCCTCAGCCTTATCCTCACCCAAGGCTTAAATAGTCGTGTTACCCGGGAACGGGATTGCTGAGTCCTCTGTGGCTCACAGTTACTTCACCACACCAGATGCAGGTTCAGCCGAGTTCGATACAGGAGTTGGATCAGTTCTTCACTGGGAGCCCGATGAAGAGTGTGGCCATTTGCTTGTGACGTTTCGATGTTCAGTAGTGGTTTCTACTAGGATTCGATCCTGACCTGTGGCTTTTGTTGTTTTGGTATCTTTCTTTTGGTTCTTCACCCGTAGTCGGGTTGTGATGTTCTGAATGATGTATTGCTTATGTAATGTATTGTGTGAAGTGGCGAGTGTAAGCCAACTATCTCCTTTTGCATTTTAATCCCTCTTTTACATGAGTTGCGCAAAGATACCAAACTTGAGATCATTCTAGAATGGGCTTATACCTTTAAGTCGTGCCTCGACACGTAGGAGGTATAGTCCCATCCTGGGCATTACAAGTTGGTATTCAGAGCCTTCTCCGACCTAGAAGCCCCCACTGTTTGATCGAATCGTTGACGGTTGAGTCTAGGCACACACTGAAAATGTTTTGAGTCCTATATTATATCGGAGAGTAGGAATTCTTTGCTTCTCATCCCTTTTCTCTCTGGTGAGGACTCCTGATGATTACTCTTTTCTCTTCTACTTTCAAAATTGCACCAAATTTTTTTTAGGACCCCGCGAGTATTCTGGGATTGTTCCGATGTTCTTGTGACAAGGATATTGTTCTCGATGCCTCCTGTTACCGAGGAGTTGAGCTTCGGGGTATTGTTGTCACAAGCATATCGCGACAGTACTAAATACTTAAGACGGCCGACATCGAAAATCTCTCCTATACGGCCAGTGGCAAGATAACCCCGACATCACCCAGTACTGGGGAGGTAGTTCGAGAGTATTGCCATAGCTTGTTATAGTGGATGCTTTTCGAAGGTCCGAGGTACACAGTTTCCGAGAAAGACTGGTTATGTGTTGAAGGATGGATACACCTGGATGTAGGTTTAGAGTTGATTGCGCGGTGCTTCCCGTGTATCCCCAACACCTGATTGCATAACTGGAAACTTTCGGAAATCTATAGGTGGGTCATCTAGTAGTTCTAGGCATTCTTCCAACGGATGCTTGATATGAAGTTTGGGGTTCTACATTGAGTGAAGTGGTTTTTATGGACTTGTTCTGATCGGGAGTTGCATCTTAAAGGGTCCTTGGCTATGCTGATCCGGGGATTGCAAAACCCTTTTGTAACACGTTCCATGAGCTTTCAGCACGAAGATGTCGAACGAAGCTTCTATCTTGTATTTGTTCTATCTGTACCTTGTTCCTTTTTATTTACCTTCTCCTTCTCCTAAGTGGCTTCTCGCCTAGTTGATGTACCTGCGGAATTCATTCGTTCAATTCTTTGTTCGAATGATGCTTGTGAAGATCATGTTGCATATCTATCCTTTGTTTTTGTTTTGATTCTGGTATTCGAGTTGCTTCGATGTCAAATGTTGATTCCATACCTTCCTAATCGGTGTTCTCATATTTCTATGGGAGTGCTAGTCCTTCTTAATCATCAAGATGGTCATGTTAATCCTTTTCAACCGGTGTGCCTTCTCTTCAAGTTATTCCTTACGGACGTTGTTGAGAAATCTGACGATTTGTCTGTTTCATTCATCCCAAGTTGTTTTGTTTTCCCCACCCTCCCACCCTTCTTCTTCTTGGAGCTGGAATTCTTAAATGAAGTATCCATTTTATTCATGTGATATTTCTTCATTCTTTTCCTTCAATGTTCTTATCTGGTGATTTATCGTGAAGATGCTCGAGAGCTTCAAGTTCATCATTCTTTTGTTCTCTAATTCTTCCGGTGGATGTAATTCAAGATTTCGGTGTTGATCTTATCCTTTTCCTCTTTCACAATGCTTTTAATTCCGGTGCACCAATTAATCATTCTCCTCTTGCTATTCATACCCGGAGTGCTGAAGATTCATAATTCCATTTTTTTTAATCCGTTCAAGTTATTTTGAGCATTGTTATCTTACTCAAGCCATTTAATTCAACCGGTGCAATATCTCTTAAGCAATCTTGTCTATGGTGATTTCTTTTGAGTGGGCCCTTAACCCACAGGTCTTTTCCAGGATCTTACCTGACTCTTCTATTTTCTGGAGTTATACTCAAATTCTTTTCAAATTGTGACGTAAGAATGATTTCCATCAGTCACATGCCTTCTCCAAGATCGCTTTCAAATTCTTTTCATCTTTGGTTCAACCTTTTTAATTCTTCATTCCGGAGTGCTCAACAATTCTTCATGGCATTTCACGTCTTCATTCTCAACATTTGAAGACCGGAGAAGTGTTTCTCTTAAATCTTGGCCCCTTCTCTTGAAGATTCGTGGTTCTAGCTTCATGCCATCCTCATTATTGTTTTGATTGTGAGGAATTCTTTTATACCCGTCCGGAGCATTTCATGAATTCTTTTCTTTGTGTTCCTCCGAAGGCCACCTTTTCAGAATATCTCTTCGTTCTCAGTTTTCAACTTCGTCCTCCAAATATTCTTCATTGATGTCTCTTCGTTCGTCTTCATATTCTTACGGTGGTTCATTCAAGTTACTCTTCCGTTGTTATCATTTTAATTCATTTGTTCTTTTCTCAATCCTACCGGTGGTTCGTTGAATCCGAGCTTGTGCTAGATCTCTCTTTAATTCTTTGCAACGAGAATAAGTAGTATGCCAAATCCTTTGGTTGTCATCAATTTAAATTGGTGAAGGAGATGCATTACATAATTCTTATTCTTATTCCTTCAAGGTGTTTTAATCTCTGTTTTCCGGAGCTTGTTCATCATGTCATATTCTCGCTTCTAAGTTGTCCATCTTGTTTTCCGGAGCTCCAAGATATTTCAATTATCATTTCAAGCACCATCTAATTCACCGCAGGCCTTGAATCCTATTCTTTTCATCTTTAACTTCTCATGCTTTCATTACCGGAGTTTTTCATGGTGGTTCTTCATGTTTTAATTCATCCTCGAAGTCTTCATCAAGATTCTTGTTGGAGCTCAAGCATTCTTCATCTTGCTTTCCAAGTGCAATCCTTTCTACCTTAGCTTTTAGATGGTGTTATGTCATTCTTGACAATTCCTTCATGTTTTATGATTCATGAGTTTCAAGAATGAGATATTTAAAACCATCATTTTCCTTGTTCAGGAGATCTTTCCAACCATTCAATTATTTGTTGGAGTAATCTTGGGTTGTATTTCACCTAAAAGCTTTCCCTAAGGATTGTTGCTAATTATGGTGCTTATAAATGACCCAAGTTCTTCATTTATCCTTCCGGTGAAATAAGTTTTTTCATCTCCTTGTTGATCTCAATCCAATCAATCGTTTTCGTTAGTGGCTGGTTGTCACCTCTTAATTTTGAGATGTTTTCCATAAGCCCACATCAAGTTTATTCTTTCGTTGTTGAATTTCCAACAACTCCGTTCAGCCCTTCTTCGTAAGGATGTTTTCATATTCATTCATGGGAGAAGTTGTCATTTTTCTTCTCCGTTCATTTCTTTCATTGAACTTTATTCTCTATTCTTTCATTCCGGAGGCCTTGTGATATTGCTCTCTTTAACCATCATCTCGTTTTTATCGAGATCATGTTCTTTCCTTTGCTTATCTTTTAACCGGAGTGTTGTATTCTTCATTCTAGTTCTCTCATCTTATCAAGTTTTGCCTCTCTTTTTAACCGGAGTGCTGTCTGAATCCTTCTTAAACTTGTGCCATTCTTTCAATTGTTCCGGAGGCTGTGTGTTGTTGTTTCATCAAGTATCACTCCATCTTCTCTAGTTTTTGTTCAATTCCTTCCTTTTTCAGACGGAGTGCTGCCCAAATTCTGTCATTCTTATTCCTTGGCTATACCATTGCGGTTTCTTATTCTTTCGTCATCCGTGAGCTCTTGTTTCATGTCCTTCAACCTACAAGGTTCTTGTAATGTTCCTCCTGCTTACCGGAGTGCTCTTAACTTCGTTCATCTCCGTTGCATGCTTCTTTCATTTTGTTCAACCTCTCAAGGTTTTTTTGGTTTCACTCGTCTGTCGAAGAAGCAACTTTGCTTTACCTCTTCCTCTTCCGTTTTACCCGGTGCTATCTCTAGGATCTCGGGTCGAGATCCTCTGTTAGTGTGGGAGAGTTGTGACGCCCGAGACTGACGTCCCAGAAGATTCCAGAAGTTTCCCGAAGATTCTAGATGTTCCGGGTTGCCCGTGTATTTTTTTTTGTGCTTGTGTTATTTATTTTTTGCATTGCATCATGTCATCATGCCATCATGTCATTTTATTTTGCATCTCAACCTAAATAAATTGTGTGGACCTTCGGTCCATTTAAATCGAGGGAAGAATGTCTTCTCTTTATAACATATATAAAAGTCTCTCATTATTTTAGGGAGCTATATATTAAAATATTCCTTTCCTCGGTATTACTCTAACACACTTGCATAATTTTCCCCACGTCTCTTAATTCTAGTTTCACCTTCTAAATCTTGCCAATAATTCCTTTCCGTTGTTTCGAGGTTCCTCCGAAAATTCGAACATTTTTGGACACTTCTATAATCTCGTCTTAGTTCAAACCTATTTGAATTAAATTCAAATATGTTTGAATTATTTTCCAATCTCGCCTTTTCTATTTTTCTCGGACCGCACTCATTTTTTGATGCCCGTGAAAAATAGTCCCATGTGTTTTTCCCTAACTTCCCTCCTCATTCTCTTTTTCTCTCTTTTGTTTTTATCTGCAAAATCTAATAAAAAGGAAGAGGCAGCCAGCCTCTGGGCCTCCTCCTCCCCCTCTTCCCAGCGGCCCAGGCCTCCCTCTCCCTCCTTTGGGCCTCCTCCTCCCTTTAGGCCCAACCGCTTCAGCCCATCCGGCCTCCCCACAGAACCCTAGCCCTCACCCCTCGATCCCTCGCTTCTCCCTTTCCTTTCGCTCAGCCGCCGCCACCCCTCGCACTCATCGCTCGTCCCTCGATCCCGCAGGCCTCTGGCCCGATTCCCTCGCTCTGCCTCGCTCCCTCGACCCCGCACCGCCGCCTCTCCTCCGCGCAGGCTCTCTCCTTCTGGCCCCCGAGCGCCCTCTTCCTCCCCGTCCAAGGCGCCGCTGCGCGGCCTCCGTCCTCCGGCCCTGCACCTCCAGGCCGGCCCTCAGCGCCTGCCCCGCGAGCGACGTCCTCGTGCTGGAGCTCCTTCTCCGTCCCCTTGCGTCCCTCACGCGAGCTCGGCCAGGAGCCACCCGGGCGCTCTCTTTTCCTCCCTCCGTTCCCTGTTGTCGCGCCGAGGCAAGGAGCCCCCAAGCGCCGGCCCGCGGCCTGCTTCCTCCTCGCGCGAGCTGCGCCGCCCCTCCGGCCGCCCAAGCCCCGTCTCCAGCGCCAAGGCCAGGGGCCCGACGCGACCCCGAGGCGCCTCCAGCCTCGACCGACCCCGTGCGGCCGTCCTCAGGCAGCCGCGCCGCGCCCCCTCCTCTTCTGCAATGGTGCCCCGCGGCGGGAGCTGCACCCTCGCCACTACCGTCGCCAAGGCCGGCGCGCCCCTGCCTCGTCTCTTCAGCGCCGTGCCTCCGTGCCGCGTCCTCGCTTCGTCGAACTGCTGCCTTTGCTGCCGTTCTGTTTTTTTTTGTGTGTGTTGCCTTGTGCTTTGGGATGTCCAGGAACGTGCACGATTACCTTCGGAAGAACGAGTACCCCTCCGATACGACAAGTACCCCTACACGGCGACGCCAAGTACCACTACCGACGCCGGAGCCATCGGAACCCTCGTGTACCTCTTCGTTACAAGAACCGAGACCGGACCGTCAAGTACTTCTACACGATGACTCGCCAAGTACCACGACATGACGGATGAACATCTACAAATGTGTACCACGACGACCGAGTACATCTACGGCCCGAACGTCTACCGTCGCCCGAACGACTACTGTCGCCCGAACGTCTACCGTCGCCCCATGTACCTCTACGGCAAGTACCTCGACGACATGTACCACTACGGCTCAAGTTCCTCTCCGATACGTCCAAGTACCATGACACCGACCCGAACATCTACGGCTACGAGCTCCGTGAACGACTACCGTCGCCGTGTACCACTACCGTCGCCGAGACCGCTAGTACATCTACGAACTCGACGCCGGAACGACTACTTCCTCTACTTCCACTACGTCCCTCTACGATCTCGAACCGCCCCGAAACGCACGCTTCGAAGGTATAACCCCGAGACGTGACCTGTGTGATGCTTGTTGTGGTTGTATGAAATGTCTCCCGTGTGTGCTCCGTGTCTGTTTCGTCCCTTTTGTTGTTCCTCGGTTGCCTCGTCACCGACTCGTGGGAACCCGGCAACGGGATCGCCCACCTTTCATCTCGTTTGACTCGCTCACGCCGTCTATCTTTTGCATCGGACTCTCAACGAGTTACCGGTACCGATATGTTGCCGTGGCTTCATTTTCGGATCGTTGCCGTGGCACCCTTTCGTTCCACCATGGTGACAATGCTTCATATCTTGTTAATTGTCAACCTTTTAATAACTTGCATAAAAACGTGTTCATGTCATCCGCATCATTTAACAACATTATATATGTTAATTGTTGTTTGCTTATAATTATTAAACATGCTCATGGGGATTTTTCCGGACTTGTTGTTGTTATTTTCCGGCCCCATTTAAAATGCCTTAATAGTATAGTTTCTTTATGCTTCACCTCTTGCCATGTTAAAACATTTAATCTTGTCTTGTTAATAAACGAGAGTCAATTAAATAATTAAATGTGGTGTTTCTTCAATATGCAACTCGTTGCATATTGATCTCCACTTAACTTGTAGTTTTGTTTGTGCACTTTGCCATGCCTTGCATATTTAAACCGGACATGCATCATACTTGTTTGTGCATCGTATGCCATGTTTATGCTTGCGTGTTTACCGTGTTGTTTCTTTCTTTCCGGTTGCTTCTCTTGTTAGCTTCGGTTTCGTTCCGGAGTTGTGAGGTTTCTCTCGACTGTTGCTCCGTCTTCTTCTGGATCCGTTCTTCTCCCTTGTGGAATCCCAGGCAAGATGACCGAACCCGGATACCATTACTATCTTTGCCTATTGCTAGTAGTCTCGATCTATAGTTTTGCCTCGATGCCCATGTTCTTCTTGTCAGCCTCCTACTTGTAACCATTGCCATGTTTAACCACCCTACCTACGCAAACCGTTGCTTGGCTAAGTACGCTTCGCTCAGCCCCTCTTATAGCATTGCTAGTTGCAGATGAAGATTGAAGATGCTTGCTTCATGTTGAAGTTTGGTTGGGTTATATCACACTATATAAATGCTTAAAAATGAAATCACCTATATACTGGCAGGGTGGAAGGCTAAGCCTTTTGCTTGGTGTTTTGTTCCACTCATGCCGTTAGGAACCGTATAAACTGGTGTTATGTTCCTTGATTATGCGTTCCTAACACGGTTGGGGTGTATGGGACCCCCTTGATAAACCGCTAAGTGCTAAGTCTTTTCCAGCAAGTCCCAACATTGGTACTATTTGCCTAATAACAAACTAATAAAACTTGCATAAGGGCCTTGCAAACCCTCTTTTATTTTAATTCCACCCCCCGGGCCAGTGCTCCTCATGAGTGTTGGTCCGAAACGAGCGGACTGCGGGGCCACCTCAAGGAAACTTGAGGTTTGGTAAAAACCCGTAGGATGTCTCATCCGGTCGTGTCCTGAGACCTAGATAGGCGCGGCTACTATCAGGGTGTCGACACGCCGGGAGGATTTGCTGGATTAGCCTTACCTTAGTTCGGTTTAACTCGAGCACGGGATTCCGAGAATACTCGGGTCTTCCCAACTATGGAGTTGCGACTCCGCGGATCGTGGGCTTGTAATGGGTCAAGTTGGAACACCCCTGCAGGGTTTGAACTTTCGAAAGCCGTGCCCGCGGTTATGTGGCAGATGGGAGCTTGTTAATTCCGGTTGTAGATAACTTGACACAATGATTCTATACACTACCAGCGTGTGTACCGTGACTGTCAATTTCCGAATAGGGATTCGGGAGTTGAACACGGTGGGGTTATGTTTGACCGGCTTTAGTTAGGATCACTTCGTGATCATCTTTCGACCGTTGCACTCCTCTTCTCGCTCTCTTTTACGTAAGTTAGTGCTAGTTGCTGCTGCAGACTCTTGTTGCTCCTTCACCTCATATTTCTTTCCTCAGCCTTATCCTCACCCAAGGCTTAAATAGTCGTGTTACCCGGGAACGGGATTGCTGAGTCCTCTGTGGCTCACAGTTACTTCACCACACCAGATGCAGGTTCAGCCGAGTTCGATACAGGAGTTGGATCAGTTCTTCACTGGGAGCCCGATGAAGAGTGTGGCCGTTTGCTTGTGACGTTTCGATGTTCAGTAGTGGTTTCTACTAGGATTCGATCCTGACCTGTGGCTTTTGTTGTTTTGGTATCTTTCTTTTGGTTCTTCACCCGTAGTCGGGTTGTGATGTTCTGAATGATGTATTGCTTATGTAATGTATTGTGTGAAGTGGCGAGTGTAAGCCAACTATCTCCTTTTGCATTTTAATCCCTCTTTTACATGAGTTGGGCAAAGATACCAAACTTGAGATCATTCTAGAATGGGGTTAATCCTTTAAGTCGTGCCTCGACACGTAGGAGGTATAGTCCCATCCTGGGCATTACACGGGCAGGGCACAGAGTCAACTGAGCCCGCCGAGGAGGATGTCGAATCGGGCGACGACTCGGGCGACCCTTCAGAAGACTCAGGCGGGTCTTTGGGCCTTGATGACGCCTCCTCATCCTCGGAGAACTCTCCGCCTCCACCAAGTCCTCCGCCACAGCCAAAGAAACGCCCCCGCAAGGCTGCGGACACGGCGAGGCAGCCGGTGGCCCAGCAGCAGCCGCAGCGTCGCTCCACGTGTGCCACTATGACGAGCAAGGCCGTCAAGGGGGCGCCTCGCGCCTCAGCGGTAGTCGGAGGAGGATCTTCCCGAACTGGCTCTGGCGCTCCTTCCGCCCCTCGGTCCTCGGCGACGACCGGAGCGGGGTCTTCTCAGACCACGGCTCCGGAGCCCGCCAAGCGCCCGAGGGAGCGTACGCCTCCAGCTCCTCGCGCCGGGACGCGCGAGGCGGACTTCGACTTCTCCGTCCTCAGCTCCGACGAGGAGGAGGAAGAGTAAGCATTTGCAACTTTTATTTCTTTTGATTTTTGTTGCTCTTGTCTTGAATTCTCTTTGCCTGACTCTGATCTTGTTCGTCTTCCAGGACCTTGGCTTAGAGGGCGGCGAAAAAGGCCAAGATCATGGTAGATGATCTCGAGGACGAGCCTGTCGCAGCGGCAGGAGATGTGCCCGCGACAGGCTTGCCGGACCAGCCTGCTGCTCCGCAGAGCAGCCCCCAGCGTAAGTCTTCTTGTTTACTTCTCCGCTTGTTGGGCGCACGTGAGCTTCTTGTCCTTGCTAATGTCTTGTTTGTTTGTTGACTTGTGCAGAAGTGGAGCCGTAGTCTCAGGAGCGTCAAGAGACTGCTCCCGACGAGCCGCTTGTCCCACCCTCCCCGCCAAGGAGGAGCTCCCCGGCGAGGGAGAGCGCCCCGCCAAGGGTGGGTACTCCGCCAAGGGAGAGTACCACGCCAAGGGCGAGCACCCCGACATGGGTGGGAACCTCGCCAAGGGAAGGCGCCAGCGGCCCTCCACCAGCGGGGGCCACTACTACGCCGCCAAGGGAGAACTCCCCGGCAAGGATCCCCGTAGAGGAAGAGGCCCGCGCAGGTAACACTTGTGCTTTCCTTCTCTTGAATTCTTCTTTTTGGATATTTGCTTGACGATTCTTCTTTTCTTTTTCTTCTTGTCAGATCTGCCCGCCCCGGAGCCGATGGAGACAGAGGCCATCGCCGAGGAGGACGTGCGTGGTAAAGCTGGCGACGCCACCACCGCTGAAGGGATGGCCGGCGCCGACGAGCCAGCCGCCGACGAGACCGCCACGGCCACTGACGCGGCAGCTGGGGTGGGGCCCGGCGACCGCACTGACGGCCCTGAGGCTGTAGGAGCGCCGGATGCTGCACCGGCTGTCGACCCCTCCGCTGTCGCGACTGGGCCGGGTATTTATCTGGAGGCCGCCAATGGGGTCTTCATCCAAGTCCCGTGGGCGTCCTCATCAAGGGCACCTGCGGAGGGGGAGAGTTTTGATGGAGAAGTCCTCGCCTCCGCCGGGCTGAGGCTTGTCGACGTGCCCAGCAGCAGCAGCGAGCCCGAAGAGGAGCAGCTTCTGCGCCGGCTTCTGGCCTTGTACCGCGCCAGGCAGGCCAAGCTGGAGTCCCGAGAGGCTCTGGCTGCCAAGGCTGGCGTCGACTTGGAGAAGCGCGCCGCGGAGCTCCGCGCCGCCAACCAAGCGGCCCTCCGGAACTTGGCGGAGCAGCGGGAGGTGCTCGCCGAGGCGCACCAAGCATTCATCCTCGAGAAGGCCGAGGTTGAGGAGCATCAACGACTAGCCGCCGAGGATCTGTCTCGGCGGGAGGGAGAGCTCAGGCAGCGGAAGGTCGACCTCGATAGCCACGAGGACGACCTTACCGCGTGCGAGCAGTCCATTGGCGGGGCTCTGCAGGAGGCGAGGGACGCCACTGCCGCCGCAGAGACCGCCAAGAGGGACTTGGCGGCGAGGGTGGCACAGTTGGAGTCGACCCTGAAGACGAGCGAGGAGAGGATTGCCGCGCTCACGTTGGCGAGGGAGAAAGACGCCCACACCCACTCGGAGCTGCAAGTCCGTCTCTCCGACAAGGGCCAGGAACTCACCGCCGCCAAGGATTCCATCGTGGACTTGGAGCTCAGGGCTGAGAGGGCACTGCTGTACAGTGCCGCCCTTATGCAGAACAACTTCCAGTGGACGGTGGAGCAGTGGACCGAGGAGCTCGTCGCCTCCACCGCCAACATCGATAAGGAGATGGTGGCGCTGGGGACGGAGCACCTCGTGTACTCCCCCGACGAGAACCTCCCCCACAGCGCCAAGTTGAGCTTGTTCTTCAGAAGAGTGGCGCCGGCCCTCGCGCAGCTACGGGAAAGGCTCCCCACACAGCTGGCGAACGAGGCGCGCAGGCTCTGCACGGGTACTGTGGAGCGAGTGTTGACGCAGATCGTCTACCGCAACCCTGGGATCAACCTTGACAACGTCCTCCGGACCCTGCCGCCCAATGCTGACCAGGAAGCGTTGAAGGCTCGTGTCGCCCACATCGTGGCCAAGGTGGGCAAGATCAGGAGGGTTGACGGCGACCGTGTAGACTAGGTTGTTTTCTTTCCGCTTCCCTTGTCGCTGCCAATTAAGTCATGGACAGTAGTTTGTTAGAACAGCGGCAAGTCTTCTTGTAATATAACTTTATTTTGGATAGTCAATGCAGTGTTATATCCCTTGCTTGATTCCTTTACTTTGTATGCTTTCACCCTTCGCTTTTAGGGAACTTGCCGGCAAAGGGACCCTTGCCGCGAGCGCCGAGTGCGGAACTCCAGCAGCCTGCTGGCAATGCCACTGCCGGCAAGAAACCTTCCCGCAGCTAGTCGCAGCACACTTAGATTGTTGAGCGAACTCGAAAACGAAGTAAGGGCGCGACACTTGTCGCAGCTCACTTAAGCCGTTGAGCGTGCTCGAAACAAAGTAAGGGCGCGGCTTAGCCACGGGTAGGTTCCTCCGCGCACAGGTTTTCCATACAAAGTGTGGTCGTTCAAGGAAGATAACTAAGAATTTTAAAAAAAAATTGAATGCTCAAACTTTGGCAACTTAGCTTTAGAGTGCTGTTTGCTTCCCGGCAAGGCTTTCCTTTCTTGGACAGCACTTGGTCCATACCACTATCTCCTCCCCCCCCCCCGGAAAACTTGTGCGCGAGGAACGCTTCTTCTGCTTGAGATAAAAAAGGAAGAAGGGAGGAAACACAGATATGGAGCCTTGCGGTTTGTTATTGCTTACCGGGGGTGTATGCTGCACAAAGTGTCAGATAATACATGCAAGAAAAAGGAAAGGCATGAAATGAAAAGTGGTGCAAAGCACAAAAGTTTTACTGATGCAAGGGGTCTGCGCCCGGCTTTGTACAAAGGTTTACATGCAACAGCGGCAAGACTTGTACAAAAGGTGGTTGCCGGAACGGATCACGGCAACCGCGCCTTATGGGTGAAACTTGCGAAGATGCTCAATGTTCCAGGAGTTGCTCACCGGTAAGCCTTCTTCGGTCTCAAGGCGGACAGCGCCGGGCCTTGTGACTTGTCTCACCCGATAAGGGCCTTCCCACTTCGGCGTCAACTTGTTGGAATTCTTGGCGGACTGAACGCGCCGAAGAACAAGGTCGCCTTCCTCGAGACTCCTGGCCTTGACTTTGCGGCTATGGTAGCGGCGCAAAGCTTGCTGGTATCGAGCAGCTCGTGCAGCAGCCTTGAGACGGTCCTCCTCGAGGAGCAGTCCATCATCTTGTCGCAGCTGCTCTTGCTCGAGCTCATCGTAAGTGAGCACTCGAGGAGACCCGTATACGAGTTCCGTGGGGAGAACTGCCTCTGCTCCATAGACAAGAGCAAAGGGTGTCTGTCCGGTGGCTCGATTTGGTGTCGTCCTGATTGACCAAAGAGCCGCCGGCAACTCCTCGATCCAGTTTCTTCCGCACTTGTGCAGCCTGTCGAAAGTTCTTGTCTTGAGCCCACGCAGCACTTCAGCGTTTGCCCTCTCCGCTTGACCGTTGCTCCTCGGGTGAGCAACAGAAGCGAAGTAGACCTTGGCGCCAAGGTCTTGGACGTATTGCATGAAGGTGCGACTTGTGAATTGTGTACCGTTGTCAGTGATGATCCTGTTAGGGATTCCGAAACGGCAAACAATTGACCTGAAGAACTTGACTGCTGACTGTGCGGTCACCTTTCTCACTGGTTCCACTTCTGGCCACTTTGTGAACTTGTCGATGGCGACGTACAAGTACTCAAAGCCCCCGACTGCGCGGGAAAAAGGACCGAGGATGTCGAGCCCCCAGACCGAAAAGGGCCAGGACAAAGGGATCGTCTGGAGAGCTTGAGCTGGCTAATTTATATGCTTGGCATGAAACTGGCACGCTTAACACTTGGTTACTTGTGCAGTTGCATCTTGGAGGGCTTCTGGCCAAAAGAAACCTTGCCGGAACGCCTTCCCGGCAAGTGCTCTTGCGCCAACGTGGTGGCCACATATGCCTCCATGTATCTCTGCCAACAGCTTCTGTCCATCTTCCCGGGAAATGCACTTCAATCTGACACCATTGAGTCTTCTTCTGTATAGTTCATTGCCGACGAGCTGGTACATACTTGACTGCCTGGTTATTCTCTCTATCTCTTCTGGTTCTTCGGGAAGTTCCCCAGTTTGAAGAAAACGGACGATTTGTTGTGCCCATGCTGGAGCCTGAGGCTCAGCAACAAGGACTAAAGGCATTAGTGCTGCTGCGGGAACGTCAGCTTCTACGGCAAAGACTTGCGGCTCTGCCAGAGCTGGACGTCCCTCGGCAAGCCTGCCGGGGCAAGACTTGTCGGGAACGCCTGCTTCAACTGTACGAACCCTGGGGGCCGCAGGAGCAGACTGTTCCTCAGCAACTTGGTCGTTGATCTTGGGGATCTTGGCGGCGGCCTCAGGAAGATCCGGCGGCAAGTAGTCGCCAGAGACCAACTTTCTCTTCTTGCTTTGTCCAACTGATGGTGTAACGGGTGGTTGAGTTAGCTTGAGCACGAAGATCCCTGGTTCCACAGGTAGCTTCAGTGCAGCACACTTTGACAGGCCGTCTGCGACGTCATTTTGAGCTCTTGGAACGTGCTCCATTTGTATGCCTTCAAAGCGTTCTTCAAGCTTCCTCACTTCGTCTACGTAAGCTTCCATCAATGGGCTCTGGTAGCTCTTGTTTACTTGTCGGACCACCAACTGTGAATCTCCCCGCACAATCAGCTTCTTGATCCCAAGTTCTGCTGCAATTCTGAGGCCGGCAAGCAAACCTTCATACTATGCTGTATTGTTTGTCGCTTGCTCGTTGGGAAAGTGCATTTGGACAACGTACTTGAGGTGCTCACCGGTGGGTGCGATAAGCAACACACCAGCACTGGCGCCTTGCAGCGAGAAGGCACCATCGAAGTACATTACCCATTCTTTGCTTGCTTCTTCGCCGGGGATACTTGTCTCTGGAACTTCTTCGTCCAGTGTTGGTGTCCGTTCTGCTATGAACTCTGCCAATGCTCTGCTCTGTATAGTTGAAGTACTTTCAAACTTGAGACCAAAGCTTGACATCTCCAGTGCCCACTCGATGATCCTGCCCGTTGCTTCTGGGTTTTGCAGTATCCTTTTCAACGGAAAGCGAGTGACCACCGTTATCTCATGTGCTTGGAAGTAATGGCGCAGCTTTCTCGAGGCCATGAGGAGGCCGAAAAGCAACTTCTGCACTCCAGAGTATCTTGACCTAGCCCCCTGCAATAAGGAACTCACAAAATAGACTGGGCGCTGCACCATCTTCCTTCGTACTTCTTCTTGTTCCTGCGCAGACTCTCCTTTGTCGGGGCCAGAGCTTGTCCGGGAAGCCCCCTGCTTGTCGCTGGATGTGCTTGCCGGGACTGTGGGCTCCTCATCTGCCTCCCTTTCCTCTACTAACACAGCACTAACCACTTGATTGGTTGCTGCTAGGTATAGCAGCAACTTCTCTAGCGGCTTAGGTGCGACAAGTATTGGAGTGGAGGACAGGTATCATTTCAAGTCTTGCAGCGCTGCCTCCGCTTCCGGGGTCCACTTCATTGGACCTGCCTTTTTCAAGATTTTGAAAAACGGCAGGGCGCGTTCTGCAGACTTAGAAATGAACCTGCTGAGGGCAGCCACGCAGCCGGCAAGCCTCCGTACATCCTTGACGCGCTTCGGGGCTTCAATCTGCTCGATGGCCTTGATCTTGTCGGGATTGGCTTCAATCCCCCTCTGGGACACAAAGAATCCGAGAAGCTTGCCGGAGGGAACTCCGAACACGCACTTCTCGGGGTTAAGCTTGAGTTGTATCTTGCGCAGATTTGCAAAAGTTTCATCCAGGTCTTGGATTAGTGTATCCTTGTCCTTGCTCTTGACCACTATATCATCCATGTAAGCTTCTACATTCCTGTGTATCTGTGGCTCAAAAGCAGTGTGGACTACCCTTGCAAACGTTGAACCCGCATTCTTCAATCCAAAGGGCATGCGCATGAAACAGTAAGTGCCACATGGAGTATTGAATCCGGTCTTCTCTTCATCCTCTTCAGCCATGAATATCTGGTGGTATCCGGAGTATGCATCAAGGAATGAAAGCAACTCACATCCAGCCGTGGAGTCAATGATCTGATCAATGCGCGGCAAGGGAAATGGATCCTTGGGACAAGCTTTATTCACATAAGTGAAGTCTATACAAAGTCTCTACTTCCCATTAGCTTTGCGCACGACAACTGGATTGGCCAGCCACGTGGGATGAAGTACACCTCTAACAAGGCCTGATGCTTCCAACTTCTTGATCTCTTCAGCTATAAACTCTTGGCGCTCCACCGCTTGCTTCCTAACCTTCTGCTTGACGGGCCGCGCGTGAGGACAAACGGCAAGCTTGTGCTCAATTACTTTCCTGGGAACGCCGGGGATGTCAGATGGCTGCCATGCAAACACGTCCACATTCGCCCGCAGGAAAGAAACGAGCGCGCTTTCCTATTTAGGATCAAGCGTAGCACTGATGGTGAAGGTACCACCAGTGCCGTCCTCCTTGGCGGACACCTTTTTGGTTGCAGGTGGAGTAGCCATTCCCTTCTTGCACTTGCCGGTGGAGCTCGATGGTGCGTCCTCGACGGCAGCGCAGCACTCCAAAGAGGTGCGTTTGCTGGAGTGGGCACCGGAGCTCTTGCCGGACTTGGTCTTGTTCTTTCCCCCGGGAGCTTCAGCGGCAAGTGTCTTGCTATCTGATGCGGCTGCTGCATCCCGGTAGATCTTGTCGGCGCAGATAAGCGCATCCTTTTTTTCGCCGGGGACAGAGATGACGCTTATTGGCCCCGGCATCTTGAGCATATTATATGCATAGTGAGAGGCTGCCATGAACTTGGCGAGCACCGGACGACCAAGTATCCCATTGTACGGCAATGGGATATCGGCAACGTCGAAGGTGATCCTCTAAGTCCTGAAGTTTAGCTCTCCGCCAAAGGTCACTGGCAGTGTGATCTTCCCTTTCGGCTTGCTTCTTCCCGGGTTAATTCCTTGAAAAGTTCCAATTTCCTCGAGCTCGCTGTCGGGGATCTGCAGCTTCCGGATCACAGCAGAGGAGATCAAGTTTATGCCGGCCCCGCCGTCGACCAGCATCTTGGTGACCTTGAGGTTGCGGATGGTTCGTGAAACCAACATCGGCAAGCACCCGACCGCAGTTGTGCGGTCAGGGTGGTCCTCAATGTCGAAGATGATGGGCGCGCTGGACCACTTCAGTAGCTTGCGTGACTCGACGGGTGGCTCTGCTGCATTTACTTCCCGCACCCATTGCTTGAGTTGGCGGTGGGAAGTGTGCATAGAGGAACCTCCATCGACGCACAGAACTTTCGTGGCCTTCTGGAACTCCTGCTCGCTGTTGTCTCCGTCATCCATGTCCTCGTCGTCGTCTTCGTCTTCGTCCTTGTCGCGGCCGCGGGGAGGTCTATCTCCTTGCCGCTGCTTGGCCTTGCCGCGGCGTCCTCCCCGGCCATTGAATGGCCGCTTCTTGCCGGACTCTCCTCCACCTCCTTGGGCCTTCTCCTTGTCGCGTCGCTCGTACTCAGCCTTCTGCTGCTCGACGAGGTATTCGACTCTTTTGCAATTCTGGAGATCATGGCCCTTGGTGCGGTGGATCTTGCAGTACTGCTTGTTGGAGCCGTCCTGCTTGTCGGCGGCGGCTACAGGGGCAGCATCCTTGCCGGAGCCACCAGCCTGAGCTTTCTTGGCGCCAGCCTCCTTGCCGGACTGCTAGACTGCCAGTACCTCCTTGTTCTTCTTCTTCTTATTGTTCCACCGCCGGTTTTTCCTAGCCGGGGCGGCATCCTCACTGTCCGTTCCTCCTGCTCCAACATCCTCTCCGGGGAGTCTCCTCCCCTCTTCAGCGCGCGCGCACTTGTCAGCCAGGGCGTAAAGCTCGCTGACGTCTCGTATCTTGCACATCGCCATCTCCTCCCTCATCCTGCGGTTACGCACGTTCTGGTGGAACGCGCTGATAACCGCGGCAGGGTGGTCGTCCGGGATGTTGTGCTGGACGCGGCTGAATCTCTGTATGTATTTCCGCAGGGACTCTCCCTCCTTCTGGGCAAGTATGTGGAGATCACTTTCCTGGTCGTGGGGCTTGTGGCCGCCCGTGAAGGCGCCGACAAACTGGTGGCACAGGTCGGCCCAAGAAGAGATGGAGTTTTCTGGCAAGTGCATAAGCCAAGATCTGACGTTTGGCTTAAGCACGAGCGGGAAGTAGTTCGCTAGGATCTTCTCGTCTCGTCCCCCGGCAGCCTGCACCGCAATGGTGTAGATGCTGAGGAACTCCGAGGGATGGGTCTTGCCGTCTTACTTCTCGGGTACGTCGGGCTTGAAGTTTTTCATGCTGGGCCACTGGACTTGCCGCAGCTCTCGGGTAAACGCAGGGCAGCCTGCCGCGTACGGCAAGTCGCCTGGTTCACCGGGCGCGTGCATGTCGACAGCGGTCCTAGCGCGTTGGTCGGAATGTCGTCGCGCTTCTCTTCGACGCTCGATGCGAGTTCGAGCGTCTTCTTGTTGCCTGTCGTCGACGACTTGGCGCTGATCGCGGCGAGCCCGCGGATCCGACGACGCCGTGGAGTCGTCGTCGACGTTGATCCGGCGAGTCGGCGATTTCTGCTTCCGCGGCGGGGAGTGCACGGTAGTTGCACCCCCGGCGGTCTTGTCTCCATCAGCCCGCGCCTGGGTGACTTGCCGCGGCCATGACGTTGCCGGCTGCTGCGGCGTGTCGTTGTTGGCGAAGGCGATGAGGCTTTGGATAGTGGCCCTCCAGTCTTCGGCCTTGTCTGCCGCTGGAGGGAAGTCGAGGAGCGGCTGAGCTCTAGCTAGAGCTTCTTCTGGAGAGGAGGGGAGCGGTGGCGAGCGGCGCGAGGAGCGAGATATGTTCGGACTTCTAACAGCGTTAGAAGGAGCAGGGTCTCGCCCCGGCGACCGCGCCTTGCTCGTGCCAGCACGTTGGCCTTGAGCGTCCCGCGACCCGCCAACTTGGCCTTGTCCTAGCAAGCGGATGGTACCCTGCGTACCACGCCGCTGCCGTTCCGGCACCTCCTGAGAGGGGCGCGGTGCATGCACGGACACCGAGGTCTTGGAGTGTGCTCGGTCGTCCGTCTTGTCCTTGGACTTGGCGGCGCCGTGAGTCTCCTCACCGGCGTCCGTCCTTCCGGCAGCGTCTACCCCACCAACCGTTGGTTCTGGTGGTGGTGGGATCGACGCGGACGGGCCTCCGACCACCGAAGCCTTCTTCTTCGGAGGCATGTCGATGAAGCTATTGAAGTTGGTGAAGTTGGTGAAGATTGTGCCCGCGTGAACGCCGGATCAGGTTCGCACAACCTCGACGCCCCCTACCAGGCGCGCCAAATATGTCGGGGAAACTGGTCGCCCACGAACACCTATGGGACCGGAGCCCCTTTTCGGTACGGTGAGGGAGCGGAGGGAGCACAAAGACTGGATCGAGGCGAACACGCGAGCAGTTTACCCAGGTTCGGGCCGCACGGATGCGTAAAACCCTACTCCTACCTTGGTTTGTTATTGAATTCTTGGCTCGGGAGCAAGAAGATCTACAGTACTAGCCTCACCGAGCGTGGGAGTGATCAAGTTTCGGAACCTCCTCTACGTTGTGCATGGGCCTCCTTTTATAGGTCGAAGGGGTCACCGACAGGTGGCAACGTAGTTGAGGGCAAAAACGTAAAAGTGGTGGTAGTTGTAATAGTGTATGCACAGTGTTTTGTACCTAACCCAAACGGTGGGGGACAAGGGCATTGAATGCCCGTCGTCGTCGCCCCAAAACAGTGTAAAAAGCGTCCGTCCGGGCGTCTCCGTCCGCCACGACGGAGGTCTTGTCATCGTGGCTTGCCACCGTGTCCCCCAGGTAGGGATGGCAATGGGGACAATCCCCTATGGGGATACCTACAACATCCCCATCCCCATCTATTCCCTATCATCCCATACCCATCCCCGTTTACATGACTGGGGATGAAATTTCCCCATACCCATGCCCCACTGGGGAACGGGGCCCCATTAGGGTCCCCATCCCCATAAACAAATACTCATATACATAATATGACACCCTATAATCAACGTACATAAATGGTGTTGTCCTTGTCCTGATAATGCATATCTAGGTCGTACTAACTTCTTGGTCATGGTGGCAGCTGAGATGAGGACGTGAGATAGGTTTAAGGTCATTTTCCAGAGCTTTTTTTATTTTCGCAAGCTTGTTTGTGAATATTTTAAGGTTGACCGTAGTGTCACAGTTACTAATCGGGTCCCCGATGGGTATTGGGTCTGGGGAATAGGATATCGTCCCCATCCCCATTGTACCCTATGGGGAATAAGTTAGTTTGTTAAATATCCCCATGGGGATGTTTTTCGCCCATCCCCACCCCCTAATAGATGAAATCCCCATGAGTTTGGTGGGTATGGGGCCCCGTTGCCATCCCTACCCCCAGGCTGCACAGCCTTCCGCCACGTGCCCCTGGAAGGACCCCAAGGCGACGCGTGCCCGGATGAGCTGGAGCGCGGGCACACAGTGGAAGCTTGCCGCGGCAAGCGCCTTGCCGTGGTCGCTACCTTGCCGGGCCCGGAAGCTTGTCGCTCTCCGGGTCTTGCCGGGGCGCGCGATGCGCCACGGCATGTCTTCTGAAATGTTGTTCTTTGGCCTTCCTGGCAAGCTCCTCTTGCCAGGGTCTTGTGCTGAAGGGATGATCTTGAGCCTGGAGCGGCCTTCCCGGCAAGCTCCTCTTGCCGGGGTCTTGTTTCTTAACTTGAATACTTTGTTCTTGAATGGCTCTAAAGGAGCTAGAGTGGGCCTTGGCGAGCGCGTGGTGAGCCCTGCCACGGGACGCTGCTACTGCCCGTGCACAAGTCGGGATACTATGGTACCCCTACTTTAGTACACCGACAGATAGGTTCATATGGTAATTTGATTTTCCTTCTAGAAAAGTGTTCCATGCCTTTCCTTAATGGAAATTGGAGTCTAATATTTCCTTCCTCTTCATATCAATAATTGCACCAATCGTTCTAAGGAAAGGTCTACCAAGAATAATAGGACATGAAGGATTGCAATCTATATCAAGAACAATGAAATCTACTGGCACATAATTCCTATTGGCAACAATACTAACATCATTAATTCTTCCCATAGGTTTCTTAATAGTTGAACCTGCAAGATGCAAATTTAAAGAACAATCATCAAGTTCATGTAACCCAAGCAAATCACACAAAGTTTTTTGGATAGTGGAGACACTTGCACCCAAATCACACAAAGCATAGCATTCATGATCTTTTATTTTTATTTTAATAGTGGGTTCCCATTCATCATAAAGCTTTCTAGGGATAGAAACTTCCAACTCAAGTTTTTCTTCATAAGATTGCATCAAAGCATCAACTATGTGTTTGGTGAAAGCTTTGTTTTGATTATAAGCATGCGGAGAATTTACCACGGATTGCAACAAGGAAATACAATCAATCAAAGAGCAATTATCATAATTGAATACCTTGAAATCCGAAGTAGTGGGTTCGTCGCTATGCAAATTTTAATCTCTTCACTCCCACTTTTAGCAATTTTAGCATCAAGATCTGAAAACTCTGAATCATTGGGACACTTTAAAGCAGAATCATCTCTAATCCTATCTTCATCAAAATTTATACTAGAAAACAAGGATCTAATAGGAGACACATCAATAACTTTTAGATCTTCATCTTATTTTCATGATAACTAGAAGAACACGCTTTAAATAAATCCTCTCTTTTAGCATGCATCCTAGCGGTTCTTTCTTTGCATTCGTCAATGGAAATTCTCATAGATTTGAGAGACTCATTGATATCATGCTTAGGTGGGATAGATCTAAGTTTCAAAGAATCAACATCAAGAGTAATTCTATCCACACTTTTAGCCAATTCATCAACCTTAAGCAATTTCTGTTCAAGCATAGCATTGAAATTTTTTGCGAGATCATAAACTCCTTAACACTAGTTTCAAATTCAGAAGGCATCATTCCATAAGAGTTGTTGTAGGAATTAACATAATTATTAGAGGAAATACTAGGAAAAGGCCTAGGATTAAAATTACCTCTATAAGCATTGTTACCAAAATTATTCCTACCAACAAAATTCACATCCAAAGATTCATTGCAATTTTCAATCAAAGTGGACAGAGGCATATCATTAGGATCAGAAGAAGCACTCTTAGCAGCAAACAATTTCATAAGTTCATCCATCTTTCCACTCAAAACACTAATTTCTTCAATAGCATGCACTTTTTTACTAGTGGATCTTTCGGTGTGCCATTGAGAATACTTAACCATAATATTATCTAAGAGTTTGGTAGCTTCTCCTAAGGTGGTTTCCATGAAAGTGCCTCCCGCGGCCGAGTCTAAAAGATTTCTAAAGCAAAATTCAAGCCAGTATAAAAGTTCTGAATAATCATCCATAGATTCAAACCATGTGTAGGGCAATTACGTATCATCAATTTCATTCTCTCCCAAGCTTGTGCAACATGCTCATGATCTAGTTGCTTAAAATTCATAATATTGTTTCTAAGAGAGATGATCTTAGCAGGAGGGAAATACTTAGAGATAAAAGCATATTTGCACTTATTCCACGAATCAATACTATTTCTAGGCAAAGAGGAAAACCAAGTTTTAGCACGATCTCTAAGTGAAAACGGAAATAACTTCAGTTTAACAATATCATTATCCGTATCCCTTTTCTTTTGCATATCACACAAATCAACAAAGTTGTTTAGATGGGTAGCGGCATCTTCACTAGGAAGGCCGGAGAATTGATCTTTCATGACAAGATTCAACAAAGCAGCATTGATCTCACAAGATTCAGCATCGGTAATAGGAGCAATGTGAGTGCTAAGAAAATCATTATTGTTGGTATTGGAGAAGTCACACAATTTCGTATTGTTCTGAGCCATAGTGACAAGCAAGCAATCCAACACACACAAGCAGACAAAAAGCAAGCAAACGATAAACACACGACGGAAGAAGGGCAAATAAAATGACAATGGTGAAGTGGGGGAGAGGAAAATGAGAGGGAAATAAATGTAATGCGAAGGATAATGGTTTGTGATAGGTACTTGGTATATGACTGTTGCGTAAGCCTCCCCGGCAACAACACCAGAAATTCTTCTTGCTACTTCTCGAGCTTGCGTTGTATTCCCTCGAAGAGGAAAGGGAGATGCAGCATAGTAGCGTAAGTATCTCCCTCAGTTTCTGAGACCCAAGGTATCAATCTAGTAGGAGACCACGCGTGAGTCCCTCGCACCTGCACAAACAAATAAGAACTTCGCAGCCAACATGATAAGGGGTTGTCAATCCCTTTACGGTCACTTACGAAAGTGAGATCTGATAGAGATGATAGTTTGATACTTTTGGTATATTTTTATTATAAGAACATAAAGTAAGAGCAGAAAATGTAAAGTATGTGTAGATTGATATGTTGAGAATAGACCCGGGGGCCATAGTGATCTCTAGTGTCTTCTCTCATGATAGCGATATTCTACGGCGGGTAAACAAATTACTGTCGAGCAATTGATAGAAAAGCGAATAACTATGAAACTATCTAGGCATGATCATTATATATAGGCATCACGTCTGAGACAAGTAGACCGAAACGATTCTCCATTTACTACTATTATTCCACACATCGACCGCTATCCAACATGCATCTAGTGCATTGAGTTCATAAGAACAGAGTAATGCGTTAAGCAAGATGACATGATGTAGAGGGATAAACTCATGCAATATGATATAAGCCCATCTTTTTATCCTCGATGGCAACAATACAATACGTGCCTTGCTGCCCCTACTATCACTGGGAAATGACACCGCAAGATTGAACCCAAAGCGAAGGACTTCTCCCATTGCAAGAACTATAGATCTAGTAGGCCAAACCAAACCAATAATTCGAAGAGACTTGCAAGGATATTATGAGCACACATAAAAAGTTTGAAGAACCAAACATCTTTCGTAGATAATCACATAATTCGAAGAACCAAACATCTTTCATAGATAATCTTGATCATAAACTCACAATTCATCGGATCTCGACAAACACACCGCAAAAAGAGATTACATCGAATAGATCTCCTCGAATACCGAGGAGAACTTTGTATTGAGATCCAGAGAGAGAGAGAAGAAGCCATGTAGATACTAGCTATGGACCCGAAGGTCTGTGGTAAACTACTCACAACTCATGGTGAGGGCGATGATGATGATAATGAAGAACTCCGTGATGGATCCCCTTCTGGTGGAGCTCCGAAACAGGCTCCAAGATGGGATCTCACGGGAACAGAAGGTTACGGCGGTAAAATTAGGGTTTTCTCTCTGTTGTCGAGGGTTTCAGGGTACGTAGACTTATATAGGAAGAAGGAGGACACCAGGAGACGCTCGGGGGGGCCCACGATGCAGGGGGCGCGCCCTGGGTAGCGGGCGCGCCCCCACCCTCGTGGGCGCCTGGATGCTCCCCTGATGTGGTTCTCAAGTTCCCTGTGCGTGATTTTCTCGAAAAATATCTCTCGCGAAGGTTTCATTCCGTTTGGAATCCGTTTGATATTCTTTTTTGGCAAAACCCTGAAACAGGCAAAAAACAGCAATCTGGACTGGGCCTTTGGGTTAGTAGGTTAGTCCCAAAAATGATATAAAAGTGTATGATAAAGCCCATTAAACATCTAAGACTTCATAAATAATAGCATGGAGCAATAAAAAATTATAGATAGGTTGGAGACGTATCAGAGGTCCCAAACTATGTGTTTGAGAATCAATGGTAACAGGAGACTTGGGACACGATGTTTACCCGGGTTCAGGCCCTCTCGATCGAGGTAATACCCTACTTCCTGCTTGATTGGTCTTCATGAATATGGGGTTACAAGAGTTGATCTACCTCGAGATCGTAATGGCTAAAACCCTAGGAGTCTAGCCTATGCAATTGTGACTGTTGTCTCTACGGACTACACCCTCCGGTTTATATATGCGCCGGAGGAACCTAGGGCTGTACATGACCATTGCTACCTCTCGAGGATGCGTTGCTTTTCCCTTGAAGAGGAAAGGGTGATGAAGCAAAGTAGCGTAAGTATTTCCCTCAGTTTTGGAGAACCAAGTTATCAATCCAGTGGGAGACTACACGCAAGTCCCTCGTACCTGCACAAACAAATAAGAACCTTGCAACCAACGCGATAAAGGGGTTGTCAATCCCTTCTCAGCCACTTGCAAAAGTGAGATCTGATAGAGATAATTGTATAAATATTTTTGGTATTTTTGTTGTATAGATTCAAAAGTAAAGATTGCAAAAAATAAAGGTAATTAGTTGATGGAAGATAGACCCAGGGGCATAGGTTTCACTAGTGGCTTCTCTCAAGATAGCACGGGTTGTCAATCCCTTCTCGGCCACTTGCAAAAGTGAGATCTGATAGAGATAATTGTATAAATATTTTTGGTATTTTTGTTGTATAGATTCAAAAGTAAAGATTGCAAAAAATAAAGGTAATTAGTTGATGGAAGATAGACCCGGGGGCATAGGTTTCACTAGTGGCTTCTCTCAAGATAGCAGATTCTACGGTGGGTGAACAAATTACCGTCGAGCAATTGATAGAAAAGCGCATAGTTATGAGAATATCTAGGCATGATCATGTATATAGGCATCACGTCCGTGAGAAGTAGACTGAAATGATTCTGCATCTACTACTATTTCTCCACACATCAACCGCTATCTAGCATGCATTTAGAGTATTAAGTTCATAAGAACAGAGTAACGCCTTAAGCAAGATAACATGATGAAGAGGGATAAACTCATGCAATATGATATAAACCCCATCTTTTATCCTCGATGGCAATAATACAATACGTGCCTTGCTGCCACTGTTGTCACTAGGAAAGGACACCGGAAGATTGAACCCAAAGGTAAGCACTTCTCCCATTGCAAGAAAGATCAATCTAGTAGGCCAAACCAAACTGATAATTCGAAGAGACTTGCAAAGATATTTAAATCATGCATAAAAGAATTCAGAGAAGAATCAAATATAGGTCATAAATAATCTTCATCATAAATCCACAATTCATTGTATCTCGACAAACACACTGCAAAAAGAATTACATCGAATAGATCTCCAAGAAGATCGAGGAGAACTTTGTATTGAGATCCAAAGAGAGATAAGAAGCCATCTAGCTAATAACTATGAACCCGAAGGATTATTCGGTGTATTCTGGAACTCTTTCGGAAACCGAATACTAATATCCTATAAATCGATCCAGGCACATGGCGCACCCACCCACCCACCCTCCCTCTCTCCCGTGACCTAGGCTCTACGGCGATCAACCAACCCCGCCGGTGACTCCTAGATCTTCCCCGCTCATCGGCTCCGGCGTCCTCCGATCTATACGTCTATACCCATCTCCTATGGATTCCTCCCGTGGATCTACGTTGGATCTGGACTTTTCGGAGGGTCTGGACTTTGCATCTAGGGTTTTCAACGCTTGTGGACAATCAATACATCCATCGGACGACACACATCATTTTGTTATGGTGGTGTCTTTCAGCAGGCATATTTTTTGTCTTAATGAGGACTCAGTGGCGGCTGCACTAGAATCAGCCCTTGGAGGTTCTGCAATCGATCTCATGGTCTCTCATATCAAGGACAAGGTATTTTCGTTCTGTGTTTCATGCAAGAAAGTTGGGCTATATATTCTGCAGCTGCGTTCTTTTGCTTGCATGCATTTCTAATGCTTTTTCCATCTCTGGGGACATGGAGGCCCTAACTGGCGTCGTGAATTTGAGATCTGGAAGAAAGAGTGTGATGCAGAATGGATTCTTGTTAGTCCATCTAAAAAGCGGGCTACTCTTGGTCTCCTTGCTATGCATAAACCCCCCGCTAAATCATCTTTACGTTCGGGTTCTTCTTCGGGGAGAAATATTTCGTTTGCCACTTTCCAGCAATACCCAGCTTGTCGGGGCTACAGATATCCTGCTACACAAGTCTGTGTTGATACCGTTGCTGAGGCCGGTTATCAGATTAACCCTCGTGAACGTGTTATTATCTCCTCGCCGCCGGCGACCAATCTCCAGTGGACGGTGGCTACGCCACCTATCTCTTTTGGAACTATCAACGTTCCGGGGAAACTTACATCCGTCATTTCAGGATCGGATCAATCTGCACCGTTTCGGGATTTTCTTGCTCCCCAAGTTTCGGCCACATCACCTCGGATATCTCCTCCCTCGGCCCAGGTTCCCACTGCCCAGTCGGAGGATTCGGAATTGGGCGCTCAGTTGGCCCACGTACCTTCGGTGGCCCAAGTGGTCCCCAATTCTTCTGTTTTTTCCGCGACCTCGTTGGAGACTAATGCCCAGATCTCTTTGGATAATAATTGTCTTTCTGTTACAGATGAGGATTTCATTAATGATATGGTATTACAAGTTAGGAAGTGCAGAAACTGTCTCTCGATGAAACACGTAACGGTCTCGTGTACTAATCAGATACGTTGTCGAAAGTGTTTCCGCCTGGGTCATCGGGCTAAAAATTGTTCTGGCTCTGCACCTTCTCCTTCTTACAAGTGGGTCCCTCGGGTCAACATTGCGGCTCAAATCCAATCTAAGGATTTTTTATCGCCTGCCGCTTCGATTTCCCTCCCAGCCGGTCTCCCTGAACCCTTGTCCAGTCCCATCGCGCCTGCCACCCCGTCGCCTCCACCATTGTCATCCGAGCCGCCGCCCATTACTCCACCGCAACCCGCATCGCTGCCGCCGCCCACACCTCCACCAACAACCACTCCCCAGCCACCAACACCACCTGCCATGGCCAACTTTGAGCTCGACCCCATGGACTTCCTCCCGCAGGGTTTCGACATCGTCGACGGTGGCCCCTTGAGGCTCCCACGGGCTTCCTTCTCGCCGGCGGTTGCACCTGACCGGCAAAACGAAGCTTTCGCTGTTGCCATTGTTAAGCCAGCCCCTCTTCAAGCTGAGGTTCCTCTTTTCCGCAACTTAGTCAGTGATTTTGTTGTCAACAACCTTGGGCGCGCTGTTCTGGATGTCCAACCTTGGATTCAGGGGGTGGGACTTCTTCGATTCCGTAGCGCTGTTGCTAGGCAAACCTTAGTGGATAACCCACCGTTTGATCTTGTCAATGATCTCTTTGTCCGTTTCCTACCCCATGATGAGGGTATTAACTACCGTGCTGTCCAAGGCTTTCGCCGCGGTTGGATCATGCTCGTTGGCATCCCGCTCGACTACAGAAGAACTGCCTACATAGCTGATGCCATCGGCTCTTTTGGCCGATTCCACTATTGGCATCAGGAGGATCCGGTTCTCGCCCGCACTTTGGCGTATGTGTCTTTCCCTGCACCTTCGCTAGTGCCGCGCGATATTGTTTATCGCGAATATTCAGATTTCGGAGGAGCCCGCATCTCCTGGACAGTACCAGTTTACATCCTTTCTGCGGACTTTGCGGATGTCTTACCTGCTGATGAAGATCCTATGCCAGCCAATGGTAATCCTCATCCTCTCCCGGGCCAGATGGTGTTTGATAATCATAACTGGGTCCTGCCTGAATTTCCTGAGCTTGGTTGGAATGATGTGCCACCTCCAGCTAATGAGCAGCACCATGGCTTCCAGCATCAACCTGTGGACATCTTGGAGCAAGTACAAGACAACCAGCATGAAGAGGAACCCTCCCAGGAATCCATGGTCCTTCAGCTGTCTGAGGAATCCATCAACAATGATGATCTTGTTGCTGATGTTGCAGTGAATCAACCTCCCCTTCAGGTTGGAATGGTTCTGATTCTTTTTTGGGCCTGAATTACCCCCCGGTCTTCAGTGGCAGCGTAGTTTTGAGCGTTTGATGCCGCTCATGTGGGTCTCTGAGATACCCAGATCTGTCCCCCAACAGGAGTTTCCGTCATTTGCTTTGCCTCTTAGTCTCCGGAATTTCAACTGCACTTTGTCAGGCTTCGATATCTCTCTGAAGATGGACAGCAACTCTGTCCTGGTTTGCTCTGCTAAGAGGCCGGTGGCTCGAGCATTGTGTTTCGATGATATCTCTCGTCCTGTGACCGAGGCCTTCCAATTCTCTGCCAAGCTGCCTAGGAAGCGAGGGCGCAAGGCGGCTACGCCTATCGTGGTCTCTGAAGTTCGCCGCAGTGCCCGTCTCTCTGCTCTCAAGGGAGGTTTTCGTCATGCCCCTCTACCTGAAGATTTGCGGCTACACTCCTCTGCTCCGAAGAAGCGCAAGACCAAGGCGTCTGCGCATGGGCCGCAGCTTCCTCCGCTCAGCTCGATTGAGGATCTTCAGCACATCGGCACCCGTCTTCGGATTGCACAGGAGAAGATAACCAAGGAGAAGCTTACGGCGGATCCTTCTGTCACCAGCAGCAAGAGTTCTGATGATCAGTAAACCTCTCAGAAGGCTGGGTTTATGGCGTACCCCCCAAATCGCCACCTATCTTAGTTTTCTTTTATTTGTGATGAACTTTATGGCTCGGTTATGTACTATGCTCGTCTATGGATCACTGTGTGATACATTATGCTATTGCTCTCTATATGTTTCCTATGAATCCGAACCTTTGTAGAGCTTGGAAGGTTCTCTGCTGGAATGTTCGGGGACTCAACTCCGAGGCGCGAGAACTTGCTGTCAAGCAAAAGATAGATGAGAGTGGATGCTCCGTAATTTGCCTTCAAGAAACTAAGTGTATGCATATTGATCATCGTTTTCTTCGTAAGTTCTGTCCCAGGCGTTTTGACAACTTTGTGTATGTTCCTTCTGATGGGGCCTCTGGTGGTATTGTGATCATCTGGAATTCTTCTTTCTTCATTGGCAAGCTCATCGTGGCAAAACCTTTTGGTATCGTGGTGGAATTCAGATCCGCTCATACGTCTAAAGTTTGGACGCTTGTGACTGTTTATGGACCGTGTCAGGGTCCTGCCCGTGATGATTTCGTACAATGGATCTACAACCTCAACATTAATGCGGATGATAAATGGCTTCTTTTGGGAGACTTTAACTTCATGAGATCTTTGGAGAATCGAAACCTTCCAGGGGGCAATATAAACGATATGTTCTTGTTCAATGAAATCATTGGACACCTTGGCCTCATTGAGCTACCGATAAAAGGCAGGCAATTCACATGGTCTAATATGCAAGCACAACCCCTGCTCGAGCAATTAGATTGGTTTTTCACATCAGTTGCATGGACGCATGACCACCCCAATACTTTGGTCTACCCCCTTGCCCGTACTGCCTCGGATCATGTGCCTTGTGTGGTCTCTATTGCCACGTGCATTCCCAAAGCCAAAATCTTCCGTTTTGAGAACTACTGGATTGATCTCCCTGGCTTTTTTGAATGTGTCTCCTCCGTGTGGAGCAGAGATTTCCGACAGGCTAATATCGCTTCCAGAATTTCGGCAAAATTCAAAGCTCTCCGCTATGCTCTTAAACAATGGCATCTTAGTCTGGCTAAAGTGAAGGCCCTCATCACTGACTGCAACAAGGTTATTCTCTTTTTCGACCAACTTGAGGAGTGTCGGCCTTTGAGTTGGCCTGAAACGAATTTTCGGCGCATCGTTATGTCCCATCTTGCAGATATCTTGCACATGCAGTACATTTATTGGAAGCAGGGTTGCACCATCAGATCATTTAAAGTTGGTGAGGAGAATTCAAAATTCTTCCACGCCATGGCAACGGAGAGATACCAAAAGAACACCATTTCATCACTCAGAAATGCGGCGGGCAAGGTGATTTCTGACCACCAGCAACTCGCTTCTATGTTCTGGGCTGACTTCAAGCAGCGAATGGGCCATGTTAAAGGAATTCAGATGGATTTTGATCTTGCTTCCCTTATTGTCAAGGTCGACGGCCTTGAGGAGTTGTCCCAGCCTTTTTCCGAGCAAGAAGTGGAGGATGTGATCAAGCATATGCCTTCTGATCGTGCTCCGGGGCCCGATGGTTTTACCGGGCTGTTTTTGAAGAAATGTTGGCCCATTCTGAAGCAGGATTTCCTCTCACTTGTCAGGGGCTTCTAAGAGGGTTCATGTGATCTAGAATGCTTGAACACTTCCCTCATTACTCTCATTCCTAAGAAGTTGAGCCCTGAGGTGGTAGGGGATTTTCGACCAATATCATTGACCAACACCTGCTTAAAGTTTCTGACGAAACTGTTAGCTAACAGACTACAACAGGTGATCCTCAGATGCATTCATAAAAATCAATATGGTTTTCTTCGGTGCTGATCAATCCAAGATTGTTTAGCTTGGTGTTTTGAATACATACACCAATGCAAAGCTTCCAAACGGCCTATAGTTCTTCTCAAACTCGATTTCACAAAGGCTTTCGATACACTGGAGCATGCTACCATTCTTCAGATGTTACACTACAAGGGATTTGATGAGCGTTGGACTGGTTGGGTAGATACATTGTTATCTTCAGGATCTTCTTCGGTGCTTCTTAACGGAGTCCCTGGTTCGCATTTTCACTGTAGAACTGGGGTGCGTCAAGGTGACCCTCTATCCCCATTGCTATTCGTCATTGCGGTGGACCTGCTTCAATCGGTGGTTAATGATATGTGCGATCGCAACATTCTTCGAATGCCAATACCTACTGGCTCCAATGATTACCCAATTGTCCAATACGCTGATGACACTCTGATCATCCTTCCGGCTGCTGATGATCAACTCATTGCTCTTAAACAGATGCTTCAAAAGTTTGCCCGAGCCACCGGGCTCTGCGTCAACTTCAGCAAATCATCGTTGATTCCTCTGAACTTGTCTGCTGAGGAAGGCTCTCGCATTGCTGCCCTACTAGGCTGTGAGGTGGGTACCCTACCCTTCACATATCTTGGACTACCTATGGGTACTTCTAGACCCACCGTGGCGGAGCTATCGCCACTTGTTGATCGTCTAGAGCGGAGGCTGTCTGCCTCCTCCTGTTTGCTAAACCAGGGCAGCCGTCTTCAATTGCTGCAATCTGTCTTAGCCTCCATGCCTATATACTTCCTGTGTTCTCTATCTCTTCCAAAAGGCATTCTTAAGCAGCTTGAAAGAATCATGCGCCAATGCCTCTGGAGGGGTAACTCGGAGACTCCACGACAATCTCTAGCTGCTTGGGACCTTATATGCCGACCCAAGAAGTGTGGTGGACTTGGTGTTACACATCTGGAAATCCAAAACGAGGCTTTGCTCATGAAGCACCTTTACAAGTTTTTTAACAAACTTGATATACCTTGGGTTCAGTTGATCTGGGACCCTCATTATGTTTCCTCACCACCCCAGGCAACTCGCAGTTGTGTCTCTTTCTGGTGGAGGGACATTCTTCAACTCTATGATCAATTCTTCTCCCTCGCCGTCCCGCATGTTCATTCAGGAGACACTGTCTTGTTTTGGGCTGATAAATGGCATATTGATAATAGGGTTATTGCACTCCGGACCAGATTTCCTCACCTTTACTCCTTTGTGCTTAATGACCTTATCACTGTCAAGGACTTCTTTCTTGCATCGTCTGAAGCCCAGAATTTTCATTTGCCTTTGTCCATCGAAGCCTATCAGGAGCTACAGCAAATGCAGTCTTTATTGGCTACCATGCAGCTTGATCCTTCAGCACATGATACCTGGCAATGGCCCTCGAAGTCTGGCACCTTCCATTCCAAAGTCTACTATGACTTCATGTTCTCTCATATTGTGGTCGATCCCATATTCAAATGGATCTGGAAATGCTCCTGCACGCTAAAGATCAAAGTTTTTGGTTGGTTACTGTTGATGGATCGCCTCAACACCAGAGATATGATGCAACGAAGGCATTGGCATGTCGATGACGCTAATTGTGCTTTATGCCTTCTCCCTCAACTTGAAGACCGGGTGCACCTTTTCTTTGTATGCAACTTTAGCCAGCGCGTTTGGAACTACCTTGGTATCTCTTGGACATCTGAAGGTCACTCATCCACATACTCCATGGCTCTAGCAGCACGTCAGGATTTCGGCCAACCTTTCTTCACTGAGGTAGTCTTCACTGCCACTTGGAATATCTGGACTCAGAGGAATGGCAAAGTTTTCAGAAATGAACAACCTAGTTTCAGATCCTGGAAGAGGAATTTTGTGTATGATATTTCTCTCCTTGCTCATAGAATTAAATGTAAGTATAGAGATAAGCTCCTCTCTTGGATAGCATCCCTCTAGTAGGTTAGCTGTAAGTATTCTCCTCCCCTGTACATATTTAGATCCTTTGTAAACTGTACCCTAACTGGGTCTTAATTTAATAAAACACTGTGAGGCTGTTGCCTTGCAGTATATAGTCAAAAAAAAACTATGAACCCGAAGGTGTGTGGTAAACTACTCACAACTCATCGGAGAGGCTATGGTGTTGATGTAGAAGCTCTCCATGATCGATTCCCCCTCCGGCGGAGCTCCGAAAAAGGCCCCAAGATGGGATCTCACGTGTACAAAAGGTTGTGGTGGTGGAATTAGGGTTTCGTCGTGCTCTCGGATTTTTAAGGGTATTTGAGTATATATAGGACGAAGAAGTATGTCGGTGGAGCAATGAGGGGCCCACGAGGGTGGGGGCACGACTACCCCCTGGGCGCGCCCTCCTACCTTGTCGCCACCTCGTGGCTTCCCTGGCGTGTAGTCCAATTCTTCTGGGTTCCGTTTGTTCCAAAAATGATCCTCGCAAAGGTTTCATTCCGTTTGGACTCCGTTCGGTATTACTTTTCTGACACTGAAATAGGCAAAAAACAACAATCTCCACTTGGCCTTGGGTTAGTAGGTTAGTCCCAAAAATAATATAAAATTGCAGAATAAAGCCCATTAATCATCCAAAACAGATAATATAATAGCATGGAGCAATTATAGATCCGTTGGAGACGTACCAAGCATCCCCAAGCTTATTCCTGCTCGTCCTCGAGTAGGTAAATGATAAAAACAGAATTTTTGATGTGGAATACTACCCAACATAATTCTCAATGGAATTTTCTTTATTGTGGCTTGAATGTTCGGATCTGAAAGATTCAAGACAAATGTTTAATACTGACATAAGAATAATAATACTTCAAGCATACTAACAAAGCAATTATGTCTTCTCAAACTAACATGGCCAAAGAAAGTTCATCCCTACAAAATCATATAATTTGGTTATACTCCATCTTCGTCGCACAAAATACACAAATCATGCACAACCCCGGTTTCATCCAAGCAATTGTTTCATACTTAATTTTTTTCAAACTTTTTCACTTTCACGCAATACATGAGTGTGAGCCATGGATATAGCATTATAGCACCATGGAGAAGACAAAATGAGGAAGATGGTCTCACATCAACAAGGCGTATCAATGGGCTATGGAGATGCCCATCAACAGATATCAATGTGAGTGAGTAGGGATTGCAATGCAACTGATGCACTAGAGCTATAAATGTATAAAAGCTCAACAAAAGAAACTAAGTGGGTGTGCATCCAACTTTCTTGCTCACGAAAACCTAGTTTATTTAAGGAAGCCCATTGTTGGAATATACAAGACAAGTTTTATAATGAAAATTTCCAGTACTGTATGAAAGTGACAAAACAAGAGACTCTCTATCCCGAAGATCATGGTGCTACTTTGAAGCACAAGTGTGGAAAAAAGATATTAGCATTGTCCCCTTTTTTTGTTTTTTTTGGGCCTTGCTTTTTTTCATTTGGCCTTTTTTTCTTTTTTATTTGGCCTTTCTATTTTTTTATTTGGCCTTTATTTTTTCTTTTCTCGGGACAATGCTCTAATAATGACGATCATCACACTTCTATTTATTTACAACTCAAGGATTACAACTCAATACTAGAACAAAATATGACTCTATATGAATGCCTCTGGCGGTGTACCGGGATGTGCAATGAATCAATAGTGACATGTATGAAAAATTATGCATGGTGGCCTTGCCACAAATACGATGTCAACTACATGATCATGCATGGCAATATGACAATGATGAAGCGTGTCATAATAAACGGAACGGTGGAAAGTTGCATGACAATATATCTCGGAATGGCTATGGAAATGCCATGATAGGTAGGTATGGTGGATGTTTTGAGGAAGGTATATGGTGGGTGTATGGTACCGGCGAAAGTTGTGCGGTACAAGAGAGGCTAGCAATGGCGGAAGGGTGAGAGTGCGTATAATCCATGGACTCAACAATAGTCATAAAGAACTCACATACTTATTGCAAAAATCTACAAGTCATCAAAACAAAGTACTACACGCATGCTCCTAGGGGAAGGGCTGGTAGGATATAACCATCGCGCGATCCCGACCTCCACACAAAGGATGACAATCAATGAAATACCTCATGCTTCAAATTTGTCACACAACGGTTACCATACGTGCATGTTACGGGACTTGCAAACCTCAACACATGTATTTCTCAAATTTACATCTACTCTACTAGCAAGACTCTAATATCACTATCCTCATATCTCAAAACAATAAGTATCAAATTTCTCATAATATTCAATGCACTTTATATGAAAGTTTTTATTATACCCATCTTGGATGCCGATCATATTAGGACTAATTTTTATAACCAAAGCAAATTACCATGATGTTCTAAAGGACTGTCAAAATAATATAAGTGAAGCATGAGAGATCAATAATTTCCATAAAATAAAACCACCGCTATCGGGGAACGAATACACGAGCACATACGGGACCGGCGGACCGAACCCTTTCGGTTCGGCGGGGATGAGGATCGCACGAAGAGCGGATCGAGGCGAAACACATGAGCAGCTTACCCAGGTTAGGGCCGCATGGGTGCGTAAAACCCTACTCCTGCTTTGTGCTTTGTATTGAGTTCTTGCTCGGGAGCGCTGAGTGCTACAGTACACACCAGCAGCTAACGAGACCGAGCGTGAGTGTTCTCCTCCCCCCTCTATGTTGCGCATGGGCCTCCTTTTATATGCTCAAGGGGTCACCGACAGGTGGCAACGTAGACAAGGGTAAAAATGGAAAGGTGTTACAGTTGGTACAACTACCTGTTATAGTGTATCATACCTAACTCTGACGGCAGGGGACAAGGGCATTGAATGCCCATCTGCGTCGCCCAAATAGTGCAAAAGGGACCGTCAGGGACGCCACCGCTCGCCACGACGGCAATCTTGTCAGCACCGCTTGCCACCGCGAACCGCTGGCTGCACAGCCTCCCGCCACGTACGCCTGGAAGGGTCCTAGAGCGACACGTTGGTGGATGTGCTGGAGCGCGGGTATAGAGTGGTAGCTTTCCGCGGCATGCGCCTTGCCGCGGTCGTTGTCTTGTCGCGTCCGGGAGCTTGTCGCTCACCGGGCCTTGCCGGGATGCATGGCGCGTCTTGACAAGTTCCTTTAGATGCCTTGGTTGGCCTTCCCGGCAAGCTCCTCTTGTCGGGGTCTTGTGCCTTGAGTGTCCTTGAATACTTTGTTCATGAATGGCTCCAAAGGAACCACGGAGGACCTTGGCGGTCACTCGGCAAGCCTTGCCGCGGGATGTTGCGACTGCCCGTGCACAAGTTCGGGATACTAGGGTACCCCTACTCTAGTACACCGACAGGAGCCCCCGGGCCTGGGCCATACACGGTGCCGAGCGCTGTTGGGCCAGGCCCAAAACAGGGCACGGGCACGCGTGGCCTGGGTTACACCGTATCTCTCTCCGGATCCACCGCGCCCTCCCCGAACGACACGCGTTGAATGCGGCGTCGTGGGAGAGATCGTGGGTGGTTTCTTTATTCGGAAAGACGGAACGTCCGCCCCTCCCTCCTTATAAGCAGGGGAAACAGGGGCAGTTCGCCCACTCACCGGTGGCTACTCCAATCTCGGAAACATCCGCCGCTCCCCCTTCTTCCCAAAGCTGAGAGAGAGCAGCGCTCTGCCCCTCATCGCCACCAGCAATACCAATGCCGTCGACCTCCCTCACCACTTCCGCCATGGCTCCGAAACCCGACAAGGGGAAGGTTGTGAAGTCTACTGAGGCGCAGCGGCTGGCGGCGCTGCGAAAGGAGCGGGCAATCTTCCCCCCACAAGCTCGCCGCGAGGGAGCTGAGGGAGTATTACTAGCTCTTCTGGTCGATGGAGACGCGGGCGCATCCGCGCATGAAGGTACTTCCAGCCATCGCTTTGGAAATGGCTCTGAATGGATATCCCTTCTTCACCTTGTTCTTCTACTGCGGGCTTTGCCGCCTTTCTCCGAGTTTTTCTGCGATCTTATGAACACCTACGGGTTCCGCCTCCTTGACTTCACCCCCAATGCTGTTCTCACCATGGCAGTTTTCGCACATCTCTGCGAAAACTTTGCCGGAGTCTATCCAAACGTAGCCCTTTTTCGCCATTTCTTTATGCCCCGAGTCGACAGAGGAGAGCCTTTATCCGGCGGAATCGCCTGGATCTCGAGAGCCGGCAAGAAGGACGCTTATCTGGAGGGAGAATTCCGCGGCAAGTGGGAGGAATGGAGAGCAGACTGGTGCTGGATTGTCGAGGAGGACCCGCAGCCGTTTACCGCCCAGCGCCAAACGCCGGTAGCTCGCGGCAGCGATTGGAGCAACGTGGCCCCGGAAGACGATAGGCTGAAGATTGCCGTCACCCGGATCCAACGCCTCAGGCTGGCCGGGCTCACTGTAGGTGCGGTTGGCGCAGATTTTCTTCGCCGTCGCATCGCCCCCTGCAGGAGAGGAGGAGACCCGCCTGGGACTTCCAGAATGCGGCGGACATCATGAGGCTGCGCCCGGGCCTCAACTTCACCTTCACCGTTATGGAACTTGACGCGATGCTCCGGGAGCTGTTTAAGTACGACCCTCAACATCCCGAAGTGTTCAGGCTGCCGAAGGATGTCGTTCCGCTGTGCAACAACTCTGCGCTCAGCCGCATCCGTGCAATGATGCCGATGTGCGACTCGCATGGAATTGTCTTAACTTGGCAAGAGCCTGCAGACGACATCGTGCAGGAGTTCTTTGACGGCTTGGTAGAAGTGCCGGTCCGCTCCGACGAACAGAAAAGCCTCACTTGCGCCACCACCGATGCGGAGATGAAACGCATCACCACTAGGCTGGAAGAGGCGGCGGCAGCCGTAGCCGCGGGCGAGTTAGGATTCACTGTGGAGGAGGCAGAGGCAGCAGAGTCGGCAAGCCGTGCCGAGCAAGAGGAGCTTGCCGGCGAGGAAGAGCTTGTCGGGCATGATGTCGGGTCGAGCGAGTCCGCCGAGGATACGAGTGGCTCGTTGGAGATCAACTCCTCTTCCTCCTCATCTTCGGACAGCTCGTCGCAAGCAGAGCCCCCAGCTCCACCAAGAAGGCGTCTCCGCAAGGCCGGGGACGTAGCGGAGCGGCAGACGAGTCGACAGTCGCTGCGCCGCGCGACACGCTCCACCGCGGCAAGTACTGTTGCCGCGGGAGCACCTCACGCTGTTGCGGCAACTGGAGCGGGGTCCTCCCGGACCACCGCTTCTGCTCCTGCCGCTTCTCACGCCGCGGCGGCAGCCGGAGCGGGGTCATCTCGGACCACCGCCACTGCTCCCGCCAAGCGGCCAAGGGAACCTACTCCTCCGCCTCCTCGCGCCGGAGGTGAGTCGGACTTCGACTTCTCCGCGCTCAGCTCCGACGAGGAAGAAGAAGAGTAAGATTCCTCGCTGTTTCGTCTTGTATCTCATTTACTCTGAACTTATTCCTTTTTAGGACTCTGGCCCAAAGAGCGGCGAAGAGAGCCAAGGTCCCGGCGCGTCCAATTGGGGTGATTATCATCGAGGACGAACCCACCGCGACAGCAGATGATGCATCCGAGACCACCTTACCGGCAACTATTCTCCAGAGCAGCCCCTAGCGTAAGTATATGGTTCGCTTTCCGCTGTTGGGTGCACATGGATGCTCTTTCTTTGCTGACATCTGATTGTTGGTTTGTGTAGGAGCAGAGCAGCCCCACCAGGAGCGCCCGGAGGCCGCCCCCGACATGCCATCTGCTTCAACTACTCCGCCAAGGGAGAGTTCTCCGGCAAGGGACAGCACCAGCGGCCCCCCGGTGGCGGAGACTACGACTGCAAAACCCGGTACAGGTAATCCTCTCGCTTCAAAACTTCCCTTGGGTTCTTCTTCTTTTGATCTTCTTTTTGGATATTTGCTTCACTTTTCTCCCTTTTTGGCCGTCAGACCCATCTGCTACGGAGCCGATGGAGACCAAGGTTGCTGGCGAGGAGAAAACCACCGACGCCGCTGCCACCGAAGAAGCAGCCGACGCTGATGACCCCGCTGGTGAAGAGGGCGCCAAAGCTGCCGCCGCAGAAGCTGGCGAGAGGTCTGGCGATCGCACTGATAGCCCTGAAGCCGCAGGAGCGCTAGGCGCTACGCCGACCGCCGACCCTTCCGCCGCTGCCGCAGCGTCAGGCTTCGAAGAGCCCCAGCCAGGCGTCTACTTGAAGGCCGGCGATGGCGTCTTCATCAACCTCCCCTGGGCGTCAATCTCCAGGGCGCCGGTCAAAGGAGAAAACTTCGATGGAGAGGTGCTCACCTCCGCTGGGCTGACGCTGGTTGATGCGCCGAGCAGCTGCAGCGGCGAGCCTGAGGAGGAGTGGCTACTGCGGAAGCTGGTGTCGCTCTATCGTGCTCGGCAAGCCAAGCTAGAATCCCGAGAGGCGCTTGTCCCGAAGGCGGGAGTGGACATCGAGAAGCGCGCGGAGGAGCTCCGGGGTCTCAACCAGGAAGCTCTCCAGTCCCTGGCAGAGGATCGGGCGCAACTCGCCGAGGAGCAGAAGGCCTTCCTTCTCGAGAAGGCTAAAGTCGAAGAGCAACAGCGGCTTGCCGCTGAGAAACTGTCTGCGCAGGAGGGCGAGCTGGCGCAGCGGAAGGTTAACCTTGACAGCCACGAGGAGGAGCTTACTGCGCACGAGCAATCATTCGGCGGAGCCCTCAAGCAAGCAGAGGATGCTGCCGCAGCTGCCGAGGCCGCCAAGAAGGAGCTGGAGACGAAGGTGGCGCGGCTGGAGGCCGATCTCAAGGCGAGCGGTGAAGAGCTTGCCGCGCTCAAGCGTGAGCGGGAGAAGGACACCTACAGCTTGTCAGAGCTGCAGGTTCGTCTCTCCGAGAAGGGCAAGGAACTTGGCGCCGCCAAGGACTCCAACGCAGATCTTGAGTTGAAGCTGACTACTTTGACCAAGACGCTGGACGGCGCCAGGGAGCAGGAGGTGGCTTTGAAGGAGGAGATCAAGGCCGATAAGCCGCTGCTGGCGAGTGCTGCTGCCGCCCAGAATGCTTTTAGGGAGAATGTGGAGCACTGGACGGAGGGTCTCGTGGATGTTGCCACAGACATTGACCGGGAGCTGGCGCAGCTGGGGATGGAGGATCTCAGGTATCCCTCCGATGAGAACCTCCAACCTAGCGCCAAGCTCACGTTGTTCTTCAAAGGCGTGGCGACGGCCCTCCAGCGACTCCGGGACAAGATTCCAAAGCAGCTGGCCGACGAGGCGCGCAAGATCTGCGCGGGAGCTCTTCAAAAGGTGTTGGTGAAGGTGGCCTTCCGCAACCCGGGCCTCAACCTCACCAACGTCCTCAAGACCCTGCCGCCGGACGCTGATCTTGAAGCGCTCAAGACCCTTGTCGCACCCATTGTGGACAAGGTGAGCGGGATCAAGATGATTGAGGGCGATCGCGTAGATTAGGCCGCCCGTTTTCTTCTTTTCTTGTCGCTACTGGTCATGTTATGAGAACAATCGGTTAGAGCCGCGACAAGCTACCTTGTAATATAACTCTATTTTGGGTAATGATTGCAATGTTATTTCCTTTACTTGATTCCTTCCTTTGTATGTTTTTGCCCTACGCTTTTAGGGAACTTGCCGGCGTAGGCACCTTAGCCGTGAGCGCTGAGTGCGGGACGTCAGCAGCCTGCTGGCGGTGCCGTTACCGACAAGAAACCTTGTCGCAACTAGTCGCAGCACACTTAAGTTGTTGAGCGGACTCGAAACAAAGTAAGGGCGCAACTAGCTACGAGTTGGTTCCTCCGCGCACAGGTTTTCCATACAAAGCACGGTCGTTCAAGGAAGATAACTTAAAAATTTTAAAAATCAGATTGCTCAAACTTTGGCAACATAGCTTTTCTGTTGTTTGCTTCCCGGTAAGGCGAAACTTTCTTGAACGACGCCTGGTCCATACTATTATCTTCTCCTTTCCCCCCCAGCAAACTTGTGGGCGAGGGAACCTTCCTTTCCTTGAGAAAAAGAAAGAAGAGAAAATAAAGAGATGGAGCCTTACGGCTCGTTATCGCTTACCGGGGGTAGGTGATGCACAAAGTGTCAGATAACACATGCAAAAAATAGAAAGCATGAAATCGTCAAGATGTGCGGAGCACATGAGCTTTGCTTATGCACAGGGTCTGCGCCTGGCTTTGTACAAAGGATTACATGCAACTGCGGCAAGACTTGTACAAAAGGTGGTTGCCGGAACAGGTTCCGTCAACCGCGCCTTATGGGTAAAACTTACGAAGATGCTCAATGTTCCAGGAGTTGCTCACCGGAATGCCATCTTCGGTCTCAAGGCGGACAGCGCCAGGCCTAGTGACTCGTTTCACCCGGTAAGGGCCTTCACACTTCGGCGTCAACTTGTTGGAATTCTTGGCGGACTGAACGCGCCGAAGAACAAGGTCGCCTTCCTCGAGACTTCTGGCGTTAACTTTGCGGCTATGGTAGCGGCGCAAAGCTTGCTGGTAGCGAGCAGCTCGTACAGCAGCCTGAAGACGGTCTTCCTCAAGGAGCAGCGCGTCATCTTGCCGCAGCTGCTCTTGCTCAAGCTCATCATAAGCGAGCACTTGAGGTGACCCGTATACGTGTTCCGTGGGGAGAACTGCCTCTGCTCCATAGACTAGAGCGAAAGGTGTCTGGCCAGTGGCTCGATTTGGCGTCGTCCTGATCGACCAAAGAACCACCGGCAGCTTCTCAATCCAGTTTCTTCCGCACTTGCGCAGCTTGTCGAAAGTCCTGGTCTTGAACCCACGCAGCACTTCAGCATTTGCCCTCTCCGATTGACCGTTGCTTCTCGGGTGAGCAACAGAGGCGAAGCAGACCTTGGCGCCAAGATTTTGGACGTACTGCATGAAGGTGCGGCTCGTGAATTGCGTACCGTTGTCGGTGATGATCCTGTTAGGGATCCCGAAGCGGCAAACAATCGACCTGAAGAACTTGACTGCTGACTGTGCTGTCACCTTCCTCACTGCTTCCACTTCCGGCCACTTTGTGAACTTGTCGATTGCAACGTACAAGTACTCAAAGCCCCCGACTACTCGGGGAAAGGGGCCGAGGATGTCGAGCCCCTAGACTGAAAATGGCCAGGATAAAGGGATCGTCTGGAGAGCTTGAGCTGGCTGGTATATCTGCTTGGAATGGAACTGACACGCTTCACACTTGGTTACTTGTGCAGTTGCATCCTGGAGGGCTGTCGGCCAAAAGAAACCTTGCCTGAATGCTTTGCCGGCAAGTGCTCTTGCGCCAATGTGGTGACCACATATGCCTCCATGTATCTCTGCCAACAGCTTTTGTCCGCCTTCCCGGTGAATACACTTCAATTTCACACCGTTGAATCTTCTTCTGTACAGTGTGTTGTCGACAAACTGGTACATACTTGACTGCCGGGCTACTCTTTCCGCTTCTTCTTGCTCTTCTAGAAGTCCTCCTGTCTGAAGGAAACGGACAATCTGCTGTGCCCATGCTGGAGCTTGTGGCTCGACAACAAGGACTAAAGGAACATCTGCTGCTGCAGGAACACCCGCTTCTACGGCGAGAACATGTGGCTCAGCCGGAGCTTGACGTTCCCCGGCAAGCTTGCCGGAGCAAAACTTGTCGGGAGCCTCTGCTTCAACGGAACAAACCCTAGGGCTTGCCGGAGCAGACTGCTCCTCAGAACTCTTGGTGTTGATCTTGGGGACCTTCTTGGCAGCGGCTTCGGGAAGCTCTGCCGGAAAATAGTCACCAGACATCAACTTCCTCTTCTTGCTCTGTCCAGTTGATGGCGTTACAGACGGTTGAGTCAGCTTGAGCACAAAGATCCTTGGTTCCACAGGTAACTTAAGTGCGGCGCACTTCGATAGGCCATTGGCAATGTCGTTCTGAGCTCTTGGAACATGCTCCATCTGTAGGCTGTCAAAGTGCTCTTCTAGCTTTCTCACTTCATCAACGTAGGCTTCCATCAACGGACTCTGATAACTCTTGTTCACTTGGCGGACGACAAGCTGCGAGTCACCCCTGACAATGAGCTTCTTGATCCCAAGGTCTGCCGCAATCCTGAGACCGGCAAGCAAACCTTCATACTCTGCGGTATTGTTTGTTGCTTGCTCCTTGGGAAAGTGCATCTGGACTACGTACTTGAGGTGCTCTCCGGTGGGTGCAACAAGCAGCACGCCAGCACCGGCGCCTTGCAGCGAGAAGGCACCATCAAAGTACATCAGCCACTCTTTGCTTGCTTCCTTGACGGGGATGCTCGTTTCTGGAATTTCTTCATCTGGTGTTGGCGTCCACTTTGCTATGAATTCTGCCAATGCTCTGCTTTGGATAGTTGAAGTGCTCTTAAACTTGAGGCCAAAGCTTGACAGTTCCAGTGCCCACTCAACAATCCTGCCTGTTGCTTCTGGATTCTGCAGTATCCTCTTCAGCGGAAAACAAGTGACAACTATGATCTCATGTGCTTGGAAGTAGTGGCGCAGCTTTCTCGAGACCATGAGAAGGCCGAACAGCAATTTCTGCACACCAGAGTACCTTGACCTAGCCCCCTGCAGAAGGGAACTGACAAAGTAAACTGGGTGCTGCACCATTCTCTTCTGTATCTCCTCGCGCGCTTGCGCAGATCCATCTTTGTAGGGACCAGAGCTTGTCGGTGAAGCCCCCTGCTTGTCGCTGGATGCGCCTACCGTGGTTGCTGGCTCATCATCTGCTTCCCTCTCCGCTACTAACGCAGCACTAACCACTTGATTGGTTGCCGCTATATACAGCAGCAACTTCTCTTGTGGCTTAGGTGCGACAAGTGTTGGAGTGGAGGACAGGTATCTCTTCAAGTCTTGCAGCGCAGCCTCCGCTTCCGGAGTCCATTTCATTGGACCTGCCTTTTTCAATATTTTTAAAAACGGCAGGGCATGCTCAGCAGACCTAGAGATAAACCTGCTGAGAGCAGCCACGCAACCGGCAAGTCTTCGTACATCCTTGACGCGCTTTGGTGCTTCAATCTGCTTAGTGGTCTTGATCTTGTCGGGATTGGCTTCAATTCCCCGCTGAGACACGAAGAACCCGAGAAGCTTGCCGGAAGGGACTCCAAACACACACTTCTCGGTGTTGAGCTTGAGGTTGATCTTGCGCAGATTTGCAAAAGTCTCGTCTAAATCTTGAATCAGAGTTGCCTTGTCCTTGCTCTTGACCACTATGTCATCCATGTAGGCTTCCACATTCTGTGTATTTGTGGCTCAAAAGCGACATGGACTACCCTTGCAAATGTTGAACCAGCATTCTTTAAACCGAAAGGCATCCGTATGAAACAGTACGTGCCACATGGAGTGATGAATGCGGTTTTCTCCTCATCCTCTTCCGCCATGAAGATCTGATGGTATCTTGAGTATGCGTCAAGAAATGAAAGCAAGTCACATCCGGCCTTGGAGTCAACAATCTAGTCAATGCGCGGCAAGGGAAATGGGTCTTTGGGACAAGCTTTGTTAACATCGATAAAGTCGATACAAAGCCTCCATTTCCCGTTTGCCTTGCGCACGGCTACAGGATTGGCCAACCACGTAGGATGGAGCACTCCTCTGACAAGGCCTGCTGCTTCCAACTTCTTGATCTCTTCTGCGATGAATTCTTGGCGCTCCATTGCTTGCTTCCTGACCTTCTGTTTGACGGGCCGCGCATGAGGACATACGGCAAGATGGTGCTCAATTACTTTCCTAGGAACACCGGGGATGTCAGATGGTTGCCACGCAAACACGTCGACGTTCGCCCGCAGGAAAGCAACGAGCGCGCTTTCCTATTTAGGGTCAAGAGTGGTACTGATGGTGAAGGTACCACCAGTGCCGTCCTCCTTGGCGGACACCTTCTTGGTCTCTGGTGGAGCTGCCATGGTCTTCTTACACTTGCCGGTGCAGCTCGATGGTGCGTCCTTGACGGTAGCGCAGCACTCCGAAGAGGTGCGCTTGCCTGAGTGGGCATCAGAACTCTTGCCGGACTTGGTCTTCTTCTTGCCCCCGGGAGCTTCAACGGCAGGTGACTTGCGATCTGTTGCGGCTGCCGCTTCCCGGTAGATCTTGTCGGCGCAGATAAGAGCATCCTTCTTGTCGCCAGGGACAGAGATGACACTTATCGGGCATGGCATCTTCAGCATGTTGTATGCGTAGTGAGAGGCTGCCATGAACTTGGCGAGTGCTGGACGGCCGAGTATCCGATTGTAAGGCAATGGAAAATCGGCAAAGTCAAAAGTGACCCTCTCAGTCCTGAAGTTCAACTCGCTGCCAAATGTCACCGGCAACCCCTTCGGCTTGCTCCTTCCCGGGCTGATTCCTTGGAATGTGCCGGTCTCTTCAAGCTCGCTGTCAGGGACCTGGAGTTTCTGGAGTACAGCGGAGGAGATCAGGTTCAAGCCGGCCCCGCCGTCAACTAGCATCTTAGTGACCTTGAGGTTGCGGATAGTTGGTGAAACCAACATCGGCAAGCACCCGACCGCAATTGTGCGATCAGGGTGGTCCTCAATATCAAAGATGATAGGCGTGCTGGACCATTTCAGAAGCTTGCGTGACTCGACAGGTGGCTCTGCCGCATTGACTTCCCGCACCCACTGCTTGAGTTGGCGGTGTGAAGTATGCAAAGAAGCACCGTCCTCAACGCACAAGACCTCTGTGGCTTTCTGGAACTCCTGCTCATTGGTCTTGACATCATCCATGTCTTCATCGTCGTCGTCATCTTCATCCTTGTCGCGGCCGCGGGGAGGTCTGTCTCCTTGCCGCTGCTTGGCCTTGTCGTGGCGTCCTCCCCGGCCGGTGCACTTCTTGCCGGATCCTCCAGCACCTCCTTGGGCCTTCTCCTTGTCGCGTCGCTCGTATTCAGCCTTTTGCTGCTCGACAAGCTGCTCGACCTTCTTGCAGCTCTGGAGGTCATGGCCCTTGGTGCGGTGGATCTTGCAGTACTGCTTGTCGGTGCCGTCTTGCTTGTCGGCGACCGCCGCAGCCTGGCAGTTGGTGCATGTGGCAATCTCCTTGCCGGAGCTACCAGCTTTGGCTTTCTTGGCGCCACCTTCGTTGCCGGAATGCTCAATGACTAGCACATCTTTGCCTTTCTTCTTCCTGTTGTTCCCCCGCCGGTTTTTCTTTGCCGGGGCAGCATCCTCGCTGTCCGATCCTCCTGCTCCTGTATTCTCTCAGGAGAGTTTCCTCCCTTCCTCAGCACGTGCACACTTGTCGGCTAGGGCATACAGCTCACTGACGTCTCTGATCGTGCACATCGCCATCTCCTCCCGCATCCTGCGGTTACGCACGTTCTGATGGAACGCACTGATGACCGCGGCAGGGTGGACATCTGGGATGTTGTGCTGTACACGGCTGAATTGCTGAATGTACTTGCGCAGGGGCTCTCCTTCCTTCTGGGCGAGCAGATGAAGGTCACTCTGTTGGCCATGAGGTTTGTGGCCGCCTGTAAAGGCGCCGACAAACTGATGGCATAGGTCTGCCCAGGAGGATATGGAGTTGTCCGGCAAGTGCATGAGCCAGGACCTGGCGTTGGGCTTGAGCACCAGTGGGAAGTAGTTGGCAAGGATCTTGTCGTCCCTCCCCCCGGCAGCTTGCACCGCGATGGTGTAGATGCTGAGGAACTCCGACGGATGCGACTTGTCGTCGTACTTCTCTGGTACGTCTGGCTTGAAATTCTTCGTGCTGGGCCACTGGACTTGCCGCAGCTCACGAGTAAACGCATGGCAACCCACCGCGTACGGCAAGTCGCCTGGTTCCCCTGATGCATGCATGTCGACAGAGGGCCCAGCGCGCTGGTCCGATTGATGCCGCGCTTCTCTTCGGCGATCGATGCGAGTACGAGCGTCTTCTTGCTGTCGTTCGTGAAGAACTTGGCGCTGATCGCGACGAACTCGTGGATCTGATGACGCGGTGGAGTCGCTGTCGAGGTGGATCCGGCGAGCCGGCGATCTTGGTCTTCGGGGCGGAGAGTGCACGGTGGTTGCACCCTCACCGGTCTTGTCGCCATCGGCTCGTGCCTGGCTGACTTGCCGCGGCTGTGATGTACTCGGCTGCCGTGGAGTGTCGCCGTTGGCGAAGCCGATGAGACTTTGAATGGTGGCCCTCCATTCATCGATCTTGTCTGCCGTTGGAGGGTAGTCCAGGAGCAGTTGAGCTCGCGCCAAAGCTTCTGCTGAAGTGGCGGGTGGCGGTGGCGAACGGTGTGAGGAGCGGGATATGCTCGGACTTCTAACTATGTTAGAAGGAGCAGTATCCCGTCCAGGCGACCGTGCCTCGCTCGTGCCAGCATGTTGGCGTGCATGCTGGTCTTGAGCACTCCGAGATCCACCAGCTCGATCTTGGTCCAACAAACGTATGGTACCGTGAGTACCATGACGCTGCCAGTCCCGCGCCTCCTGAGATGGGCGCGGTGCATGTACGGACGCCGATGTCTTTGAGTGCGCCCGGTCGTTGTGGGAGCGGACTACGCCGCCGATGGGCAGCGCAGCTTTGTCCTTGGACCTGGCAGCACCGTGAGCTCCCTTGTCGACGCCCGTTCTTCCGCCGGCGTCTACCCCACCAGCCGTGTGCTCCGGCGGTGGTGGGTTCGGCGCGGACGGAGCAGCCGCCTCCGAAGCCTTCTTCTTCGGCGGCATGTCGATGAAGACGATGAAGATCTAGCTCGTGTGAACGCCGAATCAGGTTCACACAACCTCGACGCCCCCCTACCTGGCGCGCCAAAGATGTCGGGGAACGAATCCACGAGCACCTACGGGATCGGCGGACCGAGCCCCTTTCGGTTCGGCGGGGGCGAGGATCGCACGAAGAGAGGATCGAGGCGAAACACACGAGCAGCTTACCCAGGTTCGGGCCGCACGGATGCGTAAAACCCTACTCCTACTTTGTGGTTTGTATTGAGTTCTTGCTCGGGAGTGCTGAGTGCTATAGTACACACCAGCAGCTAACGAGACCGAGCGTGAGTGTTCTCCTCCCCCCCTCTACGTTGCGCATGCGCCTCCTTTTATATGCTCAAGGGGTCACCGACAGGTGGCAAGTAGACAAGGGTAAAATGGAAAGGTGTTACGGTTGGTACAACTACCTGTTATAGTGTACCATACCTAACTCTGACGGCAGGGGACAAGGGCATTGAATGCCCATCTGCGTCGCCCAAATAGTGCAAAAGGGACCGTCAGGGACGCCACCGCTCGCCACGATGGCAATCTTGTCAGCACCGCTTGCCACCGCGCACCGCTGGTGGCACAGCCTCCCGGCACGTACGGCTGGAAGGGTCCTAGAGCGACACGTTGGTGGATGTGCTGGAGCGCGGGTACAGAGTGGTAGCTTGCCGCGGCAAGCGCCTTGCCGCGGTCGTTGTCTTGTCGCGTCCGGGAGCTTGTCGCTCACCGGGCCTTGCCGGGACGCGTGGCGCGTCGCGGCAAGTTCCTTGAGATGCCCTGGTTGGCCTTCCCAGCAAGCTCCTCTTGCCGGGGTCCTGTGCCTTGAGTGGCCTTGAATACTTTGTTCTTGAATGGCTCCAAAGGAACCACGGAGGACCTTGGCGGTCACCCGGCAAGCCTTGCCGCGGGATGCTGCGTCTGCCCGTGCACAAGTTCGGGATACTAGGGTACCCCTTATCTAGTACACCGACAACCGCCGTGCAATAAAAAGATATAAGTGAAGCACTAGCGCAAAACTGTCTAGCTCAAAAGATATAAGTGAAACACATAGAGTATTCTAATAAATTCCGATTCATGTGTGTCTCTCCCAAAATGTGTGTACAGCAAGGATGATTGTGGTAAACTAAAAATCAAAGACTCAAATCATACAAGACTCTCCAAGCAAAATACACATCATGTGGTGAATAAAAATATAGTCTCAAGTAAAGTTACCGATAGACGAAGACGAAAGAGTGGATGCCTTCCCGAGGCATCCTCAAGCTTATGCTTTTGGTTGTCCTTGAATTTTACCTTGGGTGCCTTGGGCATCCCCAAGCTTAGGCACTTCCCACTCTTTGTTCCTTAGTCCATCAAATCCTTACCCAAAAACATGAAAACTTCACAACACAAACACAAAACATAACAGAAAATCTCGCGAGTTCCGTTAGTATAAGAAAACAAACCACCACTTTAAGGTACTGTATTGAACTCATTCTTCATTTATATTGGTATTAAACCTACTGTATTCCTACTTCTCTATGGTTCATAACCTCCGATACGACTCATAGATTCATCAAAATAAGCAAACAGCACACGAAAAACAGAATCTGTCAAAAATAGAACAATCTGTAGCAATCTGTAACTTTAGAATACTTCTGTAACTCTAAAAATTCTTAAATAATTGGTGGACGTGAGGAATTTGTCTATTAATCATCTGCAAAAAGAATCAACTTAAAAGCTCTCTCCAGTAAAAAATGACAGCTAAACTCGTGAGCACAAAAGTTTATGTTTCTTACAGCAAGGTCGCAAAGACTTCACCCAAGTCTTCCCAAGGGTTCTACTTGGCACAAAAACTAATTAAAGCAGAAAACCACATCTAACTAGAAACTAGATGAATTATTATTACTAAACAGGAACAAAAAGCAAATAAAATTGGGTAGCCTCCCAACAAGTTTATTCTTTGTGGCCATTAAGATAGGCTTGAGAATTCAATGATGCTCACATGAAAGATAAGCATTGAAGCAGAAAGAGAGCATCATATAGCATGTGAAAATCACATCTAAGTCAAACATACTTCCTATGCATAGGCATTTTATAGGAAAACAAATTAGCAAGACAATCAAGATGTAGCATATGCAAATAAGAAGAAAGAGCCAATAGCAATCTCAACATAACGAGAGGTAATTTAGTAACATGAAAATTCCGACAACCATTTTTTCCTCTCTCATAATAATTGCATGTAGGATCATAAGAAATGTCAACAATATAGCTATCACATAACATATTCTCAACTTGATCCACATCCATGCGAAGTTGACACTCTTCCAAAATAGTGGAATTAACATTAACTAAAGTGATGACCTCTCCAAACCCACTTTTATCAAAAAATTCATAAGATTGAACATTCTCCAAATATGTGGGATCTAAAGTTGACACTCTTCCAAACCCACTTTCAATATTATGGCAAACATTGTTATCAATCTCATATTCATCATGGGGCTTAAATAAAGTTTCAAGATCATAAGGAGAATCACCCCAATCATGATCATTGCAACAAGTAGTGGACAAAGCAATACTAGCATCCCCAAGCTTAGGGTTTTGCATATCGTTAACACAATTGACATCAATAGTATGTTTAATAACATGATTGCAATCATGTTTTTCATTCAAAGAGCTATCTGTTGGGTAATGTAGTATTTTAAAATTTTCCAACGATCACGCAAGATCTATCTACCAGATGCATAGCAACGAGAGGGAAGAGTGTGTCTACGTACCCTCGTAGACCGGAAGCGGAAGCGTCAAATGACGCGGTTGATGTAGTCGAACTTCTTCGCGATCCAACCGATCAAGCACCGAACGTACGGCACCTCCGCGTTCAGCACACGTTCAGCTTGATGACGTCCCACGAGCTCTTGATCCAGCTGAGCTTCACGGGAGAGTTTCGTCAGCACGACGGCGTGGTGACGGATATGATGTATCTACCGCCGCAGGGCTTCGCCTTAGCACTGCGACGGTATGACCGAGGTGTGTTTCTGGGGAGGGGGGCACCGCACACGGCTAGAACAATTCAACTTGTGTGTCTTTGGGTGCCCCCCTGCCCCCGTATATAAAGGAGCAAGGGGGGAGGCCGGCCGGCCCTCCTATGGTGCGGCTAGGGTGCAATCCTACTAGGAATAGGATTGCAATCCTATTCCTAGTAGGAACTACCAAAGAAGGAATAAGGGGGAAGGAAAGAGAGGGAGAGGGAGAGGGAAAGAGGGGCCGCGCCCCCCTCCCCTTGTCCTATTTGGACTACTCCTAGGGAGGGGGCGCGCCACCTCCTGGCTGCTGCCCTCTCTCTCCCCTATGGCCCACCAGGGCCCACCATTCCCCCGGGGGGTTCCGGTAACCCCCCCGGCACTCCGGTAAATTCCGAAACTTTCCAGAACACTTTCGATGTCCGAATATAGTCGTCCAATATATCAATCTTTATGTCTCGGACATTCCGAGACTCCTCGTCATGTTCGTGATCTCATCCGGGACTCCAAACTACCTTCGGTACAACAAAACTCATAAACTCATAATACCGATTGTCATCAAACGTTAAGCGCGCGGACCCTACGGGTTCGAGAACTATGTAGACATGACCGAGACTCATCTCCGGTCAATAACCAATAGCGGAGCCTGGATGCTCATATTGGCTCCTACAGATTCTACGAAGATCTTTATCGGTCAAATCGCATAACAACATACGTTGTTCCTTTTGTCATCGGTATGTTACTTGCCCGAGAATCGATCGTCGGTATCTCTATACCTAGTTCAATCTCGTTGCTGGCAAGTCTCTTTACTCGTTCCATAATACATCATCTCGTGACTAATTCATTAGTCATTGCTTGCAAGGCTTATTATGATGTGCATTACCGAGAGGGCCCAGAGATACCTCTACGACACTCGGAGTGACAAATCCTAGTCTTGATCTATGCCAACACCACAAATACTTTCGGAGACACCTGTAGAGCATCTTTATGATCACCCAGTTACGTTGTGACGTTTGATAGCACACAAGGTGTTCCTCCGGTATTCGGGAGTAGCATAATCTCATAGTCATAGGAACATGTATAAGTCATGAAGAAAGCATTAGCAGTAAAACTAAACGATCATAGTGCTAAGCTAACGGATGGGTCTTATCCATCACATCATTCTCCTAATGATGTGATCTCGTTGATCAAATGACAACTCATGTCTATGGCTAGGAAACATAACCATCTTTGATCAATGAGCTAGTCTAGTAGAGGCATACTAGGGACACTCTGTTTTGTCTATGTATTCACACATGTACTAAGTTTCTGGTTAATACAATTCTAGCATGAATAATAAACATTTATCATGATATAAGGAAATATAAATAACAACTTTATTATTGCCTCTAGGGCATATTTCCTTCAGACTCCCACTTGCACTAGAGTCAATAATCTAGCTCACATCGCCATGTGATTTAATACCGATAGTTCACATCGTTATGTGAATAACACCCATAGTTCACATCGCCATGTGACCAACACCCAAAGGGTTTACTAGAGTCAATAATCTAGTTCACATCGCTATGTGATTAATACCCAAGAGTAATAAGGTGTGATCATGTTTTTGCTTGTGAGAGAAGTTTAGTCAACGGGTCTGTCACATTCAGATCCGTATGTATTTCGCAAATTTCTATGTCTACAATGCTCTGCATGGAGCTACTCTAGCTAATTGCTCTCACTTTCAATACACATCCAGATTGATACTTAGAGTCATCTGGATTTAGTGTCAAAGCTTGCATCGGCGTAACCCTTTACGACGAACTCTTTATCACCTCCATAATCGAGAAACATTTCCTTAGTCATCCAATTACTAAGGATAATTTTGACCGTTGTACAGTGATCTACTCCTGGATCACTATTGTACCTCCCTGTCAAACTCATGGCAAGGTACACAACATGTTTAGTACATATACTTTATAGAACCTATGGCTGAGGCATAGGGAATGACTTTCATTCTCTCTATATTTTTCTGTCGTGGTCTAGCTTTGAGTCTTACTCAACTTCACACCTTACAAGTCAGGCAAGAACTCCTTCTTTGACTGATCCATTTTGAACTACTTCCAAATCTTATCAAGGTATGTACTCATCGAAAATCTTATCAAGCATCTTGATCTATCTCTATAGATCTTGATGCCCAATATGTAAGCAGCTTCACCGAGGTCTTTCTTTGAAAAACTCCTTTCAAACACTCCTTTATGCTTTCCAGAATATTCTACATTATTTCTGATCAACAATATGTCATTCACATATACTTATCAGAATGGTTGTAGTGCTCCCACTCACTTTGTTGTAAATACAGGCTTCTCCAAAAGTCTGTATAAAACCATATGCTTTGATCACCTCATCAAAGCGTATATTCCAACTCCGAGATGCTTGCACCAGTCCATAGATGGATCGCTGGAGCTTGCACACTTTGTTAGCACCTTTTGGATCGACAAAACCTTCTGGTTGCATCATATACAACTCTTCTTTGAGATATCCATTCAGGAATGCAGTTTTGACATCCATTTGCCAGATTTCATAATCATAAAATGCGGCAATTGCTAACATGATTCGGACAGACTTAAGCATCGCTATAGGTGAGAAAGTCTCATCGTAGTCAACTCCTTGAACTTGTCGAAACCCTTTTGCAACAAGTCGAGCTTTGTAAACAGTAACATTACCGTCTGCGTCGGTCTTCCTCTTGAAGATCCATTTATTTTCGATGGCATGCCGATCATCGGGCAAGTCAACCAAAGTCCACACTTTGTTCTCATACATGGATCCCATCTCAGATTTCATGGCTTCAAGCCATTTTGCGGAATCTGGGCTCATCATCGCTTCCTCATAGTTCGTAGGTTCATCATGGTCTAGTAACATGATTTCCAGAACTGGGTTGCCGTACCACTCTGGTGCGGAACGTACTCTGGTTGATCTACGACGTTCAGCAGAAACTTGATCCGAAGTTTCATGATCATCATCATTAACTTCCTCACTGATTGGTGTAGGAATCACTGGAACAATTTTCTATGATGTACTACTTTGCAATTCGGGAGAAGGTACAATTACCTCATCAAGTTCTACTTTCCTCCCACTCACTTATTTCGAGAGAAACTCCTTCTCTAGAAAGGATCCACTCTTAGCAACAAAGACCTTGCCTTCGGATCTGTGATAGAAGGTGTACCCAACAGTTTCTTTTGGGTATCCTATGAAGATTTACTTCTCCGATTTGGGTTCGAGCTTATCATGTTGAAACTTTTTCACATAAGCATCGCATTCCCAAACTTAAAGAAATGACAGCTTAGGTTTCTCGTCAAACCACAGTTCATACAGTGTCATCTCCACGGATTTAGATGGTGCCCTATTTAACGTGAATGTAGCTGTCTCTAATGCATAACCCCAAAAGCGATAGTGGTAGATCGGTAAGAGACATCATCGATCGCACCATATCTAATAAAGTACGGTTATGACGTTCGGACACACCATTACGCTGTGGTGTTCCGGGTGGCGTGAGCTGTGAAACTATTCCACATTGTTTCAAATGAAGACCAAACTCGTAACTCAAATATTCTCCTCCACGATCAGATCGCAGAAATTTTATTTTCTTGTTATGATGATTCTCTACTTCACTCTGAAATTCTTTGAACTTTTCAAATGTTTCAGACTTGTGCTTCATTAAGTAGATATACCTATATCTGCTCAAATCATCAGTGAAGGTCAGAAAATAACGATACCCGCCGCGAGCTTCAACACTCATTGGTCCACATACATCTGTATGTATGATCTCCAACAAATCTGTTGCTCGCTCCATTGTTCCGGAGAACGGAGTTTTAGTCATCTTGCCCATGAGGCATGGTTCGCAAGCACCAAGTGATTCATAATCAAGTGATTCCAAAAATCCACCACTATGACGTTTCTTCATGCGCTTTACACCATTATGACCTAAACGGCAGTGCCACAAATAAGTTGCACTATCATTATTAACCTTGCATCTTTTGGCTTCAATATCATGAATATGTGTATCACACGATCGAGATCCAACAAACCATTTTCATTGGGTGTATGACCATAGAAGGTTTTATTGATGTAAACAGAACAACAATTATTCACTAACTTACATGAATAACCGTATTGCAATAAACATGATCAAATCATATTCATGTTCAACACAAACGCCAAATAACATTTATTTAGGTTTTACACTAATCCCGAAAGTATAGGGAGTGTGCGATGATGATCATATCAATCTTGGAACCACTTCCAACACACATCGTCACTTCACCTTTAACTAGTCTCTGTTCATTCTGCAATTCTCGTTTCGAGTTACTAATTTTAGCAACTGAACCGGTATCAAATACCCAGGGGTTGCTATGAACACTAGTAAAGTACACATCAATAATCTGTATATCAAAATATACCTTTGTTCACTTTGCCATCCTTCTTATCCGCCAAGTATCTAGGGCAGTTCCACTTCCAGTGACCATTTCCTTTGCAGTAGAAGCACTTAGTTTCAGGCTTGAGTTTTAGCTTTGGCTTTCTTCACGGGAGTGACAACTTGCTTGTCATTCTTCTTGAAGTTCCCCTTCTATCCCTTTGCCCTTTACATGAAACAAGTGGTCTTGTTAACCATCAACACTTGATGGTTTTTCATGATTTCTACCTTCGCCGACTTCAGCATCGCGAAGAGCTCGGGAATTCCTTTCGTCATCCCTTGCATATTATAGTTCATCACGAAGTTCTACTAACTTGGTGATAGTGACTAGAGAACTTTGTCAATTACTATCTTATCTGGAAGATTAACTCCCACTTGATTCAAGTAATTGTAGTACCCAGACAATCTGAGCACATGCTCACTGGTTGAGCTATTCTCCTCCATCTTGTAGGCAAAGTACTGTCAGAAGTCTTATACCTCTCGACACGGGCATGAGTATGAAATACTAATTTCAACTCTTGGAACATCTTATATGCTCCGTGGCGTTCAAAGCGTTTTTGAACTCCCAGTTCTAAGCCGTAAAGCATGGTGCACTTAAACTATCAAGTAGTCATCATACCGAGCTTTTGTCAAAACGTTCATAACGTCTACATCTGCTCCTGCAATAGGTCTGTCACCTAGCGGTGCATCAAGGACATAATTCTCTGTGCAGCAATGAGGTTAATCCTCAGATCACGGAACAATTCCGCATCATTGCTACTAACATCTTTCAACTTAGTTTTCTCTAGGAACATATAAAAAATAAACGGGGAGCAACATCGTGAGCTATTGATCTACAACATAGATATGCTAATACTACAAGGACTAAGTTCATGATAAATTAAAGTTCAAATTAATCATATTACTTAAGAACTCCCACTTAGATAGACATCCCTCTAGTCATCTAAATGATCACGTGATCCAAATCAACTAAACCATGTCCGATCATCACGTGAGATGGAGTAGTTTCAATGGTGAACATCTTATGTTGATCATATCTACTATATGATTCACGCTCGACCTTTCGGTCTCCAGTGTTCCGAGGCCATATCTGCATATGCTAGGCTCGTCAAGTTTAACCTGAGTATTCTGCGTGTGCAAAACTGGCTTACACCCGCTGTATTTGAACGTAGAGCTTATCACACCCGATCATCACGTGGTGTCTCGGCACGACGAACTTTCTCAACGGTGCATACTCAGGGAGAACACTTATACCTTGAAATTTAGTAAGGGATCATCTTATAATGCTACCGTCGTTCTAAGCAAAATAAGAAGCATAATAAGATAAACATCACATGCAATCAAAATATGTGACATGATATGGCCATCATCATCTTGTGCTTTTGATCTCCATCTCCAAAGCACCGTCATGATCACCTTCGTCACCGGTGCGACATCTTGATCTCCATCGTAGCATCGTTGTCGTCTCGCCAACTATTGCTTCTACGACTATCACTACCGCTTAGTGATAAAGTAAAGCAATTACATGGCGATTGCATTTCATACAATAAAGCGACAACCATATGGCTCCTGCCAGTTGCCGATAACATTACAAAACATGATCATCTCATACAAAACCGTATATCTCATCATGTCTTGACCATATCACATGACAACATGCCCTGCAAAAACAAGTTAGACGTCCTCTACTTTGTTGTTGCAAGTTTTACATGGCTGCTACGGGCTTAGCAAGAACCGTTCTTACCTACGCATACAAAACCACAACGATGTTTCGTCAAGTATGTGCTGTTTTAACCTTCACAAGGACCGGGCGTAGCCACACTTGATTCAGCTAAAGTGAGAGAGACAGACACCCGCCAGTCACCTTTAAGCAACGAGTGCTCGTAACGGTGAAACCAGTCTCGCGTAAGCGTACGCGTAATGTCGGTCCAGGCCACTTCATCTCACAATACCGCCGAAGCAAAGTATGACATGCTGGTAAGCAGTATGACTAGTATCGCCCACAACTCATTGTGTTCTACTCGTGCATATCATCTACGCATAGACCTGGCTCTGATGCCACTGTTGGGTAACGTAGTATTTTAAAATTTTCCTACGATCACGCAAGATCTATCTACTAGATGCATAGCAACGAGAGGGAAGAGTGTGTCTACGTACCCTCGTAGACCGGAAGCGGAAGCGTCAAGTGACGTGGTTGATGTAGTCGAACTTCTTCGCGATCCAACCGATCAAGCACCGAACGTACGGCACCTCCGCGTTCAGCACACGTTTAGCTTGATGACGTCCCACGAGCTCTTGATCCGGCTGAGCTTCACGGGAGAGTTTCGTCAGCACGACGGCGTGGTGACGGATATGATGTATCTACCGGCGCAGGGCTTCGCCTAAGCACTACGACGGTATGACCGAGGTGTGTTTCTATGGAGGGGGGCACCGCACACGGCTAGAACAATTCAACTTGTGTGTCTTTGGGTGCCCCCCTTCCCCCGTATATAAAGGAGCAAGGGGGGAGGCCGGCCAGCCCTCCTATGGTGCGGCTAGGGTGCAATCCTACTAGGAATAGGATTGCAATCCTATTCCTAGTAGGAACTACAAAAGAAGGAAGAAGTGGGAAGGAAAGAGAGGGAGAGGGAGAGGGAAAGAGGGGCCACGCCCCCCTCCCCTTGTCCTATTCGGACTCCTACTAGGGAGGGGACGCGCCACCTCCTGGCTGCTGCCCTCTCTCTCCCCTATGGCCCACCAGGGCCCACCATTCCCCCGGGGGGTTCCGGTAACCCCCCCGGCACTCCGGTAAATTCCGAAACTTTCCAGAACACTTCCGGTGTCCGAATATAGTCGTCCAATATATCAATCTTTATGTCTCGGACATTCCGAGACTCCTCGTCATGTTCGTGATCTCATCCGGGACTCTGAACTACCTTCAGTACATCAAAACTTATAAACTCATAATACCGATTGTCATCCAACGTTAAGCGTGCGGACCCTACGGGTTCGAGAACTATGTAGACATGACCGAGACTCATCTCCGGTCAATAACCAATAGCGGAACCTGGATGCTCATATTGGCTCCTACATATTCTACGAAGATCTTTATCGGTCAAACCGCATAACAACATACGTTGTTCCTTTTGTCATCGGTATGTTAGTTGCCCGAGATTCGATCGTCGGTATCTCTGTACCTAGTTCAATCTCGTTGCCGGCAAGTCTCTTTACTCGTTCCGTAATACATCATCTCGTGACTAACTCATTAGTCATTTGCTTGCAAGGCTTATTATGATGTGCATTACCGAGAGGGCCCAGAGATACCTCTCCGACACTCGGAGTGACAAATCCTAGCATTGATCTATGCCAACACCACGAATACTTTCGGAGACACCTGTAGAGCATCTTTATGATCACCCAGTTACGTTGTGACGTTTGATAGCACACAAGGTGTTCCTCCGATATTCGGGAGTTGCATAATCTCATAGTCATAGGAACATGTATAAGTCATGAAGAAAGCATTAGCAGTAAAACTAAACGATCATAGTGCTAAGCTAACGGATGGGTCTTGTCCATCACATCATTCTCCTAATGATGTGATCTCGTTGATCAAATGACAACTCATGTCTATGGCTAGGAAACATAACCATCTTTGATCAATGAGCTAGTCTAGTAGAGGCATACTAGGGACACTCTGTTTTGTCTATGTATTCACACATGTACTAAGTTTCTGGTTAATACAATTCTAGCATGAATAATAAACATCTATCATGATATAAGGAAATATAAATAACAACTTTATTATTGCCTCTAGGGCATATTTCCTTCACTATCGTGAATCACTTCATAAATTTTTTCTTTCAACACTTCATCACAAATTTCAGATTCACGAATTTCAAGCAAAACCTAATACAGATAATCTAGTGCACTAAACTCACTAGTAGTTGGTTCATCATAGTTGGATCTCTTAAAAAGATTAGCAAGTGGATGAGGATCGATAAATAGATTTTTAGAAAGCGAAGATGCAAGCAAATAGAAGGCACATGGCAACACAAGCAAACAAAAAGGCGAACGAAAAAAGGCAAAGGTGAAGTGGGGGAGAGCAAAACGAGCGGAAAATGGCAAATAATGTAATGCGAGGGATAAGAGTTTGTGATGGGTACTTGGTATATGACTTGTGCACTACTAGGAAAAGGCCTACTAATGGCGCACCTATTTTGGCCATTAATGGCGCATTAGTGGTGCGCCATTAGTGCCACGCCATTAGTATATTTTACTAATGGCGCACCTCAAATGCGCCATTAGTATATACAACAGTGCGCCATTAGTATGCCTCCCAGGGGGGCATGTATACCCAGGTGCTTTGGCATACTAATGGCGCACAACAACAAGATGCACCATTAGTAACTTCGGCATACTAATGGCGCACTGTTTAATGATGCACCATTAGTATCCTTTGGCATACTAATGGCGCATTGTGATGTGATGCGCCATTAGTATGAATATTAGGTTAGTTATTTATTTTTAATTTTCTATTTTTTGCACAGGTTACAAAATGTATTATTGGACAGAATATAGACAACACACATCAACAACAGATTCATCGAATACAATAGAAGATTAGTCTCTGAATACAATTCATCATATTAGTCTCCGAATACAATTCATCATATTAGTCTCCGAATTGAAAAGACCGAACAAAGATAGAACATTATATTACAAGTCTCGAGACCGCGAGTAGCGAGTTTGTCTTCACATTACAAGTAGATATCGATCATCTAAACTACCATCACATAGAAGAGAGCTGCGGTCATCATGATGAGCATCATCACGATGAAACTCGTCTTCATCCGGTTCCTCCAACGCTCCCTCCCCTCTCCCGCTAGATAGCGGGCGTATCTAGATTCCGCCTCGGCCCTAGTGGTGTACCCTTTGTAACTGTTACTGCTGAATTGGTGAACCTGTCCCCGACACTCCTCCCGGTCGTCGTAGAATCCGGGAACCTTACCCTTGTTCACGACATACGACGGCATCGCTATGCACTAGCCAAACGAAATGTTAGTACCAATTCACAAACAATACATAAGCAATATATAACTATGCAACAGAACGATCGGAAGAGAAAAGCAAGACATTAATAGCATCGATTACATCTAAGTTGAACGACTCTCGAAACCAAAGAGGCATACTACAAGTTCATTAAAGTTTAATTACAACATGAGCCAATCGATGTTTCAGAACTAGACACGGCATCACTACTTTCGACTCGACTCAAGGGACCGGAGCGTGGATGAAGCCGCCGTCTATCGTGGGAGTCATGAAATCACGGGCGTTGGCAGCCTGCATTTGTAGCATTGTGTCGATGTCATTGTTGGACGGTTGATTTCTGAGGTAGAACTGCCCCGAGGAACGAAGGACATCTTGATGGATGATTTCCGCAAACTCCGACTGGATGCGAAAGAATTCTTGTCTGATGTCCGCGTCCTAGATTGCCGACACGCTCGCGGCCCAATCTTTGAGTTTACTCGGTAGCAGAAGTTGATGATGGTCCCGTACGATCGCCCGCATGTGATGGATGGCGTAGTAGGTACCCTTCTGGCCGCCAGGCGGCTGCTTGACGTAGCAGAATATCGTATTCTGGGAGAACACGTGCTTGTCGTACTTACGAATAGGCCTGGTGAAGGTGCCTCCAGATTTGGCGTAGCCGGGGAGAACATCGTCAAGAACTTTCTTGACATTTGTGTAGTCTACGTTCGACTGACGGTCCGGTTCGAAATACGTGGCCATGGAATATTTGGGGCTTAGGAGGATGAGCGTGCAATGTGTGTCATTGCAGAAAACACAGAATGTTAAAAGAAAAACGATCGAAATCTAAGAATTCATATGTTATGGGGCGGTTGAGGGGAGGACTTACTCGGGAAAGTAAGGCATGAGGAAGTTATCCTTATCTCGGTTTGCCAGAATGCCGCCTTCGAGGTAAGAACTCACGACTTGCCGGTCCCCAGCGCTGCCCAAGATCTTGGCACGCATGTAGAAGGGGTCGACTATCATGATGTCCGGGGTCTTATCGCGAATGATCCACATCTCCATACTCAGCGAAAATAGCCGAACGAAGGTGTAGTGCAGCGGATGAAGGTTCAACATAGCGTGGATGTCATCAAACCGCAGGACGATCGTACCCCCGATGGAGTTATCCACAAAGCCCTTGCCCTCTGGCACCTTGGCCGCGAAAACCGGGTATGCCACATCCTTCTCTCTGAGACGCCGCTTCTCCAAAGAAAGAACACTGTCATGCAGACTCCGCATAGCACCGGTTGCAGCATCGAGCATATTTCTCGGTAGCATCGGCCTACCCGCCACATGCACCCTCCTCATTACATCCTCAAGTGAAGGTGGCCCGTCCTGAGCACGGATCGTACTTGGTGCCGGCTGGCTCGCACCCTTGTTAGTCTTTCTTATGCGTGCCTTCTTCTTCTCCTGTAATGGGACCGAGTTCTGCTCACAGACCGCCTTCTTGAGTGTGTTGGGGCTGATAATATTTCGCACCTCGCCTATCTGAGGCTCGGTGAAGACGGCAGCTGGAGGCGTCTCCTGAGAGCTGAACGGCAGACGACGCCTGTTGCAACTTGGCTTCTCCGCGGTACCAGCTACATCGTGCACGTCTTTTGTTGGGTTGGGTTCTTGAGAAGGAGGCCCGATGAAGTCGCCACCGTACCCATGATCGGCAAAGTACTGATCGACGTTGGCAAATGTATCGTCGTCGTTGACGTTCTGATCGTGTGCCATATGCATGTTTGGATCCAGTGGCATAGGGATGTCCGGCACCGTTGCGGCGGTCTTGCCATGGGGCCGACTTGGCGCCGGCACGACTGGCGGTGTTGTCTTTGGGGTGGTGTCTCCCGCCCCCAAACGAATCTGGCTCTTCGGCCAAACCAGGGGCCAGCTCAGGCAGGCGCTGAGGGTCATCACGTCATCATCGTCGGCCCCGACGGGTCGAATCGGAGGTAACAACTCGTCGCAGCCTGGCAGCACCCGAACCAGTTGAACCCTAAACAAGTTGGGTGGCATCTGGGTACCGTGGAACAAGGGGTTTCCCAGTTGAACAATTTTGCCCTTGGCGACATCGACCAACTACATGTTCACGAAGTGCAGGAGAGTGCACGGAACGTCGGCGGCGCCCTGCGAAAACATGTAGGGCGTCAGGGATGCCGAGTCAAAGGCAAGGATATGAAGTCCTCGGCCGAGAGAGGCTTAATTAGTTACCGTGATGATGGCGTCGAGCTCGGCTAATGTCGAGGCACCGCCAACGGCGGGCGTGCAGTTGACGGAGGGGCCGCTTGCTGTAGAGGTGCCGGCCGACGTACAACCGGGTGCATTAAGCTCCCGTGCCGGCGTCGGAGACACCAATGGCGCCTCCGCCGGAGACACCAATGGCCCCGCCATCGCGTTCTACGAGTTGCTGGCCGTGAAGCTAGGAATCGGGGGCGGCCCCTGTTGGCCGCCCGCAATCCACGCACTCAACCCCTCGATCAAGGTAGGCACAATGGTGGTGATCGTCGCTCCGAGTTGTTGTTGCACTTGCTCTAGGACAATCTTCGGAATCCGCGCCACCTGTGCCTTGAGTTCTTGAACCTCGCGTGCCTGGCTTTCTGAGCTGGTCTTTTTCTCCTTTCACCCACCAGCGTTATAGTATGACGACCATTTTGTCGACAAGCCTTTGCCGGCCACACGACCAGCTGACGTCGGCTTACTGAGCTTATCCTTGTTCTTCATTACATTCAACGCCCTATTTAGAGTCGTGTCCCAAGGGTTGCTCTTAGTCGACCCCGCGCTACTGCTTTCAGTCGCCTGCGGAAGGAATGTGAACCATTTAGAAATTTGGCTTCATTAATTAGAATGCAGCCATATGGAGCTAATTACGCGGGGGTGTATTCCTTACCAGAACAAGCTCAAGCGCCCTGGTCTTCGGATCCGTGGTAAGCTCCTTTGTTTTTGGGTCCTTCTTGTACCGGGCCCTGACAAAGATCCTGGTCTGCTTGTCACCGTATTTATCGAAGAGGGGCGGTAGGCCTTGCTCGGCACGGGCCGCCTCCTCCTTGTCCCATATAGGCTCCGCCACTCTGTAACCGACGGGACCGAGTTTGTGTTCCCCTAAGTTCAGCTCCCGCATTTCTTTCCCCCACTAACTTGATTCGGAGTTTGCGGTGCTCGAGCAATTGATCTTGAAGTCGTTGTAGTCATCTTCGGTGATCGAAGGATTTTTCTCCTTGATCTTCTCATAACCCTCACATTTCTCGATCATTCTCTTCACCGTGCTTTTCCAAGTAGACAGGGCCTTGCTCATCTTCGTGAGGGCAGCATTGTTCACTTTATTCCCTTTGAGGCTTGTGTTTTCAAATTCAGCCGGGAACTTGTATCGTTCGTGCAGCTTCGTGAAGAGGAGGTTGCGCAAATTCCCTCGGTCAGGATGCCTCAGGTTCTCGGTGTTGATCGAGACGGTGCTCCGGAGAATGCACCCGAGCTGAAGCGAGTACCCCTTGACTATTCGTTCAGGCGCCGTTGGATTCCCGTCGGAGTCTATTTCAGTAACTTCCTCCTTGAGGGTGCGGAGCACGGTCGGACGCCGGTCCTTCCGTTGCCTCTTCGGTTGGCTGTCATCTGTGCGTGCGCCGCCATCATCAGTGGTGGCATCCTCGGCGGCACCATCAGTGGGGTCATCCTCGGCGGTACCATCAATGGTCTCAGGATCGGTGGGGAAGGCGGCGTCCTCATACAAGTGAGGTTGTTCCTCCATCTCCTGGGACAGCTCCCAGAATGCCTTGCCGCCCGAACCCCCGGCCTCATCGTTGTTGGCCATGTTTCTCTCTAAATAGGAAAAAAGTTTGGTCAAAAAGTTGGTTATTGTCAAGGAACAAGATTATGGTCTCACCATTTAGGGTTTGTCGACACCGAGGCATCCTAAAAGCCAAGCAGTATACACTTACTGTCTTGTAATGGAACTTACACTAACTATAGTAGATTCACTACTGATAATGTGGGATGACTGGTTAGTTTACCCAAGGAAGGTGAGACAGTATTTAGTCAACTCAAAAGCAGGTAACTTGATGGATTCAGAGTTTATATTACTTGCATCTGCAACATATAGCGTCCAATTTTCTCCCACCAACTGATAGGGCATGTGTATGGATTTAAATGGATAATAATCTGCCTCCCTTTTGCTAGTTACAAGCCAGAACTGACGGCTTCAGAGAAGTACCAAGAAGTTGTTTGCAACAAATTTCTACATCGATCTTCAACTTTAAACCCAAGCAAGTTAAACCTTGTTCTCAACTCACAAATGGATGGCAGCTAATTTTTAAGCAGATATCTTTATATTTGCATATTCACGCATATTACTTACTAACATTAACTCTTGTGCCTAAGTTTGTATAATTTTTATTAGACTAGTTTTGATTCTTCACTAACAGTAGCGACTCCGGGGATCTTGCTTTTTGGGGCTCGAATCGGTTCACCACCCCAATCATGACTCACCTACGCGATGCGCGCGGGTTACAACACCCATCACTGCCACACAACATAATAATTTATAAAGCGCGAGGCGAGGCAAAAAATGCAGAAAAAGAAAGACCCCCATGTCACCAATTTATTTATATTCCATAGGGGATTTGATTATTAAGCAATCAACGCCACATTCTTGCGAGGAGGAGCAGTGCTGACTACTCTACTCTACTCTGATATGGCAGCAGAGGTGACGATTTCTTCAAGTGCTACTTTGACCATCAGATTTTGTTATAGAATATATATATATATACAGCACACTGGTTAAGAAATGGCACTGTAGAATATACATCTCATACTTAATCTAGTGGGGTCAAATTCATGACAACAAATTTTGTGCATTGATGTTTAAGCTTAAGATTGTCTGACTTGACTCTCCAGCAAGTATGATACTATACTACTAGTTTGTTCTTCAGAGTTATAAATGAGAGACTGCTGATGAGCCAACCATATACTAGTATATACTATGTACCAAGGCGGTATAGGGGCAAATGATCATCCAATTGTAGTAGTATAAATAATGGCACTAAGGTGTATATTATTTGCACAATAGCTAACACACACACTCCCACACTGCTCGTCTTGCCTCATGCTGATTCTGAAATCGATTTCTTAACAGTTGAGGATCCAGCAGCAGAACCAGCAGAGTATGACAAGGGAGCCATTTATTAATTAACCACACTTGACAAGCAAATTAAGACCGGACTGGGTGCAGCATATCTCCATCTCATGCCCCTACCCCCTACCCAACCAAAACAAGAGGAGGGAGCAAGAACTAGCAACATGGGGGGCACAAGCAAACAAAGAATCTAGCAATTCCTAGGGATCAAATTATAAGGATGCTAACATCAAATGCACAAAGGGGCCAAAGAAATTAAGGATGCTAACCTTGTTCTCAACTCACAAATGCATAAACAAGGTGCAGACAGACACCCATTACAGCTACACAAATCAATATCTGATCCAGGTAAAATAGAAGAAGAAATCGAGGGCGAGTGAGGGAGGGAGGGAAGAGGGTGTACCGGGGGTGGCGGAGTAGGGTCGCTGGCGAGGTGGGAGGTGGAGCACGGCGGCGACGGGGGGAGGGAGAAGGGTATCGCGGGAGGAGGAGGAGGAGC